>OX352301.1:17320613-18520613 GCA_947086415.1 Pammene aurita | reverse complement strand
CATTTGTTTTTTACTTGTATTATAATCTAAATAAAATACACTTTTTATACGAACGTACATAAACATGCATACGAGTACATTATCTTAATGGATAAAACGTCTATACATTATTGATTTCTAGAAGACACGTTATATCCGCACCGCATGAACCCTCTGCAGTTATTTAGTCTTTAGGCACAGTAAGTCCGATATTATTGCTCACGGGCCAAGCACAAGTATATGTAGTACAAGGGAAGCACGGAGCGACGAGCGACACAGCCTCCTCGTCTCAAAGCTAGCTCACGACTGCCAGCAACGCCGTTTTCGAGCTACCAACGCACGAAATGTGGAATTATGATCAAGTTGTTTAAGAAAATTTAATCTATTTAAATATCCTACGTTGTGTTTGTAGTGTTCTGTAGTACACATTTTTTAGTTCAACAATATTTTAAATCGAATGAGCCGTTCAGTAGATATAAGCAAAATTAACCGTAAAACGACATTTCGTTACATTTACATAACGGAGAAACTATACGTTACACGAGTTATTCAAACGTTGACAATGTTGTACATGAAATGGTAAATAACATATATTTTTTTTTTAATTTTTGAATAACCCGTTATTGAGATATATCCCTTAGAAAGTAACAGTTTTCGGCCACAATCAGCGCCTAGCGCCTTAATGTGGAACCATCTCAGAGGTAGTTACTTTCAGACAAAAAAAGAATTCCTGAAATCGGATTACGGGTCTCGGAGTAATTGCAGAACATCCCACATTTAAAAAAATCATCATCATTATCATCAAAACAATTATCATCATGACATTCACATCATCAAATTGGTGGTTTCCGAGAGAAAACCCTCGAGTTGCTTAAGAAAACACCCAAATCACCATACATATTCCTTTATAAATTGAGGAGTTCCCTCAATTCCTCATAGATCCCATCATCAGAACAGCACCAGATTAATTTGGGACCAACCTGGAAGTACATCCTTTCAAACATAAAAAGAATTATTCAAATCGGACCACGGGTCTCGGAGTAATCGCTGAACATCCTACATTTAAAAAAATCATCATCATCATCAAAACAATCATCATTATCAGGTCCACTTCATCAAATTGGTGGTTTTCGAGAGAAAACTCTCGAGTTGCTTAAGAAAACACCCAAATCACCATACATGTGCCTTTAAAAATTGAGGAGTTCCCTCAATTTCTCATGGATTCCATCATCAGAACAGCACCAGATTAATTTGGGACTACCTTGGAAGTACATCCTTTCAAACATAAAAAGAATTATTCAAATCGGACCACGGGTCTCGGAGTAATCGCTGAACATCCTAAATTAAAAAAAATCATCATCATTATCATAAAAACAATCATCATTATCTGGTCCACATCATCAAATTGGTGGTTTTCGAGAGAAAACCCTCGAGTTGCTTAAGAAAACACCCAAATCGCCATACATATGCCTTTAAAAATTGAGGAGTTCCCTCAATTCCTCATAGATCCCATCATCAGAACAGCACCAGATTAATATGGGACCACCTTGGAAGTAGACCCTTTCAAACAAAAAAATAACTATTCAAATCGGACCACGCGTCTCGGAGTAATCGGTGAACATACATAAAAAAAAAAGCCCAAACCGAATACAGAACCTCCTCCTTCTATGAAATTGAAGTCGGTTAAAAATAGTAAATCTCTGTACAAACTTTCAACCCCTTTAAACGTACGAAGTTTCAAATTTCTGACTCTAAATTTTAAACCCCACCGATACAAACGTTTAACCCCCATTTTAAACCCCCTTAAGGGGTTGAATTTTTCTAAATCGCTTCTTATTAGTTGTACAGATTGTAAATGTAACCCGTCCTGCAAATTACAACTCTGAGGTGGAATTTTGAAAAACGTTTAAATTAGTTTCTTTGCTTTAAAGTTAGTAGCTTACAAACGAACTTTCAAGTCTGTCACAAAAAATAATTGATCTCTATAAAAACACCCCTTTTTTACTCTGTTAGAGGTTGAATTTTGAAAAACGCTGAAATTACTTTTGATTGTTTTTTAATTATTAATAAACGTGTGAGTTTCAAATCTGACTCTAAATTTTAAACCCCACCCATACAAACTTTCAACCCCTTTTTTACCCATCAAGGGGTGAATTATTCAAAATCGCTCATCTCAAACTCGTCCTGTAAATTACAACTTTCTAGATTCAGTAGTTAATCATTTTTTAACGCTACGCATTTTTTATTTCAATTAAAAATTACAACTCGACTAAGACAATCGTAAAGAACTTTAAGATAGGTACTTTGCTTATAATTTTTTTTTGGTGTATGCATTTTAATATTCGATATTTTTTCATTAAATTTTAATACCAGACCAGACAGAACAACCAATCAATATTTATTTTTAGAAACAACCTAACAAATGACTCAAGACTCAAACGACACCAAATTCAGAAAGACGAAAGACGCATTTTGAATAATTTCTCTTTAACCCAACTTACGCAGCGCAAATCTTAATAACGCCATTTATCTTCATGGCACAGCGCCATCTATTGGTGGATTTGTTTTTATTTGTTGTGTTGTCTGCTTATAAAGTAGTTCAGGATGAACAGGTCTTATTTAATTTAGTAAATACACCTTTTTACCCGACTACAGCAAAAGTCAAAAGGTACGGCTATAATTTATACATTTCAGCAGAACCTCTAACGCCATCTAATGTGGAGTAGTGTGCCTATTAAAGGTAAAAGTATCGGAACACGGAAAAAATCTATGTACATCTTCTATACATATAATAAAGCTGAGGAGGGTCGAAAGTCTGTACATGGAAGATAATCGAAAAAAAGTTGGCTGGGGATACTTAGAATCGATAACAGAACATGTTCCAACAATTTTTAGAATTTTTGTCTGTTTATCTGTTTGTCTGTTTATTTGACCGCGCATCACGTGATAACGGCTGAACGGATTTTGATGAAATTTTGTATAGAGATAGTTTGAGTCCCAGGAAAGGATAAAATATAGTTTTAATCCCGAAAATCAACCCTGGTGGGGGTGAAAATGGGGTTGAAAGTTTGTATGGAGAATTTTTTACCGCTGAAACGATTTAGATAGAAATTAGTATGGAGATAATTTGAGTCCCGAGACGTCATAGGATAGTTTTCAAACCCTTGTGGGGGTGAAAAGGAGGTTGGAAGTTGGTATGAGGAATTTTTTACCGCTGAACTGATTTAGATGAAAATTTGTATAGAGATAGTATGGGCCTCGAGAAAGGACAAAGGATAGTTTCATCTTCAAAAAAGCCTCCCCCCCCCATCTTACTTTAGAACCGTAGGTCAATAAAAACTATCTTTCTTCTATCTATACATATAATAAAGCTGAAGAGGGTCATGGAATATATTCGAAAAAAAGTTGGCTGAGGATACTTAGAATCGATAACAGAACACGTTCCAACAATTTTTAGAAATTTTGTCTGTTTGTCTGTTTATTTGAGCGCGCATCACGTGAAATCGGCTACACGGATTTTAAAGAAATTTTGTGTAGAGATAGTTTGAGTCCCGGGAAAGGACATAGAATAGTTTTCATCCCAAAAATCACCCCTGGAGGAGGTGAAAAGGGGTTTGAAAGTTGGTATGGATAATTTTTTATAGAAATTAGTATGGAGATAGTTTGAGTCCCGAGAAACGACAAAATAGTTTTCATCCCGAAAATAAACCCTTGTGGGGGTGAAAAGGGGGTTGGAAGTTGGTATGAGGATTTTTTTTACCGCTGAACTGATAAAGATGAAATTTGGTATAGTATGGGTCTAAAGAAAGGACGAAGGATAGTTTTCACCCCGAAAATCAATCCTAGAGGGGTGAAAAGGGAGTTGGAAATTTGTATAGGGAATTATTAACCGCAGAATCGATTTTGATTAAATTTGGAATGGAGATAATTTGAGCTCTGGAGAAGGAAATAAAATCTGGAGTTTTATCTCGGAAATTATCCCCTAAGCGGATGCAAAAGGGGTAGAAGTTTTCATGGGGAAGAAGTAACCAATAACCGCTGTACGTATTTAGATGAAATTTGGTATTGAAATAATTTGTAATTTTTTGGTCAAGGTGTTCATATTTATAACATGTTACCCGTCGATCCTTTAAATTTACCTTTACCCGCTCTTAAGAAATATTTGAAAATGTCATGAATGTCAAAGGGTTATTGCAGGTTCGAGGACTATATATGACGGACAAAGATGCATGGCCCAAACCAAAAAACTGCTACTAAATCATCTAACATTTATAGGACACCGTTTAGGTAGGAAAACATATCAAACGTTTTGTGAAGCAGTCAGATTAGGATATATTTTTCTTTATAATTAAACAATAGGTACATCATCCGTCTCTCAAGCTTTTTTGATATGTCTTCTTGAAGAACTACGCATTATTTTGTATCTTTAAGATCTAATAATGTATAACTGTTTTAAAAAAAATAAGTCCCGTCGAGTTTCTTTTCGGTCATAATACTTCTTGGGCCAGAGGTGTAGGGTTAGAACCGGTGGTAGTTTTGGAACCAAGTTCCTTATCGGACGGTTCGCGGATGGGGGGCTAGGCTAAAAAAAGTCACGTGACCGTCACGAAAAAGCGTCACGTCACGAAAACGCGACACCCATACGATTGAGAAACATGTGAAATGGAATGAAATAAAAAAAATATAAAATAGAATAAAGTGAAGTGAAGTGAAGTTTCAAAAATGTTTTTGAAATTTAAAAATTTCAAAAAATTCAACAATTTCAAACGTTTCAAAATTTTTTTAAATTTCAAAAATTACGAAAAAGTCAAAAATTTAATTAAATTAAATAACATAAATTCGTCCCAACCGAGTGTTCCACGACACTCACGTATTTTTTTTTCTCTGACGTTCGGCATTGTAATGTGCTTACATTGAAGAATAAATATCTTGATCTACACCAATATCATAAATCCTATATTCCGCGTTCGGAAACCGTATGTAATTACCACCATTATTGCAACCAGTAACGTAACATCAGTGTATTGTCTGTGACAGTGTGTACGGTAACGTAATGAAAATCCACCCTCCATCCCGACCGCCGGCACGTTTACTTTAAAGAAATTATTGCAATAATTGTTTAATTGTTCCGCCATCAACGACTTACTACTGAGAGATTATGATTAATACAGATTTCTACTCTTGAATAGAAGCTTTTCCCCGCGACTTCATTTGCGTGGAATTAGTAATCCACCCTCCTTTTTACCCGCTTAAGGAATTACTTCTGGGATAACAACTATTATATATCCTTCCCCAGAACGCAAAATATCTCCATACCAAATCATCTAAATAGGTTCAACGGTTATTAATTTCCCATACAAACTTTCAACCCCCGTTTCACCCCTAGAAGGTTGATTTTCGAGATAAAAACTATCCTATATTGTTTACCGCGACTCAATCTATATAATATGTACCAAGTTTCATTTCAATCGTCTGTTCAGCAGTTAATTATTCGCCATACAAACTACCAACATGTTTTCTACCCCTCTAAGATTGATTTTCGGCTTAAAAAATATTCTATATTGTTTCCTGGGACTCGAACTATATCCACAACAAAATTATCTAAATCGGTTCGCGGTAAAAAAATCTCCATACAAACCTCCAACCCCCATTTCACCCACTTAAAAATTGATTTTCGAGATAAAAACTGTCCCATGTCGTTTCCCGGTACACAAACTATCTCTATACCAAGTTTCATCTAAATTGGTTCAACGTTTAAAAATTCCCCATACAAACTATCAACCCCCATTTCACTTAAGTGTTGATTTCGTAATCAGCGACCCGATAAACCATAGAAACAATACCCATGTTGATATTTAAATTTTGTCACCACATTTCCCCCCTATGGGTTGAATTCTCAAAAAAGCTGAAACACTTGTTTTCTCATTTATCGTTAGGAATACTCCTGTAAAGTTTCGAATAAAATAGTTGAACTAATCTCGTTTCCCATACAAACTTTGAACCCCATTTCCCCCCTTAGGAGGTAAATTTTTAAAAATTATTTCTAAGTGCATCCCTATGCCTTATAAGGAGCCTACGTACCACATTTGGAATCTCTAGAACCAGCGGTTTGGGCTGTGCGTTGATATGTCAGTCAGTTTCTTCTTTTATATATTTAGAAGAAGATTGCAATTTGGCACAAATACTTTCAAGAATTTTCATGTCCACAATATTAAATTTCAAAATAGATGCCATTTTCTTAATTAACGTCCCAAAAAGACACAAAAACGACACCCATATGGATATTTAGACATTTTAACCCCATTGTACCCTAACAGGGGAGATGGTATTTCACGTCCGCCACGTCGGATTTTAAAATCGTTGTTGTTTTCGTAATCAACGACCCGATAAACCATAGAAACAATACCCATGTTGATTTTCAGAATTTTTGACCACATTTCCCCCTTTTAGGGGTTGAATTCTCAAAAAACCTGCAACACGTATTGACTCATTTATTGTTAGGAATACTTCTGTGAAGTTTCGAGTAAAATAGACCAACTAATCTTGTTTCCCCATACAAACTTTGGACCCCCATTTATTTATTATTTATTTATTTAAACTTTATTGCACAAAATACACAAGTGTATGTACAAATGGCGGACTTAATGCTAAATGGCATTCTCTACCAGTCAACCATTGGGCCAAACAGAGACACGTAAAAAAGGTGCGAGGAGAACATTAAACTGATTGATTATTTTAAAAAAAAAAGAAGACTTATGAGCTACACATATTTATATTAACTATACATAGATTTACATACACATATAAATAAATAATATACATATATAAATATATAATATAATATATACTACATACAATAGTTATATTGATGGTTACTGATCTGATTCTTGTTGCAGCAGATGCTTACGTAACATCCGCTTAAAAGTGTATTTGCTTGGGGCTTGTCGCATGTTGAGAGGAAGTGAATTCCAGATTCGAGCAGCCTGAACGGCGAAGGAATTAGTCATGAATCCAGTGCTATGGGAGGGTACCAATAGTTTAAGAATACGGGAAGTACGAAGTTCACAACCTGTGCGGGGGGAATCGAAGACAAATTTACTTTTAAGATATCCAGGAGAAGAAGGCTCAAACAGGGTTCCGAAGAGTGTGCACAGCAGCCTGAAGGATCGACGACGACGAATTGAGAGCCAATTGAGTTTACGGCGGTAAAAGGAAACACGATCGTACTTACGAAGGCCGAAAATAAACCTTATACCATTGTTGAGGAGACGTTCAAGTTTATTTAGCGATTCCTGTGTAATATTGGTGGTGCACACATCACCGTAATCTAATACTGGCAACACCAAGGCCTGAATAAGCATCTTCTTGGTGGCAACTGGTAAAAAGTTTTTTAATTTATAGAGAGCTCTAAGCGTTCCGGTGACTTTACGACTAATTTCCGATAGTTGAGCATTCCAGGAGACGTTAGAATCAAAGATTAGTCCGAGATTCTTAACTTTATTGCTTAAGGGAATAACAGCATCCTCAAATATAATCGGATCAATGTTGACTGCATTCAGCTTCGAAAGTTGCCACTGGCTGCCCATGACTATGGCTTGGCATTTTGCCGGGTTGACACACATGCCAAAGCTAGCAGACCATTCAGCAATGTGATCTAAGTCCGCATTAATTGAGGAAATGGCTGTATTAATATTTTCGCTGTCAGCTTGAGCGTACAACTGCAGATCGTCCGCGTACAAATGGTAAGAACTACGAATGTTAGCGGCGATAAAGTTTATAAAGATTGAAAACAGAAACGGGGAAAGAATGCCACCTTGCGGTACTCCAGTACTGAGTTCACACCAGTCAGACAATGCCCCGCCAGCACGGACTGCCTGGAATCTATTTGAAAGGTAGGAAGAGAACCAGTTCGTCGCATCAGATGAAACCCGCAAGTTACCAAGAGTAGCCAGAAGTAAGTCATGGTCAACGACGTTGAAGGCATTGGAAAAGTCTATCAGCACCAAAACTGTAACTTTAGAGGATTCCATGCCAGATCTTATATCATCTATGATTTTCACAAGCGCAGTAGTGGTGCTGTGTCCTGAACGGAAACCAGACTGAAGTGGAGATAGAAGACCATTTGTCTGAACAAAATGTGAAACCTGTTTATGAGCCACGGCCTCTAGAACTTTGGACAAAAATGGCAGTATAGAAATGGGACGGAAATTATTAAGAGAAACAGGGTTATTGACTTTAGGAAGCGGGATAACGAAAGCTTTACGCCAGCACGATGGAAAGACCCCTGAAAGTAATGAAGCGTTAACAATGTGAGTTATTACTGGCAGAATGCAGTCAAGGATACTAACCACCATGAAACGGCTTACGTTATCGTGACCAACTGCCTTAGATTTAATCGACAATATTGTTTTGTGGATTTCATCAGTGCTGACTGGGGAGAAAGAGAAAGAGGCTACCTGAGGTGTGGAGAAGGAAGCAATCAGGCATAAGGTTTTAAATTTGATTAAAGGATTTAAAGAAGAAGTGTGGGCAAAATGCGAATTAAGCTGGTTTAGTGTAAAGACCGAGGAATTAACGTTAGATTTGCTTTTGCCGATGCCCAATGAATTTAGAAACTTCCACGTGTCAGCAAGAGAAGCATTCAGAACGTTCTCGTGAATGTACCGCCGCTTCGCAGATCTAACCATTTGGTTGCAGCGGTTTCTGGCAGCTTTGAAAAGACGCCAGTTTTCGTCACAACGATCGCGTTTGTACTTGCGGAACGCTTTGTCGCGTCTTGACATCGCCATCCGAACACCCCTTGTGATCCACGGGGCAGGGGGCCGCTTGAGTCTCACTGCACGGACGGGCGCGTGGACATCAAATAACTTCAACAGAGTAGAGTTGAAATTAGCTACTTTGTCATCTACATTTGATGCACTAAATGTGGCAGACCAATCGGCAGAAGCGGCATCCTGCTTCAAAAGATCTACGTCGAGTCGGGCAAAGCTGCGTAAATATGCGACCACTGGCTTTTGTTTTGGTGGTTTGATCCTGTACGTCAGAAAGATAAGATCGTGCTGAGAAAAGCCCGGAGCAAGAAGTTGACCCGAGTTGATAACATTATCTGGCGACGACGTCAGCATCACATCCAGCCACGTGTCAGGAGAGTCAATATTACGGTGAGTAGCCTGCAACGGCACTAGAGCAAAATCTGCCGCTTCTACGATGGACGTTAGTTGTCGAGATCGGGATGTTTGCCTCAATAAATCAGTGTTAAGGTCCCCCATAATTATGTGATGTGTGCACTCTGTACCAATATCCGAGAGAAGGTCCTCAAATGCCGTAAAATAATCGATTGCCGGTGGACAGTATATCACGCCCAAAATTATGCTAACACCACACAATTTTATCTCGAGTACCAGGTTTTCCATTGAACTGGAGTAGAGAGAGGGAGAAGACCTAATAATTTTGTATGAGATATCAGAGCGAAGATAAATGGCCACCCCGCCACCACGCTTACCAGTGCGATCATTACGCAGCAGAACAAACCCGGGTAGACTACAAGAAAACGACGAAATATTAGGTTTAAGCCAGCTTTCACTAATAAGGACGGCATGAGCATTGCAAGAAGAAAAGGTGTCAAGTAAATCGGAATAGTGACTACAAATGCTCTGTGCATTAATATGGCAAACGTTAAAAAAATTCGGATATTTCTGAAAGTTACATCTCAGCAATGAGCCAAGAGTATCAGGCTCGGTCGTACCGTCTGTGGAATGAAAGGACGAAGACAAATCACAAGCGGAATAGAAAGAATCGTTAGAACCATCGATAGACATATATAATATTAATAAATGTATAAAATATAATAATATAAATATATTAATGTAAGTATAAGCTATTAGCACTAAGAAACTACGATTGCGGGCCTGTTTAGCCCGCCGGTCAACCAAACAGTACACAATTTACATTAGAATACAACAAGTATCAAAAATAATAATTACCTACCTAGTAGCGTACCACGAGTCTAAAATATTGAGAAAGGCTAGCAAAACATAGAGAAAAAAAAAAAAAGTAATGTCAGAAAGTTTAAGCAGAGAGCACAACATGATTGAAATACAAACAAAAAAACAATAGGTTTCTGAACGTGAAATGAAACGTCAATATGACAATACGTCAAACGTCATCATCGTCCATCGACACAAATCACAGCTTCTACCTGTGATTAACAAGTTTAAAATGTAAACAATAACTAATTAGCAATTGTGCCGGTAGTCTGAGAACAAAATCAACAAGCAGTGTGAGGTACATCGATAAAAATGTTGAAAAAGTAATATACGATACGCCACTAGTTTAGACAAACTAAGGACCAGAAATGTTAAACAGAAACAGAGATTAATGTCTGCGGATAATCTTCACTTTGCTCTTTTCGGGTAGCGCGATGGGTTTTCCTTGCTTCTGGGTGCCTTCGCCTGCTCGGAATTGGTCACCTCGGAGCCGGTCTCGGGCACTGTAACTGCCTCTGGAACAGTCGCAGTAGGAGCCGAAGAAGGATAAGATCTAACCAATTTTTCTAGCTGATCCGCCGAAACCACACGATGTGTTTTCCCGCTCGACACCTTGATGAGAATAGTTCCATCCATAGTCCACACGCTGCGAATGCCAAAGTGCTTGCGGGCCTCAAGAAAGACTGCTTGCCGCTGCCGAGTCAAAAATTCAGACATAACTATCCTGGAGCCCTTTAATAAGGTCTTCTTTTTCCAGAGGGTGTTTTTAAACTCTGACTTGTCACAACGCACCAGAATAGAACGTGAGCGGCCTGCTACAGCAGCACCAATCCTATGACAGGCCCTGAAGGAAGATGGGGATGCTTCAGCTAGCTGTAACTGGTCCTTGCAGATACCTACAACTACCTCGGCCAAGTCCTCATTGTTGCTCTCCGGCACGCCTGCCAGCAACAAGTATTTACGCCGGTGCCGCATTTCTATATTGTCCACTGTGTTGCTGATAGCTGTTATCTGTTGCCGGATCATGTCCAAGATGGAATGAGTGAGTGCTTTAAATTCATGCAACTCAGTTTTCAGCGAGGTGACACTATCACTGCCAGGAGAAGCAGTCTGCAGTGCTTTCTCTAATTCTGCAAACTTACGCGTCATCATCTCTTCCAGTGAGCTTTGAGCTTTGTTGATGGCCTCAAGTGAACTCATTTTGATAATAAACAGATTTTTAATATTGGGGTCCAAAGTCCAAGTGAAGTGTACAGTGAGGTTGCCGGCAGGTGTTATAGTGCTTACTATGTGTACATCAAAGGAACTTGTCCACAATGTATGTATTTATCACTGTAATTACCGAACTTTTTATAGCAAAAATTTTGATTTATTATATGAATATTATAATTAAATACATATTTACACTTTAAGTCAACTTGTCACTATTTGTAACCCATTTCACCCCCTTAGGGGATGAATTTTGAAAAATCCTTTCTTAGTGCACCCCTAGACCTTATAAGGAACCTACGTGCCAAATTTGGAATCTCTAGAACCAGCGGTTTGGACTGTGCGTTGATAGATCACTATGTCAGTCAGTCAGTCACCTTTGAATTATATATATTTAGATTAACCGATTTAAGACATTTGGGTCAAAAAATGTTTAGTGGGTGAGTAGGTAGGGTGATTGTGCTAGTTTTCGTCCGCTCTTGTCAGTTTTCCGTCCATACTTGTTTATATGTTTATCTTCAAGTTTTTCCCAAAATAAAAGCTTAAAATTATAAAAATCTACCAAAGAATAATCTACATATGTTGACCTTAAAAAGTTTTTCCCATTTATTTGCAGCAGTTTAATCAAGTGGACGGTAAACTGGACCTGGACGGGAAACTAGCACAATTACCCTACGAGTTAAAGATATGCGCCTTTTCTGTGGATATTATAAAATAAATGGACTTAAAAGCCAAATTTTCTTATGAAATCCTTGTAGTTAGGGCTTTTTTTTTTCTTTAAGTCTGTATACTAAAATCATACCTTAAAAACTGGCTATATTTTTTAAATATGTAAGTACATAGGTACTTACATATTTAAACAATATAATTAAAAACTAAAATGTTCATTTACTTAGTTGCTATAATTGTTTAATGTTATACAAAAGCTACAAGCGGAACGTTATTGGTTAGATTGGGTTCTAGCTTTTTATTAAAATGACAGTAGGGCTGGTTTTCAATCTACAAAATTAATTGTATTAAGCAGAAACGTCTCCAAGAGAAGCGAAATTTCAATTTTTAAATTAAGAGAAAAATGGCAATAATTCATCGTGTCGAGCAAAATTCTTACCAACTAAGCTATCGATGTTTACTCAACCTCGTTGTTTTTTTTTCTATCAGTTCCTTCTTGCTTACGTCTCAGAGGCAGATGTGTGCGTTTTTCAATCTACAACCTAGAAGTGAGCCTCTACTTCGAAACTTGGGGCTGTCATAACATATATCATAATATCACACAAAGGGCTTTTGACGAAGTTAATAAACTTCCTACGTATTACGGTTGATGTGCCATGAAGGGGACATCCGCAGTGACATTTTCAAGCACAATTAACTTTTCTCGCTGCCTTCGATGTACTACAAAGAAAGAGAAACTGAATTTAGGTAGCATAGCAAAGAATAGGGTGGCTTTAGAAAATCTTGCCTTTCACCTGCTAACAAAGTTTTGAATTAGAGTTTATAGGTAAGATTTAGAAACTTCGAATTTCATATCAGCTTCTAAGATCATTTCTTATGAAGTCCAATCCAATAAAATGCTGTTTTACCATTACATTTAATGTCATAAAATATGTATGCGTTGAACGCACCATTTTCTCAAACGACATCACAGAATAAGTAATAGTTAACACGCATAGCAATTTCACCATCAGAAAGAACAACCCCAAAATACCATACCATTTTTCTTCCCCTTCAAGGACTGTTATAATAAAATTAATGTTGCGTTACCCGCCAAAAAATAGTATATCCGCGACAAAATGCCCGGCAAAAGTCGATAGCTTTGAATGTTTGATACGCGCGGCACCGCTGCGACAGTGAGCGTGCGACCAAACATACGCTTCCAACTAATCGTGACCTCTTCGAATTAAATGGACTACCCTTCTGTACCCTAAGGTTACTTATAAAAGACGGGCGCGGGAGCTCTTGGTAAACTGGACGCGGCATCCACGCGTACGTAGCATTAAATATTTAACTTTAGCCTAGTTTTCATAATGTCCCCTTTGAATACGACGTTTAATTCCGTCTAATTGCGGGGTTAATGGCAGGACCTAATTCTTTTTCCTCGAAACGGTATAACATTAAATTACACCTATTATTCGTAGGTACTTTTTCAGGAATAATGCCGTTATGATAAGTAATGTTTCCGTGGTTATTTGTGCGTTTGGTGACTTTTGTTATTGATCAAGCGATTATTAGATACAATGGCTTAGCAATTTACTGATCCAATTATCTTAATTTCTCATAAAATAGAATCTCAGCATAATTAAAGGAGGACATATAAAACCTAGCTATTGTTCCAAGAACTGAACATTTATGAGTTTTATAACTTAAGATACATGTTGGTTTTGCATAACATAACTGCCTGAAACACTGAATTATTTTTTTACAGAATTCATAAGTAGCCATGAACAAACTAAAATTAACTAGAATTATTATTAACCAATAAACTACAGACACTACAGTGAGGAATATAAAATTAATTAGAAATCCAAATCCAAATTAAAAAATATTCAATGAAGCAAGCTGTTTATCATAATAAAATATTTAAAAAAATGTTTCATTCTATTCTATCTTTCGCAGAACCGACATTAATGTTAATACTAGTAACTTACAGAATAGATTAGGGTTATCACTGGAGTAATTTCAGGATCCGTATTTGCTTTACATTAATTTCATAATAACCGGATCGCATGTCGGGGCGAAGGCACGCGAATTTGCTATTGCACTGCAGTTGATTCAAGCTCAGTCTGTCATGGCGTGTTGATATATCTGTATCTAATAACAGATGGTACAGTCGACGTTAGAAACATGTTTACAACTGTGCCTTCCTCCTTTGTCATCATCATCATCATCATATCAGCCGAAAGACGTCCACTGCTGAACATAGGCCTCTCCCAAAGAGTGCCATAACCACAATGACCGGTCCTGCGCCACCCGCATCCAGCGGACTCCCGCGACCTTTACCAGGTCATCAGTCCACCTTGTGGGGGGTCTAACGACGCTGCGCCTTCCGGTTCGTGGTCGCCACTCGAGAACCTTTCCGCCCCAACGGCCATCGGTTCTACGTGCAATGTGCCCCGCCACACTGCCACTTCAGTTTAGCAATTCGGAGGGCTACATCGGTTACTTTGGTTCTGCTGTGGGTGGCCTTATTTCTGATGCGATCATGCAGAGAGACTCCAAGCATAGCCCTCTCCTTGCCCTTTGAGTGACTTTGAGCCTTCTTGTGAGGCCCATAGTAAGCGACCACGTTTCAGTGCCATATGTCATCACTCCTTTGTAATAAGGTGTAAAGTGTAAACATAATATATCTTTGACGTCGACTATACATATAACTACAATATACAATTAGGTTAATGGCAAAGCTATAACTTCAGGGTGAATTGAGGCAATGGAATATAAAAAATATAGAAATGGTTGAAATCGCTGGGGGCCTGGCGATAAGACAGACTTTCAATCCGAAGGTCTCGGGTTCAAACCCCGGCTCGTAAGTACAGTCACCGGCAATAGTATCTTCCTACACGAAGGCTGCAAAAATATGTAACACGCTCTTATTTGTAGGGCCATAAAAGCGTGTCACATATTTTTGCGGCCTTCGTGTAGGAAGATACTATTGCCGGTGACTGTACCACTGAGTTTTCTCGGAACTTATGTTAGAAATATCGTTTGATATTCACCAATCGCTTTTCGATGAAGGAAAACATCGTGAGGAAACCAGATCCCCAGGGAGAGATTAGTCCCAATAAGTCCCCCTAGTTTTCCCTCTGGGCTGAAGGTCAAATGGCAGTCGCTTTCGCAATAACTAGTGCCTACACTACGCCAATTCCTGGGATTACGTTTCCGAGCGGACCCCCGGCTCAACAGAGAAAAAAGTTGGGGCAAAAAACGCAAGGAGGAAGAAGAAATGGTTGAAACCATATTTAACGTCGTGTTCATTTATTTCTTGCTTTATTGTTGTGTATTTTTGACGTTTAATAAATGTATTTTCTTTCTTTCTTCTAAATAAGTCTGCTGCGAAAATAAACCTAAGAATTTTGATGCAACTAGGTATATATTTACAAGGTACCTATATAAATATGCAAGTAAGTATAATATGGATTGTATAAGTAAGTATAACTTCCAGAAGACGCTTCGAAGGTTGGCCTAAGGATATCCCACGAAAAAACAGAGTATCTCCACATGAAATGATTCAAAAACACTCGTATTCAACCGCAGGAGTGGAGAAATTCAGGTACTGAGGCTGCACAATCACAATCATATCGACTAGCACGTTATTATACCGCGGTATAGCAAAGTAATATTATTGTTGTTGAGATATCCATAGTACATATAAAAGTACCTTAAAGTAATTAGATAAGGTACGGTAGGGACAAATGGCCCAATTAAATGAGGCCGAGGCAGTGTAACAAAAATTGCACAAAATATTATTCCATCTCATTTTATTAACGTTTTTGGTATAAGTAGACATGATACATAGAGTAAAACATTGAGTTTAAAACATACAAAACATTTCGCACTATGCTCAGCGCTATCACATGAACATTTAATGATAATCCGACAAACTAGATTAGGTACATGTATTTCAACGATAGTTTTGTGCTTGACAGATGGTTTAATTTCCTTTAAATAGTGTTCTACTTTAACCTTAGAGAATTCAACCCGGATGGAGTAGCCATGTCTGTAATTTCCGGTACAAAAGCCGATTTTTGCAGGGGAGGGGAACATCAAATGTATGGTTAATCGTACGTAACGTACAAATAGATAAACGTCAGTTCATACATGTGTATGACCACTAGTCATATGTTTTCGGCAGAGGGGAACGCCTGTCAATGGCGACTCCGGTTGGTTGATTTCTCTAAGACTTTAACAGACACAAAATAAAATCATTATTAAAAAGCACTGTCCAGTCGTATAGTGCTTTGTAGCACGTAGATCTACGTCATCTATGACATAGAAAGTCAAATGTATAAAAATCTGTCAAACAATGAGTAGGTATGGAGTAGATAACAGGAGATGACATCCCTAAGAAATTATTTGCACCAAAAGTTAAAGTGAAAAATTTTAAATCACTAAAAGTCTGAAATACTCTTTGATTCAGGGATCAATCGCCAAATATGGCGCACAATTTTTTTTCTAGACAGGCCATCTTGCGTCAAACACAAATTAAAGATAAACAAACGCATGGTCTCTACATGATTCCTTGTTTAGGTAGGCCATAATTTAGTTAGATAATTGGCATTAGGTTAATTTCTTATTAAAGTTTTGCAATATCGGATTTAAAAAAATTACATTTGATTTGAACTCAAATCCAAAATCGTTGATTCTATAAATCTATGTGTAGTTAAAACTTATGCATGTATTTTGACTTACAAAGATTAGTACAGAGAAGCTTCACCTATGCACTTCTGTAATATTACACCTTTTGTAATGCTGTCTAGCTCTGCAAGAACATGATCCACTGTATTTTATAATTATGAGGTTACGTGTATCCTTTTAACCGCCTCAACTATTTTACGTAACTCACAAAAGTAAGTACACCTAAAATCGGCATGAATCAAGTACGGTAATTCGTCGATGTCAGTTAACAGGATAACTTACAACATCAGATACTTATTAATAATGAAATAAATAACATAAAACAAGCATACAGTCATTCAAATACAAGAAAAGGTCTAGCACTCCTTTTCTCATTCAATTTTAATTTTAGTTTATTTCAGAAACCGGTACATTTCAATTTCGGAGCAATTCAACATCATTAGAGTCTTTTTCGCGAAAATAAATAAAAACTACTTCGCGCCATACAAATTTTGCTTTTCTAAGGACCAATGTTGGAGATGTCACTTTGACAGTTGCCTTCCCCATTGATTCCCTACCGTCACTTTTATTGTGAATGACTTAAGTTTAAAGGTGACATGTCTGACGAGCACTGGGCACGAGCGCAGCTACACTGAAAGAGCTGCAAACACGTAGCAGACAGTGTGTATTAAATAGCCAGTCTAATAATTTCTTGAGGCTTCAAGTTTGAAGCGCTGTCTGGTAAACTAAAGTTACTGCATAATATAGAGACCCCGTACAGCGCCATCTAGAAACGCTATCAATTACTAGATGGCGCTTCAGACTTCGAGCCTCAAAGAGTACTTAGACTGGGTACCTCTATTTAATACATACTCTCTGCACGTAGGTATACCTGTATACGAATCCCACGGTACAAAATTCCAAAATTAATAAGGCGTCGTAAGACCGTTGATGTGTAAGTGAGAAAAAGATATCGCTATCTCCCTCTCGTCAGGGATAAATATTAAGTTCATTTATAATAAATCATTTCGTTTATTGACATCTTATTTCACCAGTGTTATTATTTTAGTGTAAAATCATATTCCTTTTCGGAGTATCTGAATAGAGTCCTTAGGTTACGGCCACATTATTGGGGTCGCGTTATATCTCTCTCTTAACTATAAAATAAGGAAGAGACGCAACACGAATATTCGGCTGAATGCACAAAGTGTGGCCCCATGGTTATCTTATCAACACCTGCTTTCAACATCCACGTCTACAATTTAAATAAATTGTTAGTAATTAAATAAATAAAATAATCTCCTAGCTAGCATATCGCAAATAATATCCATTATTGACTAGCAACTTCATGTTATTCTAATAGAGGTCAAACAAATACAATAACTGTGAACATGTAGGGTAAAGTGCCTATTACTGGCCATCGGTCAGTTCCTGGCCGAATCGTAAAATTGCAAGGATCTAGATAAAATCTATGAATTCTAACTACATTACACGGACAAGAACTCGATATAATTATAGGTACATATGAAATATACACAAGGGCGTCTCCAAGGGGGGCAGGGATTGAAGCTGCTCCCCCCCCCCCTCAGATATTTAAAAAAAAATTAGCCAAATGTTTTACCCACAATTCATATTATCTTCACTCTCCTCTGGGCCATCGGCTGGCGACGCTCTTGAATATACATTCAAATAGTAAAGTAAATGAAATTTGTAGCCAGTAATTAAATAAACAGCCAGTTATTGGCGATTCACCCTATGTCTTAATAAATTATAATTTATAAGTATAACAAGTGTTTGTACCCTTTCTGCCCCGTTTCCTTGTATTTTACAAAGCAAATATGCTTGCGGTTTTGTACAGTCACGGACTATTGTTACGGTTCAAGCTATTCTCATTTGTTGTATACTTACTAAATAGCTCGATAATTGAATGTAATTGACCGTACTAGACTACAAAGAAATTACTCTGTATTCGTTTATTTTTTAAATATCATTTTGTAGAGTATCCATAAAATGCGGCCAATGTACTCAAAAATACCATTCACTGTCGCCTTGACAATAGAGGCGATATTCAGATATTTGGCACCTTGGCCGCTCTGATATACCTGATGGCGACTGTACAGTATACCGGGTGTGGCCAAAAATGAGCAGAAAAAATACTTCGAGAGTTATTTCATAACCTAGCAACGATTCTGTTATGTTTATCTATTTTGACAATCATTACATCTTTGTCACTCTCATTGTTAGAAAATTACAGTTTGTCTCTTTCTCACGCGTGTGACGGGAGCTCATTCGCACGTCCGCATCTCACGCTGGCCGGTGCGCGACTAGCGACAGTTGTTTGAATTCACTCATATTAAGTGCTTCACTTTTGGAGCGTACATAACCCATCTGTCATTATTATATATCATAGGGTGTGGCCTGTAACACGAGCAAAAAATTAAATCGTAGATATTACTCTTCATACTAGACAACGTATGATCAGCGAATTTTAAAAAATATGGAGTCTTTAAATTGTATCTTTTTCATACAAACTAAATAGTATTATCAATGTACGATAAAATCCGTCCAATTGACATTGCTTGTCAGTCTTGTCACCCTACAGACATAATTAATTTCGCAATACAATTTGTATAGAAATAACATAATCAAATTACCAATTTAAAACTTTACACATACTTAAAGTATTTTACCAAGAAAGAGTAAATTGTGGTTCTTAAAATTTGTACAAACATTTTACCATATCGCCACATAATGTAAAATTGAGTAAACGCTTTTATTATAAACATGTAGACTGTAATTGTCAAGTGAAGCATTTTAGTAATAATTCTGATTCTGAGCAACATAATTATGTATAACATAAAGTAACACACAGTAACTATCACCTCTTAATAAAGTATCACTGGCAGAATGAACGAAAAGACCGAGAGCTAGCCACGTCAAATATGACACAATAATGAGAGCTACGAAACCCGTATCTCGTTAGTTTGCTATAAGTACTAAGCTTATTTCTAGATCCGGACATCTGGCAGCTGTAAAGTGGTGGAGGTCAAAGAATGCAAACCACAAGAGTACAAATCCTGGAGTCCTGGTTTTAATGCAGTATTATGGGAAATCATAAATAATGGAGAACATGCGTGAAAAATATTTAATTGAATTTGTTCAATAAACACGTTAAACAACCCCAAATTATTATAAATAAGTGGAAATCCGTAATAATTTTTAACAGTATTTTAAAGATATTGCGGTTTAAAAACGTACAATTTTAGGCATTTTTTTTATATACCTCAAATTTATTTTAGAAACCTCAGTTCGATTACTTGTGTTCTAACAAGAAAAAAAAATGGATGACAACTAAGGAGTGGTCCGGGAAAAAAGTAGCAGGGCCTTTTCTGATTTATCTCTTTATTTTGTGCCGATTTAGAAGCAGTGTTTATATTTAAATAATCTGTAGATACAATCATACAAAACATAAATACAATCATATTTAGATGAAACAGCGTTTGGAAGTTTTCGCCTTTTGTATTCCATCATACAAATAGTTTTTTGAACAGCGTCTTCTGACAGAATGTTTGAGGTGTTTCTCAAAAACATGTTTTTTCTTATAGTTTGATTGGATGAGCTATTTTATACCTTAATAAATTGTATTTCTTCAATAGTAAACTTTTTTATCTGGCTTCATTTTAAGGTAGTTACTTTTAATAGTATTTATTTTTAATTAAATGTATTTGCCTTTTTTATAGAAAATTGTCTCCCATAGAAAAATCTTTGTCAGAGGTTAGATTAGAGAGTCTTCCTGACTATCCTAGCTAAAATACAGTAAATTAATGTAGCTTCTTGGTAAGATGAAATTCTGAATTGTTTTTGGACCCGGGGTATGTCCTTAAACTACGTCCGGACTTGGGTATGTCCTTAAACTATGCCAAAAAGAGAGGTATGGGCACTGCGAATGGCATCTCGCTTAGTGTGGTAGGGCACGTTCAGTGAATGTCATCTCGCTCAAATCTGGAGCAGAGCCCGACTGGGGAAGTACCTCCACCTTACAGAAAACCACAGCCAAATAGCACTAGACCCTACTCATAGTGTTGTGTTCCTGCTGGTGAGTAAGGTTGCCAAAGAGCTCAAAGAGGACCCAGTGTGTTGACGATGAGGGACCCTCTTGTTCCTTTAGCCGTCAACACAGTGAATCCTTCTTTTTGTAAAGGGTCGGCAACGCGCATGTGACTCCTGTGGAGTTACAGGCGTCCATAGGTTACGGTAGCTGCTTACCATCAGGTAGGCCGTATGCTTGTTTGCCACCGTCGTGGTATAAAAAAAAAAAAAAAAAAAAGCATAAAACGGGTTGTGAAAATGGAAATACAATTGTGGCGTTGTAGCAGATGTGGATTGAAGATTGTCAAATTATGTTGTTCAAAAAGTTACAAAGTATGTTGAAATAAAAACGCGAAAACTTATACTTGCTCACATATTTTATTATGATGGTATATTTATTTATTAGTATTGTATCTACGGATTAATAAAATAAATATACTGCTTCAAAATTAGCACTAAATTAAAAAATACACAAGATTGTACACGGCTACTTTATTTCAGGACCACTCCTTATATAGCTAAACGCATTTTTTCGTTCCTAAAATTACAAAAATCTTCCAAAAACTTGTTCCTTCCAAGCAGTTTTCTGCAACTTAGAGGTCGGTGACGTCACAAACCTCACACTTTTGTATGGGGCGTATTGACCAGCTGCCAGATGCCCGGATCTAGCAATAAGGTTGTATTGCAATCTTACTAGACGGGTTTCGTTGCTCTCATTATAGTGTCATATCTTACGTGGCCAGCTCTTAGTCCAGAATTGCGTGGTTTTAACTTCCATTCTTCTAAATAGGTCATACAGAATTTAAAAAACATAATTGTAGCTTTGCTGTGGACAATAATTAACAGCGTATGTGCATGTACGAGTAAGTTATGTTTGTATCAGTTTATAATAATATAATTATAAGATTTATGATGAAAACAAACGCCGTTTATGTGTTAGCTTAGATTAGGCTACCAAAGGCTGGTGGTAAGGCGTCCAAAGGACCCCGCAGCAAACATAGGGAAAAAGTGGTTTCAGTCAAATCGCATGAAATTTTAGCATGATGTAGATTCAGGTCTCCTTATTATTTTTTTATAAGGGCGCAACTCCCTCAGAAGTACACTGTCAGAAATAATCAAGTTTATATTATTATTTTTCTATGACGTGTTTCTTAAAATCGATACTTTGAAATGACCCACACTGATACTTACTGGCGTTAAATATGATCTTAATACCGATTCTGTCACGTTGAAATCGCATTTTGATAGTTATTTATATTATGCAAAAGCAAAGAGAAAGATTTTACGAAAAATTGGTATGTTACATATGTTTTGTATGAAATAAAACTTATTCATTTTTTCTTAAAGTATACTTCTGAGCGAGTTGTGCCCTTATAAAAAAACAATCAGGAGACTCGAATCTACATTGTACTAAAATTTCGTGAGATTTGACTGAAACCACTTTTTCCCTATGTTTGCTGCGGGGTCATTTCGATTTAGAATTCTCGGGTTCAAACCTCGGCTCGTATTACTGAGAATCTCGTAACGTACAGTTACCATCAAATATATCGGAGCGGCCAAGGTACTCAAACATATCTGAACATGCATTTTATCGCATTGACAATAGAGGCGTTGTTCAGATATTTGTGACCACCTTGGCCGCTCCGATATATCTGATGGCGACTGTACAAATTATCATTTAATATTTACGTGTCGCTTTTGGATGAAGGAAGACATCGTGACGAAACCGGACCTAATTCCAACAAGACCTATAGCCTTTTGTGGGAACGTCAGATGGCAGTCGCTTCCGTCATAATTAATTCCTATG
The DNA here is from genome assembly GCA_947086415.1 of Pammene aurita. NCBI lineage: Eukaryota > Metazoa > Arthropoda > Insecta > Lepidoptera > Tortricidae > Pammene > Pammene aurita. The sequence goes on along the minus strand of OX352301.1, from coordinate 18,498,218 downwards.
CCAATTCTTGGGATTAAGCAGATCTCAGGTTCCATTAGATGTGGCGAAGACGCCGTTTATGCTAATAAAATAATAACTAGAAAACATTTTTCGAAAGAGCGAGCGCAGCGAAGCGAAGTTCTTACAGACGCCTTCGGATACAACAAAACTATCACCTGGCTACAGAGACGTCCGTGCATCGTGCATGACGATGTTTTTTTTTATTTTGAATGGGTGTTACGGGACAACCTTAGTAACGTTTTTCTGCTCTTCTAAATATATAAAAGAAGAAACTGACTGACTGACTGACTGACATATCAACGCACAGCCCAAACCGCTGGTTCTAGAGATTCCAAATTTGGCACGTAGGTTCCTTATAAGGTTTAGGGATGCACTAAGAAAGGATTTTTCAAAATTCACCCCCTAAGGGGGTAAAATGGGGGTCCAAAGTTTGTATGGCGAATCAAGATTTGATAGACTATTTTATTCGAAACTTCACAGGAGTATTTCTAACAATAAATGAGTTAACACGTGTTTCAGGTTTTATGTAAATTCAACCCCTAAAAGGGGCAAATGTGGTCACTAAGTCTGAAAATCAACATGGGTATCGTATGCTTTTTGAGTACTTATAGTACGCGGGCGAAGCCGCGGGAAAAGGCTAGTTAAGAAATAAAGGTAGAGGCAGAGATAAATATAATTTGAGAGTTCTATAATATGAGCAGGATCTATAAATGGGTTATCGAGTCAGAAGGCGCAAAAGCGTGCGTCAAGTTCTTGTTATATTGGTCAACTCGTTTACAAGTAAATCGTGAGCTCTCAGTTTGAGGCAGACTACTATATAGTTTTAAGCACATAAACATCGGCTCGGTTTAGATGTCCACAGGAAAGACAAGAAACGATTTTTTTAAATCTGTATGACTCAAATACCTAAAGGTATCTACAGGGTGATTCAGGAGACGTGAGCAGGACTAACCCATATACACAGCAATTGTTTAATGGATCAATCACCATCGTATTTAAGTGAAACATATCTTACCTAATAAAATTAAGACATAATGTGTATTTTACATGCCGCTACTCAGTTATGTAGTTAAATTGCAAAAAAAAAAATATTTTTAGGGGGGGGCGTATATATGTACATGTAACTAAATTTATATATGTATATTTTACAAAATATCAACATGTTGCACATCAATCGAAAGGTCTTTAAAAATAACATCGAGGATTTCTGGAACATTTTGTGATTATGTTTATATTTTCAGAAATAATCGCTTTGAAAGTCAGTAAAATTGTGTCCGCTCTCCTGTAACTTTTGAACCGTAAGTCCAAAAAATATGAAAAAAGGAGATCGTCAATTCCAGGCCCACTTGCGATATGGTCTCGTATATGGTTTGTTCTTAAATTTTAAGCAAATACCCATTTTATTACGAAACTAGACAAAATATTGCATGAAAATGAAACGGGAATTAAAAATACAAAATAAAAAGTAATTTCGTTGATCTTTGCGCGATCCAAATAGTGCTTAATAAGTTGTTAACGTCTTTACAGCATTGACATAAGGTTAACTTTACCTGGACTGAGCCGCAACGGACATTTTCAGAGAGGAGTTACGTTTACTTTGCTAATCTAGTTTATGATTCTAGTTTGACACTGTCAATGTATGACGTCACCGTCATCCAAGTCTGCCGCATGAAGTTATAATTTTAAACTGGAGTATACTCTTCGGCCACAAAGTGGGGCCGAAAGAAAGGGTAATATAGGGAGCTGCGTCCTGTTTTGACTTAGGGCGTTATGACGGCATTATACTCGTATCATGCTCTTTCGATAACGAAATGCATTTTTTTTTTTTTCAATTTGGTCTGATACTAGTATGGATTTATAAAAAGTGGATGTGATTGTTGCACTTTTTCCCTAACCAAAGATGAACCTTATTACCGTGCAAAACAGTATTTCATAGGTGACTAGAAAAAACGGTCCGATAGAAGGGATAATATGGGGGCGGTGCCTCACTCGCACTCGTTACAAAATTGACACACATAGACATTTTGACTTGTTGTCATGCTGGCATTATTGTCTAATTCTAATGACGTCATAACTACCTAAGTCAAAACGATACGCAGCTCCCTATATTACTCTCTCTTTCCTCACTTTATGGCCCAAGAGTATACTCCAGTTTAAAATTATAACTTCATGGATACTAGTAGTAGCGCACTAACAGTGCTAAACCTTATCTCTTTGTAATAAGTGCTACGATTGTTTAGTTAATAGTAGCAATGATGGTTTGACAGCCATTATCTTTGTTTACCCAAATACAGGAAATCAGCGGTAGGACCAAAATATGACTTTTTATTATTTTATTATGATTTCCGTTTCATTATCATATCAGATTTTGTAGATATGCTTTAAAAAACCGGTAGTTATTTGGTGTTATACTGAAAATCATAAACATGTACGCTTTTAAATATTGTCCTTATCACATTCATGTTTTTTCATCCCCGATTTCTCAATTTTCCCGTTAGATTTCATGATTATTTTATGACCGGCCTGATCTAGAAATTAAGGCGAATGTTTTGATACCTATTTCATAATTATATGCACCTTTATGAGCTGGGGCAAATCGCCTAACAAAAATTGACGATCTCCTTTGAAATGATGAGTCTTATCAGTCTTATCACATAGGTACTTTCTACGAAAATTATTTTGAACATTATAGATTCAACCATTTTTGAGTTATCTTCTTAGTATTAGTTTGGTTTTTATTCCATTAAAGGTACGGAACCCTCCATTATGCGTGGTCCGACACGCACTTGGCCGGTTTTTACTTTCTAGTTAAGTACGAATTTAATGTTTTTTGCTATAATTGTTGTCACGCTACAACAACTAATTAATAAAGATATTTATCTTTATTGAGTATTAAGTTATGAATGACATCACTTTGATTATGAAGAAAATAAATTGTCAAATTGAGCACTAAAATATTATAATTACTTGACGAAATTACTAACAGAGATAAAGACCCACGCTGCATACAAAGTTTGTACGCAGAGCGGGACTTTCTCTCTGCAGCTGACTACTATACTAGTAAATAATTTAAACCTTTTTTATTTTTAACATTAAATAAAGAAAACGTTAATCTCACTAAAATTAGAACGGATTAGTAGCTTATAAGTTATATATTTTCTTATTACATAGGGTTGACTAAGATCACGTCTCTTGAATTACTCTGTAGTCTCCTGTATCCTGTATAAACTGGTCTAGTGATGTGTGAAAATTACACAAGCACACAGGTACACAAGCAACCAATTTGAAACCTAGGCAATTATAGAACCATGTCACAATGGCAGTTGGCCATATATACGTATTTTGACTTTCAAGTCATACCCGAGCCTTCCATAATCCGAAGTCGCTGTAGCCGGAGCAGAGAATGATGATGATGATGATAACCGTTACTATGCGCTACTAAAGTTGCTTGCGCTACTAAAGTTGCTTGCGCTACTAAGCTTGTTTGGACTAAAGTATATAATCTATACTTTAATTAAATTAACCACTTTTTGTTCAAAAAGTGTAAGTAGTTCCTAATTATAAATTATTGTATTTTTTAACTTCACATTTTGTTTATACACTGTTTAATACTGCATGTCCTAAGATACTTGAATTAGCTGTGGTTACCTACAATTAGATAAACATCTACCTGTTATATAACATATAACATAAGCTATGAATTAATTAAGCATGATGTATTATCTCTTGGTGATCCTAAATAAAAATTAAAAAATAAACATAATATATATAGCTATAGCTATTATGACAAGGTTCTACAGTGGCAAGAATCAAATTGGTCGACTGTACAATCACGGACATTTTCATTCATTTACAGTTCAGACTATTTTCTTTTGTCACAATTAAACGTCCAATATAAAGTGAACCTAAATGTCTCAATTAAAGTCCGTAACCGTACCTTTTACTATACACAGCAGCATTACCACGCGATCCAGGGTGGTTGGTTCATCTTGCTAATAGGCACGTGCGTCATATTGACCGGCATGTTGATGATCGCGTGTTTCAGCTGGAGCCTTCGCAGCGTTCGCAAGATGGTGGCGCCGCTGCGGCCGAGTAGGAAAGCTGCTGGGATGTTCACTTCTGTGTCCATCCTGGAAATTATAGTAACATCATTTTATTAGTAACGAACATTTTAACGAAAAAAAAATCGACTCTACTTAGACTAGTAAACCCTTTCCAAGAGGAAGTGCCCGAGCTTCCGTAAAAAATACTCAAATCACTATAATGTTTTAAACTTTCTCGATTTCTCGGGGAGATCATGAGATCCTAAGCCAGGGGTTTTCAAAGTGGGGGGCGCGACCACATTCTAAAGGGGGCGCGGCGCCTCGAGAAATTTGAACAGGGCTAGCTAGACCATTTACTTCCGTTTCCTTGAATCGAAGCGAGGGGGGCGTGGGAATTTCATTTTAGGCAGCAGGGGGCGTGAATAAAAAAAGTTTGGGAACCACTATCCTAAGCTGATGACAATGGGACCCGGTCCAGCCATCTTCAAATCAGTGAACATACATTATAAAAATTTCAAAAAACAAAACTTTCAAAATCTCGAAGTCATAATGCTTTGAGATCCACCAAAGAGTAGTAGAGCTGCGCGCTGGACTTATTTATTACATATAGTTGGCGCGGGGCTGAATGAACGCGACCAGCGATCGACATACGTGGCGCAGGCGCAGCGCGGTCACTGCTGTGTAAAAAATTTAGTCCCGTTGATGAAATGCTGAGATTAATTTTTTCGTAAAAATATAGTGAACCATGGTTGCAAAATGTATTGCTCTAGGAAGGTACGTAGTTAGATAATTTATGCATCAGTGGTCCTGAGGCTGAGAAGAGGTCATTCATTTCAGTTTATTGTTTTCAACTCTGGACGCAAAAGGAGGGGTGTTATAAGTTTGATCAGTATGTGTGTCTGTCTGTGGCACCATAGCGCTAATACGGTTGAACAGAACGGAGAACAGAACAGCGTTTTTTTATATATTTGTAAGCAGATTTTCTAGCGAGTGATGTTATACCTGTTTAATCAAAATCGTTTCAGCCGTTAATAGTTTTTATCTACACTCGCACTGTAAGTCCTCTAAAACGTGTTCAAAAACGGTAGGCAATGGCTAGCATTACCACAACCGATTTTACTATGATAAGCTTTTTATCTGTGGCAGTAACGTAATTTTAACTTTACATGCTCAAATATTGATGTGCTAAGAGTTATGATAACATAATGTAAATCCTGTGCTCCTTCCTGACCAACGGCACGCGCCCGCGCGGCCGCCGACACGCGCCTCCCCGACCGCCGGCACAATCGAGTTGGCCATGGCGGTGCAATGGCGGTCATTCTATGGTTTCCGAGCACTTAATTTAATATATATAATACGAGTGTAGATAAAGCAGTGTATGCAACTGTACGTAATTAGGCCTTATTACGTAACAGTTACATAAACTACTATATTTTAACCATCTCACCTGTCATCCACCATTTCAATGAGATGATCCATAGTTTCTTCCCATTTGTCAACGGACTCTGTGATGATCATAGCCCGGGCACCAGCCTGCTGGGCCTTCACAGTCTTGAACACAAATGAACATTCACTGTAAATAGAAACAATGACACCTGTTGTTAAAAAGCATAAAACCTTTCGAGAAATAGGCCCCAGGGACGGGAACATTGTGAACTGAAGAACTTAATTACTGGCCCTTCAAGAATTGGCCAAGTTATACTAAAATGAATTCTGTGTGTAGGTGAATAGAGTTCATTTTTAGTATGAGGGGGCCAGTTACTGGCGAGTTACCTTAATAAGGAATAGCGTTGGCTAGCTCCATGATTTAAAAAAAATCTTGTAATGTTACAGAATTTCGTATGTAGTTTTATTTGTTTACAATTTGTTGCATAACAATCTAAATTCATCACATTTTCAAAGAAAATAACAAGTAAAACTTTAAAACTCAATCAATTTATTAAGAGCATTTATGTATTTGTTTAATAATGAAGATAGACGTGCAAAGCAACGTAAAGGTGGCACTGCAGTTAAAATATCAATATCGAAAAAGTCACAGAATGCATCTTTAGGCCTTATCCTGGATAGTCATTTAACATGGAAACTAAAAAAGCACCACATTGGAATGCTCGCTGGCTACGTGCCACTAGCAGGCGGTCGCGGGGCTACGCTACGGCCTACGTATTTATTTATCGTACGGCTGTCACTGGATATACGAGTAGATAGGCATTTCTTCCCTGGGGTAGTAGTAGTGGGAAAGCAGATGATAATGAAAATCCAGTGAGTGCTGCGAAGTCCAGATGGGACAGTGCAGCTGCCAAGTTTGTTACTCTTTTAGCACCACCCAGGGATCACATGTAGGGTTGTCTAAGGTGTTTCCTACGGATTCAGAGAACACTGATCCCCGACGGCCTACTGTTATGAGGTAAAAGCGCCAACGTAACCAACGGCCATTACCTTTTCGTAACGCAGAAGAAATGCATAAGGATACTAACTCACATACATCCACCCCATAGCTGCAGATCCCATTTCAAAAATCTAAATCTACTGACCCTTGCCTGCCTATACATTTTAGAAGCAGCCACATTTGTCCGAAAAACATTCATCTTTTTAAGTTATGCAAAAGGTTAAGAACGATTTTGCATAACTACGTCCATTTAAATGAATTATATTTCATTATATAGCTTATATCTAGTTTAAGTTCATATTTCGAGATAATAAATCATATTAGCAAGATTTTTCATGAAAATTTTTTTTGCAAAAGTGGGGTATGTTTTTTTTTTTTAATACCACGACGGTGGCAAACAAGCATACGGCCCGCCTGATGGTAAGCAGCTACCGTAACCTATGGACGCCTGCAACTACAAAGGAGTCACATGCGCGTTGCCGACCCTTTACAAAAAGGTGGCTTCACTGTGTTGATGGCTAAAGGAACAAGAAGGTCCCTGTGTGTCAGTTTTCCGTCCATACTTATTTCAAGTCAAGTTGTTTCCATATATTTGTACCAGTTTAGTCAGGTGGACGGCAAACTGAACCCAGATGGGAATCAGGCACAATTAGATTGTTTAGATTGTTTTAAAATAAACCATTTTCTTTTATTATTAAATGATTACATATAAATGTAATTAATGAAAGCACTTTTTTATATTGTATACAAGCAATTATCCATCTTCTATGTAGTAAATAATTACTTCATGTCCTCAATGAATATAATGTGGTAGTGATATTATTGTTAAGGTGCAAAGGTAGAATTCAGTGGGGAAACCTGCTTCCATAGACAAAAATCAGCCAGAAAGCGGAAATTTGTATATGGTGGATGAATTTTTGTATGGATCCCAAATAAAATTCAGCTGGAAATTGGCTTTTTCCACCTCCCCACAGATTTTTAGCCGAATTTCGTTTAAGTGTGTTGGGCCTAAAGAAAATTTGATATAATATACATACCCTCTCTCAGACAGCGCAATGTGGCCGACAATCTCATCAGTGTTCAAAATATCTGAACAACTATGGATGGGGACAGTGGGCACCAATCTGGCTTTTTCAAAATGTAAGCTCTCGTTCTGAAATTACCAAATGTCACATTTCAATATTTTAAGATAATACCAGGGTTGCATTTCATTTTTTTTTAATTATTTTCCTATTGAATGTAAACTTATATTTTGCAATACACCTGACCAAACTACTGATGTTTGACTGCAATTTTGCATTTTGTACTAACTCTAACAAGTGTGGTTATAAAGGGAGGCAATTAGTAAAATTTTAACTTTAGGCTTTATAAAATCTACACTGTTGTACAGTCAATGCCAAAAATATCTATACATTTTTGAACCTTATTATAAAGTAGGTTTAGTATTTTGGCGTTGACTATACAAGCATAACTAGTGAAACTGAAATAATTGAAGTACACATGTGGTAGGTAATAGCCAATCAGTAATTGGGAAAGTCTAGATTTGATGACCGGTGCTTATGCTTTTATTGCTTGAATACAATATTGAATCTGTGTACAGAGTAGGATGTATAAAAACTTTCTGCCAAATAGTGCCTTTTCCAAAAAAGTTTCGCAATTTTTTACTGAACTTGTATTAAATTACCATCTTCCTAGCTGCCTTACTAAAGCCGATAAAGGCAACTTTTTGGTATAAAGATTAATAAGCTGATACCTTTACAGTATAATATTTCCCCTTTTTTATGCCAAAGATTTAATTATTTTTACTTGAGTTTTGATAAAGAATGTTCATATTGTTCATACAACATAGATATGTACCTAACACATGTTGTATCCAGCTATATTAATGACAAAACTTACAAATGGTACTCCAAAATCTTTAGCTGGTCGAATCCGAAAGGAGTAGCTCAACTCGGGTGGATCCACAATTTCGAAGAACACATCTCCGGCAATAATGTCAGCGGTTGAAGAACCATCATAAAAGTGGAGATCATTTGCTTTAAAAAACAAGAGAATTATGAAACTTGTTTGTTCTTTAACGCAGCCGACTAAGAATTATGCACTGAACACACAATAACGTCATTAAACACAACCGCGACGAAGAAAATTATGCACTTACCACCAGGGGAAACATGTGAAGTACACAGAATCAGCAATAATAATAAATGCAGCATGGTGAAAGCCTTCCATAAGGTCAACATATTAAGAAACAACATTGCTAAGTCTTCTACAACATAATCAGAATTTCTTTCTTAATTGGACAAATTAAGCACAGAAATTGATTGTGATTGATGAATTTATTTTCCAATTCCACTCGACGTCTATAAATCAGACAAATCTGCTCTGTCTGTCACATTACATACAAGTTGACATGACAGGAGCGGCGTGTATTTGCGTGTCCATTATTAGGTCCAAGCTATGGCGAGCGTTTTAAGTAAAACAATTTTAAATAATAAAAAACAACAACGTACTACGATCAATGCTATTTTTTTTACTCAGACTGCCATTTTACTCAGTATACTTATTATTAATATTATATAGCTCTTTAGGTATTAAATGTGTGTCTACATTTATTACTGAACTTAAGATCTCTCTAAATTGAATCTAAATCAATAAAAAATATATTAAAAGGAAAATTCAACGCTTAATACGGACTGCCGGCGGTTTAAAGGCCGGTTCACACCGCAGACCTAAAATTGCGCTTTGCTAAAAGACAGACGAAGTGCGCAAAAGAGAAACCAACACGTATATGAACATTCCGCGAGTGCGAAAGAGATACATGATCAGTCTCCTAGCAGGACGACTTTTGACCATGAAGTTAAATACAATCTGGAGGTCATACTTCGACCACAAAGTGAGGCCGAAAGAGAGGGTAGTGTAGGGGGCTGCATCTCATTCTAAGTAGAGTGACCATATGTACTATGATGTATGTGGGAGTATGAAGATAAATATAAAATTAAATATGCTTGTCGTCTAGTAAGTATTGTCCAGAAAGAGAAGTCTCATAGTTCATATGGGAACTTATACATTCTACTGACTTAAGGAGCTGGCCACTTCAGATACATTGACGCAAAAATGAGAGCAGAGAACCCCTCTAATTAGTTTACTATTTTACACTTATTGCTAGATCCAGGCATCTGGCAGCTATTTATCGGAGGACGTCAGAGTGACAGACCAGCAAAATATTTCAGTTAATAGGTAAAAACTGTCGAAGCCTATCGCTAATATAATAACAAAAAAGTAAAAACATTGCGTATCGCTACGGAAAACAGTAGGTAGGCGCAAACAATACATTAACGTAACGTCATTTTGCACTATTTTCCCCCAACAGAAACTCCTGAAAATGATATAATCTTATTAATTACATGATACTGCACTGCATCAAACCTAGAACTGTAAGATATTTATTTCTTACAACTCGTTTGCATAACACCGATGAACAATTGCCAGATGTCCGCGTCTTAAAATAGGGGATAGGTGTAGCAAACTAAAACTAAGTAAGTACAGGGGGTTCGTGGCTCTCACTATTGCGTCATAATATCTAATGTGGACAGTTCTCCGACTTTAATATACTTAAAGGTAAATAAAGAAAATATCAATAACATCAAACTGCTCAATGGTTGACTGGAAGAGATCTCTTCCATGTACAAATATGGTATATTCTTCCTGTTGTATTTTTCTTTGTTGTACAAATGTTGTACAATAAAGTATATTTTAACGGCCTCCTAGCCTAGTCGGTAGTGACCCTGCCTATGAAGCAGGAGGTCTCGGGTTCGAATCCTGGTCAGCGCATTTATTTGTGTGTTTATCACGGATATTTGTTCCTGAGTTATGGATGTTTTCTATGTATTTAAGTATTTATATGTATATATCTATTACATATATCGTCGTCTAGTACCCACAACACAAGCCTTATTGAGCTTACTGTGGGACTAGGTTGATCTGTGTAAGATTGTCCCATAATATTTATTTAATATTTATTTATTTATTATACTGCCACTACTACAATTTTTTGTATGGCCTTGTGCCATTTTAAGACCCTTTCGAAAGGGCCTAAAAAGACCCGCGGGCCACTCCTGTCCTGTGTAAGTAATACTTAGGAACAGACCATGTACTTATGTACATTTCTGTAAAAACAACAAAACTGACCCGCAGCTTGCCGACATCATAGTCACCCTATTGTTTGACAATCTTAACTTGTTGTCAAATCGTAAAATTTAATGATTGTGGATTACCGGTGAAAGGAAAGTCTACTTTATTGTAAAGTCTGACCCCTGCACCCCTTTACGCAACATATCTTGACCATTTTTACTAAAAAATGTTGTTACGAAATGTTGTTGAGCTGAGCGGCGTCATTTGAAATAAATAATATCAGTGACATATTATGTCAGTGATGGGACTGATGGGATGGGGATACCAGACCGTATTTTAAATATTACAAAACTTACTACTGTCTGCAATAATAATTGCAATTCTTTAATTTAATGAATGAATAATATGTACGTCGTAAAAAAAATCAAAGCAGCTAAAAGGGAACAAAGTATTAATTCAAATCTTGCAATAAATTATTATAAGTAGGAAGTAACTTCTGGTGTGTTACTAAAATAAATGTAGATAAATAAAACCACATTGGTAAGTTTAATAAGTTGGCAGCATTGTGCGAGTGAGATACCGCCCCCTACATTATGCTCTGTATCGGACCGTTTTTAGGGTTCCGTAGTCAACTAGGAACCCTTATAGTTTCGCCATGTCTGCCCGTCCGTCCGTCCGTCCGTCCGCGGATAATCTCAGTGACCGTTAGCACTAGAAAGCTGAAATTTGGTACTATATGTATATCAATCACGCCGACAAAGTGGTAAAATAAAAACTGAATTTTTTTTTTATTAGGGTACCTCCCCTATACGTAAAGTGGGGAGTGATTTTTTTTTTTCATTTCAACCCTAACGTGTGATATATTATTGGATAGGTATTTAAAAATGAATTGGGGTTTTCTAAAATCATTTTTCGATAATGTAAATATTTTCGGAAATAATCGCTCCAGAAGTAAAAAAATATGCGTCCCCCCCCTCTAACTTTTGAACCATAAGTTTTAAAAATATGAAAAAAATCTCAAAAGTAGAACTTTATAAAAACTTTCTTGGAAAATTATTTTGAACTTGATAGGATGAATAGTTTTTGAAAAAAAAAATACAAAATAATTTCTGAACTAAGTTTGTAATTTAACCGTATAAGCAGGTGTTTATTGTACCTGTAATTTCTACAAAATTACAATGAAATGACGTGCTTTCAAATAAAGTAAAAACGGTGAAAATCGGTTCACGCATTAAAGAATTATCCCATAAAAATCATCTTCCATACTTTATGCTCGCGCGCAATAGTTTACTCAATTTGCCGATAGATGTCGCTGTACATGGAACTCTCATATCATATCCTACATGGCGGTGTTATTAACTCTTAAGTGGGGACACTTACTGTGACGGACGGAAAACTACGGAACCCTACAGTGAGCGTGGCCCGACACGCTCTTGGCCGGTTTTTTATTACTTTTTACTAGTGACCTATGAACGACTGTTTTGCTCGGTAATAAGGTTCAACTTTGGTTAGGGAAATATAGTAAAAGTACTATCCGGATTGTCTTCTGATCCGTGCTTTTGACATCACTCGTTACACTTAAACACCTGCGTCGGGAGTGCTCATATTTAATCTTGAAAAATATAATATTATCCGCTGTTCATTTACCTGGAATGAAACAAAAGAAGAATGGTGTCGTGTTGCGTCCCGGATTGCACAATTACACAAATAAAAAACCCAGGCAATCACTCGTTTCACAGGTAAATATGATATTCCGATCGTTGTTTTTGAAACCATATTTTATCAAATTAGCCAAATAAATCATGTAAATAACCGTTTGATACCATTAAATATTAATGTCTCTTTTACTGCATGTGAATATTTTATCATAATAGTTAATATTAAAGATTATTTTGTGTAAAAATCAAAATTGTCATTTTACGCTAGGGTTTGACAAAATATCGTAGGGACATAATATCGATAACTGTTCGATATGAAAATTATAATTATAGCTTCGAAAGAATTATAATAAATAATAAATCTCGTATTAACATTATGTCATTCCGCTTACTTTTATCTATGAAAGCTAAATTCCACTCTTTGTGTGTGTGCTGCGCCTACCACTTCGACTTCCACCCAACTTCCACTCCACCAAGATTGCATTGATGCAAGACTACATTTGCATGCGATTTTATTAGCGTCACAATTAATAACGCTATAATAAAGAAGTATGTAAAAAACAAACTATCACGTATATAAACACTCCACAAGTGCGAGAGAAAAAAATGACAAATCTAAAGGCGTGCCAACATCTTAATTTCTGTAAAATAACATGAACCCGCTTTTTAACAGATCATATTTAATCGTGTGAAATATAAAATAATTCTGAATAAATATATTTTAGTTTTCTAGAATTTTAATATGCCGTTTAGTGTAAAACATGAATATAAATTTAACGTTGCAACTTATCGATAATAAAGCCAAATATCGATAGCTAATTGACCTGTTGTACTTGGCACCACTATTTTTTACGCTCACATAGACAATTTACCCACACTCTAGCATTTCAGTTTTTGTCGCACTTTTGATATTTGTCAAACCATCTGTCTATACTAGATCTGTAGTTCACACGTATTAAGTTGTCAAGTAGTTAACTAAATTTTAACTTAATTTTAAGCGACTTAATTTTTAGCAAGCGTTTATACGTTTGAATTAGTTAAGCTCTTTAGTTGGCCCGAAATGGACGCGCAAGTCAGTAATTCAGTAATTAAATTCGTACTAAGTGAAGTTTTAGACGAGGTCAAGGATAAAATAGTCAGGGAAACTAATGCACCGGCGAGACTGTGGATGAGAAACTGGATAAGCAGAAGAAATGAATATGGCGCAAGTACAACTTTGTTTAATGAGCTAGCAGGAGAAGATAGACAGGAGTATTTATATAAGCATTACGAATGTCAGAAGAATCATTTAATTACTTGTTAGCTAAAGTGGAACGAACTCCGAATGCGACTGCTCAGCCCAACTTATACACTAAGTAATAATTAACTTAATTTTGCCTGTCCAAACGTGTCAAGTTGTAATTCCAGGTCTACCCACTTAACCGAAAAATAGACAAATTTTTAATCAACTTGTTTACTTGCACGCTAAATTTTAACTTGTAACATATAGTCTGGCCAGCCAACGAACGCAGTAGCAATGTACATCGAACAAAAATATAGCAACACTCTAGGGCGAATCGAACAACAGCACTGCTCCATAGAAAAACAGCAATGTATATCGAACTATCATTTTTTTTCCAAGTTGGCTGCACTGGCACGGTCGCTTTCGTACGTCAGTGTAGTTAATTGTAAATTCGTAAATTTTAACTGCATTATTAAAATCATTGAAAACTCTGACTCTCATATATGTACCTATAATTATGACTTTTCAATAAATAAGAAGGTGCGATGAAATTAAAATAACCAAAATATAAAAAGGAAAGAAGATATAGAGATCATGGAGAGGTGGAGATCATGCGGTCAAAATACAATAGAAATCGAGAATTGAAATCCAGGAAGGAAACAAACATTGAATGCTAAAATCATAAGTCCGGCGAGGAAATCGAGTATATCTACCAGAAAATACAACTTTTCAGTTTAGTATGGAATCGGATTAGCTGCATAATCTGTACGAATAAAAGTGTAATACATATTACTCAGTAATACTCTCTATTAATTATTATTTCCTTTCGTCATTTGTTTATAAGACTATTTGAGGGATATTTATTGTGTGAAGTGTATTATAATTTATAATTAATAAACGCACGAGAGATTTTGGTGTTTATTTATTTTATACATAGCTTAGGTATATGAAGGGAAAAATTAAAATAATTTGATAAAAATGGGTGATGGGGTACGGGGTGCTTGTTGCTTGTTAAATCTGATGTTTATCGCAATGTGAGCACCATCCTATGCAACACATGTTAATGGACTTCATTTGGCACCAGTTTTCGCTTTGAATTGTTCGATTTATATACACTGCACTGAAAGAAAGAACTTCAAATGATAATTCTGTACAAAACTGCATAACCTCAAAGCCATATTTATCACGCAAATTTTATTATACCTGCAGGAGGTAGATACATTCATATCTTAGCTAAGCTTTGTTAGTACATTTATTGAACGGAGATGGCAGATACCACATTAATAAATAATAAAATACGCAACCTGAAACTTAAAAACGTAAGTAAACAAAACTAACTTTTTAAAATAAAAATGTTACATGCCACAGATAAAACGCAAATTATGCACAATTTTCGAATTATTCAAAGACAGGTGTTGCCAACTAGCGATTTTTCAAATTTGCCGCACTTTTCTACTGACAGAAATGGTTTGCCAGACTATATAACTAAATTCATTGTTTACACGCTTTAAGTCGCTTAAAATTAAGTTAAAATTTAGTTAACTACTTGACAGCTTAATACGTGTGAACCGGCCTTGAGGTTTGTCAGTCAGAATAGTAGAATCATAGACAGAGGAATGTCAGCTGTCAGTGAAGCCACCATGCTTTTGCATATGCATATGGACATAGATTAATAAGATATGGATGGTATAGGAAGGATGGAACTCTCTTATAGGAAAACGGTCGAAAAAGTGTCCAGTAGTAAGCACTAAACAATAGTTCCAAATATCTCCGGGTGGCGCTAGGTATAGTTCAGCACTTGAAATGAATTACCGATATTTAATATTTATATGACTTTCTAAATAAAATTAATATTCAGAGTGTTTTTCATCTCCGCAAATAATTATTTTGGATTGATTTTTTTTTAATTTCAAAATTAATTTAATCAAATTTAATATCACTGTGGCGCCATCAGTTTATCGCCTTTTGACGGACACTTTTGTAATATAGAGATTTATATCCTTCTTGTACCATCCATACCTTTGCATTAAAACCCGAAAAGGTGATATAGTACAGTAAAGATACGGTTGCGTCAAATATTAATTTATAATAGCCTGATTTTTTTATGATTCATTCTTATGGAATATTTATAGATAATATATGCAAAAATCCTACCAACTTTTCACCCGAAAGTAGTTAAATAGTTATAAAAAATTTGTATATTTTTATTTACAATAATATCAATTATTTTTATTTGTAAATATGACGATATTTAAGTCTTCTTTCTGTTTAAAGCGAAAAACAAGAAACCGTGTCCATGTAAAACCACATAAATAAAAAAATGTACGGCGCGGGCGATATATATCCTAATTCGTTAGAAACAAATAGTAATAATTGGTAGTTTGTTCTTACACATTTTAAATGACTTAGAAACGATATATTAATTATAATCCTACATGAAAAACGCTTGTAATATGTGTGTACATATTTGTGGCGGTTAGCGAATAACGATATTTTGTAGGACTTCATTGCGTAAAAAATACTTGTATCATAATATATCCGTTACACTAAAAATATTAGCTATTATTAATTATTTCCAATTCCCCATACTAGCCACCCGTAAAATGACTGTATTAATACACACGCTGTGGACGTATCGATAAAGTAATTTCGATAAACTACGTAAGCAAGCAGTGAGGTTTCACTAGGTACCTATTTCTACCATAGACGATGCTAAAAATAAATAATCAAAAATATAATCATGCATTATACTCAGAGAAATAAACCAATGGAGTGGTAATTGTCAGGCGTCCCCCTCTGCCAAAAGTACAAGACCACTGGTCGTAGCGGTTATATAAAACTAGTTGTCGCGCGTCAAACGCCATTCAATGAATGTCAGTCAGCCCGGAACGATCTGAGGTAAAAATGCCGAATTGCTGCGTGTTTTCATGTAAGAAAAGATCTGAGTTATCTAGTTTACATAAGGATAACGTTTCTTTTCATCTGTAAGTATAATTACGTCTAAATATCATCAAATAGTGCACGAAATTAGCAAAAAACTAAAAAATATTGTCAATCAAAAAGTGTTGCCACTTAATGGTACTACATCTGCTTTAGGGTAATTTTTAAACTTGACTCTTCATAGTACATTGTACCATCGGGTTCATAATTGCATACCCAATTTATCAATGAATTCATTCATAAATTGGGTATGCAATTATGAACACGATTACATCGAGGGAGGTAAGTGAAATATTGCAAACAAGAGTAATCGACTCCAGTGCGGCAGAAATACGTCCTCCATTATGTCATTCATTGTCATTGTTATGACAGGTTAGGCAATACACTTAAAAGATACTCCGTGGGTTAGGCAGAGACCCATTCGGCATACAGCCATAATTGTAAAGCATTGCTCTGTTAAAAAAGCAGTGTGTCTATGTGTGTGTGTTGTTATTAAATTGTTTCTAAACATATTTTAATCGACTTTTAAATTATTTAACTTACATATTGAAAAAATGAAAAGATTAACGTCAGTACTTCAAAGGTAAAACTCATTCACACGCATAGCTTTTTAAATTATATATATCGTCGAGGACCGCCGAGGTCAGGGCAGTAAGGTGGTTTGGAACTCAAAAAACTGACACTATAAGGATAACCTAGCCTATAGCACATTACGCACGGACGCACGGTAATGAAATAAAACATAAACACTGGTTTAACAACTGTATTGAATTCAAATCTTTTTAAAACCGTATTATGGGAAGGGCAATAAACTACTACTGGTTCGAAAAGGAGCCCCAAATGAGAAGAACCATAAGAAACTCAGCGTATGTGTGCTGTACGGCACAATAGCTGAAATTTGTCTATGGTCTCAAAAATACAGCTACCATAAACAAGTTTCCGTTTTAATAGACAAATTTCAGCTAGTGTAATGAATTTCGCACTGAATTCCGCTCTAATGTGTGGCGCCCCTTAAGTGAAATATACTTGTAGATGCTTGAAATAACGATATTCCTGATTAGAAATTAATTCGTTCCTTTATTTTCACCATACATTTTATGTAGCATTTTAATTTTGTATGGACTATATTTTATTTATTATAAGGTACGTTATACAAACTTATCCCCTTAAATAGGCACTTTTAATTTCTGACTCTGGTATCACTGTACAGTCACGGTCATTAATCGATGAGCCACTTGCCGCTGTACGTATTTTAGCCGTGTAATACAAATCGGGTTTTTACTCGTATTAATTCCTAACAAGTCTTCGTATAATAAAAGAGCACAATTATATTTCTATCTTTATCATTGTGTGTTTATCAACCGTCACTAAGGTCCGAATGTTAAGGTTGGCTAACTTCAGAGCTACCAGATTGACAGAGTCACTTGTCACTTCGAAAAGTTAACCAATTGCAGATTTAGCAACCGTAACTTAGTAACAATTGTTACAGCGTACCTAGCGATAGTAACGGAGACATTATGATTGGCATTGGCATTTCGACACAGGAGAAACGAAAAGCCCGATTTTATCCGAATTAGTATTCGGATTAAATCAGGTTATCATAATTGATAACTAACAATTTGACGGCCGCCATCATTAGAAAAATTAACTAAGAATTTGAATGCCTGTTTTGGTATGAAAGTAGCTAAGTTGTAGCTATTAACTATCGAATAGATCATATTAATAAATAATAACAATATTTAAAGTTTAAATTTATTAAATGTATTCATTATTAATTATCAAATCTTTCCATAGAGCTGCGAACTTCGTAGGTCTAAATCTGTCAACTTCGTGGTCCGGAGCATTCCTCTTCGCTAAATGCATCGGGTCGCTGGTTGTTCTGACGATGATAGTTTAACTTTTTCGGCATAGGTATCGTCTTACCCAAAACGCAACGTGTTTTTTAAATCTTTCAAGCTTATGGTTCTATGCAATAAGTAGACAATTTAAATGTTTTAACAACATTATGGAATAAGCTTTCCGTCTCGAGGATTCTCTTGAGGCTGGCCGAATACTCAAGACCCTGATGACACATTGACACGATTCTTCGGAGAATTAATCGGAAATTGTGATTGGCATTATCGTGTAAACACTTTAATATTATTTTAGCTACGATTCACTAAATGCATAATTTATAATTGTCGTCTTTGACATAACATTCAACTGACATTGCGTTTTAATTCAAAAGAGATCAGAATCAAAAAGATTAACAACTTACTACTACTAGGAAATATGTCTTAACCATAGAGGTTAAAGGTTAGCTAATGAAGTTATCATATCAATAATGAATCGATTGAATTTTGCATAAATTACGCCGTTCGCACGAATGCAGCGAATCTGTGCTAAAACATTGCGGTTGCGAAATGTCCGGGGCAAATCTAAATCCAACTTATGATGATTCATAAGATAATTATATCAGTTTTTTGAAATAAAACTCGTAGTTGCAATAACGCATATTATTTTAGAAAATATTGACAACTGAAAAGTCAGGTGTCAAGAAATAATTAAAAAATTGGTAATATACATCGTCTAATAAAAAGTCAACCATTAGCAAAAACATATTTATTTTTAAATTTAATATTAACCGTAGTCAATTCAATTTAAGCGAAAATGCCACCCACTATTAACGATGAGATTCGTCATAGAATTGTGACAATGCACCAGCAGGGTCTTAGTATTCGTGCAATTTCGAGGGATCTGCTCTTGTCGGTAAGTTTGCTCTGTCTGATATGTCTCCAGAATTAAAATAAAGTAAAAAAAAACCGGCCAAGTGCGAGTCGGACTCGCGCACCGAGGGTTCCGTACAAACCTTTACTACTCAAAGGTATTATAGACCTGAGTATTTGATATTAATTTCAATTTAATACCTCTACACGTTTACGAGGAAAAAGGTAGTAAGTTTAAAATTTAAAAAAATATTTTTTGTATGATTTTACTAAAAATATCTACTTTTCGTAATTTTTCCTTTGTCTGTACTATATGAAGTTTCTTCGTGCCAAGTTTCAAGTTTCTGAGTTTACGGGAAGTACCCTGTAGGTTTTGAGTTTCTTGCGAGTACTCAGTTTCAAAATATGCGACTTAAATTGCTATTTCTTTTGATTGCGTTGACATAAAAGTTTGGTTTTAATACATCTGAAAGGTCCTATAGCCTTGAGTATTTGACATGAATTTCAATTTAATATCTCCACGCGTTTACGAGAAAAAAGGTAGTAAGTTTAAAATTAAAAAAAATGTTTTTTTGTGTGATTTTATTAAAAATGTCTACTTTTTGTAATTTTTCCATTGTCTATGCTATATGACGTTGCTTCGTGCCAAATTTCAAGTTTCTGAGTTCACGGGAAGTACCCCGTAGGTTTTGCGAGTGCCGAAAAACTAAAATTTGCAGCATAAACGACTGTATCTTTTGATTGCGTTGGCTTATGAGTTTGATTTTTTCACAGCTCCAAGGGACAATAGACCTGAGTATTTGGTATAAATTTCAGCTTGATATCTCCACGCGTTACTGAGAAAAATGGTCTTGACAGACAGACAGACAGACAGACAGACAGACAGACAGACAGACGGACAACAAAGTGATCTTATAAGGGTTCCGTTTTTTCCTTTTGAGGTACGGAACCCTAAAAATCACTAACTTCAAGTTTGTATTTTTAGCGAAACACCGTTGCGTTATGGGTGGGACGATATGCTGAGGAAGGGATTATTGCCGATCGTCGCCAAAACAATCATCGTCCTGCTGCTTTAAGCCAAATGCAGCGAACAGAAATGCTCCAAGGTTACGAACTAAATGGATTCACACCCACTAAGCTATATGCAGAACGGTTTGATGTGGATCCCAGAACTATCCGAAGGCATCTGCATTCAATGAATTTGCATCACAGAGTTCCGGCTTATAAGGTTGATTTGACGGAAAATCATAAAATCGCCCGCGAAAATTTCGCCAACCGATTCGTAGATTTTGATTGGACTTCAACAATTTTCACTGACGAGAAAACATTTCAATCAAGCGAACACGGTCGCCTACAAATGTGGCGGTATAACGCAACACGGTATGACATAGATCATGTCATACCAAATAGGGAATCGGGCAGAATAGGTGTTAATATGTGGGGTTGGATGAGCTCCGAAGGTGTTGGCGAACTCGTCCAAATGCCACCGCGTGCAAATGCCCTGGACTATATTAGCATTTTGGAAGAAGTCATGCTCCCATCCGTAAGAACGGTCTATCCACAGCACGATATGCCTAACATCAATTTCGTGCATGATAACTGCTCGATACACCGTGCAAGAGTCGTTAACGCCTGGTTCGATGCACACCCAGCCATTACGGTAATTCCGTGGCCATCTAAATCTCTGGACCTGAATCCCATAGAAAATCTATGGGGTTTAATGGTGCAGCGATGGGATCACCGTAACGAACGCAGGGCTGATGTTTTGGCTCAACATTGCCAAGACATCTGGGAAAGTATGCGAGGAACTGATATTGGAACAAAATTAGTCGCCTCTATGCGAACACGACTACAAGCTGTATCGGACAGCCATGGAGCTTATTCTAAATATTAAATTTAAAAATAAATATGTTTTTGCTAAAGGTTGACTTTTTATTAGACGATGTATACTACTCAAAACAAAGTCTATATATTTCTGTTTAATTGATAATTCTGGGCCATCAACTAATTGATAAGTGATAAGTGGCTGATTAATGATGCCTCATATCCGTCAGTATCCAATCTCTTTCATGCTGTCTAATAACTAGAAAGAAATATAATACTGTAAAAAAATATGTTTTACGTAAAGATCAAAATACTTAGTGGCCCCTATTTACTTTTAAGTAGTATATAAAAATTACACTGACAATAGCTGACATATATAGCAAAACATAAAAATATTTAAAATAACTTCGTTTGAAAATGGCGGGATTACCATGCATATTCAAATATTTGCAACAGTTATGTATGTGACAATGTGACGGATGTCATTATTTTGTTCTATATGTTGGTATCAATCTCTAGAGTTACTATGGATACGTTAAAACGTCGCCATGGTGAGGATGAAATATGTATTACACGGCTAAAATACGTACAGCGGCAAGTGGCTCATCGATTAATGACCGTGACTGTACCTAACGGGTAAGTTTTAGTGATGGGACAGCACAAAAATAAATGTCGATATTAACATTAGCAGTATGTTATACTTTTTATTTATAATAGAAAATGAAGAAGAGATAATATAAATAGAAACACAAATTGGAAACAGATGCCCATTACAATCAAAATATCAACTGCGAAGGACTCTGGAACATCACGATGTCGCTAGTGACTGATTCATCATTGTTCATTACAGTGAAAACTTCACTGAGGTGGATAGAGGAACGTCTAGTGTAATTGGAAGCACATTGGAACGGTAATCTAAACACGTGGGTTCGAATCCCGTGATGTTCCAGAGTTCTTTGCAGTTAATTGTTTCATTGTAATAGTTATTTGTTTACAATTTGTAGTATTTTCCACTAAATATAAAAGCAAATAAGTACACATCAAAATATTAAATTGATAAATAAATAAAGAATAAATAAATAAATAAATATTATGGGATAATATAAAAGTTATTCTAAATCAGCTTGCAAGATTTGTCCTGAACAAATAGACAAACTAACTTACGTTTCTCTGCGTCCGTAGGAAACACCTTAGACAACCCTACACGTGATCCCTGGGTGGTGCTAAAAGAGTTACAAACTTGCAGCTCTACTGTCCTACCTGGACCTCGCAGCACTCACTGGATTTTCTTCATCAACTGCTTTCCCACTACCCTAGGGAAGAAATGTCTATCTATATCCAGTGACAAGTAGGCATACGATAAATAAATCTACGATAAAATGTGACCTTTTCAAGTCAAAGGTACCATCAGGTTCAAAATTGCATGGTCAATTTATCAATGAAATCATTCATAAATTGGCCATGCAATTCTGAACCCGATAGTACATCATTATCGGTTGTCAATAAGGCGTTACCATAAAAAAATAATGTAGAAATTAACTCTATTAACAACCGACAATGATGTACCTTTGACTTGAAAACGTCACAAATATCGATACTTAAGTATATTATTTTCGACGCGTTCCTCGCACTACGTACGTTTACTTAAAGATGACATTATCTCGTTCACGGACAGGTTGTCTGTGTCTGTGTTTGTACTTGTGTGACTATATTTTATGCTAGTGTTTGATAATTTTACCGTGTGCGTGTGTAGCGACGTCAATGGAAAATGCATTAGTGTTAACAGTATTTGTGTGCGTTTCCTCGTCCCCCGCGCCGAAATTGGCAGACTTTTTCTGATAGAAATGAGTGCGCGTCTCGCATCCGGTTGGTTTAATAATCAAAGGTATTATATAAACTGTACGAATTTTGAGATCTAAAGTAAACATTGAGATAGGCACAACTGTTGTTGGTCGTCTCTGTCCCTTTCTAGCATATGCATCCATACGCTCCTTCTCGCTCACACAGAACCCCTCTACTTTCATCAGGCAGGTAGCTGAGCTGAGGTTCAGCGTTCATTTTTACTTCATTGGCTTGCTGTATTTCAATCTGAAAGGTCGTCAGCTAAACTGCTGGTGAGTTTTTTGAAATATATCCCAGTTTAGCTTTATACTTTGAAAAACAGTTTCTAACGGTTTTTACCGTTCGAAATATAATTTTGAAGTTGCTGTCCCTAAGCAAATAGGAACCGATCCAAAATAGTGAAGTAATAATAAAATCAAGAAAATTAAAAGGATGCGCCTCATCGCGGCTATCCTATTCAATATATTATTAAAAAATTTCCGATTTTACAAGTAGAATTGCGTATCGCACTACTCTCAAGACGTGTTAAACCTTTCTATCTATCTATCTATTCAGCCCGTATCCACCCACTGCTGAGTATAGGCCTCTTCTTTATTACGCCACTCTCCTCGGTCCCGTGCCAGTCCCATCCATTGCACACTCACTGTTCGGCAGATATCGTCTGACCATCTGGTTGATTTGATGGTCTCCACGCTGACCTTTTGGCCCATTTTAGCCACCATTCAGTAACCCGTCTCGTCCATCTTCCATCATTCCTTCTCGCCAAGTGTCCTGCCCACCTCCACTTTAGTTGTGTGATGGGATGTTAAACCTTTAATTCCGAAAATTCATTAATTGAATTATGACATGACTTTCATTGGTGTTACATACATAGATCGCGTTATTTACCGATACTTGTTTAAATATGGCAGGAAATGATATCAAATGTTTGTTTTGTGTGTGAGGAACATACCCTCAATTTTATACTTGAAAAATATTTGAACTTGAGGATCGGGATATCAATACGCACATTACCGTTGAGGTTACAATTGTTACAAATATGTGGCCCAAAAATATTCATTTTCTGTTAAAAAGTGTGGATACGCTAGAGAGTTGATAAAGCTCCCGTTAAAGGTCTTGTATTTCTACTCTCAGAGACACATGCTAATATAACAAATCTATAACGGTAAATAGTTGTCATTATATTGTGTTGAGAAAATAAATAAATAATTATTATGGGACAATCTTACACAAATCAACCTAGTCCCACGGTAAGCTCAATCGCTAGTGTTGTGAGTACTAGCCGACGATAGCCTAGTATGCTGAAATTGTTAAGAAAAGTATACTCTTGTATGCAGTTGTAAATGTTATAATTACTATAATGTAAGTATTGATTTACAAGTAACCGTACTGTACGGTTTTATCTTTTAACATTTGATACCAGTTACTTACTTTCTTATTAACTTGATACATGCTTGATACGCAACAAGAGCGACAGTTCTTAAGTTTTGATTAAAACGAGTATTTCTTATAAGTGCTATTGAAGTACAATATTTCCCTTTAGACAGTATTTCTAGTAAAATTTTTATGATAAGATAGGCATGACGCCTGCGCAAGGATGACATGCTCATTTGGGAAAGCGTTCTACATTTTGACTGGCACATAAGCCTCCTTAAACACTGCCTGCGCAAGGCTGACTATCCTTCTGAGCAAGGAGCCCACAACCGCGGCAACATTATTTATTAACTGCCTCCTGGGCATTAATTTGGATTTATAATAAAAGTGCAAATAAAATTGACTGTGACCACCTGCGCAAAGGTGTATAAAAATATGATAGTCATATCATTATTATTTGGAATCTGCTTTCTAGTTATTGCGACAAACTGGTATAATATTCAGCCTTCGCAAGGCACATTATTAAATTTATAATTTGGTTAGGCAATGAGGATAAACGCGCACATTGGTTATGGTTT
Organism: Pammene aurita; assembly: GCA_947086415.1. NCBI lineage: Eukaryota > Metazoa > Arthropoda > Insecta > Lepidoptera > Tortricidae > Pammene > Pammene aurita. Next base: position 18,473,515 of record OX352301.1, on the reverse strand, counting down.
GGAAATTTCAAATCCATACAGTCTATGTTACCGAGTCTCTAGAGACTAGACCTCAGAAAAGCATCAGAAATGGTTCCAAAATAACAGTTAATATGGACCATTTATAATCTAAGGGTTTTTATCCTCATTAGTCTATAGCTAGAGAAATACTATTCCCAAATACTTTCGGGGTAATTAGACCTCATCAACACTGAGAAGTATGTAAAAGGCAAAAGACCCTAACCTGCGTAAAGTGTACTGTTCAATCATTATTAATCTGCAGATAAGCAGTGTAAAGTGAACCCATTATACGTCACAGTCGGAACTAACCGACGACCATATTTACAGCTTCAGATGAACGTGCATCCTAGTAACATTTTCTTTTGCTTATCATATAATGTGGTCATGGTGGTGAAAAGGTTAAAGCCATTGTTCCGCCTCCCGAATATAACTGATTATACAAAGCATATAATGAATTGATATTTCAACCTGTCCTCGATGCAGGGAAACTATCATGCTGCTGCGTAGGCAAGCATATTGAAAACCGAAATGTACAAAAATGCCCCTACAAGCCGTTTGACAACTTACTTGTAAATATTTTGAGACTAGACTTATAATATTTCGGTATTGTAAAAATTGCAAGTAGTATAACAGGTTTCTGTGATCTGTCCATGTACAAGTGTTGCCATTGCCATGAGCACACAAATACTTTATTTAATCTGTTATTACTAAAAAAGACATATAATACCTCGTTTGAATGGTTAAGACATCATGAGTACACAAACTATGTAATGCTCTTAAAACTATCTTCTAATGGTTTGAGACGGGAGTTTCAGATCCTACAGGCAAACTCCCTCAAAAACCTGAAAACTAAACGGTCTTGCCCAGAACTGGAGCCTTCTTTGCTACAGCAAAGAGTGCCAAAAAGGCATTCTCTGGTTAACAAACCCCTCAAATAGGCGAATTAAGGAAATAGTCTAATGTGTAAACTGGTGAATTAGTGAAATTTACGAATAAGGAAATTGACCAGTGGTACGCTAACTCCATTCATCGAAGTTTTTAGTGCTTTTAAATCTAAGGTTGGGTTGTTTCTGATTAAATATAGTAAACAACTGGAAACATGAGTTGCAATAAATTAAGTACTTGAGACTCTTGGTCTGTCTAAACCATTTTTTAGGGTTCCGTAGTCAACTACATAGGAACCCTTATAGTTTCGCCATGTCTGCCCGTCCGTCCGTCCGTCCGCGGATAATCTCAGTGACCGTTAGCACTAGAAAGCTGAAATTTGGTACTAATATGTATATTAATGACGCCGACAAAGTGGTAAAATAAAAAGTGGAAAAAAATGTTTTATTAGGGTACCTCCCCTATACGTAAAGTGGGGAGTGATTTTTTTTTTTCATTTCAACCCTAACGTGTGGTATATTGTTGGATAGGTCTTTAAAAATGAATAGGGGTTTACTATAATCATTTTTTGATAATGTAAATATTTTCGGAAATAATCGCTCCAGAAGTAAAAAAAATGTGTCCCCCCTCCCCTTCTAACTTTCTAAAAGTAGAACTTTATAAAAACTTTCTAGGAAAATTATTTTGAACTTGATAGGTTAAATACTTTTTGAAAAAAAATACAAAATAGTTTCTGAACTAAGTTTGTAATTTAATCGTATAAGCAGGTAATCACAATGAAATGACGTGCTTTCAAATAAAGTAAAAACGGTGAAAATCGGTTCACGCAATAAAGAATTATCCCATAAAAATCATCTTCTATACTTTAAGCTCGCGCGCAATAGTTTACTTAATTTGCCGATAGATGTCGCTGTACGTGGAACGCTCATACACACATGGCGGTCTTATTTTAACTCTTAAGTGGGGACACTTACTGTGACGGGCGGAAAACTACGGAACCCTACATTGAGCGTGGCCCGACACGCTCTTGGCCGGTTTTTAATAGTAGAGTATTTGCTACAACAGTACATTTACCTACTTCCCTGCGCAGGGAAAACACGCAAAATCGTGAAGCGTTCCACATTTCACGTACCGAATTTGTCTACATTATTAAAATTAGGATGAGACGCTAAGCCCTACGAGTGTGTTAGTGTGCCAGGTCAACCAACACCTGGGCAATTGTGAATAAACAAAATTAGGAGCAGTCAAGCTCCCGAAATCCAGTGTTAATCTTAGTTGAAGGAAAGTTTAACTTGTTGATATAAATACAAGTATCCTATATCACTGCCTAGCTTAATGCTATATGTTTCCATTACCATTGCCAATATTGGTTGAAAATAACTATAGTAAAAAATCGCAAGTGATTTCAAAGCAGTTTGTACAGAAAAGTTACATACATTAGTGAAAACGAATTTCGAAGTACCCATATCCATGGTTAAGTGCGAGTTCGGCCTTGCCTATATATTAAGACTAATATTGTTATTTGTTCATCAAGTCATTGTCTGATGCGTTAAGTAAACAATGCATGCATTTTCGTAAATACCAAAGTATCTGAACTCATGTCAGTACCCATGTACTAAATCGAAATGAGGCAGTGGTGTAATTACACTCAAGAAAATGTTGACAGAACTTGGCGTTTTTTCTAGGCAGTATAGTATAAAGACACCTGATATTTGAGGAGAAATTGATTCAGTTCATTCAAATCCTGGATAGATCTAGTTCGGTTCCTATCAGAACCTAGCAGAGCTAAGTAGCTACTTTTTAAAACTATTTTTGTAGTATCGGAGTGCCATACATAAACATAACATTTGTTAAGCAATTTGACCTAACTTGGCAACGGGTATCTCTTAATCTAAGGCCAGGCGCGGATACAGGGGGGGGGGGCAACAGGGTCAATTGCCCCCCCCCTGAAACGCAAACCTCGTATACTACGGGGCCCATAGGTGCGGACCGCGAGATTTTTTGCGAAGGAAAGTGCCCCTCCCTGAACAAAATCCTGGAAAGTGCCCCCCCCCTGAACGAAATTCTAGAAAGTGCCCCCCCCTGAACGAAATCCTGGATCCGCGCCTGGTTAAGGCCAAGTTCTGGCTGTAAATGAGGTATATGAACATTACACTTATCTAAAAGAGTGTTGACCTATGAATCTATGCAGTTCAAATAATAGCATCCTTAATTTAGTAATAAGGAATAAAAGGGTAGATTTCGGCTCCTACTGTCAAGGTTAATATTCTTTTAATTTGGCCAGATTGAATTCTAGGTCTAATATAAGCGTTATGACCGATCTATAATCATAGCTGGGCATTAACTCGTTAATCCGTTAATCGTTAATTAACGAAGTTAACATTTTGATTAACGGATTAACTTTTAAGTTAACTTTTAAAAATGTTAACGGACACGTTAACTTCCGTTAATATGCAGAAGTCCGTTAATCGTTAATCCAATGCCTACTATTTACCGCACGGCACCGCGGCGCGGCGCGAAAAACAGGTTCAGACAAGTATGAAACGAACGACAAGTGCCGGGCGGCGCGTGGCAGCGAGTGAAACAAAAACAAAACTAGATATATTTTGCCGGCGCGTGCGAGTGAGAAAACTGCGAAGAGATTTGTTTCGTTTGATCATTTCATTACTTAGCGCCGGTGCTTAGAGTGACGACTGTTTTGTTTGTTGTTATTATAAATTACAGAACCTTAACCAACAGGTTTTATAAGTTCACAAATGAAAAGATATAAAAATGCAATTTTACACATATTAACGGATTAACGATTAACGTTAACTTGCGTTAATTCTTCCGAAATGTAACGCTTTAACGTTTAACGAAGCTAACTTTTTTTGTAGCGGATTAACGATTAACGAAGTTAACTATTTGATTAACGGTGCCCAGCTATGTCTTAATTAATTTCTTGTTTAGACTAGAGCCTTTTTGAAACTGATCAAAATAGCTATAGCAATACCTGATTACGGCATAATGTATATTCTGGTATGTTTTGTCTCATGAACAAACAAATAAATGGTCACAACTAAAACAAATAACCTGTAAGAAAAAAAAATATAGCCACATTTTTATAAAATCTATATAAGTATAGAAGTAGCATTTCCAACTGTATGTGACGTTCATTAAGTTCACGCAGCGTACACATACCTATAATTGTATATAGAGTAAAGTCTCAAGTTCTCAACTACAGGTGTGGCAATTTGGCCAAGCTAAGAAACTTGCCATAAGTCTTCACAAAACAAAAAAGTATCCATATCCTTGGTAACATTGTACTAAAAGAAGATGAAGAACTCACTAGGGGAGTACATACATACTAGAATCAATTCTTTTAAAACTTCTAAGTACTCGTATATTAAAATAGATATACAAAATTAAGTGCATTCACCTGTGGCAAATGTAATATGTAACAATGCATACTCATACAAAAATGATATTTTAGCAACCTAACGGCATGTAAACATTGGATAAATGTTTTCTTATTTGTTAACAAGCTACTTACTGAAATAGTTTTATTATGTTCATAATGAATTCATTATGAACATAATGCTGTTATAACTAAATAAACGCATTTCTTTATTAATTATAAATAATTTATGTATATCGTACAGCTATCCTTTATTAGCTTTCAACAATTCCTAAATTGACTGAATAATTTTATATATATAATGTCATTATGATGACCAATTAAGTACATAATAATTATCTATTCAGTGTATAGGGTAGACCGGGGACAATAGAAACACGTCATGATTGAAACAAGTCAAATTTCTCGATAACTATAATACCTACGCGTCTGACGCAACACTCGGGACATGCGGTCGGCCATGTTTGAATCCTTGGCCAGGAGCGCTCGAGCGCCGGTGCAAGACGGGATTGTCCACGAGCCAAGCCAGTTTTTCGCGGTAAAAAATAAGTATTTGTGCTCTCGTATATTTTCTTATAACTTAGTTTACTCTCGTATTTTGACTAATCAAATTATTTTGGTGTTATAGTTAGGAATAAAGGAATGTTTTTAATGGCCGTTGATCAGCGTTTGAGTCTTTTTAGGGTACCCTTATAGGATCACTACGTTGTCCGTCTGTCTGTCTGTCTGTCTGTCTGTCTGTCTGAGACCATTTTTCTCAGGAACGCGTGGAGGTATCAAGCTGAAATTTATAACAAATACTCAAGTCTATTGTCCCTTGGAGCTGTAAAAAAATCAAACTTAAAAACCAACGCAGTCAAAAGATACAGTCGTTTATACTGCAAATTTTAGAGTTTTTCGGCACTCGCAAAACCTACGGGGTACTTCCCGTGAACTCAGAAACTTGAAATTTGGCACGAAGCAACCCAAGTAACACATCAAAGCCCGTCTTACAGCATATCTGTATGCTTTTAGCATTTTCAGTTCGTTTTACACAATTCTATCCACAATAGACTCATTCTCCTTGCAAAATAAATTCTTCAACATCTCCATAACTTTTTCTGGCTTGTTATAATTACTCTTCTTTCTTTTGTTTGTCTTTTTCCCTTCTTCATATTTATTCTTTTCCTCCATATTTTTTTCTAAATAATTATTTGTATCTGAACTCGATTCAATGTCTATATCCATGCAGCTATCTTCGGACTCATCGGTATGTTTATCATGTTTCACATGTTTGTCTTTTTTCAGGATTGTTTTCTTGTGTTTTTTAGTTCCAGTGCTCTTCTTAGCGGGCGACTTTTGCTTTCTACTAGATGGGACGGACTTGGCAGATGCTGCATATGAGTGAGGCATTTGGAAAGGCGGCTAATCTTGGCTTTGTTCTTGATCCTCCGAATTACGGCCCATTCTAGGAAAAGAAATATCTGTTCGTGTGAGCTCAAATCCCGGGGTCCCCTCAGTTTCTGCTACGGGACTTCCTGGAACATACAGACTCGTAGCTTTGCGGTAGGTAACGTTGAAATCAGCCATTATACTCCTTATTTTCCTCTCTTTTAAGTAAACAGGACACTTTTTACTTAACGCTAAGTGATTACCGGTACAGTTTACACACACATACTTAGTAGTCTCACAGTTGTTATGATTTTTGCTACATTTTGGGCATACGACTTTTGTTTTCGGGCATAATCTCCTCACATGGCCAAATTTCCAACAGTTCGAACACTGAGTCACAGGGAATATGTATGGTTTAACCATCAACCGCATACCAAATACGTTTACGTAAGCTGGTAAGGAGGAACCCCTAAATCCCAACCTCACGCATTCGCTATTTACTCACTTGCCATCCTCCGACCGACGGGTTAGGCGCTTGGCAGACAATAGGTCTGTGCCACCATCTATGCTTTCTAAAATCTCCTTTTCAGTAAGGTTCAGTTCTACTTTCCTGATTACACCATATGATGCAGCAACTTCGGAAGTTCTTAATATATTCCATAATTTTTATTTTATAACTTGGCATGTGATAAGGTTTTCTAAGGCACTTTCTGTCGCGAACTGAAGGTAGATTTTATACGGGTTAATATATTTTATTTTTATGATGTCAGTTATGTTGTTTCGCTGCATCAAACGCGCGAACGCAAATTGTTTAGGCAGTTCTTCCGCGGCTGTGATGAAGGCTTCAGGTTTGTTGTCTTCGGCTGTATTCTTAGTGACCGGAAGGTCAGTGGGCCTTGGGCTATTACCTACTTCTTTTCGCCGCTTTCCGTCTCGTCCCACAATGGACCAAGGGCCCTCTCCGTCGTCTTCTAGACCTCTCTTTGTACTAGCAATGTTTAGGTTAAAATCCATACCTTCTTCTTGACGTGGAAGTACACTGTCATTTTGTCTTGCTAAGTTATTTCCTGGTGGCCGACCCGAGTATTCACCATCTTCATCCATATCCATATCTGAGCTCTCGCTCATAGCCCCTAAGGTGCAAATTTAATTGCGCCTTCAAGATTACAGCAGATGTTTTATAGCCGACCGGTAAAAGATAAGAGTATTTACACAATAGACAGGCTACGTGTTTACTACTCGCTGGTTGCAATCGCAATCATTAGTACCAATCATTAGTACGCTCTATTAAGTTGCCAACTGCATTAAAGAAGTATTATTACGGCCAAAAAACTTGCTAATCGCAGTAAAGAAGCATAGGTAAGTACTCTCGATTAACTTGCCAATCGCAATACAAAAGCATTATACTAGCATAAGAGTGTAGTAAAATAAACCTTACGTCAATGCAAAAACGTCTCTAACACCGACGCAACAAATGTTATAATACAATGAACGTTGTGATTTAACTACTTTGTCTCGCAATATAAAATGGACGAAGACGGTACAAAAAACTGAATGAGTGACACGTCATATTTGTTTGCATCCTAACAAAATTTATAAAAGTTTTTGACTCTTTTACGTTATTATATCCTTCAAATATTACTGCGCAATGTAGTTTACTGTAAATGTGTATATAAGTTTCATTGAAAATTTTCACGCGCCTTTGATTTATTGTGGTTTTGCTATAAAATATTATAAAAAGATATGCGTCAAATAAACAAAACAATTGTGTAATCCTCGTATAGAACGAGTTTTGCATTATTGACATAATAGTGTTGGTTGAGCAGTCTTAAATTAAGTAATTTCATTATAATATAGGTATTTTCCTTGTATAAATAGGTCCGCAAGATTTTATTTTTAGGTTATAAATTATTTACAAAATGGCGTTCGTCTATATAGACGGAGAGCTAGCCACGTCGGATATGACACAATAAAGAGAACAACCAAACCCCTCTAGTCAGTTTGGTATACTATGCTTATTTCTAGATCTGGACATCTGGCAGCTTTAAAGTAGTGGAGGTCAAAGAATGCAAACCATTTCAAGAAAATAAATCCTAGATATCTGGGTTTGATGCAATATTATGTGAAACTATACAAATACTATACAATATTAAGAGAAATTATACAAAAGTTTATGTTGGGAGAAAGTAGTGCCAAACGATGTATAATAAAATATAGTTCATAGTTTGTCGCCTACTGTTTTTGTTTCCGTAATAATCATACATCGGGGTTTTCGGTGCGGGAACGATTTGAGAAAGAGTAGAGATAAACATATAGGTTGAGAGTTAGTCTGAGAAAATATCATATTATGCCTAATGAATAACTACCTCTCTGTGAATAGCTTACACACTATGATACGAGCTTTTTTTCTTAGAGGCATGTTTGTATTGACTATTATATACTTAGTATTTTAAAAATGTAATTGCATATCCGAAATTTATTAACTAGATCTACCTAAGACAAAGACACGGTATAATAAGTGTCAAATATTAATCTTGACGTCCGATATTAATGAACTATTTGATTAACTGACAATGATCAGTCATTACATGAATTAATAAAAAAATACTTGAAAAAATCATAGGTATATGTACCTACAATATATATATACTATAGTCAGCTATTACATATAAATTGTATATACCTATGATTTTTTCGATCAATTATTCATTAGGTAGAAACGTGCTAGAGTACATTCTGTTTTTTAAGTTAATGCCTACTCTTTGGCTAATGTCAAACATTCCCGCACCGAAAACCCCGATGTATGGTAATAATAATAATACACAATATTTTTTGGTCTAACGTTTTTTTTTATCGATTTTTGACCAGTTTTGAGTCGATATTCCAACATATTCACTATAGATAGAATTATAAGGCAAACGACTATCGGTTTTTGAATCTTTTATCTCCATCCTGTAGAGCCGGATCTTGAAATAAATGAGCCGTTAGTTTTTTATGATATTTTTAAAATATGGTCTAAAAAAACACTTTTATCGATATTCGAATGGTGTAAAGAATCTTACATATACGTAATCTACATATTAGGGTTCCTCTTTGATGTCTCTAAAAACTGTAGAGAGATTTTAATTTTTAACTATTTAAAACAAAATTTATGACCATAAAACCACTTTTTTAGCCTAAACCGGTTCGACTTTGATGTCAAATATCTCGAAGACAATGAGTATTAAAGTAAATATAGGATACTATATTGTTTAAAGCCGTTACTGATAATATGATAAGCTATATAAATCATTAGAAAACTAAGGGAATCAGATCTAAGGTCGTTGGCGCCAGGGAGCCCCTTAAAATATAGGCCCTGTCCTTTATAACTGAGGAAACTTCGGTAATTTTTACCTAGTTTGGTATTACTATTTTCCAATTAAAACATTTTGCTAGTCTGTCACTGTGACCCCCACCCATTAAAAGCTGCCAGATGCCAGGATCTAGCAATAAGAATAGTATAGCAATCTAACCAGACGGGTTTTGTTGCTCTCATTATTGTGTCATATCTGACGTGGCTAGCTCTTAGTCCAATAGCAGCTCAGTGACCCTTAAAAAATGCCTTATTTATGCCTACAGCATTACACGTGAATAATTATGCTATTAAACAACATTAAGCATTTATTTATGCTATTGTAGAACCTAAGGCACTAAAACCGCTAAAAGCTGTATAGGGGCTGTTCATAAATTACGTCATCAATTTTTGATGATTTTTAACCCCCCCCTAAAATCATCCAACCCTCCCCCTGCCAAATAAAGTGACGTCATTAAAAAAAATGCGTTTTAAGCTTAATTGTAACATAAAAAACTATTTAGTAGATAATATTTTATAGCATTAAAAGTTTATAGAAACACGACTTTCATTCCTTTTTTTACACATTGATGATGTGATCTTCGGAATGACCGCCCCCCCTTCCTACGTCATGCTACTATCATCCGATGTCCAGACCCCCCCCCCCCCCCCCCATTTGAAATGACGTAATTTATGAACAGCCCCTTATAGTGAATTACTTGGCTTTATAATGGTTTATATTATTGCTATTATACTGCATTAGGAACGTATTACCTACTTATAACCTCGTAACGCCCAAGAAAAAAAACGCAAGTTCAGCTAAACGCCCAATGTGCAATGTATAAGCCAATATGTTTTATAGTCGTTAACGCCCACCAAAATAAATGACTTTTTTTCAGTGATAAACTCAAGTGGGATTTTTATTTTATTTTTCTGGGTCTAAGTGAATACAAATAAATACAATAAAGTGAATTCTAACTTCGTATCTTTTGTTCACTTCCATGCACATTGGGTCTTTGGTTGAAGTTGTAAATAATATAAACATTTAACTACAAACCAACTTTTTATTACGTTTAAAGGCACAAAATCACATAAAAATGCTTAAAAATGCTTGATAACAAGCTTTAAAATAATAGGTTTATAACTTGCTTAAGAAAAAACTTAATTTTCTATTAATTTTTATTTTAAAAAGTTATGCAATACCTCTGAAATCAATTTTTTCAAGAGATTTATGGCACAAAATCACATAATACCTACTTTTATTCAGTTTTAGGCACTAAATCACGTAACATTTCTCCCAACTCTAACAAATTATACATCAGTAATATCTGCAAAAAGAAAAAAATATGTTTTTAGAAAACAAAATCCTCCAAAATGCTTGAGAAAAAACTAAAAAAAATATGTACTGATTTAAACTTACACGATGTTCACTCATTATTATGACAAAAACGGGACTTAATCGCGTACACTTACTTTTATTATTTTCCTGACGTTTCGAGCGTGCCGTAACGCTCGTGGTCGCAGGCAGACTGACTGAAACGTCAGGAAAATAATAAAAGTAAGTGTACGCGATTAAGTCCCGTTTTTGTCATAATAATAAAAAAAATATTTTAACAACTTTTTAACTTAAAAATTACTACATTTATATTAATGGAAGTTATTTAATAACTTTGAGATCAATTTTTCCGAGATTAATGTTACAATATCACATCTTCACAAACGCCCAATATGCATTACAATGTACATAATATTCTGATAAGGAATTAAAAATAATTATTAGTACTTTTACAAACAAATAACAGGTTATTTCAGTAAAACACACATTTAGGATAATTTTTATGTCATCCTCAAAACAAAAAAAGCCATGATTCAATTAATTAATTAAGATTAAATACTTACGTGTCGTGCGCGTACGCGGCATGGTGACAAAATGGCGGAGGCCAAAAACTTGTCTCTGCATATCTGTCAAACGTCAGCTGTCAAAATGGTCGCCATTGAACCGACTATTCACGACGTCAAGGTGAAATTCAATTACGCGCGAAAATATAAAAATTACATTTCATAAGCTTTTAAGTACAGCGTACTGTACACTGGGCGTTTACCTCATTTTATTTTTTCGAAAGTCAGGGCGTTAATGCTGAGTGTTACTTTGTACACTCTATTGCACATTGGGCGGCACGAGGATATATGCTATTGTACACCCTAAGGCATTAATAATAGCTAAAAGCTGTATAGCGAATTTACGTGGCATTATAATGTCTTATAGCATAGACAATGGAAAAATTACAAAAAGTAGACATTTTTTGTAAAATCATACAACAAAATATTTTTTCTCGTAAACGCGTGGAGGTATTAAATTGAAATTCATGACAAATACTCAGGGCTATAGGACCTTTCAGATGTAGCATAACTAAACTTTTATGTCAACGCAATCAAAAGAAATAGCAATTGAAGTCGCATATTTTGAAACTGAGTACTCGCAAGAAACTCAAAACCTAAAGGGTACTTCCCGTAAACTCAGAAACTTGAAACTTGGCATGAAGAAACTTCATATAGCACAGACAAAGGAAAAATTACGAAAAGTAGACATTTTTAGTAAAATCATACAAAAAACATTTTTTTTAATTTTAAACTTACTACCTTTTTCCTCGTAAACGCGTAGAGGTATTAAATTGAAATTAGGAATAAACATACTACAACTTTTGCTTGTTATAGGTTTGTACGGAACCCTCGGTGCGCGAGTCCAACTCCCACTTGGCCGGTTTTTTTATATATAATATTTGACCTTGAAGTGAAAAACGTGGTGTGGGGACGATAGAAACAACTTGCTTGTGGACGATTGAAACGTTTCAATCATCCTCGCGTTTTAATCGTCCCCAAAAGTAACCGACTTCAAAATATAAGGTTCTGTATTCGATGCACATGTTTGTTCTATTAATGTTCACATTTATTTGTGTGGTTTTTGACCTAGTTGATAAATTATGGATATACAAGTTTTTTTTTTGAAAACTTCAGTTCTTTTTATTCGAGGTTATGTAAACATTTGTTTTTAACCGACTTATAAAAAAGGAGGTTCTCAGTTTGACCCGTATGTTGATTTGATATGTTTGATATATAATAATAATAAATTTTAGCAACAACCGACCGCTGCCAACCGGCTGATTAAAGAGGTCGGCCTCTGCTAAAATGTATATCAGAGAAAGTTTAATTTTTTTTTTAATTGGCATATTGCTATGTTTTTGTTTACATAATAAAACAATTTAAACTGATTATTTTTTTGCGCCTGTCATTTCATTTTACATCCCGACGTCTGCAACACTCGTCACAGGGTGTATGGGAAAGGTTATGATTGGAACATTGAAACAAGAATACATTATAGTTGAAACAAGCACTTTTGTATGAAACATAATAATGCTTATTTTTTTGCGATTCTTTATCGTTATATCTTATAACTAGCTTTTTCCCGCGGCTTCGCCCGCGTACTAAAAGTACTAAAAAAGGAGGTTCTCAGTTAGACTCGTATGTTTGTATGTAGGAATGTATGTTTGTCCGCGATCATCTTGCGTTTCGCTGAACTGATTTAGAAGTGGTTTTCGGAAAAGTATTCGTTACATTCTGGAGGTTTCGGTATACCACGTTTTGAAGACGGCGGTTCCCTCATTTTTTATTTTAAAGAAATTATTGCAATAATTGTTTAATTGTTACGCCATCAACGACTTACTACTGAGAGATTATGATTAATACAGATTTCTACTCTTGAATAGAAGCTTTTCCCCGCGACTTCATTTGCGTGGAATTAGTAATCCACCCTCCTTTTTACCCGCTTAAGGAATGGCTTCTGGGATAACAACTATTATATATCCTTCCGCAGAACGCAAAATATCTCCATACCAAATCATCTAAATAAGTTCAACGGTTATTAATTTCCCATACAAACTTTCAACCCCCGTTTCACCCCCTAGAGGGTTGATTTTCGAGATAAAAACTATCCTATATTGTTTACCGCGACTCAATCTATATAATATGTACCAAGTTTCATTTAAATCGTCTGTTCAGCGGTTAATAATTCGCCATACAAACTACCAACATGTTTTCTACCCCTCTAAAATTGATTTTCGGCCTAAAAAATATTCTATATTGTTTCCTGGGACTCAAACTATATCCACAACAAAATTATCGAAATCGGTTCGCGGTAAAAAAATCTCCATACAAACCTCCAACCCCCATTTCACCCCCTTAAAGATTGATTTTCGAGATTAAAACTGTCCCATGTCGTTTCCCGGTACACAAACTATCTCTATACCAAGTCTCATCTAAATTGGTTCAACGTTTAAAAATTCCTCATACAAACTATCAACCCCCATTTCACCCCCTTAAGTGTTGATTTCGTAATCAGCGACCCGATAAACCATAGAAACAATACCCATGTTGATATTTAAATTTTGTCACCACATTTCCCCCTTATGGGTTGAATTCTCAAAAAAGCTGAAACACTTGTTTTCTCATTTATCGTTAGGAATACTCCTGTAAAGTTTCGAATAAAATAGTTAAACTAATCTCGTTTCTAATAATAATAAAATAGTTAAACTAATCCCCCCTTAGGAAGTAAATTTTTAAAAAATATTTCTAAGTGCATCCTTATGCCTTATAAGGAGCCTACGTACCACATTTGGAATCTCTAGAACCAGCGGTTTGGGCTGTGCGTTGATATGTCAATCAGTTTCTTCTTTTATATATTTAGAAGAAGATTGCAATTTGGCACAAATACTTTCAACAATTTTCATGTCTACAATATTAAATTTCAAAATCGATGCCATTTTCTTAATTAACGTCCCAAAAAATCACAAAAACGACACCCATATGGATATTTAGACATTTCAACCCCATTGTACCCTAACAGGGGAGATGGTATTTCATGTCCGCCACGTTGAATTTTAAAATCGTTGTTGTTTTCGTAATCAACGACCCGATAAACCATAGAAACAATACCCATGTTGATTTTCAGACTTTTTGACCACATTTCCCCCTTTTAGGGGTTGAATTCTCAAAAAACCTGCAACACGTATTTACTCATTTATTGTAAGGAATACTTCTGTGAAGTTTCGAATAAAATAGACTAACTAATCTTGTTTCCCCAAACAAACTTTGGACCCCCATTTCACCCCCTTAGGGGATGAATTTTGAAAAATCCTTTCTTAGCGCACCCCTGGACCTTATAAGGAACCTACGTGCCAAATTTGGAATCTCTAGAACCAGCGGTTTGGACTGTGCGTTGATAGATCACTATGTCAGTCAGTCAGTCAGTCAGTCAGTCAGTCAGTCAGTCACCTTTGAGTTATATATATATAGATCGCATTAATACTACCTTGGTTAAGGTAAATGTATAAGGTAGCAGCGACCAGGAAACTAAAAGTCGTAAACTCTTTTTTTTTACCAAGTTTTTTTATCGAGATGTTCAGATGCTCATAAATTGAGAAATGTTTATGTTGTGCTTGCAAACTTTTGATGAGCTCATTGTATGCCGAGGTAGGGATGGTAAAATATTGAAACAGATATAAGTACTTTTATTGTGCCGAAGATATTTGAGTGTTTCAATTGACCTCACATAGTGTTTCAATTGACACTCATGTGAGGTCAATTGAACCATACTGCCCCATTATCTTTATTACATTATTGTCAAAAAACTATGGATTATAGACCATCCAAATACATCTTACTTAGGAACCAGATAACTAACCTTGAAATATTTTGAGCGTACATCTTTCTACTCATAAAAATATAACGGTCACAGGAGGTTAAAGGCAAATTGTTTCAATTGTCCCCGGTCTCCCCTACCTATGTAAATCCTACAATCTCTGGAAATAAAAGGTACCTTGTTTTATTTCTACAAATTGTCACTGAGCAATTGAGAATTACTGTAATTTCCTAACATATCTATTGAGGAAAGGAGAAATAATAAATAAAAAATACAACAACACAACAGTTATGTTTTATTTATTTTTTAAATTCTTATTACATATTATAAGGTTAAGTGAACCACTTATATACCTTTACCATTGTGCTGGTTAATTATGATCTCTTCCTGGAGATTCATACTCAGTCAGTTAACATAAGATTAAGTTAACATTAGATTTTGTTTTACCTTGTTTTTAATTAGATCACCATTGCGAAGGTCTTTTCTGGTGAAGCATTTCTTGAATACTTACAGGTATCTATAATAACTTGTAAAGTTAGTTCCATCTGTGAGTACAACATAGATTTATAAACATAACTTTACAATCTACCCACCTCTCGCTACACAGTTATTAAAATTCATGGTGTTGCCATACACCATCGCAATGAACATTCATTGCTGTTTTATTGTCACATTGGCTTGGCGTCTTACGCTTCCACCAGGCGATAACAAACACGTCTCAATGTTTACTTTAGATCTCAAATTTCGTACAGTTTATATAATGACAGCGTTTTACATAAAATAAAACGCTAATTATAATAACTTACAAATTTGAAATCTAAAGTTTTTAAACCTGCCTGGTATAAATTATAGATGAATAAATATAGTCTGGCCAGCCAACGAATGCAGTAGCAATGTACAGCGAACAAAAGTATGACAACACTAAGAATCAGTGAAAAAAGCAGCAATGATCATCAAATTTTATGTTTTTAATTTTAGGTGGTATTCCCGCCCCTTTAGGTGACATTTACGGTGTGTAAAAAGGAGACGGATATATTTCGTCTGATCTGTCATCAACTGCAACAGATAATCTGGTTGAGGCAATTGACATATGGCTTAAAATTAATTTATATTTAATTGGGAACGTTGCAGGAGTTCTATCTCACTTGCGCTTAAGATGAAAGAGTGACATGCACTAGAAACAAATTCAATGTGAATTGAAATGTTCGTCATTAAATACGGTGTCTCATCACAAAGGGTTGCCACATGTACGTATTTTGAATTTGCCGCGCGTTACTACTGACAGAAATGGTTTGCCAGACTATATTGAGACAATGAAGTAAAAAACCGGCCAAGTGCGAGTCGGACTCGCGCACCGAGGGTTCCATACAAACCAAAAGCAAAAGTTGTAGTATGTTTATTACTAATTTCAATTTAATACCTCTACGCGTTTACGAGGAAAAAGGTATTAAGTTTAAAATTTAAAAAAATATTTTTTGTATGATTTTACTAAAAATGTCTACATTTCGTAATTTTTCCTTTGTCTGTGCTATATGAAGTTTCTTCGTGCCAAGTTTCAAGTTTCAGAGTTTACGGGAAGTACCCTTTAGGTTTTGAGTTTCTTGCGAGTACTCAGTTTCAAAATATGCGACTTAAATTGCTATTTCTTTTGATTGCGTAGACACAAAAGTTTGGTTTTGCTACATCTGAAAGGTCCTATAGCCCTGATTATTTGACATGAATTTCAATTTAATACCTCCACGCGTTTACGATGAAAAAGTTAGTAAGTTTAAAATAAAAAAAAATTTTTTTGTATGATTTTACTAAAAATGTCTACTTTTTGTAATTTTTCCATTGACTATGCTATATGACGTTGCTTCGTACCAAATTTCAAGCTTCTGAGTTCACGGGAAGTACCCCGTAGGTTTTGCGAGTGCCGAAAAACTCTAAAATTTGCAGCATAAACGACTGTATCTTTTGATTGCGTTGGCTTTTAAGTTTGATTTTTTCACAGCTCTAAGAGACAATAGACTTTAGTATTTGATATAAATTTCAGCTTGATACCTCCACGCATTCCTGAGAAAAATGGTCTTGACAGACAGACAGACAGACAGACAGACAGACAGACAGACGGACAACAAAGTGATCCTATAAGGGTTCCGTTTTTTCCTTTCGAGGTACGGAACCCTAAAAATGAACGCTGAACCTCAGCTCAGCTACCTGCCTCATGGAAGTAGAGGGGTTCTGTGTGAACGAGAAGGAGCGTATGGATGCATATGCTAGAAAGGGACAGAGACGACCAACAACAGTTGTGCCTATCTCAATGTTTACTTTAGATTTCAAATTTGTAAGTTTTTATAATTAGCGTTTTATTTTATGTAAAACGCTGTAATTTTTTGGAGGAATCTTAAACGAATGAGATATGATCTTGATATTAAGAAGTAAGCCCTGTCTGTAACACAGACGTACCTATATTAATATACCGTAGGATACTGAAACATATAGTTTGGCTGGCCAAAAAGCGCAGTAACAGTGGAAGTAATAAGCTATACTCTTCCCTTTTTCAGTAGCGTAGGTATGAGCGTGAGAAAGAGACAGTTTGATTCTTTGTCTATGCTTGAAGTAAAACAAACCCAGGCCAAGCTAGAGTCTGACTATTGAAATATTACCCAAATTTTTGGCGGGAAATTCAAAAAATCATGGGCTGGTCACACCTTGTGTAGCAGGAATAATAGTTTTAAAACTAGAAAATACTTTTGACTTCTGTGCACACGTAAGGTAGGTAGATAGGCAGGTTTAGGTAATCAGACAGAAGTCAACGAAGTAAACAAGCTTCACAGGGTGTTAGAAAGATCTTTAACCGACTGCAACAAGAGAAATGCATTCAGAAATTAAATTCCCCAAAACATGCTCAGAAGCAAGTAAAAACAATCTAATAACTATGTACTTGAGTTCCATAGCTGGGCACCGTTAATCAAATAGTTAACTTCGTTAATCGTTAATCCGCTACAAAAAAAGTTAGCTTCGTTAAACGTTAAAGCGTTACATTTCGGAAGAATTAACGCAAGTTAACGTTAATCGTTCATCCGTTAATATGTGTAAAATTGCATTTTTATATCTTTACATTAGTGAACTTATAAAACCTGTTGGTTAAGGTTCTGGAAGTTAACAGGATATGAACAAAACAAAATACTTGTATAATTCAAATGTGTAATTTAATCGTCTAGCATAAGGTTAAGGTGCATATTCCCCTTCATGAACATTAACATGTTGAAGTTCTCGTCTGAAAGCGAGGCTCGTTTTGGTCTCGCTAAGTAATGAAATGATCAAACGAAACAAATCTCTTCGCAGTTTTCTCACTCGCACGCGCCGGCAAAATATATCTAGTTTTGTTTTTGTTTCACTCGCTGCCACGCGCCGCCCGGCACTTGTCGTTCGTTTCATACTTGTCTGAACCTGTTTTTCGCGCCGCGCCGCGGTGCCGTGCGGTAAATAGTAGGCATTGGTTTAACGATTAACGTGTCCGTTAACATTTTTAAAAGTTAACTTAAAAGTTAATCCGTTAATCAAAATGTTAACTTCGTTAATTAACGATTAACGGATTAACGAGTTAATGCCCAGCTATGTTGAGTTCCCTATTCACTTGTTTTAAGGGATGGTTTTAGTTGGTTTACATATTGTATAGCATTGTTTCGCGAAAATATTTTTATTTATATTTTTACATAAAATTACTACTGACCAGTCAGTCCACAGATTTCTCCTAAATATTGGTTTTCAGTAAGTAACTTGTTTTGATTGTATTGATATTTTCCAGAACTTCTAGTTTATCCGTTTCTTTACACACTTGTCCTGTTTGTGAGATTCAGGTATTAATAAATTCACGTACTTAATCAAAGTTATAGGCAAATGTTAGAATTAGTACTTAAAGTATCAAAATATTAATAGAGCTCCAACCCACAAAATTGTTGACGACTTGTAAACATTGCAGTTTTTCGTTACAACACGCTTCACGTCAACTTCGCACATCGTCGTAATTATTTACGAGTCTAAATAATAGTTTTGCGGACCACTCGGTACAGTTATTTTTAATATTATTTAAAATAAACCCCTTATAAACCGTGAATAATTTGAAATAATGACATAAATTGACAACAGACTTTTAGCTTTTTTTTAATCATAGACAATTGGTGATACAACAAGGAAATATCTGTCAACAATATTTGGCTAGTCAGACTCTATATATTATATTGTAACTAAGCACCACATACGACAAAGATCAATAGTTTATGTTATTGTTTAACCTATCTTTAAAAAAAAAATTATATAAGAGGTTAATTTGTAATAATTCAAAGCGTTAATATGTAGAAAAGAAAAACATAGACATACTAGCCATAGACCAATAACAATACGAGGGTAGATTAGGTAACCTCATTGCTCACGTATAGTCTGGCCAGCCAACGAACGCAGTAGCAATGTACATCAAACAAAAATATAGCAACACTAGGGCGAATCAAAAAGTAGCATTGCTCCATAGAGTCTGACTATTGAAATATTACCCAAATATTTGGCGGGAAATTAAAAAAAATCATGGGCTGGTCACACCTTGTGTAGCAGGAATAATAATTTTGATACTAGAAAATACTTTTGACTTCTGTGCACACGTAAGGTAGGTAGGTAGGTTTAGGTAAACAGACAGAAGTCAACGAAGTAAACAAGCTTCACCGGGTGGTGTTAGAAAGATCTTAAACCGACTGCAACTAGAGAAATACATTCAGAAATTAAATTCCCCAAAACATGCTCAGAAGCAAGTAAAAACAATGTAATAACTATGTACTTGAGTTGCCTATTCACTTGTTTTAAGGGATGGTTTTTAGTTGGTTTACGTACTGTATAGACATGTTTCGCGAAAATAATTTTATTCATATTTTTACATAGAATTACTAGTGACCAGTCAGTCCACGGATTTCTCCTAAATATTGGTTTTCAGTAAGTAACTTCTTACGTTCCAATGTTTGGATTGTATTGATATTTTCCAGAACTTCTAGTTTATCCGTTTCTTTACACACTTGTCCTGTTTATGAGATTCAGGTATTAATAAATTCACGTACTTAATCAAAGTGATAGGCAAATGTTAGAACCAGTACTTAAAGTATCAAAATATTAATAGAGCTCCAACCTACAAAATTGTTGTCGACTTGTAAACATTGCAGTTTTTCGTTATACATACAACACCCTTCACGTCAACTTCGCACATCGTCGTAATTATTTACGAGCCTAAATAATAGTTTGCGGACCACTCGGTAAAGTTATTTTTAATATTATTTAAAATAAACCCCTTATAAACCGTGAACAATTTGAAATAATGATATAAATTGACAACAAACTTTTAGCTTTTTTTTAAATCATAGACAATTGGTGATACAACAAGGAAATATCTGTCAACAATATTTGGCTAGTCAGACTCTAGAAAAGCAGCAATGTAGATCGAACAAAATGGCCACGCTCTTCCGTAGGTACGTCAGTCATATGTCAGTGAAGTTTGTGGAGAATTTTAACTCTGCTTTACATACATACATATATACCTATTATTATGTATGACTTTTGTATACATGATATACCTATTATTATGTATAACTTTTGTATGAATTAGAATGTGCGAAGAAATTGAAATAACCAACATCTAAAAAAAGGACAGAAGATCGAAAGTGGAAATTATGCGGTCAAAATACAATAGTTAAAAGTGTTGAAACCCAGCAAGGAAACAAACATCGATTGCTAAAATCATAAGGATAGTCGAGGAAAACGAGCATACCTACTAGAAAATACACAACTTTTCAGCTTAGAATGGAATAAGTTTACTTAACTGCATAATGCATATTACTCAGTAATACACTTTATTATGATTTCCTTTCATTGTTTTAAGACTATTTTTAGGTAGTGACCTATTGTACGAAGTGTATCATTAATTAATTAATAAAACATGTGAGATTTTGGTGTTTCTTTATTGTACACATTGCTGAGGTATATCAAGGGAAAACATTACAGACTTGTTAAAATATCGGAAGGTAGCGGAGTGCTTGTAGGTAGGTACTGCTTTTTAAACCTCATTTTTACCGCTTTATTTCGACAATATTGAGCACCAAATGTTCTTGGACTTTATTTGGCACTAGTTTTCACTTTAATTATCCGATATACACTGAAAGAAATAACTTCAAATGATTATTCAATACAAAACTCTGCATAAACTCAAAGTCACATTTATCACGAAAAATACCTGCAATACCTGCATAAGGTACACTACCTATATTAATATCCTAGCTGAGGTTTCTTAGTAAGTACATTAATTTATTCAACAGTGGTGGCAGATATTACATTCCTAAGTAAATAATAAAAAACGCAATCTGAGACATTAAAATAAAAGTAAACAAAACTAACTTTTTAAAATTTTAAAAGTTACATGACCACAGATAAAACACAAATTATGCACAATTATCGAATTATTCAAAGACAGGTGTTGCCAACCCGCGATTTTTCAAATTTGCCGCGCTTTTCTACTGACAGAAATGGTTTGCCAGACTATAGTTTATCGATACGTTCACAGCGTGTGTATCACCTTTTTTGTGTTGTGCATAGATGAATATGTATATAACCATACATCGTTATCGCGGGAGCAAGAACGATTTGACAGTACTCAAAGATTATGACAAATAACAAATAACAGAAGTGACAGTAATATCAAGACATTTGCACCTGCGGATTCAAAGTTTATCGATGATTTTTCTGATATCTAACCTTCATTCTCGACTTGATAGATATAGTACATACTTAAAAAATAGCCTTGCAATCCTAACGACAACCTCTTCAGTCATCTGTTATTTAAAACATTTTTCATTCGTGATCGATTTGTGTGAACTTGTAGATAAAGAACTATTTTAGATACACGAACAGTTTTTTTTTCTTCAAAAATCAACGTTACTCGTTATTATCATTTAAAAAAATCTTCTGTGAAACGAAATTTCAACTCAAAAATACGCAATTTAACGAACGTAGAAAAGGAGAAAGACAAGCTTGATTGATTATTTCTATCAAAAAAATTGTGCTAGATATAAAGAACTTCTTAGAGGCTAAGACGTGTAGGCAGAATATTCTGTTTATGTTAAACGGACAGTCTGTTATACATATTCTTCAACACATTTGTTTTTGCTCCCGCGATAACGATGTATGTATATAACTGAGAGTGTTGTGGCTTCACTGACAAGTGACAGCTGACATTCCTCTATCTATGCGAATTATGCGATGCGGCAAACGATGAACACAAACAAAGAAGCGTGTGTAAAATTTATTTTATTTGTTTGTTTTCCTCAGCGCGACGAATGTTTTTATTTCTCCAGTAACAGAACAACATAATTATGGATCTTCCAAGCGTACGTGTTTTTGTTTTTTTGTTAGTGATTATTTATTGTATAAGTACTTAAAATTTTCTGACAGGTTCAGTGTCACGGTAGGCTTGCATCAGGGTTCGGCTCTAAGCCCCTTCCTCTTCCTGCTTATTATGGACGCTCTGTCGTCGGACATACAGGAAGCGGCACCCTGGTGTATGCTTTTCGCCGATGACATTGTCCTTGAAGGTGAAGACGGACTCGAGGTACAGAGCAGAATTGAGAAGTGGCGGCAAAGACTGGAGAATGTTGGCCTATCGAAAACAGATCACATATTCTGCGATTTCGGCGGTCTCTCCAGTTCTGCAGCAATAGAACTCGATGGCGTTATATTGCCGATCTGCTCCGACTTCAAATACCTCGGTTCGCTCGTGCAGTGCGATGGCGATATTGACCGGGACGTCAAAAATCAGATTAGCGTAGGATGGATGAAATGGCGACAGGTCACGAGAACCATTTGCGACGCCCGAATGCCCCTTCGACTGAAGGGGAAAATCTGTAACTCCATTATAAGCCGATCAGAGTGTTGGGCCCTAAAGGTGACGGATGAAAAGAGATTGCATGCAACGGAGATGAGAATGTTAAGGTGGATGTGTGGAGTGATGAGAATGGATCGGATAAGGAATGAATATATAATGGGGTATGGGCATGTTATGCAAAAGGATGAGTCATGTTACGAGAGAGGTATTAAGAATGGTAGGATGTAGGAGAAGAGGCAAACCTAGGAAAAGGTGGATGGACTATGTGAGAGATGATATGAAACGAAAGGATGTGAGAGATGAGATAGTGATAGAGATGTGTGGAAGAAAAAGACATGCTGCGCCAACCCCAAGTAAATGGGATAAGGGCAAGAGCATGATGAAGTACTTACAATTTTTTTCTAAACAAAATGTGATCAGATATAGCTAGGGTTGCCATAATTATTGGGAACTAATACGGGACTTATGATTGCGAGACTGACATTTATGTTTTTTTTTTGTAAATTTAGTCAGTAGTCAGTTCGAATTCTATTACCCACTCAGGAATTCTTTGAAATGTTTGTAACTATTTATGTACCTAAGTGTGTATTCTACAGCGGTATCGAAAAAACGAGACAAAAACGGGACAAGTAACAATACGGGACGCAATACTTAAATACGGTGACAGTCCCGTATATACGGGACGTATGGCAACCCTAGATATCGCTATAATTTCATTTACAAGCCAGTCGGGACAAGTGTTCCTGTAGGGTCATTTGCATCCTTAGAAATAAAGCATATGAGATCTTTTCTTAGTTTCCTCCACAACTGACTGTTGCTCTCCCTTGCTATGAAAAGTGTGGCTCTGGCTATGGTGGTCTGGCTATATATGGTGGAAGGGCAGTTAACTCTTATTAACGGCGTTATCATTTGTAGGCGCCTATTAAAACCAATATTCATATCACATTGCTTGTTGCAACTAGTGAAAAATATTAAAAACTTTATAAAGGAGATTCAGCTCTTATTTAATTTTTTGGTTCTCTATTTTTACAATGGACTTAGGAACTCAGTAGGATATCTGGGGACAATCTTGCATGGATTAACCTAGCCCCAAACTTGCGAAGCTTGTACTTATAGGCGACACTACAGCAATATACCTAAACTTTATAAACCCACTTGCCTACCATACAATAAATTAACATTGTACATATTTTTCATTTTCAGGTTGCTCTTGAAGGCCCAGCCGTGAAATTTAGGCGAGATCAGGCCGCACGCGTGAGACACCAGCACAAATTACTGCTACATACATACAAATGCCAGCAAATTAAAAAAACGAGCGTACAGACCAACGACCAGGCCTGGCGGTGCCATGTCAAGGGCTGTCAGAAAATGATAGGAATTCTGAACCATATGATGTCATGTCCAGTGAGTATTTAAATTTCAAATCAATTGTGCATCTAATTAATTCAATAAATAAAAATAAAATAAAATAAGCCTTTATTACTGTTTTTCTTTTTTACAATAACAAAAAACAAATCTCTTAACATTTAATTTACACTCTAAATAATTTTGTTCCTGACGTCCGAGACGTTTATTTTATCGTTTTTCTTCCAGCCATTTCTTTTAATCTAATTAATTAACATACAAATGGCTGAATTTACTAAATTGTCTACCCTAATGATTTTAACTGGCAACTATATTTTATGCCACCAAAATTTACATTTGCCACCTAATTTGTGTACGAAAATAAAATGTATGTCACCATTTTAATCGAAACGGTCACGAACTTTGAAACATCAAATACATTGATATTTGCAGAGGCGTATTTACCCTAGAGCCAAGGGGCCAGGGGAGGGCCCAATGTGCTAGGTTCAGGATGCCTTTTTCGATCCAGAACTTCAGTTAGGTACTGGCCCATATGCCTAAAAATTAATCTGTTTTAATGAACAGTAGAAATAAACATGAAGGGCGTTATTTTGTACTTACGCCGCCTTTCCATCTCTGCCATTATTCAGTACTTATCACATAAAGTAAACTTCAAATCACCATAGGTGTGCCTATAATAGTTGAAGAGTTCCCTCGATTTCTCCAGGATCCCATCATCAGATCCTGACCCGGTTACAATGGGACCAACTGTGAAGTATACTCTTTCAAACAAAAAAAAATCCAAAAAGGTCCAGCCGTCTTCGAATAATCGGTGAACATACATAAAAAATAAAAAAATAGCGAAAACAAAGATCCTGACGAATTGATAACCTCCTCCTTCGAAATCTTGAAGTAGGTTGATAATATAATATGAATATAAATTATATATAATATAATTGCAGGCTGACAGAAAGTGTTCTTGGCCAACAGGGTGTTTGTCTTTGAGGAAAATGATGCGGCATTATTCAAGGTGCACAAAAGAATACTGCCCGGCCTGTACACAGAAGAAAGAGTGGCAAATGTCCATAACAGAAGAACAGAGAAGCCATTTTATTGACCTAATGTAAGTAAAATTTGTCATATTCTTTCTTTGAAACGATAGTTGTTTGTATATAGCAGTGGCGGTGCGTCAAAAAATTTCTTATTCAAGCTGGGACCTTATCATTCTATGATCGCAAAAAACATTTTGGATAGATTTTTTCCATTTCAATTTTTAGCACCGTCAATAGTTTTTTTTTTACTACATCCCCACTATATAACGTTTTAGTTTGGAATTAGATTTTTCTTTAACGTACGATTACGAGTTAGAACTCTCTAAAGCACCTTTTCTTTTTTTTAAGATTCGTAATTGTTTATAAGTTATGGATTTTTTCCTTGTGAAATAGGAAATTTCAAAATAAGTTATTTTTTTATTTTACATGTGTTTGCTTCGGAACGGTGTCAAAATTATACCATAAATGAATTCGGCATCCCCGATTTATACGAAAACGATATCAAACTTGGCCTAAGTAGCTTAACTAATGTTATGTGTAGATATCAAGATAAAGTTGAGAGCCTTCCCCCCTAAAAAAAATACATCAAAAATCTTGGTGGTTCCACTTCTCAAATCGATCCTTTGGGTCCTAAGAAATCATCACAAAACAGAAAAAACCGTAGAAGCGGCTTACGTCGTGGTTAGTACGAGAACCAGTGTCGCCAAAACGCACACTACTTTAAACACAAACACAACAGTATTTTAAAGATGATTGGCTAAATTATCTTGTTTAAAAAGTAATATGAGCCATGACCGGTTCGATAATTTGAACTTTATGATTAATAACACATAGTCGAAATTGTATTCGCATACATAGTGTCATCTCGAAATGCCACCATTGGCAAGATTTGACCTCCGGCTGTCGTTTTTGTACTCTAAAATAGCACAATAACGCATATTTGTTTATTTTTCTATACTTTTCAATGCACAATAGTCTCGCTTAACCGCTCGTGCCGTCCGTGACGAACTGACTGCTATTTGTGGTCAGGGTTTGAGTTGCTACCTTTGCCACACGCGCCGCGCATACGTTACGTTTCTATAGTTTTTTCTGTTTTGTGGAAATCATCATGCCGAAGGGAATCTCTTGTTCACCTGACCTGACCTTTTTATGTCGTGTGCAAACGCAACCATAAGTGTAAGGCCTGAGTGGATGCTCGAGTCGGGCGTGCAGCGGGGCGGGGCGTGCGACGTGCATGTCCAACAAATGAAACGCATACTGGTGTCCTGAGTCGACGCTGCACAAAACAAAACGAATGCACGCTCGCCCGCCACGCTGCACGCCCCGCCGAACGCTCCGCTTCGAGCGTCCTCTCAGGCCTTACACTAACAGTCATAACTAAATACCACTAAAGGGAAATTGCGGGCACTGCCACTGGCAATTATAAATTAAAGTTGCATATTATACCTTATCTTGGAACTTGCTTAAGTTCCAAAGACAGCTTTGTCTTTGTTGTTCTAACTGGTAGTCCGGCTCGAACTGAGAACTCGCGATTTTCTTGCAAACGAGTTGACCAATATAACAAGACCCTAATGATGATTTTTTCGAGCCTTCTAGCTCCATAACCCCTTGATCGATCATACTCTTTAACGAACTCTCAAATTGTATTGAGCTCTACGACAACCCCAACAAATTTCATATAGATCAGAAGAACGTTAATAATGTTATCGCGCGACAACTATTCAAAATCAAAAATTGCACAGACGTCTAGGTAGCCAGCTGACAGTTCTGTTATGTCCAAAGTTGTCTGTGAGAACTTCACTTCGCTTACACTCCACTCGTTCGATCAATACAAAACACAATGTAGTTTCACGAAAAAATATCGTGGCATTTAACATTTATGTGAATAAAGATGGTTTATTTTTGCAGGTTGCCAATTATTCCACGCTCACAGTCGTTCATCTCCGCGTGGATTGCCCTGAAGGGTAACTCCAGTTTTCCCGATGAATCATACTTTAGATTTATGGAGCGTGTCGCCTACATCTTTGCCGATAATCGGGACGATTACTTCCGCACGTTGGCCGCCAACAAATGGGAGGTAGAAATGGACATATTGGACCTGGAGCAGGAACGAAGGAGAAGGCAGATCTATTTAATTTGACTCAGGCGTTGTGGAAGTGCTTATATTAATCATGTGCTACAAATGTACCTGATAGAGTTATTAGGAGACTTTTTTCAATTCGTCGGGATTCGGGATCTTTGTTTGTTTTTTTTTTTGCTATTTTTTTTATTTTTATGTGTGTTTACCGATTATTCCAAGACGGCTAGACCGATTTGGAAAATTATTTTTTTTTCTTTTTTTGTTTGAAAGAGTTCACAGTTGGTCCCATTGTAACCAGGTCAGGATCTGATGATGGGATCCTGGAGAAATCGAGAGAACTCTTCAACTATTATAGGCACACTTATAGTGATTTGAGTATTTTTTTTTTAATACTACGACGGTGGCAAACAAGCATACGGCCCGCCTGATGGTAAGCAGCTACCGTAACATATGGACGCCTGCATCTCCAAAGGAGTCACATGCGCGTTGCCGACCCTTTACAAAAAGGAGGATTCACTGTGTTGATGGCTAAAGGAACAAGAAGGTCCCTCATCGTCAACACACTGGGTCCTCTTTGAGTTCTTTGGCAACCTTACTCACCAGCAGGAACACAACACTATGAGTAGGGTCTAGTGCTTTTTGGCTGTGGTTTTCTGTAAGGTGGAGGTACTTCCCCAGTCGGGCTCTGCTCCAGATTTGAACGATGACATTCGCTGAACGTGTCCTACCACACTTAGCGAGATGCCATTTGCAGTGCCCATACCTCTCTTTTTTACCTCAGCTCAAGCATTTGCTTTTGGAAAGGTGGAGGCTAAGTGAAGTCGGTTCTTTTTTGTTTTAAATTATTTACTAGTACTGTACTATGGATTATTATAACGGTTTTCCATGTCATAAATATTTTTAACGATGGGCGTTGTACGAGTACTTTCAGCCAAATATACTAAACATAATAACAACATGTAAAGACCACTCCAAAGAGGACAATCTTCGCTCATCTGATTAAATTGTCTGATCAAATCAGGTGCTGTAGACGCAAAAATAATTTTATATGGACTTGTATTAAATTAAAAATAAAGGCTGATTTTATATATTTTCGTTGTTTTTCTTGTACCTATGTAGTATTTATCTCGCTTTAGTGAGGTGAAAAGATTTGTGTTACATTACAAACGGCTGCAAAGTTATTTTTACGTCTCGTGTGTTGCTTCGCTCGTAGTTCAACCCTAGAATCCATTCGCTAGCTCGTGCTTCAATTCCACACTTGCGGTTAAAATACAACTTTGCACCCTTGTATACCAAATAACTATTTTAGGGGGGGGGGGGGCACTCCATACAGGTAACTAATAGTAGAAAAAGAATATCAAAATGTTGGACATGCAACATTTATTGATTTAGTAAATATTTTCAGAAATAATCACCCCAAAAGTCTAAAATATTGTCCCCTCCCCCTTTTGATTATTATTTTTTCTTATTTTGCTAAAGGTACGGAACCCTCCATTATGCGTGGTCCAACACGCACTTGGCCGGTTTTTCGTATTATATCATAAGTTTTAGAAATTTCCTTAGGTAATACCAACCATTTCAAGTGGCAAACTTCATATTGCATCATTCAAAATGGATATTTCTGTATCCTGGTCTCTATAACCAAGAATACAATGTATGCTTTGAACAGTACGTGGCACCGATAACATGAGGCCACGTGTAATGTTGTCTTTGGTACTGGGAAGAACCGTGAAATAAAATAGCGTAAGGAGCTCTCTAGTAAACCAAACGCCCAGTTTTACGTATTGTTATTAAAAATAGTAAGTAAATTTAATAGGTCTATTGTAATGAAACTGCTAGGATTGCTTGTAAAAATGATGTGTCGTATTACTAAATTTGTAATTGTGCTCAAATATTAACAGAAACGCAGGTTAAACCTGTCCACTTTAATCCCTAAATCTCTACGTACAACGGAATGGCTATGTATTTTTGCTAGAATGATACCCGACTATTGAGGATACCCATTTTTCAGGGTGATTTCTTCTAAGACTTTAAGAGACTAGTGACTAAATACATTCTTATTAGCTTCTTATTAGTTGATCGGGCCAATTTCCCGAAGAAAGGCGATGGCTGAGATACGCGCCATACTCGTGAACAGATGCTGTTTGC
This sequence comes from Pammene aurita, assembly GCA_947086415.1. NCBI lineage: Eukaryota > Metazoa > Arthropoda > Insecta > Lepidoptera > Tortricidae > Pammene > Pammene aurita. The sequence continues at coordinate 18,444,315 of OX352301.1, read as the reverse complement.
GGTGACCGGTCTGTTAAGGCTTACTGAGGCTAAACTTTTACGTAACTTTTTATAAATTAGGTATTTTTATTTAATTTAAGTTTAACCGGCGTTAGACACATCATTCAATTCCCTTAATTATAATTATATAGAATATATAGATCAAGACAACTTGGGAGACCATTATACATCTCTAAGGATAATTTCTAATAAGTTTTTTTTTCATATTCTAGAATTTCTAACTGTTGATATTACATTAGTGCATTTGGAATTTTAATTATAGGACACAGTTCATGTTAGAAAGTATATCATACATTTTGTGAACTTCATTTTTAAATAATCGGATTTGGACACAAAAACATTATTTTTTCATTCACATGGCATTTCTCTTAAACTGGTTTGATATGTTTTCTTATACCCTGTGTGGCCTGTAATAAGAGCAAAAAATTTAAACGTAGATTCTACTCCTCAAACCAGACAACGTTTGTTCAACAACTTTTAAAAATATCCTGTAGTTTGAATTTTATTACAGTTTAAAGTTTATTCGAACACGCAATGTACTACGACATTGATTAATATATGTAGGGTGACAAGACTGACAGGCGATGTCATTTAAGTGGAACTTGATGTACATTGAAAATACTATTTAGTTTGTTTGAAAAAGAGACAATCTAAAATCTACATAACTTTCAAAAGTCGTTGAACAAACATTGTCTAGTTTGAGGAGTAGAATCTACGTTTTAATTTTTTGCTCCTATTACGGGCCACACCCGGTAGAAACAACGCATTAATATGTATTTTAAAGATTTGATGTACATATGTGTGTTTTGAGAACATAATTCCTGCCGGGTTTCTTGCCGGTCATAATTCTTCTCGGATCGGAGGTGTAGGGTTAGAAGTGGTGTAGTTTTTTTTCTTTTTTACTTTAATAAACTATCTGACGTGTAATAGTGCCCTTGTGGCCTACTTACTGAATAACTGCTTGAGTTTGAGAATATATCATTTCCAATGTATTTATTAAAGTGTACTATTAGGTAATTTATAAATAAGTAATATCACAAGTTTATTTATTATTATCATTACCACATATAGTTTTACGGCTATATATTGGAAGAATTTGCGTAGGCACCAGTTTTTACAAAAGCGACTGTCATTTGACGTTCAAGAATTGATGAAGTAAACACAGTCGGGTAAAAATAAATAAAAAAGAACCCTTTTTATTCAGACTCATTACTAAGATAGACGTACTATGTCTATATTAAAATTTTAAAAAAAATTTCGAGTCCCACGGTATTATAAAAGTGACTGCCATCTGACTTTTCAAGAATTACTGCGTGTATATTTAAGTGTTATGTTTGATCACTTAATCATTCATTATAAACTCTATTCACATTAAAATATAGTTAATGAGGTAAAGATTTTGAAAGTTTTTGGTTGGTTGGTTGGTTTATCCTCTTATAGCCTCTCAATCTTTTATTTTGTTCTGAATTGGGAACTTTGTGGAAATTAAAAAAAGTTCTAAATTATTATTTTATTTTGTCCTTTAACGGCCTCTAGGACTCGGGAGGATATTATTAATAGGTGAACTTTCAGGAGTCTTTACCTTAGGCTGGTATCCCAATTTTTCAGCTGTCAGTAGTGTCAGTTGCAGAACATTTTAGTGTTATATTCTCTTTGATTTGATTGTCTCTATCATGGATGGATACAGCGTTTACTTACTCCGTTTTTGAAGAAATTCGTGAATAATAAATGCATATTGCTATGCCGGCGTGAACGTTATTGTGACATAGACATTATCGCCCAATCGAAAAATTTATTGAACTGAAAATGGATGAAGAAAATTTAATATCGCGGCCATATCAAGCCCAGCTGGAAGAAGTCGCTATCAACAAAAACACTATTATCCATTTGCCTACAGGTTTGTAAAACTATACAAAATTATCTGTACATTCGAATTCCTTGTAACATATTTTTTCTGTATTTTAATATCTTCTATTGTAATCCGTTTGACATTATAATTTCTAAATATAAACTCTTTCAAGATATGTCATCATGAAGTTATTAAACTTTGGTTTTACATTAATTCATTAATAATTAGTAATGGTGTAACCTTTCTTTCTTTAATATGTACAATTACTAACTGCTTAATTTTATTTACTTTCGATTTTCAAAACTCCAAAGGTTCTGGCAAGACTTTTATTGCTATTCGTCTCATCACCCGGTTTCGGGAAGCCCTTCAGATACCTTGGGGAGCGGGCGGCAAGAGAACATTCTTTCTTGTGAACACTATCCCGCTAGTGAACCAACAGGTAAGATATTTATTTATTTAATATTTAACTAGTTGTTCCCGTAGATTCGCCCGCCTGCTTTTTAGAGGTAAAACTACTCTAAATATTGCTCCGGGGTATTACTGCTACTATAAGGAATTTCATAACATTCTGTGTACAATAGTTTTTGTGTTGTCTGTGAAAACAAACAGATTTCTCCTATGGCTGGCAGTTGTACAACTTATTTTTTTATCGTATGGCTACATGTCACTGGGTATAGATAGTTATTTCTTCCTTAGGGTAGTAGTAATGGGAAAGCAGATGATAATGAAAATCAAGTGAGTGCTGCGAGGTCCAGATGGGACAGTGCAGCTGCCAAGTTTGTTACTACCACCATTTTAGTACCACCCAGGGATCACGTGTAGGGTTGTCTAAGGTGTTTCCTACAGACGCAGAGTAACATTGATCCCCAGTTGTACAACTGATGTTGCCTGTATCCAGTGACTAAGATATTGACCACCTTTTCTGCTTTATTATTTATAAGAATCAATTGGAGACTTGAAACATTTCAAGTAATCCTAAATGTGAATGTGTTTTATCTACATTTTGTATTTCTCAGAAAAAAATTGGTGTGGGCATTATTTATCTTATCTCATTCCTAAGTACTAAGTCAGTAAAGTAATGTTTTTTTAATTGATTGTCAATATAAGGCAAGCCTCAAGCAAGTTTGCTTTTAAGCGGATGCTACATAAGCACCTGCTAAAGCAAGAATTCGAATAGTATCCATCAATATAGTATTAATAAATATATAGTAGTATATTTATCTATCTTAACATATATATATTCCTAGTATTTTATTTGTGTATTTTTATTTAGATTATTAACTTCTTTTTTTTTAACTAAGCTTTCAATGATTTTTTGATTGACTATTCTCTGCACCTTTTTTGTTGTGTCTCTGTTTAGCCCAATGGTTGACTGGTAGAGAATGCCTTTAGGCATTAAGTCCGCCATTTGTTCATTTTTCTGTTGTGTGCAATAAAGTTTAAACGAGTAAATAATTTGTTTCTAATTCTTTGTATAGTGAAAGTACATGTTTCAGCTGATTCTAATACTTTTCTACCAACTTCAAGATTTCGACGGAGGAGGTTCTCAATTCCTTGGGATCTTTATTTTTCCTTGTTTAAATTTTTTATGTATGTTCACCGATTATTTGAAGACGGCTTGACCGATTTGGAAAATTCTTTTTTGTTTGAAAGGGTATATTTGACAGTTAGTCCCATTGTCATCAGGTCAGGATCTGATGATGGGATCGTGGAGAAATCGAGGGAACTCTTCACATATTATAGGCACACCTATAGTGATTTTGGTTTTTTTTCAGTAGCTTGGGCATTTGATTTTGGATGGGTGGAGGCTATGTGAAGTCGGTTCTTTTTTGTTTAAAATTATAATCAAGTTTTAACCTCGGTACTCGTGCAAAATGACATAGTTCTCACACTTGTATCGAAAACTGCTATTTTTCTTACAACTTAATTTTCAATATCATATCATAACCATATTAAATCGCCACTTTAGCATCTCCACACTAACCATACACCTCCATTTCACAATATTTTGTAGGACTGCTATGAACATGCAGAACAAACAGCTTCAACCATGTCTGTCCGGTTTCTCTCAGCTCAGTTGCTTAAAGGTTAGCTGAAAGAGATCCCTTAAAGGGATAAGCTCGCCTTTGTATACATTTACTCAGAGTTGGGCACACTTGATTAAAATCGGTGATTGATTAATAATTACTAATCATCGCTGATTAAATCATAACACAAACCAAACAAGTGATTTCGTCATGAGTAAATCATTAACGACGGGCGCTGATTGAAACTAAAGTAACGCTAATCAACTAAGGCTAATCATGATTTGTTCAATGTATATATGTGTAACGAATATATGATTAGAATGTTTTTAAGCTGATTTATGTTATTATTAGAATAAGGCGTCTGTTCTGAATTTCACATATTGAATTAGATACCTATAAAAAAAAATGAAATAAATTAAAACCAAAAAATAAAAATATAGCCATTTATCCAAAAAGTATGTACTCGTACTCACTAAGTACCTAGGTACTCCCTCTGTTCCGTCAGGTTTCGAAAAAAGTGATTTATCACGGATATTTGTTCCTGAGTTATGGATGTTTTCTATTTATTTAAGTATTTATATGTATATATCTATTACATATATCGTCGTCTAGTACCCACAATACAAGCCTTATTGAGCTTACTGTGGGACTAGGTTGATTTGTGTAAGATTGTCCCATATTTATTAATCAACTAAATCGTTAGTTTAACTAAGCATTCTGTCTTACTAATGTAATCACTTCAGCTAATCATGAGTGAAACTAAAAATCGACATGATTTACTCATGTCGGTGCTCAATCAAGTTGAAAAGCACATGATTGCATTTGTAATCATGTTATGTGATTATGAGTAACGTTCTCATTTTTAACTTAAGTTTCAATCACGTTAATTTTTGCCCACCTCTGCATTTACTGTAGTTTTTAATGGTCATGTACTTGTCGAATGATTATAGCCATAAGTGCTTAGTTAATTGAGATGAATGAGGTGTTTTTTGGCCCAGGTTACATTTTTTCTTTTACCATCATACTTGTATTATAATTTTCACCCTTATCAACTTTTCACTTCTTGTTGGATAAATTGTCTTTTTTTTTTAAATATAATATAGTTTTTTTTTTACATAAGCAAAGTTTGCGTACTTTAACACTGGCTGCCAGGAACCTGCTAGGTTTGTTCATTTTTATAGGAATGGGAGATTGGCACAGTGTGTATAGCTACTAGTGTAAACGAGTTCAAACTTGTTTGCAAACAAATCTTGTTGAGTCATATTGCATTGCTCAGCTTAAAATATGGCGCAATATTGGTCTGATGCAACACTTTAGGTACATATAGGATGTTATGTAATAATAATAAGTTTATATTTCAGTTTCAACCCAACTGCTGAAAAATGTTTTTTTTTTTTTTTATGTAGTTACACCCCATCTTGCCTAATTGAGCTGAAATTTGGTATACTTCCGTAATTTACATGACAATGCTATCTACTTGGTACAGTCGGCAATAAAAGTGTGTACCGAAAAATATTTTTGGGAGTTTAAGAGTTTAATGTAATGTTTGTACCCATATAGTTTATAGGCCTGGCTAGCCCCATGACAGGAAGATTTCTAGTAATAAAAACATAAAATTCTTACCATTTCCTTTTCTATTTTATTTTTTAAACATGTAATTCATCATGACATTCATGACAATAAGCAATTTTTTTCCTAATTTTACTATTTTAATCAAGATCAGATAGACTAAGGGCCTGTTTCACAATCTCCAGATAAACTTATCTGCCAGTTAAAATGATTGCTATCCCTTTCTCCAGTCATATAAAAGAAAAGGACAGCAAACATTTATCTGACAGATATGCTTTAACTGGAGATTGTGAAACAGGCCATCAGATAAATAATTATTTATGGGTAGTACGTACAGGTAAAAATATAAAAGTTTCCAAGGTAAATAAAGCTTAGCAAGTTTCATGGAGCACATCATACAAGTTACATTTAGGGCCTGTTTCACAATCTCCAGATAAACTTATCCGCCAGTTAAAATTATTGCTATCCTTTTCTCCAGTCATATAAAAGAAAAGGACAGCAAACATTTATCTGACAGATATGCTTTAACTGGAGATTGTGAAACAGGCCATTAGTAACGGTTATTACCTATTCACAATATCACAAAATATTACATGTCTAAATTAATAAAGAAACGATCACAATTTACTTAAACCCTACCTATCTAAGTATCGACTACTTGGTATACCTACTTAGGTACATCAGGAGTATACCTAACACAGTCAAAATAAAATTAAAGATTAAGTCTAAGTACCGTCCAATTAACTCCTTATAAGTTGTCCCGGGCGTAAAGGTGCCCATCACACTTGATGTAATACGCGCCGCGCGCTGCGCGTTTTTAAATTAGCTTGCAACGTAACTTGGAATTTAAATAAAATATGTTTTCAGAAAAAGGTAATAGAAAAACTGTGCCCTGTCAATGGGGTAGGAGGATACAGCGGCGAAGATAGGGTGGACTACTGGAACAAGGCAAAATGGGACGAGGAGCTCGCTAAAAACCAGGTAAGACTAAACAAAATATCAGGTAGAAAGATACAAATATTACACAGGTAAACTCTTCAAGAGTTCAGGAGGATAACGGTAGAAAGGTGAAAACAGTGTTATATTTAGAGAGCGGATTTGAAGTAGCGGACTCAATATTAATATGGATATGACTGGTATATTTTATTATTTTTTCTACACACAAAAATAATGTAACTTATCGGAATGAAAAAGTAAAAACCTTGTATAAAAACTCCTTTATTTAGAACTAGCTTTTGCCCGCGGCTTCGCTCGCGTTAAATTCGGGGTAACAAACCATACAAACTTCCACCCCCCATTTTAGGGAAGTGGGGGGTTAGTAAGAGACAAAAAGTAGCCTCCATCCCTTCAACTATCTCCATTAAAAAAATCACGTCAAGTCGTCGCCCCGTTTTGCCGTGAAAGACGGACAAACAAACAAACACACAAACACTTTCCCATTTATATTATTAGTATGATAAAATACTTTTCTTTAAATGTAGTTTGTTGCAAAAATAACATTCATTTAATCTAATTATTAAGCTAAGATTGCGGTGTGCGGTGTAATAATAATAGACTGTAAGACCTTATATAAACAACATGACATGTATTTAACAAATTACACTAGTCATATCGGCTCAACTGTACAATATGTGACATCGAGTTCAGGCTTCATATTTTTTATGTAGCTTCTACTCGCCAAAAGACAACTCTTCACCAAATTTTAAGTTGCGGAAACGCTTGGTTTGCGAGATAAAAAATAATCAAAGTTCCATATAAAATCCCGATTTTACACCGCCATGACACAATATTTTGCGTTCCGTTAAACGTGTTGAGAAAAACTAAAACGTGATGATTTGTTTTATGTTCAGTTTTTACATAAATACAGTTTTTTCGACTTATTTGTGTACAATAATAGTTACATGATATTTATTCAATGATTCTTTTAATTTATAAGCTTTATTTTGTGGAAATATGTTGATTAATAATTATCAAAAATGGTACGATTTTACTAAAACGCGTAAAACAAAACGCAAATAGAATTGGCGGGGTCTGCGGGCGGGGGATACGACATGACACTTTTTAGGTTAGTTTAAAGTAGTTTCAGACAGACTCTAAGGCAGGTCGGTGTAGGTACGACGACGAGCGAAGCGAGGAGGAGTGTTAGTAGAACTGCGACCCTACAGCGCGCGAGCCGAGCGAGCGAAGCGAGCGTGCCGCGGCAGCGGCCGGCGAAGCGCCAGAACCTAACACTATCACACTCCCCCCCTCTCCTCTGCAAAATATTGTGTCATGGCGGTGTAAAATCGGGATTTTATATGGAACTTTGATTATTTTTTATCTCGCAAACCAAGCGTTTCCGCAACTTAAAATTTGGTGAGGAGTTGTCTTTTGGCGAGTAGAAGCTACAAAAAAAAATGAAGCCTGAACTCGATGTCACATATTGTACAGTCCTTCCGCTACCTATGTTCGAGCCGTTAACTACGTATAGCATGATGAATCTTATCGACAAATCAACTCCCAAATCAAATTCTCCCCCCCTGCACCCCTTTAAAATTCTATGGCCTTTGGTAAATTAACCATTATTTGTCAAAATATCTGTCGCACATGTGCAAAAGAGGTGTCTTTCGACAGCTAACAGACTACGGCATAAACGGCATATACGGCAGTCAACAATGTTGCAGAAAATTTTCCACAATGAGTCGAAAATTAATTATAAAAATAAAATGACTAATAGTGGTTAATTTACTAAGGGCGGTAGAGTGTGGTGTCGTAGAATTTTAAAGGCGTGCAGTTTAAAAATGGCTGAGAAAAAAAACGGCATGGGGGTTGATTTGTCGATAAAATTCATCATACTATACGTGGTTAACGGCTCGAACATAGTTGTACAAACACATTGTATAGGTGTTTTTTAATTTGGGAAACAAGTTTAACTTCTTTCAAAAATCAAATGTAGACCAAAATGGATACTTATTGTGTTTCTCCTGAACTCTGAACTCATATATTTGTTAACTGTCATTATCAAGGTTCTATAATTATACTACCTAGTCGGTTACTAAGTTCTGTTACTAGAGTTTTCACTAAATAAATAGGAATAGGTAGTAACATTTTAATTATACATGTACATAATTTAAAAGCTTATTTAATAGTCAATAGATTACAATATATTGGATTGAAAATGATTGTCGCAGTTTTTCAGAATTATTTATATAACTCGGAGAAAGGGGTGAAAAATATACGTCTAATTACACTCCTTGTTCATGTTGATTTTAAATCCTATTTATTTTTAATCGCGTTTAAGACGCATCAGTCTTGCACAATTCGGTAGCTATATTCTTTAGCTTCAATTTGGTATATGTATGGTTCACGTGGGTCTATCCGATAAAATACTATCCGATAAAAAGACCACACGTTGCAAGTCTGCGTGTTCCATAGCAGTCTAAATCTATGTCTTTTGTGCAAAACTTAAAAATAGGCAATGTTTCAACTGGGAATATCTGTGGGATAAAATCGCAAGAAAATTAAATGTTGATCACGCAATTACCTCTAACAAACAGGTTTCTTACAAATAAGCAATGGAACATTCTAAACAAAGCCCAAGTAACACATCAAGGCAGTATAACGGCCGTCTTACAGCATATCTGTATGCTTTTAGCATTTTGTGTTCGTTTTATAGTAGCATTATAAACGTTTATAGTGCTGATATAGGTCTTAAATGGGCACAAATTACCCAGCTTGAGATCCTATACAGGTCATTTAATAGCATTACAGGCGCATTATGTCTGCGCTATTAGCATTATCGTTGTCATGGAAAGTGCCAATCGCATTAAAGAAGCATTGGTACGCTCTATTAAGTTGCCAACCGCATTAAAGAAGCATTATACGGCCAAAAAACTTGCTAATCGCAGTACAAAAGCATTATACTAGCATAAGAGTGTAGTAAAATAAACCTTACGTCAATGCAAAAACGTCTCTAACACCGACGGAACAAATGTTATGTTATAATACAATGAACGTTGTGATTTAACTACTTTGTCTTGCAATATAAAATGGACGAAGACGGTACAAAAAACTGAATGAGTGACACGTCATATTTGTTTGCATCCTAACATAATTTATAAAAGTTTTTGACTCTTTTACGTTATTATATCCTTCAAATATTACTGCGCAATGTAGTTTACTGTAAATGTGTATATAAGTTTCATTGAAAATTTTCACGCGCCTTTGATTTATTGTGGTTTTGCTATAAAATATTATAAAAAGATATGCGTCAAATAAACAAAACAATTGTGTAATCCTCGTATAGAACGAGTTTTGCATTATTAACATAATAGTGTTGGTTGAGCAGTCTTAAATTAAGTAATTTCATTATTATATAGGTATTTTCCTTGTATAAATAGGTCCGCATGATTTTATTTTTAGGTTATAAATTATTAACAAAATGGCGTTGGTCTATATAGACGGAGAGCTAGCCACGTCAGATATGACACAATAATGAGAGCAACCAAACCCCTCTAGTCAGTTTGGTATACTATGCTTATTTCTAGATCTGGACATCTGGCAGCTTTAAAGTGGTGGAGGTCAAAGAATGCAAACTATTTCAAGATAATAAATCCTAGAGATCTGGGTTTGATGCAATATTATGAGAAACTATACAAATACTATACAATATTAAGAGAAATTATACAAAAGTTTATGTTGGGAGAAAGTAGTGCCAAACAATGTATAATAAAATATAGTTCATAGTTTGTCGCCTACTGTTTTTGTTTCCGTAATAATCATACATCGGGGTTTTCGGTGCGGGAACGATTTGAGAAAGAGTAGAGATAAACAGATAGGTTAGTCTGAGAAAATATCATATTATGCCTAATGAATAACTACCTCTCTGTGAATAGCATACACACTATGATACGAGCTTTTTTTCTTAGAGGCATGTTTGTATTGACTATTATATAGTATTTTAAAAATGCAATTGCATATCCGAAATTTATTAACTAGATCTACCTAAGACAAAGACACGGTATAATAAGTGTCAAATATTAATCTTGACGTCCGATATTTATGAACTATTTGGTTAACTGAAGAGGTTGACAATGATCAGTCATTACATGAATTAAAAAAAAAAAACTTGAAAAAATCATAGGTATATGTACCTACAATATATACACGGTGCCCGTGAGCATTGCGAGAGACTTTAACAGTGTATTCATTATCATATTTAGAGAACAAAATGTCCTTTAAACTTTTTCGGAATTCGCCATAGTTTCAGAGTAAATACTACTTACAAAAAATTGCATTTTGAATTGTTTCTCAGTGGAAAATGATTTTTTGATGGCGATCTCACCGGTATGGGGCATAGTCTAGACATCTCTTATTGACTGATATCAAAGACCTAAGAAACACTTTGCATGGACTAGTTTTTACGAGAAAAAATGTAGCAATTTACTTTTTCCGTTACTTTTTTCTAATGACATTTACTTTTTATGTAGAACAGCATTCAAAAAAAGTGAAAAAAAAAGTAAAAAAAAAATTTTTTTTGGCGTTTTACAACAAAAGTCATATAATGTTTTTTCATTCTTTTGACCTCAGAAATGCGTGGTTAAAATCTCGCGCAATGCTCATGGGCACCGTGTATACATAAAAGTCAGCTATTACATATAAATTGTATATACCTATGATTTTTTCGATCAATTATTCATTAGTTAGAAACCTGCTAGTGTACATTCTGTTTTTTAAGTTGATGCCTACTCTTTGGCTAATATCAAACATTCCCGCACCGAAAACCCCGATGTATGGTAATAATACACAATATTTTTGGTCTAACGTTTTTTTTATCGATTTTTGACCAGTTTTGAGTCGATATTCCAACATATTCACTATAGATAGAATTATAAGGCAAACGACTATCGGTTCTTGAATCTTTTATCTCCATTCTGTAGAGCCGGATTTTGAAATAAATGAGCCGTTATTTTTTATGATATTTTTAAAATATGGTCTAAAAACACTTTTATCGATATTCGAATGGTGTAAAGAATCTTACATATACGTAATCTACATATTAGGGTTCCTCTTTGATGTCTCTAAAAACTGTAGAGATTTTAATTTTTAAGTAATTAAAACAAAATTTATGACCATAAAACCACTTTTTTAGCCTAAACCGGTTCGACTTTGATGTCAAATATCTCGAAGACAATGAATATTGAAGTAAATATGGGATACTATATTGTTTAAAGCCGTTACTGATAATATGATAAGTAAACATCGAAGGCTCGTGGCATCTAGGTAGCATTTGACGTTTATGACAGACTAGTGATGTAGCCAAGTCGATAAAGGACCCAAATTTAAAAAAAGATTGCTTTCAATTTAACCATTTAATATGTGACATTCGTGATACACAATTAATATTTGTTCTAGATTGTAAGAAGTTATTCTACGTCTTCTATCTGTAAAAATCCACTTGGTGTACGAAAATGATCTCTCAACTTCGACTGACGTAATGGGTAAGAAAAACATTCTTCTGTAATGTTGCAGTGTATTTTTGTTAATGTTTTCCTTGATTTCAACTTCTTTGTTTTGTAACAAGTTATTGATATGTTTTATTGTTTGATATCCTGGATTTTTTGATAACACTATTTTTAGTTTTTGGTAAACCAGTTTACCTTTTGGGTGCAGTCTAAGTCACGAAAATATTTTTTCAATTTTAAAAACGATTTCCAAAGACTCGTTTAGCTTAAGGCTTCTACGTTCTAATTCATTAATTGACGTGGCCAAAATACCAAAATTTTGATTGATAAAACTTATATCATTTTGTAAACCACCCAGTGTCAATAATCTCTTTGCATTCCTAATTGAACTGGCTTCTGTGGAGTTTAAGCTCAAAATTATTTCCTTCACTTTATCAAAATGATTTTCATAGTACTTGACTGCCTCAAGCCAGGTGCCCCATCTGGTTATAACGGGCTTAGGTGGCAAGGGTGTGTTGGGGAACTTTTCTTTAAATATTTTGATTCGACGTGGAGCCTTGACAAAAACTTTTTTTACAGTGTTTATTAGATCATTCACTTTTGGATATATCAAGCGAACCGTTTCGGCAACTCTGTTCAATCCATGGGTTAGACATGTCAAGTGGGTCAAATTAGGATACATTTCTTTTAATTTTTTCCCCGCTTTGACCATGTACGCGGCAGCATCAGTAGTAAAAAAAAGAAACTTGTTCTTGTTGTTTTCATATTTTTCACCCCACAAGTCTTTTAATGTTTCGTTTACTAAATTTTGAATTGTTTGATTGTTTGTTGCCCGAAATGTCTTGATGCAAAAATATGTGGCATTGATGACGTTTGTTGTAGGCTTCCAATTATAACATTGTGAACATCATTACCATTTCCATCAGTTGTTTCATCCACACTTAAATATATATATGCATTTTCTAACTCTTTTTTAATTTTTTCTTTTTTCTCATTGAACAATGTAGGTAGACTATTCGTTCTTAATGTTGTATCGGTAGGCATAGCTACATTGCTTCCATATTTATTATGAATACAACTTTCAATAAATTTTTTGAAGTTCGGGTTATTTGCTTGTGATCATGGAATATTACACGTGATCATAAACTCTGTAAGGTCCTTATTAAACTCTTTTTGCATTACTTTGTTTTTATTTTTGTGAGTGTCCGAATCTAAATGTTTCCGTATATTATACTTTTTTGTTTTTAAATACGTTTGACATGTTAAACAAAAACACTTATCTTCCCTTATCTCAAGCTCCGGTACATTTAAAACAAAATCCTCTAAAGATGAGTTGCCTAAGGATTCGTTGTTGTGCTTCATACATTTTAAATGTTTGTTTACGTTATGTGTTTTGCAGACCAGAAAAACATCACAACGGGTGCATTTTACTTTATCACCTTCTAGCACGAATTCTGGATGTTTTTTCATGATTTCCTCCATTATTTGATAAATATTTCACGAACGCAACACTCGCGACACGTCTTTTAATAATTATTGAATAAATGACAATGACATATTTCATATTTACAAATTGACATTGATGTTTTTCATAATTGCCCACTTCACAGATATTTGATAAATATAACTATGAAGGTTGAAATACAAAACTTACTCATTGGTTATTTTATCGTATCGAAAATACCGCATGAAAAACGTTGTGTCGCATCACTATGCTACCTGAGATGCCACGAGCCTTCGATGTTTAATGATAAGCTATATAAATCATTAGAAAACTAAGGGAATCAGATCTAAGGTCGTTGGCGCCAGGGAGCCCCTTAAACTATAGGCCCTGTCCTTTATAACTGAGACAACTTCGGCAATTTTTACCTAGTTTGGTATTACTATTTTCCAATTAAAACATTTTGCTAGTCTGTCACTGTGACCTCCACCCATTAAAAGCTGCCAGATGCCAGGATCTAGCAATAAGAATAGTATAGCAATCTAACCAGACGGGTTTTGTTGCTCTCATTATTGTGTCATATCTGACGTGGCTAGCTCTTAGTCCAATAGCAGCTCAGTGACCCTTAAAAATGCCTTATTTATGCCTACAGCATTACACGTGAATGATTATGCTATTACGAGGGTTGCTACTTATATATCCGGAAACAAAAAAACAAACAAACGTACACGGCTGAAAATGGTTTTATTGTTTTTCAAAGTATTCCCCTTGATGATCTATGCACTTTTGCATTCGCGTGATCCAATTTTTAAAGCACTTCTGCCACTCCGCCTGAGGTACCTCCATAACGTGTTGTTTGAATGCGTCGACAGCATCTTCAGCGGTCGAAAATCGTTGACCGCGTAATTTATTCTTTATATTTGGAAATAAATAAAAATCGTTGGGTGCCAAGTCAGGGCTGTACGGCGGATGACCCGTTAATTCCACATTTTGACCCTCCAAAAATAGAGTTGTTTCGCGTGACGTATGACAGCTGGCATTGTCATGATGAAGAATGATTCTTCGTCGCTGGTTAGTTTTACGAATTTGTTCAAATACTTCCGGTAAGCAAATGGTCGTGTACCACTCTGAATTAACCGTTCTACGGTTTTCTAGTGGCACTGTAGCTACATGGCCATTAATACCGAAGAAGCAGGCCACCATTTGTTTCAATGTACTTTTTGCACGAGTAACTTTCGTAGGGTTCGGCTCATTTTGAAACACCCATACCGTTGATTGTTGCTTCGTTTCGGGATCGTATGCATAGATCCAGGATTCGTCACCTGTATAGATGTTATAAACGGCTTTTGAGTCACCACGGTTATATTTTTTTAACATTTTATTGCACCATTCGACGCGAGCATCTTTTTGCTCTTTTGTTAAGTTGTGGGGTATCCAACGCGAACAAATTTTTTTTACAGCCAAATAATTATGTAATATGCTATTAATGCTGGTCATAGAAAAACCCAGAGTCGCCTCTATCTCGCGGTACGTAACATGTCGGTCGTCCATTATAAGTTTTCGCACAGCCTCGATATTTTGTTGTACAACGACCGATTTCGGGCGACCTGCCTTAACTTCGTCCGTAAGCATACTACGTCCACGATTGAACTCACTAAACCAGTGATACACAGTAGTTTTAGATGGGGCTTCATCACCAAAAGTTGAAGTTAGTTGATCTATGCACTGTTGTTGCGTTAAACCACGCCGAAAATCATAATAAATCATAGCACGAATATTTTCACGAGTGAGTTCCATTCTTGCTGCGAGATGACATTTAAAACCCGTCAAAAACAAAACACGAGCGTTAATAATAAAGAAAAAATATACCGGCCAGTACTTAAAAAAGTTCAAATTTTACCATGGAGGTCAAATATGCTATTTAAGAAGATTGTAATCCCGGTTTCCGGATATATAAATAGCAGCCTATGTAAACAACATTAAGCATTATATACTACTTAAAATTGCTATTGTAAACCCTAAGGCACTAAAACAGCTAAAAGCTGTATAGGGGCTGTTCATAAATTACGTCATCATTTTTTTATGATTTTTACCCCCCCTAAAATCATCCAACCCTCCCCCTGCCAAATAAAGTGACGTCATTAAAAAAAAATGCGTTTTAAGCTTAATTGTAAAATAAAAAACTATTTAGTAGATAATATTTTATAGCATTAAAAATTTATAGAAACACGACTTTCATTCCTTTTTTTACACATTGATGATGTGATCTTCGGAATGACCGCCCCCCCTTCCTACGTCATGCTACCATCATCCGATGTCCAGACCCCCCCCCATTTGAAATGACGTAATTTATGAACAGCCCCTTATAGTGAATTACTTGGCTTTATAATGGTTTATATTATTGCTATTATACAGCATTAGGAATGTATTACCTACTTATAAATGCTATTGTACACCATAAGGCATTAAAAATAGCTGAAAGCTGTATAGCGAATTTACGTGGCATTATAATGGCTAATATTCATGCTCTTAAACAGCATTAAGCATTTATTTATGCTATTGTAGAACCTAAGGCACTAAACCAATCCGAAGCATGAGTTTAGCAAACCAAAACGCAACAAGCATTCAGCTGTACAGTTGCACTTTGGTTGGCTGCACTAAAACTAAAGGCTTTAAAAAAGCATTTATACATGCCATTATACAACCGTTATACAGCTTAAAGCATTATATAACGCTATTGTAGAACCTTAAGCACTTAAGTGCTTTTAAACAGTCGAAAGCTGTACAGTTGCGTTGTGGTTTGCTGCACTAAAGCTAAAGGCTTTACAAAAGCATTTAGATATGCCATTATACAACCGTTATACAGCTCCAAGTATCATATAATGCGACAAGTTGCTCGGTGACCGTATATAAGAGTTTATACGGTCCTTAAGTTCGAAATAAGTTAACTATTCATATGTTATAATGCTTCCTGTGTTACTTGGGAGGTGCCATATTTTTTTGATGCACTTTTGTAAAGTGTAATGTTCTTAAATTTACCGCGTGTTTGCGTCTTCAGGCAATCTTGTGCTTTACAAGGATTTTCAATAAATTTCCCATCTGATCTGTATATTATTATACCATATTATTTCTTTAGAAATTAGGCTATTAAATAATTACTTTAAATTTTTATTTAAAACTTTATTCTATATTGTATCAGTCAGAAATCTGGTAACAGAACTTAGTAACCAACTAGGTATTATGCACGGTGGGTATAGTTTGTCCGGTGGGTATAGGTTTAAGTATGGAGCATTTGTCCTTACGCCGCCGGACAAACTATACCTATCCTCATTATGGCCTTCAATGGAGTGGCACTTTCTGCTTTGGTTTCATTCAACCTAAATTGCATAATGCCTTATTATCTAATTTGCCGAAATTCCAAATTGCCATGTTGCGGTGAAACCTCAATAACAAATTGCCTCAATGTTAAAATAATCGAAAATCATAATGACTGCCTTAAAACCACCATTTCCCGAAATACCTGAATTTTGCAATGTACATTCCCCATGATTTCCATCAAATACTGAATGTCTGATACGACCAAAATACAAAATAAATAAAGAATAAACCAAAATATACCTTACAAGTTAGGTTACTGTCTGAGCGTTAACGAAACTCTTTAAATTTTAGGTATTTTGGGATTAGATTATTTTGAAATTCCTTCGTAATAAAAATGTGGTGTTTTGAGAAAAAAAATAGGCATTCTGGGATTCAGGTATTTTGACACCGAGTGATTTTGAAATCTAGGAGTTTTAGTAACTGGGTAAAATAAACTTAGGGCGTAATGAAACCAAAGCCACTTTCTGCCTGAGAAGTGAGAACAAAACAATCTCTTTCTGAACACTAAGAATCATATTGTTCCTTAAAAAATGTTTACCTATAATCGATGCTCTTGGTAGTCTCGCTGGCACAGTAATGTTTATAAACAATACCTGGACTGAAACCATATTTCTCATTGAATATAGAGTTTGACTCATAACTACACTGAGTTCGAATAGTAAGTAGGTAGTGCAGTTGCTACTTATACAGAATATTTAAAACTAGGCTTTCATTAAAATATTTGATTGGTTTGGGAATCCTGACTGATGATGATGGTTATATAACTATTTAGTGGCTAATGTGGCTATTAAGTGAGATTTAACCAGTTTTTAATAACATATATATCACTATCATTTAAAAGTATGTGTCGATTTACACAAATTAAAGCAATAACAAATTCTTAAATTCATATTCTTGTATATCACGTACTTCACTCACTAGTAGACTTAAAGCAACTGCATTGTAAAGAAATCGTAAGGCCTCTACCTTTTCGGGAAGCCAAAAGCGTCCTTAGAATATTTGAATAATTAATCAGGCAAGTCAACGCATTATTAGTATTATTACTTCCGAATTGAGTAACAGTTTTAGCTAGGTACAGGCACCTGGGCCATTCTGCTTTTCGTTGTACAGTCGCCATCAAATATATCGCAGCGCCCAAGGTACTCAAAAATATCTGAGCATGCACTTTATCGCCTTGATAATAGAGGCGTTGTTCAGATATTTGTGACCACCTTGGCCGCTCCGATATATCTGATGGCGACTGTACATAAGATTTTGACACTTTTTCGTAAAATGCTTATTTTAGGATAATTAACTTTGTCATTACTTTCATTCGCTGTTTTGTGACGGAGAAAGAGGCTTAATTTAATAATAACAACTGTAAATATTCTTAGTCACAGTAATTCAGTGGTCCTTGAATATCTCCAGAGTTGTATAAAAATAAGGCATTTACCACGGCGTTACCGTCTTTTTACATTAACCGATATTATTATATGAAATTTTGGGTCGGTATCAAAACGACTGGATCTGAAAATGACCGGTTCTCATGAGGATGGGATCTCAAAACGACCACAATAGCAGAAAGCCTATATCTCAAAATAACATGGTAGCAAAACGACTACCTTGCAAAAGGTCTTCGTCTCAGAATGGTTTAGTATCAAAACTACTAGTTCGCAAAAAGACCACCTCGTGGAACGTCTACATCTTTAAATGCCTTTGTAGTAAAAACTAAAATGAGTAGATCGTAGAAGAACTGAATCTCAGAATGGCTCAGTAGCCAAAATACTTGTTATTGAAAGAACATAAACCATTTTTTTTTATAAATCCAGTAATACCTACGCCCCGTCAGCCGGGTTTAGGGACTTGACGACCTGGGGCCCGTTTCTCGAACGCTTGTAACTTGTAAACCATGCTTATAAAGTATGCATATATTGAAGTATGATTTTTTTCTCAAACATACCCCGAAATGTATGCGTTAACGTCACGAAATGAAGCCATACGCTGAAAACACTGTTTTTAGATTTAAGTACGTAACCTTTTTACAAATTTTTAAGTCTTCAGCTCAAAAAAAAAGTTTCCGCCATACAAACTTTGCACCCCTATTTGATCCCTTTCGGGGTGGAATTTCCAAAAATCGCGTCTTATCCCTTGCTTACGTCATAAAAAAAAGCTCTGGACCAAATTTGAAGTTTCTAGTTCCAGTAGTTTCGGCTGTGCGTTGATGGTAGATCAGGACTTCTTTTATCTATCTATATATATATAAAAGAAGAAACTGACTGACTGACTGACTGACTGACTGACTGACTGACATATCAACGCACAGCCCAAACCGCTGGGTCTAGAGATTTCAAATATGGCACATAGGTTCCTTATAAGGTCTAGGGGAGCACTAAGAAAGGATTTTTCAAAATTCACCCCCTAAGGGGGTAAAATGGGGGTCCAAAGTTTGTATGGCGAAACAAGATTTGTTAGACTATTTTATTCGAAACTTCACAGGAGTATTCCTAACGATAAATGAGTAAACACGTGTTTCAGGTTTTTTGAAATTCAACCCCCAAAAGGGCCAAATGTGGTCACAAAGTCTGAAAATCAACATGGGTATTGTATCCTTTTTGAGTACTTATAGTACGCGGGCGAAGCCGCGGGAAAAAGGCTAGTATCTATATATAGATATAGATAAAAATATTATAGCTATATTGATATCTAGTCATTTTGATACCAAGAAACATAGACGTTCCGCCACTTGGTCTTTTTGCGATCTAGTCGTTTTACTACTAAGGCATTTAAAGATGTAGACGTTCCACGAGGTGGTCTTTTTGCGAACTAGTAGTTTTGATACTAAACCATTCTGAGACGAAGACCTTTTGCAAGGTGGTCGTTTTGCTACCATGTTATTTTGAGATATAGGATTTCTGCTATTGTGGTCGTTTTGCGATCCCGTCCTCATGAGAACCGGTCATTTTCAGATTCAGTCGTTTTGATACCGACCCGAAATTTTGGTTCAGGTACAATTTGAGAATAAAATTTTATACACGACGAATTTTATTCAATGTCTATCATACTTTTTTCTGGCAATATATTAATGGTCATGAAAAAGTAGAATGAGCCCCCTCTACCTATTCAGTTAAAGCCAGAAGTGCACAGGCTAATTTGTAATATTTCGATTGTCTTTTCTGTGATATTATGGGACATACGCTTGCATCGGCGGCCCCCATAATATGATATGCACCTAATTTTATTTAGTGACCCGTTTTATAAAATACCATTTAATACGAAAGCGAAATTTTAACTTTACAATACGCGACCCCGATAGCACTAAGTATCGCCAAGGGCTTTCAGCTTTCAAATTCAGACGAATCCATATCATATGTCGTTTCCTTTTGCTGTGAATATAGTACTACCTAAAGTTTATTTCCTGCTATCATTTTATTATGACAACGAACCGGTTGTATGGTTATAAACTATATAAACTATCCCAAGTGAATTTTTAAACATGTCACACAGTCAGTCATTCAAATGTTAATCCTACTGTCTACGCAAGAAAATTCAAATTGTACTGTTTGCTGTATAAAGTTACGCTTATTTGAAATGGTATCAGTTTGAATAAGTATGTACATACATTGTTTAAATAATAGTTCCGATTGCCAATGCAACGTAGTATGTTTTACTTTAACGATCATCAAACGATTCAATCCAAAGGCTCCCAGCTTCTGGCTTTTCGGCTCTCCCCCTATCGCGAACTTCGTAAATCTAAGTTTCGTTATCTGCCTCTTTATCGCACTTGCGTATTCGAAAGAGAGTGATGCAAATAGAAACGAAGTGGTTCGCGGTTATAGGCCAGCTTCCTTTCCGGGTGTTAAATCGGAAGGTTACAACCATAGGTTGAGGCCCCGAAGTTGGTTCACGCCAACCTATTTCTACTGCAATTAAACTGTGAATCATTAACAAAATTAGATACCAGAGCCATTAAATTTAGTTACAGTAGCCTAATCCATTGAATTATGTGCTCAATTGCTGAATGGAGTAGTTAATGGATTCCTTGTAGCAGTTTAAAGCAATCTTTGTTTTATCTAAAATTCGTTTGTGGGACACGTACGATTGGAATATTGTTTACAAATGTCGGAGCAAAGGATATTGAAGCTTAATATTGTGACATAGGGTCGAAGTTTGAGTTGTTTCCATAATTTAATAGGAGTTTATATTACAGAGTAAATTTCAATTTCATTTCAGACGTTTTATCGGGCTTCTTGACCTAGTCTAGTAGGAGCAAAATCTGTGCGGTAAGACAAGTGTCGTATTGTCCTTAAGTTCCTATAGTTAGGTACGTTTTTTTGTTTACACACGTTGTTAACATGATATAGCGCACAAAGCGGACTAATTTAATTTTCTCCATTTTTGTTTGGGTTCAGTTATTATTTACAAATCATAAATTTGCAATAGGGCAACATTCATAATTGCTTTTACGACTTATTTTTTCAATGTATTGATCCAAAAATACTTAAAAAACGACTGACATTATTTTAAAACAACGATTTAGAACCGCCGCGTATAGTTCATCTGCCACTTCTATATTGAGCAAGTAGAATGTGGTAATTTTTAATTACATATTTGTCTGTCTTTAAACCCAAGAAGGCGGCCATAAATTTTTTTGTTAAAATCGTTGTGGTAGTCGTTTTCGATTAATTCTGGGATGTAGAGGGGGGATCGGAAATGGCCTGAGTGGCTTCGGGAAAAGGATGGTACGGCCGTGCCTTTGTTGTTTGTTTTGCTCGACTTGACAGAATACAACATGTATATGTAGGTAACTAAGGGTTGATCAATTCGTTCATCTTTTGGATTTAATTTTACCCTTGATATACATTTAAATGGACGTTATATACCAAAAAAGTGACCAAGTAAATCAAAATATTTATTAAAATAATTGGATTTTTTCTCTAATCACACTTTATATGTTTTTGTTTCAGGTCATCGTCATGACCTGCCAGATACTGAGCGATATGCTGACGCACCAGTATATTCAAATCGAAGATATAAACCTGCTCATCTTCGATGAGTGTCACCACGCGGTCGACGACCATCCCATGAGGCTGGTCATGAAGCATTTCGAGCATTGTCCTCCGAGCAAACATCCGAGAGTACTTGGTATGGAATCTAGAATTACACTCTGTGACGTTATTCAAGTTCAATGATAATAATAAATAAAAACTTTTTACAAAAAAAAGATAAACCGACTTCAAAAAGTATAAAATAAATTATTATATTATTTATATGCGTTACAAACTGATATGTTTGAAGTCGGTGCCAAGCCAAAAAGTTACAATACCGGTCAAATCAGCTTCAAGTCTGAAAATCACAAAACAGTTAATATAAACGAGGCATATTTGGTCAGTGAATTGTTCTTCATACTATAGAACTATTCTAATACGGTATTGACTGCACGTAGGTTCTCATTCAAGTACAGAAAGAAAGTATAATCATGCGTCTTATGATGTTTCTTAATAAACTTTTTTACTAGTTTTCGGACTAACCATATCTCGAACGGAGCCCGTGCTTCGGTTTGAATTATTTATCCTACTTCATTTAAGGTGTAATATCGAAGTGTAAAGGAATTCAATGGCTAGATTGATCTTTCTATACTCAGACACACCGGGTGTGTGGGACCCACCTTTTCAGTAGAAAAAGGCGGGATATTACAAATTTTGGATGGAAGGTCAACCATACATGATTTTTTTTTTATTAGCCGTCTTTTTCTGATTATTGACAAAGTAGACGTGTGTCAGAATATATAGACATGGGTACCACATTTCATCAAAATTGGATTAGTGGTTTAGACGTGAAAATGTAACAGATAGATTCACATTCACCTTTGCAATGTAAGTTGGTATCGATATGTTTTGTGATTTTCAGACTTGAAGCTGATTTGACCGGTATTGTAACTTTTTGGCTTGGCACCGACTTCAAACATATCAGTTTGTAACGCATATAAATAATATAATAATTTATTTTATACTTTTTGAAGTCGGTTTATCTTTTTTTTGTAAAACGTTTTTATTTTTCCATTTTTAGTGGTTATATAATTATCATAATCGGAGAACGGATCTCGCAATAATCGGTTAAGATATATAACAAAAAGTTCATAATACCTACTCAATATAAGGAAAGTTCCACATATCATATGTGGTCTTCATCATAAGGTCCACTCCATCAAATTAGTGGTTTTCGAGAGTAAATGCTTGAGTTGCTTAAAAAAACAACCAAATCACCATACATGTGCGTTTAAAAATTGAGGAGATCCCTCAATTCCTCATGAATCCCATCATCAGAACAGCACAAGATTAATGTTGAACTATCTTAGAGGTAGTTCCTTTCAAACAAAAAAGAATTCCTCAAATCGGACCACGGGTGTCGGAGTCATCGCTGAACATCCTACATAAAAAAAAATCATCATCATTATCATCAAAACAACCATCATCATGAGGTCCACATCATCAAATTGGTAGTTGCTTAAGAAAACACCCAAATCACCATACATATGCCGTTATAAATTGAGGAGTACCCTCAATTCCTCATAGATCCCATCATCAGAACAGCACCAGATTAATAATGGGACCACCTTGGAAGTAGACCCTTTCAAACAAAAAAGAATTATTAAAATCGGACTACGCGTCTCGGAGTAATCGGTGAACATACATAACATACAAAAAAAAGCCCAAACCGAATACAGACCTCCTCCTTCTATGAAATTGAAGTCGGTTAATAATGTACAGTCAAATACAAAGAGATGTATCCACTTTCTCACCTTATTGCGTTGTAATATGGTCCAAAAGTGGATACATCTCTTTGTAGTCGACTGTACCACCCCCCGCGTTTAGGACGCATATAAAATAAAATATTCGTTATAGGTATCACTAGTCTGATTGAGGTGGAAATCAAAACCCGAGGGTGCGCGGTGCAGTCCGTCAGCGATGCAGATGTAGTCGGTGTGAAGGCTTAGGTGAAGAGTTGTATGTGCCACACGAGATTGACGTTATTAACTTTGCACCTCGTGCCTTAAACGCCCTCGCTACGCTCGCTTATAAATTAGTAGAATCTTTTGCTACGCTTTCTCGGGATCTCAATCAGCTCTTTCGACATAAACTAAATTTGCTTCCTTCTTTCACACAATGTTTACCCAATTCAAATAGCTATTTATGGAAGGGACTCCACATGTCATCTTCGGTTTTCATTATCGGGTCCTCTCCATCTAATTGGTAGTTCTCGAGAGGAAACACTCGAGTTGCTTAAAAATACACTCAAATCACCATACATGAGCCTTTTAAAATTGAAGAGTTCCCTCAATCCCTCATGGATTCCCATCATCAGGTCCAACCAAATTAGTCCGCTAATTTCGAGGTAACTCTTTATAAACAATAAAAATATTACTCAAATCAGACAACGGGTCTCGGAATAATCGGTATAGACGTATAAGAAAAAGTTCATAATGCACCCGCTTAAACTAAGGAAAGTTCCACATGTCATATGTGGTCTTTATGATTAGGTCCGTTCCATCAAATTGGTGGTTTTCGAGAGGAAATGCTTGTTGCTTAAGAAAACACTCAAATCGCCATACATGTGCCTTTAAAGATTGAGGAGTTCCCTCAATTCCTCGTGGATTCCATCATCAGAACAGCTCCAGATTAATATGGGACCACCTTGGAAGTATATCCTTTCAAATAAAAAAAGAATTATTCAAATCGGACCACGCGTCTCGGAGTAATCGGTGAACATGCATAAAAAAAAAAAGCCCAAACCGAATACAGAACCTCCTCCTTCTATGAAATTGAAGTCGGTTAAAAACCGGCCAAGTGCGAGTCGGACTCGCGCACCGAGGGTTCCGTACAAACCTGTAGGTATATAGGGGTAGTAACTTTAAAATATTTTATTATATGATGTAACTAAAAATTTACGGTTTTCGCAATTTTTCCTTTATCTGTGCTATAAGACGTTGCTTCGTACCAAATTTCAAGATTCTGAGTTCACGGGAAGTACCCTGTAGGTTTTGATTCCCTTGCGAGCGGAAATTTGCGGCATAAACGGCTGTATCTTTTGATTGCGTTGACTTAGAAGTCTGATTTTTTCACAGCTCCAAGGGACAATAGACCTGAGTATTTGATATAAATTTCAGCTTGATACCTCCACGCGTTCCTGAGAAAAATGGTCTTGACAGACAGACAGACAGACAGACAGACAGACAGACAGACGGACAACAAAGTGATCCTATAAGGGTTCCGTTTTTTTCTTTCGAGGTACGGAACCCTAAAAAGATATAACCTCAGCTCGGTTTCGTGTATATATATTTCTAAAAATAAATAGTCACATTTTGATTACTTAATCATACTTTCTTGTTTTTCGAACGAACTAACGGATCGTAAGGGAAGTGAAGTTCTTACAGGCAACTTCGGACACAACGGAACTGTCAGCTGGCTAACGGGTCTATGCATTTTGATGGCTTTTTGATTTTTAATAGTTAACTTTAATAATGATGTTCTGATATTTTTGAAATTTGTTGGGGTTGTATAGACGTGTGCGCCGCCATAAAAATCCGCGGCGGCGGCGCGGCTGCGCCACGCCGGCGTCAAGGTCACCTTTGGCTCCGCTCGCAAGGCTCACGTTTCGCATTAAAAATATGTTAAATATCAAAAACTTTTTAGGAACAAGGAACATAAAACGATATATAATGCCGTTTGCTTCTGTACTGCCGTTTTTTCGGAAATCGCTTTTATGTCGATATCTGTGATGGATTAAGCTCATTTTAAAGCCAACTCCATCTAAAGCGTGTACCAAGGCCAGCTACCAAGAAATGTGACAAGCTAGACGGTCCTGTCTTGCGGGAGCTCGCCAGAACGACCTGCTGAAGCCAGGTACGTTTGGATATGCAGATGACACAATGGTTGTTGAAAGCTACATACCCAGTCCACGAGCTAGTGGAACACAAATACAGTCCTTAAGGGAGGCAATGGTCGAACGCATGAACGTGTCACTGATAGCAGTCGCCGATTGGGGTGAAGCCAATTTGGTTTCGTTCAATGCTAGTAAGACTCAGGCGTGTCTTATCTCCGCTAAACGGAGTCCATTCCATCTGACTCCTACCTTCCGAAATGTAAATGTATTGAGCTTCTCGGAATCTCGCTGAGTTCGAAACTCAACTTCGGCCCACACATTGAGTCGAAAGCGCAGTTAGCAGCAAAAAAGCTGGGCATCCTTAACAAGGTGAGGCAGTATTTTACACCTAGGCAGCTGCTCGATCTTTACCAAACACAAGTCCGGTCGTGTGTAGAATACTGCTCACATCTGTGGGATGGTTCAGCAAAATACCAGCTTGAGGCTCTCGAGTCAGTCGAGAGGAGGGCCAAGAGAATCATCAATGATGACAAGCTGACGAATGCTCGACTTCAAAGTCTGGAGCATCATCGCAAGGTTGCCAGCCTATCCATCTTTTATAGGATACATTTCGGAGAGTGTGCCGAGGAACTGCACAACCTTATTCCTCCGTCTCCATTTTACCATCGGACTACCAGACAATCGGCACTCCGGCATCGCTTCATGGTAAGTATTCCACATATACGCACGAAGCGTTTTGCTTCAACATTCTTTATGCGAACTGCCAAGGAGTGGAACGGCCTGCCCGAGTCTGTGTTTCCACTTGAGTACAATTTGGGTCTCTTCAAAGCGAGAGTAAATAGGTATCTCATAGGTAAGCGTGCTCCACCGTAGACCGCATCATCACTTACCATCAGGTGAGATCGCGGTCAAACCTCTGCCTATTCTCAACAAAAAAAAAAAAAAAAAAATAAGGTTGCCTCTCAAGATAAAGGACGTTATAAGGGATCCTTTTGAAGATACTGAGACAACATGGAATGACTTCAAAGCGGTTGTGTCCGAAACAGCGAAGAAGTCATCCCCACTCCTGGGAGCCAAGCAAGACGGAAACCCTGGATTTCTGATACTACCTGGGAACTTATTGAGCGACAGAAGACTCAAAGAACAAGGCCCTAACACAGACATAGCAAGAAAGGAGTATTCCAGGCTACACACTTGCGTGAAAAGGGCATGCAAATGCGATAAGAATAATTCATCCATGCTTTGTGTGACGAAATCGAAAACCATGCTGCAACTGCCCATTCTAAAGACTTGTTCCAGAAAGTCAAATTTCTCACCCGCGACTACAAACCTAGAAGCTGGCAGATAGCGGATACTGATGGAAACACTTTATCAGACCTGGACAAAGTGTTTCCATCAGTATCCGTTGGCTAGATGGAGAGACTATTCAGAACACCGGAAACAGTCTCTTCCACGAAGCCTAGAACTGAAAGACCTAGAATGCGTCAGCGCCTTCACCTACCTCGGCTCACTTTTATCTATCGATGGTAGCTGTGAACCTGAAATCATCCGGAGGATTCAAATAGCGAAGGGTGCTATGACTCGGTTAGATAGGATCTGGAGAGATCGCGACACACAGAGGCAGACTAAGGTTAGATTTATGCGTGTGTTTCCAATTTTCCTATACGGTTCTGAAACTTGGACTATCAAGGCAGATCCGAAAAGCCGTATCGCGCGTTTGAGATGTGGTGTTGGCGACGGCTTTTACGGATACCTTGGACTGCGATGTGCACTAATCAGTCCATACGCATAAAACGCCGGTTGTCTACGACGTGCCAGGACCACATACTCACATACTTCCTGGTAGAGAATGCCTTAAGGCATTAAGTCCGCCTTTTGTACACTTTTTATTTGTGCACTAAAGTTTAAATAAATAAATACTTCGGACCTATCTCGACGCTCCTCGGATAGCCTAGAGAGGATCATCATGACGGGAAAAGTTGAAGGCACGAGACCTAGAGGCCTTCCCTCTGCAAGATCTTGTGCCCAAATCACTGCACCCATGCAATTAAAACTGCAAGAAGCCATGCGCTTAGCGAGGGACAGAAGCCTATGGAGCAACCTGGTCTTCAACAGAAAGACATGATCCTCAGCTCTGAGGGAACGACTAGTGATGATGAAGATCCTTTTTTGACTCGCAGTAGGTCCAAACATACCGTTCAGTATTAAGGATCAATCCTGCCACCGAAAACACTTCTTTTCTCAGGATAATTAATTGGTGGTACAATTTTCATGGCAGATTTATTATTTTCGTTACCAATCTTATTAATTAGGCCATCGAGTTCATATTTTAGGTGAGCGGTTAATCATACTCATTTATTAATCTCCCGAAAGAGAAGGAATTGACCAAACCCTCAATATTTCAATGTGTAGATGTTTTTATGGTTTAATTCGTCAATATACGTTGTAAAATTTTCAACTGACTTTCCTTCAACGGTAATTGTCATTGGCTATTTTTTGCCGAATTCTGAAATTTTGGCCTACGGCGTGGATTTTGAAATCCGCGGCGGCGGCGGCGGCGTGGGTCCCACGGCGCGGCTACGCCACGCCGGCGCGGAGCACACGTCTAGGGTTGTAGCAGAGATTTAATACTTTGAGAGTTCGTATATGACAAGGATGATTAAGACATGGATGGACAATGCCTATACAAAATCGCGTTCCTCGAACCTTCAGGCTAAACGTCTGTTTTCGGTACTGAGTGGCACAGCGCCATCTGTTGAGTCTGGAGTCGAGTTATTCTGTCAGCGTTAATCGCCGAACAAAATATTAGAAACTAGAATTTATTTATTTAATCTTAATTGCACAAAATAAGATGGTACAAATGGCATAAGGCATTCTCTACCAGTCAACCAATGGGCTTAACAGAAAGGTTAAGTAGGAATTTAGTGTTTGAGGTGACCGATAGATGACGCTAGTGCTTTAGCCTGAAATAAGGGAACGCGATTTTGTATAGGCATTGTCAATCCATGTCTTAATCATCCTTGGTATATGAGCAGGATCGATTGGTTAATGGAGCAAGACGGCACGAAACGATCTTCATAAGGGTCTTGTTATATTGGTCAATTCGTTCTCTACTTGCAAGTAAATCGCGAATTCATAGTTCGAGGCGGACTGCTAGTTTATTGAAAAACAAAAGTAAAATATAATCTTGCCTTAAACTCTCGCCAAACTGCGAAGCAGCTTGTGAAGCAGTTTGGCTGAAGTATTTATTTTAATCTAGCTTTTGCCCGCGGCTTCGCTCGCGTTAAATTCTCCATACAAATTTCCACCCCCCATTATAGGGAAGTGGGGTGTTAGAAAGAGACAAAAGGTAGCCTATGTCACTCTCCATCCCTTCAACTATCTCCACTTAAAAAATCACGTCAATTCGTCGCCCCGTTTTGCTGTGAAAGACGGACAAACAAACAAATACATACACTTTCCCATTTATAATATTAGTATGGATTTTCTTTTAGGTCTGACAGCGACGTTATTAAACAGCAATGTTGCAATAGGGAGCATCCAAAACTCATTAAAAGAGCTCGAGACAACTTTCCATGCGACCATCGCCACTGTAAATGAAATGGGGGAGGTATTAAAGTAAGTATGTTTATAATACCTTCGGCTCGTGGGGTCCTAGTGCCCTTGTCCTCTTTAAAAACTTATCAAAGAGGCTAGTGGACACAACCGGCGACCGTAGGGCTGGCTGCCTCCGCGCCCAACGTATTGCTATGGCGATACAGCGGGGAAATCGCTCGCCGCCGGCTGGGTGTTCATCCTCACACCCTGGAGCCTAATGGGTCGCGCACTGTACGGTTTAAGAAGAATTTCCTCCCACGAACGCTGCGACTGTGGAATGAACTCCCTGCCGAGGTTTTCCCAGCGGGCTACAGTATGAGGTTCTTCAAAAAAGGAGTGTATAGGTTCTTAAAGGGTAGGCAACGCGTCTGTGAATCCTCTGGGATTGCAGGCGTCCATAGGCTACGGTAACTGCTTACCATCAGGCAGGCCATGTGCTTGTTTGCCACCGTCGTGGTATAAAAATGCGGGGAATTCTACAGCACCATGCTGCGACGGGTTAGTTTATTATAATTTCATATAAGATTGGGTTTGATATATGTTTAGATATAGTTATTTTATAAATTGTACATAATATTGTCTTCGGTTGCCGCGATAGTTATTCATGAAATAAAACAATTAAAAACGGATTTTATCGCGTGTATTGAGCTTAAATTACATCCCGACGTTTCGAACACTTTACAGCGTTCGTGGTCAACGGGTCGACTCAGGGTCAGGAGTCGACCCGTGTAATTTAAGCTCAATACACGCGATAAAATCCGTTTTTAATTGTTTTATTTCAATTGTACATATTAATATTAAATATGTGTATTACTCGTAAATACATATTTAAAATTAATATGTACAAATCCTAGTTATTTCAAAAGAAACGACCTGTTTGAAACATCCTTTTTGAAATATGATTTTTATTACACACAATAGTTTTAGGTCTTGTTAGATCGAATGTAACAAAAAGACCACGACTCCCTTATTTATTTATCGTATGGTATTACAATTCACTGGATTATACATATTAAAAGTCTTCTCTTCTTAGTCGCAACCTCATGACTGAGGGACGTGACTCTTAATGGGTATTCTTCCAATCACTGCTCTCCAGGCCTCTCGATCTTCGGCCATCTGAATTGTTGCCTGGAGTGAGGTCTGCGTAATACTTTGGACCACATCTGACCATCTACTGGGTGCACGCCCTCTACTCCTTCGGCCGTTAACACTTCCGGTAATAATGCGCCTTTCTAGTGTGTCCGTACCGCGTCTGATTGTGTGGCCAAAGAATTTGAGGACTCCTTGGGTACAGATGGTGGATAGCCTTGTGGTGATGTTGAGTTCCTCCAGGATAGACTCGTTTGTGCGACGCTCAGTCCATGATATCCGGAGCATTCTGCGCCAGCACCACATCTCGAACGCATCTATCCTTCGAAGTGCCCGAGCTTTCAGCGTCCAAGTCTCGGAAGCATACAGGAAGATTGAGAAGATAAGGGTACGCATGAGCTTTATCTTTGTTTTGCGGTTAATTATAAGTACAAGGTATATTAAAAGTACAAGGTTTTAAACTACAGATTGAGGTTAGCCTTCTTCAAATACTTGATGGCTTCTTCGCTTAGTTTCGCGAGGTATTCAAGTTGTCCGTTGAATTTGGTGACCGAGCA
This sequence comes from Pammene aurita, assembly GCA_947086415.1. Lineage (NCBI taxonomy): Eukaryota > Metazoa > Arthropoda > Insecta > Lepidoptera > Tortricidae > Pammene > Pammene aurita. The sequence continues at coordinate 18,413,506 of OX352301.1, read as the reverse complement.
TTCAAAATCCATGTGTTCCACTATTTGGTCGGAGGCACCGCATACGCATTGCGGGGAGTCGCGCCAGCCCCACTTGTAGCAGTGGTGGGTGCAGTTTCCAACGCCTGTTTGAATGCGGGTTATTTAGCTCCAGACCTTGCGCGGCTGTTCAAAGCCAGGTTAGCCAGGTGGGCGCCTTTGGATCGTTTGTAAAAAGTAGTTCGCCCTTTAGTTGATAGTCATTCCACTCGGTCATCCATGAGTCGTGTATGTTCCACTAGTTCTCAGAGTTCATCATACCGAGGGCAGGTGGGTTACGGGACTTAAGCCTTTTGTCTCCGAAAGCAATGATATTTTCATGGATATGCAACGAGGGTTGGCATTTTAGTTTTGTTGCCTCTCCGAGAAGGTCTCTTTTTCAGCGCAGATGAGCTGGCTCTATGGCACTTAGAGCTGGAAGCCAAAATGTTGGAGTGGATATGAGACAGCCAGTGATTTTTTTAAATTAAAACTTATCCTGCCCCGTCAGCTATAAAGTTATTGAGAAAAATAATATCATAAGAACTAACCAATTTTTTTTCCTGTTTAGCTACTCTACAAACCCCAACGAGTTTGTGGAATTCTACCAGACCCCTCAAGTGACATTTGCGGCCGCAAAAGCCATGGACATGTTGAGGGTCCTGACGGAGTACGTGCTGTCCGTACAGCTGCCGCAAACGAATCTCTCGCAAGAGATCAAACTTAAGAAGTTTCAGCAGGATATCACGACTGATCCTAAAAAGGTGGGTTCTTGCAAATTATGTACAGTCGCCGTCAGATATGTCGGAGCGGCTAAGGTGGTCACAAATATCTGAACAACGCCTCTTTGAGGCGATAAAGTGCGTGTGATACTTTAGAGTACCTTGGTCGCTCCGATATATTTGATGGCGACAGTACAAAATTAAGCATTAGCATTTGTAACACATTACCAGTCGCAAAAAATATCATGAGGAAACCGGACCTAATCCTAATAAGCCCTAGTTTCCCTTCTGGGAGTTCTGGGTTGGAAGGTCAGATGTCAATCGCTTTGCCTAAGTGCGAAAGCCAATTCGGGGATTAGGCTGCCGAGTAGACTCCAGCCAGGTTCAAAAGTGAGCCGTGGCACAAAGATGGGATAAATGCTATAGGAACATGATGACATTGATGAGTTAATTACGAATTGCTTTTTGATTAAGAAAAAAACCCTATGGAAAACTGTCATTCATTCAGAACTGAATTCAAATCAAGATGGCGGCGTGCCTTAACGAGCTCTTAGTTTTCTAAAGTCTGGGGATCATGTAGAAATGTATTTTCTTAAAGAATCTCATTTGTGTTTTAGATAACAAAGGCAGTTAAGAACATGATAACTTCAATGATGATGTTTATAACACAACTGGGCGTATACGGTGGTTCTTTAAGTATCACATCATACATAATTCTTTTGGAGCGGCTCAAGCGAAAATCTCTTAGTAAAGAGCAAGAACTGCTATACGAATTTGTCATTACACACTTAACGAAGTAAGTATTGTTTTGTATCTCGTTCAAGGATCTTTCTGTATCTTGCCAATAAGGATCTTATTGCAAGGTCATAAATAAGGTTACTTATCGTACTATTTTCAGACTACATTAGATTTATTTTTCAGTGACTGTGAAGTGGGCATAGTCATTAAGTGCCAAGCTGGTGTTGATGGATAGAGTTTTTGAGGCGAAAAGAATGAAATAAGTAGTTTTTAGATGAAACAAGGCCCGTATATATTTTATTTTTTACTCAGACAATTTAACCTTATATTGTAAAACTAATCTTTCTTACTGATTATAACATATTTTTTATAATATATTTTTTTAATATGTTTTTTATATCATTGCAACAGTGATAATGATTGAATAGTATTCTTTCCCGTTGATAATAATGTTTACGTCACACCTGGCCATAATGTGAGTTTTACCGCACGCTACGCTTACGGTAAAACTCGCATTATGGCCAGGTGGAGACGTAAAATCGTGTACTCACCACGGGCAGTAAAAAAGAAAGCCCTCTATCGCATATTTACAACCCTTGCCTGCGGCTCGGGTCACAAATACCTGCGATTTCGGGCTTTCTTTCTTTTACAGTCCTTGGTAAGTAATGTACTATTATATACAGTCACCAGACGGGAATGTTGAGCCACTAGCCATTGCTCGTAATTTAGCCGTATAATGAACGACCGATGTTCCCGTCTAGCTGTCAGCTATCAACTAACATCGGTTTTTCATCATTATGTAGTTTATGTAACTGTTACGTAATAAGGGTCCTTAAAATCCGAGTGCGGTTTAATGAAACACACCTACGGCTCGTTTCATAATAATATCACACGAGTGTTTTAAGGCCTAATTACGTACAGTTGTATACACTGCTTTATCTACACACAAATTATAAATCCTAAATGACGTGTTCGGAAACCGTTAAATGACCGCCATTGCACCGCCATGGCCAACTGGATTGTGCCGACGGTCGGGGAGGAGGGCAATCGTAGTCGGGGAAGAGGGCTGGATATTCATTACGTTACCAAAATCGATGTTCCAAATTTAAAACTCATAACTTAACAATATTTGAGCATGTAATGTTAAAATTACGTTACTGCTACGGATAAAATAGATTGTTGTAATGCTGGCCATTGCCTACCGTTTTTGAACACATTTTAGAGCACTTACAATGTGAGTGTAGATAAAACATTTTTTTAAGACTGCTTTTTGGTTTACAGAGCAAGAATGATATTATTGCTGTCTATGTCAAAGGACGAGGGATACGAGAAAATAATTAAACACTCGTCAGATCAGGTTATAAAACTGCTCAATGTGTTGAAAGAGTTCAACCCCGAAATATATAACAAGCCTGGAGGTAAGATATACGGGTCACACACAATAGGAGATCTCCAGTTCCTGAAAGTTACGGATACTGGAGACATATTTTCATTGTGATTTATATTGGTTATAATTTTAAACATAAAAGAACCGACTTCACTTAGCCTGCTCCACCTTACCGAGAGCTATTGTAATAAACGCTCAAATCACTAGGTGTGTCTTATATTTGAAGAGCTCCCTAGATTTCACCAGGATCTTTAAAACAAAAAAGAATTTTTCAAATCGGTCCAGCCGTCGTCGAATAATCGGTGACCATACAAAAAAAATAGCAAAGGTTAGCCGAGGAATTAAGAACCTCCTCCTTTAAAATCTTGAATTCGGTTTAAAATTCCCTCAATTTTAAACTCTGTCATAATTTACGAAGGTGTGATTTACTTTATCACTTTGCTTCATTTATCAGACGATGGCGGTTGACTTTCAGGAACAGAAACGACTTTTAATAACCGAAGTCTGTGTATGTCCATATCTATACATATAATAAAGCTGAAGAGGGTCGAAAGTCTGTACATGGAAGATAATCGAAAAAAAGTTGGCTGGGGATACTTAGAATCGATAACAGAATACGTTCCAACAATTTTTAGAATTTTTGTCTGTTTATCTGTTTGTCTGTTTATCTGTTTGTCTGTTTATCTGTTTGTCTGTTTATTTGACCGCGCATCACGTGAAAACGGCTGAACGGATTTTGATGAAATTTTGTATAATATATAGTTTTAATCCCGAAAATCAACCCTGGTGGGGGTGAAAATGGGGTTGAAAGTTTGTATGGAGAATTTTTAACCGCTGAAACGATTTAGATAGAAATGAGTATGGAGATAATTTGAGTCTCGAGAAACGTCATAGGATAGTTTTCAAACCCTTGTGGGGGTGAAAAGGGGGTTGGAAGTTGGTATGAGATTTTTTTTACCGCTGAACTGATTTAGATGAAAATTGGTATAGAGATAGTATGGGTCTCGAGAAAGGACAAAGGATAGTTTTCAACCCGAAAATCAACCCTAAAGGGGTGAAAAGGGAGTTGGAAATTTGTATAGGGAATTATTAACCGCAGAATCGATTTAGATAAAATTTGGTATGGAGATAATTTGAGCTCTGGAAAAGGAAATAAAAATAGTTTTATCTCGGAAATTATCCCTTAAGCGGATGCAAAAGGGGTGGAAGTTTACATGGGGAAGAAACAAAAAATAACCGCTGTACGTATTTAGATGAAATTTGGTATTGAAATAATTTGTAATGTTTTGGTCAAGGTGTTCATATTTCAAATTCAAATTCAAAAATATTTATTTCAGACAACATGGTCCATTTTGTTAGTATACATTCTAAATTGTTAGTAAGTAATCATATTAACGTACTTAAAATAAAACATAAAACATCTAAAACTTATATTCTAAATTGGACTTTATCAGTTTGATCAACCCGTAGACTATCGGGCAATCAAATCTACCGGCAATCATCCTCAGAATGTTGTTGCTACTGCATATTTATAACATGTTACCCGTCGATGCTTTAAATTTACCTTTACCCGCTCTTAAGAAATATTTGAAAATGTCATGAATGTCAAAGGGTTATTGCAGGTTCGAGGACTATATATGACGTACAAAGTTGCATGGCCCAAACCAATAAACTACTACAAAATCATCTAACATTTATAGGACACCGTTTAGGTAGAAAAACATATCAAACGTTTTGTGAAGCAGTCAGATTAGGATATATTTTTATTTATAATTAAACAATGGGTACATTATCTGTCTCTCAAGATGTTTTGATATGCCTTCTTGAAGAACTACGCACTATTTTGTATCTTTAATAATGTATTACTGTTTTTAAAAAAATAAGTCCCGTCGAGTTTCTTTTCGGTCATAATACTTCTTTGGCTCAGGTGTAGGGTTAGAACCGGTGGTAGTTTTGGAACGAAGTTCCTTATCGGACGGTTCGCGGATGGGGGGCTAGGCGAAAAAAAGTCACGTGACCGTCACGAAAAAGCGTCACGTCACGAAAACGACACGACACCCATACGATTGAGAAACGTAAAATGGAATGAAATAAAAAATATATAAAATAGAATAAAGTGAAGTGAAGTGAAGTGTAGTGAAAAGTGAAAGTGAGAAGTGACAAAGTGATAAAAGTCGAGAGCCTAAAAGTAAAAAATATCGAAAATGTCAAAAATGGCAAGATTTCTAAATTACAAAAATTTCAAAAACTTCAAAAATTTCCAAAATTTCCAAAATTTCCAAAATTTCTAAAATTTCCAAAATTTCCAAAAATTCCAAAATTCCCAAAATTTCAAAAAGTTCAAAAATTTCAAAAAAATAAGATTTCATAAATAAATAAATTTCCACAATTTCAAAACTTTCCAAAATTTCAAAATAATTAAAACCACAAAATTTACGAAAAAGTCAGTAATGATATAAAATAAAATAACATAACTTCGTTCCAATCGCGTGTTTCACGACACTCGTGTATTTTATTTTTCTCTGACGTTCATTAGTGCATTGTAATGTGCTTACATTGAAGAATAAATATCTTGATCTATACCAATATCATAACCAGTAACGTAACATCAGTGTATTATCTGTGACAGTGTGGTAAAAACGTATGAAAATTCATTACCTACGGTAACGTAATGAATATCCGCCCCCCGACCGCCGGCGCAATAAGGTTGGTCATGGAGGTGTAATGGCGGTCATTCTAATGTTTTCAATGGATATGAGTGTAGGTAATGCGGTGTATGCTTCTGTACATAATTAGGCCTTATTACGTAACAGTTACATAAACTACTATTTATCTCTTTTTAGGGTTCCGTAGTCAACTAGGAACCCTTATAGTTTCGCCATGTCTGTCAGCGGTCTAGCTCAGTTACCGTTCGCACTAGAAAGCTGAAATTTGGTGAGGCCTGATAAGAAGGTTCAATATAAACTATATTGAATAAAATCGGTTCAGCCGTTTTTGAATTATCAGTCAAAAAAGCATATTGAAAGGAAGTGCCGAATAGTAAAATGACGTAAGCGCCGCCGAATATCCCTTAATAAACGACCTTTTGAACGGATGCTTTGTAACTGGGCGGCATCTACGAAACTCTACACTGAGTATCGCCCGACATGCCGGTTTTTTGCATTGTTATCCCGAAAATCACCCCTTAAAATTCCAATTCAGGATAATCCCGAGCCAGGTTATACGTAGCCTATAAAAATTCAACGTCTAAAAGGGGGGGGGGGGGGGGGGGGGTAGCCACTACACTCGATTGAGTTTAATTTGCATGGGTCATGGACCCCCCCCCTCCAAGTGCACCACAAATAGACAAAAAAACATTTCTGCATTCGTGACCTCCCCTCTACCCCAATTTCAACCGCACCTGTTCTTACCTTTCATGCTTAGACTGATTTGACGGGAGGATCTATTTGGATGACATTTGCCGTGGACATGAACGTATAAATACAAAAGTGGTCCTGTATCGACCGATATACACCTACTATACTCTATGTCGTTTAAATCATGCCAAAAAAATATTTAAAAAAAAGTATTAATTTTTGAGGGTAGTTTCATTTAGTGGTAATTGTAAAATATTTTATTAGGACTACTGTCCTCTAGCGTATCCATCTGTCAACTTTACTTCAAGTTCCGCCTCCAGGGAAGCGGGAGAGATATTGGGGTGAATTAGCCGTTTACTGACACAGACCGAATTCCACGCGGGCGGAGCCGCGGGCACAGCTAGTATATTATATTGTGATAATATTTAGGTATAATATTTTGTAAAACTTAAAGAGAATATCACGTAACCCAGAACAAAATGACGTAACGAGAATATAACATAATTCGAAACGTAACATTTTTATTTTATATTATTATTGGTTATTTCTTTATTATTATTTTTATTCCAATTTTCAGTTATAAGAAGAAAAAACAAATCCAACGAACCACTCTCCGGGATCATTTTCACACAACAGCGATTCACCGCTAAAATTCTCTACAACCTCCTAAAAGATGTTAAAGAAACCAATCCCGAGGAGTTCAGTTTCCTAAAACACGATTTCTTAGTCGGGTTTAATATCGACCCGTATAAGAGTACCAGGGAACAGGCCTATGTCAAGAAGGCTAGTCACAAAGCGCTGCTCATGTTCCGGAATAAGTGGGTTTTTATAGTTAATAACTTAATAATTAACAGTTATTAATATCCTTTCAGCGCCATTTGTCAACAACAAATATGTGCTAAGGACGCGAAATAAAAATCTGTTGCACCTAATCGCCTGTCGCGGCTGTCGCTGTTAAAGCCTGACCAGAAATATATGATCATGCGCCATTTTGCGGAATTTCATTGGAACTAATTTCTTACACTTGCAATAATTTTAATGACAATGATATGCATGTGTGAGTACATGTGATAGGCTGTCACTGTTGTCAAGTGTCATTGAGGCGGTTTACTTGAATAATAATAAGTGTTGAATCTTAAATAATAAACAACAAAAAAATCCCAAAATTATCCATAGTCAAGAGCGAATTATTGTAAATGGTGTATATAATAAACTGCTGTAAATAATACGCTTGGGAAATAAAACTATTTCGCTGTGAAACATTTTCAAATTAACATCAGAGCTAAACAAATAGCACAGGTAAACAAATCAAGATGTCACCATACCATAGAAAATTATTCTGTTCTTTGACTATACTTTAACTTTTGCCCTATAAATGATAATAATAGCGCCCTCTTGGTCAGGCTGTAAATCGCTTGGTAAATTCTATTACATGGCAAGTTTCATAGAACTGCTACACTCAGCTAAGTAACGTAACGTTTTCTAGTAACGTTGATCAATCTGCCAACTGCTGTGAAACTACATAGCCCTTAAGTGCGTTTTATTTTCATCTGAGTTACGGTTTTGTATTGACGTTATATGATATTTTTGGAGTAAAATTGACCAAATTTCAAGAATATTTTTTTGCTGTTTCCTTGCGTATAAAATCCAAGATTTTATAATGCTAGTTCCGATATGGCTGATATAGTTTGACAAAGGTCGCAGCGAAGTGGAGTATACATAGAGAGAATCGTACTATCTTTTTCTCAGTCTAGTATTATTGAATATGTTTCTCAACTTGCACAAATTATCTTTCAGGGAACTTAACTGTTTAATAGCAACGAGTGTAATAGAAGAGGGAGTGGACATTCCACAGTGCTTGCTGGTTTTGCGTTTCGATGCACCGTTGGAATATCGCTCCTATATCCAAAGCAAAGGTACATATTACAAGCTGTGACATTTTATCAAACGCCCCTAACTAAATGATACCACTCTGTGACGTTACACCGCGGCGGCACCTGTCGTAAGGTATGGAAAAACGCGATGGTTACTTTTTTGACATCAATATTATAGCGCCGAATAGATACAACAAATTGAGCTGTGAAGGTGCTTGGCGACAAAAGCTTTCCCTCCTTTTTGATTTCCATATAAAATTAAATTGTTGTATCAAATTTACAGGTCGAGCGAGGAGTGCTGACTCCAGCTTCGTTTTATTGGTGAATGCGAGCGACCAAGATAAATTTATGAATAAATACCGGGGTTTCATGCAAACTGAGAAGTACATTCAAAAGGTATTCTTATTTATGATAGTGTCTTGTAATATTTAAACTACATTTTAAATAACGGTCTGATTGAGCTACACTTTTGCTGATTTGATAGTTTCGTATAAGAGTCACAATTTAACAGGTTACAAATATTTAAAGGGTAATTCTTCTTTTACATGACCATTAAACTATTGCCAGAAAAAAACATGATAGACATTGAATTGATGTATAAAACTGTATTTCCAAATGGTACCTGAACCAAATAATAGGAATTTGTTGACCAAAATTCATATAAGTATTAATATTGATTAATGTAAAAATATGGTAACTGCCTTATTTTCATACCAATCGGTAGACGATCAAGGACCACTGAGGTACTATGATTAAGAATATTTTACAATTGTTATTATTAAATTAAGCTATCGGCATTGATAGCCTAACTAAGCCTCCTTTTCAGTCACAAAACAGCCAATTAAAGTAATGGCCAAGTATTATAAATTATTAATTTTACAAAAAAGTGTCAAAAACCTATGTATAGTCACCGGCAATAGTATCTTCCTACACGAAGGACGCAAAAATATGTGACACGCTCTAATTTGTAGCGCCATAAGGGTGTGTCAAATATTTTTGCAGCCTCCGTGTAGGAAGATACTATTGCCGGTGACTGTACAACGAAAAGTAGAATGGCCTTAAATATACATGTAAATAAATTTATTGCACTCAATACAAAAAAGATACATTCAGCCATAAATTAATATTTTTATTAACAGCGAATGTTTTCAGTTACTCGTAGGATCTTCAGACTCCAGAGAAGCTCCATCAGAGTCTACTATCCAATCCATGCTATACGACGAAGATGACATTCCATCATACAACAACCCCTATGGAAGTAAGTTTGGCAATTAAATACACAGTGAAGTTGATTCCTCCGACAGGCCGCGGGACTGACAATGTCACGACCCCAAGTTGGCGACCCAAGGCTGGCCCTTACATGTGTCTAAATATTCATAGGGCAGATGTCCCGGTTTTGGTCACTTTAAGGAGAGTTTGTCTATTTAGACGTCCGTCATTTTGTGTCAATAAGGAATTATGGCACTCTTTATGTACTGTCATTGAAAATATTATATCAATATATTTCTATGAATCTTTGTTGTTAAGATTCTGACATCAGATCTTATTTTTTTCCTTAATGAAACGTCAGAAAGGGGGCCCATGGCCACTTTTTTCCATAGGTCCTGAAAACTGAATGATAACTGATACATGACAGATGATGCCCTATCGTGATTTAAAATAAGAAACACTTTCATTATCGTTCAAGTGCCAAAATGTTTTGTCGCAAAAGGTGTGCCTTTCATCCCATGGTTAACAATCTGCTGTTGTCTATGATGTTATTGTAACGTAACCACAATTATCCCAAGACGGGTAAGTTCCCAGTAACGTATCTGGCAGAATTATTGTAAGGTAATAGTGGTTTTCATTATGTTAATGTATTTCAATTAATCGGTTATCTTTGGAAACTGTAAAATTAACTTAGTTAATTTGGAGGTAAAATCCAAGTGTTTTGGCAGTTTTTTATCGCAATAAATATAAGCGTCATGAATTTCGAGTCGAAAGAGAGAGAATGTCCAGTACAAAGGAGAATGGGCATTTTTGTATGGGGAGTGTACCATGGATGTATACTGTTGAGACGTATCTCGTTTTAAAGCTCGTAATCACAGGATTATTTTACTATATAGCACCATTGTTGGATATCGTGCAGGGACCGAGATATTTAAAAAAAAAGTGCGGACATATAAAGAGCAATTTTTTTAAAGATACGATATGTAATCCATTATAGCATGGTTTATCTGAAAGCATATAAGAAATGTTTCAATTCTGTGTACAACACCCCACGTTTGAATACTTACAGGGCTAGAATTAATTAATTTAAATTAAGCTTGGTATGAATATCGCTTGGTTTAGAGCCAAGCTAATGTGTACACGGGAAGCATATATTACATGTCAAAGCTATTTTTATAAACTATTTTTCGGAATATATACTTTAGCTCCAATGCATGCAGGAACTAAAATATATCTACTTTGTATGTTAATTAATTGTGCTTAATGAAGTTCTAAGTTTTCTACTCGTCACTAGATGGAGCTAGCTTCCAAAATTCTAAATGACATTATTAAAATGAACATTAAGAAAAACGACGTGCCGGCGCGTTGGTCTAACTCCATCATGAATCATGACTCATGACAACGTACGCTCACCATCATATGGGCCGTATGCTTGTTTGCCACCGTCGTGATAAAAAAAATACGGTATTATTTTGTGACCGGGCTAAGTCGAAAAAGGAAGTTTAGTCTATCTCCCTCTTTATCGCTCGAATTTGCGAAAGCACCAGAGAAAGGCAAATAGACGATCTTCAAATTCTGATATTCGAGGTAGCCCCCTAGAACAGCTAGTTTATAGTCAACTTTCAAGAAACTAACTTAATTATAATTACGCGACGTGAAGCCTTAGACCACAGATTTTTAAGCGTTAAAAAGCAACGATATGGAGCCAGCATTATTAATATTTATGTAGTTTAACTACTCGACTCTTAGTCGGTTCTTCTATTGCATACAAGGTGTCGCCAGTAATAGATTTTAATTATTTAAGTAGTTAATTGCGGTCATTTAACATTAATTAGTCACAAAAATGAACGACTTATTTTTACAATTAATTTCAGGCGAATAAACTATGTAAATGTGTAAAAAAGTTAACCTTTTTTTGTATAGGTTAATTAGTTCCAGTTTTCGTCACAGCGCAGATACAAAATAATAAATACCGGCTTCCGTGCACCCTTCGGCCTTCGGTGCCATATAACTAATTAATGCTATGATTAAGACCTTTCATTTGAGATAAGGTTCAATTGTATACGCCAGTGGCAAAAGTTGTCCATTTTGCTGCCCAAGCCCCATCTAGTGTTCAATAGAAGAATTAGGCCGTCGTTAATTACAGTTAATTAACGCATAAAATCGTTTTATTTTGGTCTCTGCATACGTTAGAGTGCAAGTATCATTTACGAAAAATAGCTTATAAAATACCTTTTAGCCGTTATAAACGACTTTTGTATTCACGTTAGCTTCGCTATGCTACATGTGTTTTTACATATTAGCAAATGTTTCATCTACTAATTCCAGCCCTGTACGTATTTTGCCGATGGCGGTGGTAAATAAGCGTGAAGCATTTCTTATATTCTTTCATATAAAATACGCTATAACTGGTTATAGAGCGGATATTTTATAAATTAACCGTTTATATGCGCAACCTTTTTTTTTAAATACCTCGGACCCTGCACGCTATCCAATGGTGGTGTGATACAATTAAATAATGCACTAGTTAAGACCTTTCAAATGAGATATGCCTCAATCGTATACACTCATGGTACAAAATGCCCATTCTCCTTTAACGTTGCCAAATCATCAGTACTTCCTGCCTCGCACAACAAAACTGTGGAATGAACTGTCGTCTGCGGTATTTCCGGACCGATACGACCTTCAAACCTTCAAGAAAAGAGCGTATTCCCATCTTAAAGGCTGGCAACGCGCTTGTGACCCCTCTGGTGTTGCGGGCGTCCATGGGCGGCGTTAATTGCTTACCATCAGGCGATTCGTCTGCTCGTTTGCCTCCTATTTCATAAAAAAAAAAACATAGTGTTAAAACAAAGTCGGTTCCCGCTGTCTGTCCCTATGTATGCTTAGATCTTTAAAACTACGCAACGGATTTTGATGCGGTTTTTAAATAGATAGAGTGATTCAAGAGGAAGGTTTATATGTATAATACATGCATAATATAGCAGAGAAACACTGATAATTTTAGAGGTTTCTAATGTGATGTCGTAAATAAACACATTTAGATGGTACTACAGTATTGTACACCTTAAAAAGCTACAAAAAAGTCTGCAATGGTATATATATGTCTATCTCTTAGGGGTAACTCACAATAACCATTTTTTATCCCGTGCGAAGCCGGGGCGGGTCGCTAGTATATTATAAATCCAACGTTTGGGGCGTTTATGAGAAATAATGATAATTTTTACGGATTTTTTACTCAGCCAGTAATTCCGAGATTTTTTTTTTCTTATGGCATAATTATTGTCTATGGTATAATCAGATGGCTGGTTTGGCTTACTAGACTTTCTTCCATGTACAGGTTGCCTGCACGCGGTAGCAGCTATAAGCTTGCTGAACCGCTATTGTTCCTGCCTGCCACACGACCAGTTCACCACGATAACACCCATGTGGATTAAGGAGTCAGTTTACGACCTACGAAATAATTATGCGGGAATAGTGGTCACCATTATTATGCCTATTGCTTGCCCTGTTAAGGAACCAATTAAGGTAAAAGTAATTTATCTGTTGTGACCTTTATGACAACGGTATTAGGTCTAGCTGTTAGCTTTTAGTTTCCCGTGATGTGAACTGAATTAAACCGCCAGAATCGTCATATCACGTCATCGTAAATCCTTAACGCAGACGCCACGGACGTCGTATGACAAAGTTCATAGAATAAAACTAACTAACTAATTTGGCTCAGGGACCCAAAGAGGGTCTTGGCCTCCGAAACGAGAGCACGCCATCTGTCCCGATCGTGCGCAGCTTCTTGCCAGTCACTGACTTGGAGAAGACGCAGATCCGCCTGCACACTGTCCTCCCAGCGGTATCTGGGTCGCCCAACTGGGCGGCGACCAGTCGGTCGTCCCACGTACGCTCTCTTGGCAGCACGATCCTCTCCCATTCGGAGTAAGTGACCGAACCATCGAAGTCTGTGTGATTTCGTCACGCCGATGATGTTGGGTTCAGCCACCAGCTCCTGGATCTCTATGTTCTTACGGACCCTCCATGTGCCGTCGTCTCTCTTGACAGGTCCCAGGATCTTACGCAAAACCTTCCTAGAATACGCAAATCCTTCCTTCCATAGAATAATAAATCTTAAATTTATTTCTGTTATTTTTTCGTTGCTCATAAACACTTGTTTTTAAAATGGTGTTTGGAGATATACTTTCGTTCAACATTTAACGACGTTCCAAAAGTAAAAAAAATATACTTCCATACGCATGCGTGTGTGAGAGATTTTCGTGCGAAATAGCGCTTTGCATGTGCATAGCGCTGTCTCGTTCACCCATCCGGTTGCGGCGCCAGCATCCCCGAATTAGGTTTTTTTATTTATATAAGGGCCTGTTTCATTATGTCCAAGTAAAGTCCTGAATAAGCTACTTACCACTTATCTGACGAATAAAGTCATCGTTGACGTTTCACAATCATCAATAAAGCTTATCTGGTAGATAAAGTGCTAAGTTTTGCAGGTAGTTTTATCTCGCAGTTCGTTTATTTGTTAATTAGCTATCCAATACTTTACTTGGACATTGTGAAACAGGCCCTAAGACACAGATTATATAATAGTTCTTACGAACAGATATGAATCACTCATAGAAAAAGCAAATACCTACGGTTTACGTACCTACGCAATAATACAATGGAGCGGCCTTCAACGCGCGGCACCCCGCACCTCCCGCGCACCCGCACAATCGCTAGGGTCGCCTATGTTTGGAAATGTTTTATAGTTAAGGAAATGGGTATTTTGCATTGATTCAGTGTTTAAGTGGTTCGCATGGTGCATAACAATTATAGTTACATGAGTAATATTGATTGATATTTTGTTGCCGCGATGAGAGTATGATTAATCTTGATAGATTTGCCACGCACTGTCAAAATTAATATGGATTGACAGCTATCTCAATCTTATTCTAATCGCCTTTTAGCAATATTATATCATCATAGTTATTTGAGAGATTAATAAAGATAACATGTCTATTATTATTATAACATAAGTGAATCCTCCTTTTTTGTAAAGCGTCGGCAACGCGCATGTGACTCCGTTGTAGTTGCAGGCGACCATAGGTTACGGTAGCTGCTTACCATCAGGCGGGCCGTATGCTTGTTTGCCACCAACGTGGTATAAAAAAAAAGTTTGTATGCCTACATATACTTACCTATCCCCATCCGTCGGCAGAGCGAAAAACGATAAGTTTTTATTAGCTTTGCTATTTTTACATCCAACCACATCGCAATATTTTTTTTTTTCGTGATGACATTGTTCCGAGTTCCGAGTAGCGTCGCGCGCGGTACGTCGTGCGTTCAGTGAGCGCGTTGGTAGCCCACTGACTTTAGCTCCCTCGGCGGAGGCGCAAAACGTAGGTATATAACTCGCTCGCGCGGGCATGATTCATAGGCATAGTTCTAAACTCAATTTTTTATTTGTACTTGTAAATACGCGTACGCACAGTCGCCATCAAATATATCGGAGCACGCAGCAGGTCAAGGTACTCAAAATATCTGAACTTTCGCGCTATCGCCTTGACAATAGAGCCGTTGTTCAGATGTTTGTGACCACCTTGGCCGCTCCGATATATCTGATAGCAACTGTACGAGTCTATAACAGCAGGTTTTTTTGGATTCTTATAGGGCAAACCATACCTCAATCTGAAGACAGCGAAGCGATCAGCGGCGCTCAATGCCTGCATAAGACTCCATCAGGAGGGCGAATTAGACCAAGTGACCATGCTGCCTCTAAATTATGGGTATGTTGATGATTATGAATATGAACGTAGATGTAGTTATGATGGTCCATCGTCCTAGCGTTAGTCCCGGCTTTTTGCCACGGCTCAATTTTAGCCTGCGGTCCGCTCCGCAACTAACCCCAAATCAAATTTGGTTATGCCATTTAGCCATGTATGACAATTTAAAAACATTCCACGGAGCTCAGTAATTCCTTATCGCCAAGTTTTATTAATGTTTGTACAGTCACCATTAAATCGGAGCGGCCAAGGTACTGAAAAATATCTGAACATGCACTTTATCGCCTTGATAATAGAGGCGTTGTTCTGATATTTGTGACCACCTTGGCCGCTCCGATATATGTGATGGCGACTGTACTAGATTTTTATCCTTTATTTTACATTTTTACTATTTTTTTTATCTGTGATTTATTTGATTTTTATTGCAGTGACGGCACGTAAGGAGGTCATTTATATTCTATTTTTGTTTATGATAAGCCAAGTTACGGATCCAAAATGCACTCAAATGCTTGCGGTTATTTTTTAAAATTTCATCTAATGTATGATTTAAATAAATAGACATGTAAAACAACGGTTCTTAACAGAATATTAAAAAACGGACGTAAACTTTGCAAGTAAAAAAAATTAATAACGAACGTAGTGGTTTTAATAAAGGCCATTTATCTAATAAAAATATAAAAGTCAAGTCTTATTTTTTTGGCATATCCCGATGAGGATAACAACCCACATATTTTTTTCCCCGCCAGTTAGAAGAGGTCTAGAGACTGTACAATATACTCTATGGATTTGACATTTCCAAGCCATAACCAACGAGATATTTGTTTCTTAGCGATTTCAACGCCATATGCGTATATCTTTGCGCTTGTCCTCATTGCACACATAAATGGCAGTATAAACATATCTAACCTCGACGGATTATAAAATTATTAGAAACTTTTTTTTACAGTAAAGTGGACTTTGAGGTACCAGATATAAGGTCCTGTTTCCCAAACTGGCCATGGGACCAAGAAGACGATGACGATGAGGACGGGCTGCACAAGGCTGGGACCAAAAAGAGAATGCGGAAACATGAAAAAGTGGTGAGTTGTCTTACATCGTAAAGGTACAGCCACGGACGAATCGTTGAGGCATTTACCTACGGTTTAAGTCACTTTCTTTTGTTTAGTACTAACTCTATGAAATGTCCAGTGTAAAGTAAACCCGAACAATTAACCTTCCTACTCCCGT
Organism: Pammene aurita; assembly: GCA_947086415.1. Lineage (NCBI taxonomy): Eukaryota > Metazoa > Arthropoda > Insecta > Lepidoptera > Tortricidae > Pammene > Pammene aurita. Next base: position 18,397,231 of record OX352301.1, on the reverse strand, counting down.
CGTCTGATATATCAGATATATGAGACAAAGTCACAACGAGAATGAAACCTTCATAAATTACGACAGAGTTGAAAATTGAAAGTTAAATTTTTGACGTCTGGCGGTCAAAAGGTTAAAGTCCGCGACCGTACAAGTTGGATTTAATAAAGACAAATGGGTTATGCACGCTTCAAAAGTGAAGTACTTAAAATGAGTGACTTCAAACAATAGGCACGATAACACATGTTGAATTATGCAATAAAATTTAGTTGATAGACTTGATAGGATGCAAAATGATCAATATATCTATCTAAAGTGAAAATTTATAAATTCTATTGAAATGGCTCAAAGATATTAAGCTGCAAAATTTCTAAATTTTACGATTTTTTAAAGTGCGAAATAAAAGAAAAACAATGATACCATTCGATTTTTAACATTTTACTTGTACATTGTATAGCAACCATATACATAAACGCAACATTTCACTGTAAAAATAGCAATTTCATATTTTTTCCATACTTTAAACAGGGCGACTATGTGATCGTGACGTCACTTTAGCACGTCATTTTGTTAGGAGCGTTTAGAGAAACAAATGCATATCTCGGACTTTAAGTCTCATTTCTGACTTTTGTGTTGCTTTAACGCAATTGGCCCCATATAGACATTTGATCCTCACAACAAAACGAATCGATCGATACCATACATGAAAACAATTCACCATGCCTATTGTCTAAAGTAGCGCACCGGCAAGCGAGAGATGCGGACGTGCTAATGAGCTCGTGTCACCCGCGTGACGTGAGAAAGAGATAAGCTGTTATTTTATAACAACGAGAGTGACAAGGATATAATGATTGTCAATATAGATAAACAGAATCATTATGAAAAAAATTTGGAAGTATTTTTTGTGCTCATTATATTAAACCCATCCATAGTAAAATATCATTGTCGCTGACAACATGTCGCTGCGACATTACTGGTGTCTATGGGCCAGCCGTATTCTAACTTTAAAAGTTTAAAACACGTTAAGAAACGAGCCAAGTCCAATACAACTCCAAATAACACACTGTTATATTTTCTGCTATAGTTTGTATTCTTCGTGCTATAGTTTGTTAGTGTGTGTTTTTGTTGAAGTATTAATTAATTGTATTTTTTATTTCTTCACAGTTCCCATCATACCTAAACAGTTCAATGGCCAGCGACCAGCAGTATTACTTGCACATTATAAAATTAAAAATCGGTTTCGAGAGACCTCGAGAGACCCGCGAGCGCGCGCTGTACGACCTTCTCCTAAGAGACGAAGGCTACGGATTATTAACGTCTGAAGCCGTCCCTAAAATATGCCAGTTTCCGATGTTTCTGGCTGTGGGCGATGTGACGGTTAACGTGCACATGAATTATGCTGTTATACCGCTTAATAGTGCAATGGTGGATCTTTTAAAACGGTAAGATATTTTATCTACACTCATATTGTAAGTCCTCTAAAATGCGTTCAAAAACCGTAGGCAATGACCAGCATTACAACAAACGATTTCACTATGATAAGTTTCTTATCTGTGGCAGTAATGTAATTTTAACTTTACATGCTCAAATATCGTTAAGTTATGAGTTTCAAATTTGGAACAGCTGTCAAAACCAACACAATTTCAATGGGTCTAGAATAGAAACCCATAGATTTTAAAATGTTGTCGATACGAAACGTCAGTACGATATATTTTTTGACATAAACTGCACGACATTTTGATCTCGAATGACATGAGCAGAGCTCGGATTTTTCACGGCAAAACAAAACACTAGCGTAATTTAGCCAGTGCTTGAAATATTATTTTATCGATATCGATAATTCAGAACTAGAAGAAATAAAAGTCACCAAATAAAATTAATATGTAATAAAACTAATAAAAACATTTGTATAAAGTTACTATATATTAGAAACAGACGCAATTTCTTCTTCAAAATCTACGTCAGTACACACAGCAGCACAAGACATTTTATTTGGGTAATAGTGATAGGAGTAGATGATCATTATCTTTTCAACATTCTCTGGGAGTAAACAGTTGCGTTTATCACTATAAATCCATTTATGTACACTAAATGTACGTTCAACTTCAGTTGACGTCAAGGGAGCAAATTTATAGAATTCATTATCAGTTCGGGTAATATTTTCAGATATGTCTCTTAAAATTTCGTAATCAGGATTTCGTTCGAGCACGGCTTCAAATTTACGTATCACTGGTAAAAGTTTACTCCAGTTTACGTAGCAACGAACAGTATCCAGAATGAGGAAGGATTCCGCAATGGATAAAGTCGAACATTGCAATTGTTCTATTGAAGAGGCTATTACTTCGTAGTTGTCGCGAATGAAATTTAACTCCGGTCGTAGTTTGCGTGTTTGAAAACATTTTTTTGCAGCTCTTATAGCTGCCGAGTCATTAGCAAGTATGGAGACGACATCACGTATTTGCTCATAGTATTGAGCGTAATATACCGCAGCAGATATCCAAGTTCCCCATCTGGTGATAATTGGCTCGGGAGGTAGGGGAATGGACGGATATTTTGCCTTAAAAAGGCGTACACGCTCTGGAGATTTTAGGAATATCGTTTTGACATTCGATATCAACCCATCCAGACCTTTGAAATTATCTCGCACTTCTTCGGCAACCCGGTGCAGACCATGAGCTAAACACGTAATGTGTTTCATACGAGGAAACGTTGCTTTTAAAATACGACCGGCTTTAAGCATATATGCGGCACTATCTGTGCAAAGTAAAAGCAAATTGTTTACGTTATCATTGAAAGAATTTTGAAACAAAAATTTTAATTGGTTTATTATTAGGTTTGCTATTGTTTCCCCATTTACCTTCTCTAAAACCTTCGACCCCAAAAGATAAAATTGCTTAGAACAATTTTTTTGCAAAGACCGAATCACCACGTTTGTCTTGTCACACATTTTCCCATGAAATCTGGTGTTTCGTCTATAGATATCCACAAATAATTGGTTTTGTTTACCTCTCTTATACCCTGTATAGTTTCTTTGTACACGAGATTTAAATAAATTTTTCGCAGGGTCGATTCGTCCGGTAAAGAAGTCATAGAGCAGTCGCACCATAAATACTTGTTAAAAAAATGACGAAAATTATTGTTGTTGACTGTTGCCCATGGTACGAGTATGTTGCATGAAATAAGAAAAATAATTAAATCGAAATAAAATTGATGTTTCCTATTTGGTTGCCTCGAACAGTAATTGTGGCGGTTGCTTTTCACATGATTCTCAATATTGCATTTCTTCAGTTTTACATGCATATCGCACATAGAGCAGTATATAGTGGAGGTCACTTCATTATAGACTAACTCAGGGTGATTTTCTATCCACGTTTTGATCCGATCTTGTACATTACTCATTTTTGTATTAATTGATACCTTGCAATATTAAGTTATTATACGTATATCCAACACGTCGGATTCAATGCGTTGCGAAATAAATAATACCTAGATGCAATTTACGTTTTATACGTAATGAAATGACAGTTAAAGTGTGAATGTCATATGTCATGTGAGATGAAATTTGCAGTCGTTTCTATCATTTTAAATGAGGTGGTATAGTTACTTCGTTCTAAGTTGTACATGCAGACCTACCTCTTTGTTGCTCGACTATGGCAAAGCTAAAATGAAAAGTTATTTTATTACTTATACAGGATGTCCGGTAATTAATGCACAACCTTCTAACCCCCAGTAGGTCACCTTAGACTGGTCAAAAATATTGATTTTGAGCTCTAGTAAGTCTCCTGTTTTTCGAAATTTTCGCACGTTTGTTAGTTTTTAAATTTTGACATTCACACTGATAGGTGTACCATCGAATAAAAAAAGAAAAAATGTACTGAGGCAATACCTGTCATATACTCTAGTAAGACTCGATAGGTGTCGATAAAATAATATTTCAAGCACTGGCTAAATTACGCTAGTGTTTTGTTTTGCCGTGAAAAATCCGAGCTCTGGACATGAGAATAAGGACTTCGTTCGTTGGCTAATATTAAAAAAAACTCGCGACAGAAGTTTGTACATATATATATATATATATATATATATCTCTATGGTTTGTACGGCCGCCATTTCTGTTATCAACTTGTCAGTTATTGTTTGTCGAAACATTTTTAATTGCGAAAATGTAAATGTTTACTATTAACTATCTATACATATAATAAAGCTGAAGAGGGTCGAAAGTCTGTACATGGAATATATCCGAAAAAAAGTTGGCTGGGGATACTTAGAATCGATAACAGAACACGTTCCAACAATTTTTAGAATTTTTGTCTGTTTATCTGTGTGTCTGTTTATTTGACCGCGCATCACGTGAAAACGGATGCACGGATTTTGATGAAATTTTGTATAGAGATAGTTGGAGTCCCGCGAAAGGACAAAGAATGGTTTTCATCCGGAAAATCAACCCTGGAGGGGGTGAAAAGGGGGTTGAAAGTTTGTATGGAATTTTTTGAATAGAAATTAGTATGGAGATAATTTGAGTCCCGAGAAACGACAGAATAGTTTTCATCCCGAAAATAAACCCTTGTGGGGATGAAAAGGGGGTTGAAAGTTATTATGAGGATTTTTTTACTCAGCGGTAAAAAAACGGATAAAGATGAAATTTGGTATAGAGATAGTATGGGTCTCAAGAAAGGACAAAGGATAGTTTTCACCCCGAAAATCAACCCTAAAGAGGTGAAAAGGGAGTTGGAAATTTGTATAGGGAATTATTAACCACAGAATCGATTTAGATACAATTTGGTATGGAGATAATTTGAGCTCTGGAAAAGGAAATAAAATAGTTTTATCTCAGAAATTATCCCTTAAGCGGATGCAAAAGGGGTGGAAGTTTACATGGGGAAGAAACAACCAATAACCGCTGTACGTATTTAGATGAAATTTGGTATTTAATTAGTTTGTAATTTTATGGTCCAGGTATTCATATTTATAACAAATTACCCGTCGATGAATTTACCTTGACCCGCTCTCAAGAAATATTTAAAAATGTCATTAATGTCAAAGGGTTATTGCAGGTTCGAGTACTATATCTGACGGACAAAGATGCATGGCCCAAACTAGAAACTACTACAAAATCATCTAACATTTATAGGACACGGTTTAGGTAGGAAAACATATCAAACGTTTTGTGAAGCAGTCAGATTAGGATTTATTTTCTTTATAATTAAACAATAGGTATTATCTGTCTCTCAAGCTGCTTTGATACGTCTTCTTGAAAAACTACGCATTATTTTGTATCTTTAAGATCTAATAATGTATTACTGTTTTGACAAAAATAAGTCCCGTCGAGTTTCTTTTCGGTCATAATACTTCTCGGGCCAGAGGTGTAGGGTTAGAACCGGTGGTAGTTTTGGAACGAAGTTCCTTATCGGACGGTTCGCGGATAGGGGCTAAAAAATTTCAAAAATTTCAAAAAAATTAAAACCAAATGAATAACATAACTTCGTTCCAACCGAGTGTTCGACGACACTCACGTTTTTTTTTTCTCTGACGTTCATTAGTGCATTGTAATGTGCTTAGAAGAATAAATATCTTGATCTACACCAATATCATAAATCCTCCATTTCGCGTTCGGAAACCATATGTAATTACCACAATTATTGCAACCAGTAACGTAACATTAGTGTATTATCTGTGACAGTGTGGTAAAAACGTATGAAAATTAATTACCTACGACACAATAAGGTTGGTCATGGCGATGTAATGTTGGTCATTCTAATGGTTTCCAAACTGGTCATTTAGGATTTTTTATATGTGTGTAGATAAAGCAGTGTATGCTTCTGTACGTAATTAGGCCTTATTACAAAACAGTTACATAAACTACTATTTATCTCTTTTTAGGGTTCCGTAGTCAACTAGGAACCCTTATAGTTTCGCCATGTCCGTCCGTCTATCTGTCCGTCTGTCCGCGGTCTAGCTCAGTGACCGTTCGCACTAGAAAGCTGAAATTTGGTATCAGTATGTGCATTAATCACGCCGCCAAAATAATCGAATAAAAACTAAAAAAATATTTTTATTAGGGTAAGTACACATAAATTGAGGGGTTAATTTTTTTTCGCTCCACCTTATCGTGTTGGTTATTATTGAATAGGTCTTTCAAAAAGAATAGAGGTGTTCTAATAAATTTTTTGGATGAAACTGAGAGTTTTGTAAATATTAGATCTGAAATTTCAAAAAAGGGCGTCTCCTCCATCTAACTTTTGAACCGTGGGTCCAAAAAAAAAATGTAAGCGAGGACTGATAAGAACTTTCAATAAAAACTATATTGAATTAAATCGGTTCAGCCGTTTTTGAATTATCAGTCAAAAACGCATAGTGAAAGGAAGTGCCGGATAGTAAAATGACGTAAGCGCCGCCTATTTCCCTTAATAAACGACCTTTTGAACGGGTGCTTTGTAACAGGGCGGCAACTACGAAATTCCCCCCCCCCCCCCCCCTCCCCAAGTACACCTCAAATAGAAGTAATCATTACTGATTCCCTCAAAAAATCATTTCTGCATTAGTGAACCCCCCCCCCCCCCCATATTTCAACCGCGCTGCAACCGCGCCTGCTTACCTTTCATGCTTAGACTGATTTGGCGGGAGGTTCGATTTGGATGATATTTGCCGTGGAAATGAACATATAAATACAAAAGTGGTACTGTATCGTCCGATATACATCTACTACTCTAAATATATCGTTTAAATCATGCCAAAAAAAAAAATAAGGACATAAAAAAGTATTGATTTTTGAGTGTAGTTTCATTTAGTGGTCATTGTAAAATATTTTATCAGGACTACTGTCCTCTGGCGTAGCCATCTGTCAACTTTACTTCAAGTTTCGCCTCCAGGGTAGCGGGAGAGAAATTAGGGGTGAATTAGCCACTTACTGACACAGACCGAATTCCACGCGGGCGGAGCCGCGGGCACAGCTAGTATTATAATAAATAAATATACTTTCCTTATCAGTTCTAATTTATTTATTTTTATTAAGCTTACACCTGTGGGTATGTTTCAGCACTTGTATCTATCTACCTAGTAATGCAGGTCAATTGCCTTCGGCTTCTGAACCCATCTTTGAGTACTTGCAATATGTGTGTAGATAAATTAATGTATGCAACTGTACATAATTAGGCCTTAAAACACTCGTGTGATCCTATAATGAAACTCGCTGCGCTCGTTTCATTAAACCCCACTCGTGTTTTAAGGCCCCTCATTATGTATCAGTTGCATAAACTACTATTTATTATTAACAAATGCAATAAATTTCGATATACCTGGACTGCAGATCACTCATTTAAACTTTCACGGTTTTACACACATCTATTAGTACAAACGGGATTTTATTTCGTTAGTTTGACAAACAGAGATATAATTAATCAATTTCACCTATCTGTCAAACTCCATAGCAGTTTGTTGGCAGCATAGACTAATTAACCCAAGACCCCGCATAGCCAGGCGACCCCCGTTGGCTTGAAGAAATTTCACTCCATAGTGAGACACTAATTGAAGGAAGTGACAGTAAACTTAGTATGTCTCCATGGCAATCATTAATGTCTGACTCTGTCGTACGCCCCACGGAACAATAGTGCGTTCCCTGTCTAGCATTGCGTGTTCCCCTCCCGCGCCCCTTATTTTTGGCAACTTAGGTTTCAAATAAATAACGCCGTAAGCGGAGTATAGAGATATCTTGTATATTTCAATTTCAATTTATTTATTCTCCTTGACAAGCAATACAGTTAATAAAGTAAACAGCATAGTATCAATAGAGTAGGAAAGGATTCCCCCGTACTAGTAAAAACTGTATGACGGCAGGAAGCACTACCTCTCCCGGACAAAAGGTACCTTAAGTCTAGACGCGATTTACATAGCATCATTTCAGTATTTAGTTACTCTTAGTAGTGGAGATTGTACATTAAAAAAAACAGAAACTAAAAGGCAATAAAATACACCTTTGTTGGAAACATAAATAAGAGAGAGAAAAAAGGGAAAGAACGCATGGCTGAGTGTGTTTGTGTGTGGTAATATGGTTGGCAGAAAACTTATTTTACCCTCCAACATTGTACTAATCATTTAGGTACGCGTAACCGCTTTAGGGGTGCTTAACCGCGTATACAGGGTGAACTTTAAGTCGTGAATCGTAATATGTTTTTCTAACTCCATAAATAACAAGCAATTTGATGCCCCAACTCTTACTAAAATCAGACAAGATTTTTTTTGTTTTTTTTTATATTTTTTTCTCGTTTATTTTACTTTTAAAAGTGGATTTAGGATATTACAACGGCCTATTAGGATATTTAAATTAGTAAATTGAATTGCCTCTTTGAATCGGAACTGTCATTGACATCAAATTTGTCATTTGTCCTAGTTAGAAATGAAATTTACTTAATTTCTCATCTGAAATATCTCATAAAGCTGTTTTAATTCCACATGATGACTTTTAAAAGTAAAATAAACGACAAAAAAATAATAAAAAAACAATATTTTTTTTGTCTTGAATGTGTCAACGAATGTGTCAAGTGTCTTAGAAAAATATTTTCGAAATTATTATTTTCGAGACGTTTTAGCTTAATTTTCTATAGTATTTACGTTAAATATTACAAATATATAAATTGAAACAAATTTACAGTTAATAAAATACCAGTAAATCGTCATATTAACAAAATTACAAGAAACAATAAACGATACCTCCTCAGGCACCGTCGAAAATAGCCAAGATAATACACTGCTTCCCTGTCAACTATGCTCAAAGTTATTCAAGAGACGCGGTTTAAACATACATATAAGTAAGTCACATCCTCAGATCTATGCGAGCCGCCAAAACAACGAACAACCTACTAATACTTCATCAAACCAAAACAACAACAACCCACTAGACAACATATTCAAAGACGGCTTTGGAGCAAAAATTATAAACAACGAAGGCGGCCAAGACTCTCCGTGGAGACTCCGCTGGAAGAAAATCATAAAATTGTCGGGAAAACAATACAATCTTCCACAAGGAAATGTTGGCCGTCATTTCATTGACCTCCTAGCAAACGAAATCAATAAACTAGTAAATGAATTACCCACAAATGGCTTCTCTGAACGAATATTCTGCTACTGCAGCACAATTCTGCAAAGGGATATTCTAGTAACTAAAAGCCCGGATATCAGACGTCTAATAAACAGGAGACTGGAAATGTGGCGAGAAAGTCAATTTGATGATTTAATACAGGAAGCCGAGAGATGCAACAAAACGGTTAATCGTTATAAAAAACAACAAGACTGTGATCATTTGTCGCGTGTGTTTAATAGACTGATGCTACAAGGAAAAATAAGACAAGCCAATAGATTTATCACCGAACGGAATGGAGGTGGAATATTAAACCCTAATGACAAAATTGGTGACAAAACCATATTTCAGATCCTAGAAGAAAAACACCCGAACCAAGTAACACCAAATATATCGGATTTTGACCAAACATCACAACTTCCAAACCTCGTCGATGTTGATATAACGTCCAATCATATTGAAAAAGTAACAAGAAGCATCAGGTGGTGCAGGCCCAAGCGGCACTGATGCTGATCAATGGAAAACGATGCTTTTACGATTTGGCCCACACAGGCTCAAACTAAGAGAATCAATAGCAGCCTTAACAAGAAAACTAGCAAACGAAATAGTAGAATTGGATGCAATAAGAGCGCTGCTGGCCAGAAGAGGCATCGCCCTTGACAAGCGTCCAGGTGTCCGTCCAATTGGTATTGGGGAAATACTTCAACGCATCACAGGAAAAGCTATGGCTTTAGCGACAGGCACTGACGTACAACAAGCTTGCGGAGCAGATCAACTATGCAATGGAATAAAAGCTGGTATAGAAGGCGCAGCACACGCAATGTCACAAAGCTTCCATGAAGACGGCACCGAAGGTATACTCCTCGTCGACGCTACCAATGCCTTCAATGCTCTCAATCGTTCATTAGCATTATGGAATGCCAGACTTCTGTGGCACCGGTGCTCGAGATTCCTCTTTAATACCTACAGAGGACACGCAGTCATATCATTTAGAAATACTAATAAATACATATTAAGTAAAGAAGGAACAACCCAAGGCGATCCATTAGCAATGCAAATGTACGCGATTGGAATATTACCACTAATAAAATCATGCAAAAACAAGAATAAATACATTCAGAACTGGTATGCGGACGACTCAGCATGCTTAGGCAAATTTGATGAAATACTAGAATGGTTCACCCTACTAATGAAAGAAGGACCCAGATACGGCTATTTCCCTGAGCCAACAAAGAGTTATCTAATAGTAAAAGAAAGCCTCACAGAAATCGCCAAACAAAAATTCGATAAATTAGGAATCAAAATTGTAAAATCACAACGGTTTTTGGGAAGCTTTATTGGACCCATAAACGATAAAACCGACTACATACTACAAAAAGTGAAAAATTGGACAGACTGCATCCCTAAAATCACAAAAGCCAGTGAAAAATATCCTCAAGCTGTCCATACTGCATTTACTAAATCACTGCAATATGAATGGCAATACCTACAAAGAGTAACCGATGGAACAGACGAAGACTACAATGACCTAAAGAACGCAATCAAGACTCATTTAACGCCCTCAATACTGGGCAGAGAAATAACATCCATAGAACACGAACCCTTTGCACTTCCAGCAAGGCTGGGAGGCCTTGCAATTAATGATCCCACAAAACAAGCAAAAACCGCACATGAAATATCATCAAATGCAAACAAAATATTAATAAAAGCAATTCGAACCGGCGAAGAAATTAACATAGTCGACCACCAAAAACATGTATATAAAGTTCTAAGCGAAGAAAGAAAAAAGCGAGAAAAAAATGAACAACATGAATTAGAATCAATCCTAAGTAAGCTGACAACAAAGAAACAAAAAAGCATTCAAAGGGCGATTGAAAAAAAATCATCACAGTGGCTAACAGTAATACCGACCAAAGCTGATGATACCGACCTAACAGCAACGCAGTTTCGTGATGGCCTTGCGATCAGATACGGGCATGAACCCTGTAACCTGCCATCAACTTGCGATGGTTGTGGAGAAAATAGTTTCAACCTCAACCACGCACTTAATTGCAAGAGAGGAGGGCTCATAAAAAGAGGCCACGACCAACACAGAGACGACATCAAAAACTGGGCGGAACTGGCAAGGGGTTCGGCTACCACTGAGCCAATAATGCGAGCCGCCACCCTAGATCAACCAGGGCTAATAAGCGACCTACTAATGGAAAGTGTGTGGGAGCCAGCGAGGAAGGCGTTCTTTGACATTTGCATCGTAAATGCCGACGCCGCTTCGTATGGCCTACTCACATGGCCCACAATCGCCCAAATACACGCTCGTGAAAAACATCGCAAATACGATCTGGCTGCGGAAGATCTTAGAGCCTCATTTACTCCCCTTGTGGTCTCCTGCGATGGCATTGTTGGAATAGAATACGAATCCTTTATAAAGAAAACATGTCTAAAGCTAAGTGAAAAATGGTCGAAACCATACTCACAAATAATAAGCTGGATCAAAGTCAAAATACAAATATCGATCATCAGAGCGGTCTCTATGAGAATTAGAGGAACGAGAAGAAGAATAGAAAGATTTGGATGCGAAGACGGCTGTGGAATACCCACCATAGAACACTAGATTCCTCTTCTTCTTATGTTGTTACTTTTTATATTATATTGTATTATTTAACGTAATAAAGTTAACACACACACATCATTTTTTTGTCTGATTTTAGTAAGAGTTGGGGCATTAAATTGCTTGTTGTTTATGGAGTTAGAAAAACATATTACGATTCACGACTTAAAATTCACCCTGTATAATTATAAAATTACATATGCGCTTAAGTATTAGGACTACAGATTTCTCCGCTTTAATAATGTAGAGCTTAGCGGATAGCTGCTTAGATATTAAATTATCCGTATATTAATTTTTAGTTCATAAACAATAACATCAAATCGATCGGGTTTTTTAATGAGATAAAATATGATTACAAACTGAAATAGATACAAAAGCAAGTGACCAAGTGCCCATGACTGGAATCAAACCAGCGTCTTCTGCTTTCGCGGCAGACGCCCTAACCCCTAGGCTACCGAGTCATGGCGGCACCCATAAAATTTTCTCGTTTATATGCAATCTTTGTAAGTTAATAGTACATTATGATACAAGTGTGCTAAGTTGATCATTACATACGAAGCGATATTGTGCGCACGAACGCACGTGAGTGCGCATAAGGAAGCTAAGCTTATGTAATGATCAAGCACACGCGTTTCATACGACGTTTTTCAACACACTTGCGAGGAAATAACAGAATAGTATAATTAATAACTTTTGATAAATACATTAATCGTCAGAATGTTTATAGGATAGAGGTACTTACGAACCTAAGATAATTAAATATAACTAACCTTTTTTGTGATGTTATTGAGTATCTGGAACTCTTATTCAAATCATTTCATAAAATTAAAGACTTCACATTTATTGTGCAATAAATTATAGTATTTTTTTCTTACGTATTGCTCACTAGATTTTTATGATGACATTTACTAGTATGTATCACAATTTTGAAATATATCCAGAGGTTAAATTAACGCTAAAGTTGTCTTCTTATTCATTGAAAATATAATTTGTTTAAATTAATAAAACACGACGAGAAAAATCTAACAAATAAACAATGATTTGAGGTTAACTTATAAATGGCGCGCAATTTTCTTTTTTGGATGTGCGTGCAGCTTGAGGCAAAGGCGCAGACGTATAATGCCAAACAGCTAATATTAAAACAGACAATTCGTGTTTAAAACGTAATTTATTGTGTATTACGAGTAATATAATAAGTTGAGTATTTTATCGTAAATGTGTATATTTTTAATATATTTACTTTTTTTTTACTTTTTTAGAATGTAAACTCATAAAGAGTAAAAAAAAGTAAAAGTAATACCCGACTAAATTACAACGATTCGTCTGCGTACGTACAACTTGGTACTAGAGTACAAACGTCACTTGATCGGATTATTAAATTATTCCACTAGTTGGATAATTATTGTGAAATGCACGCGTGTTTAATATCTAGGAGTATGAGCATAAAAGCGGTGGAATAAGAACCTCGTTACGAGCAGGTGTTTTGAAAATACGTTTATATTTCATATTTACAGGTTCCATTACTTCATCTTCGATCAAGTTCTCGAAATCACGAAAAAGTTCCTGATCTACGATGGCACAGTCAATAACATGTTTGTGGTGCCCGTTAAAGGCAGCAGCGGTGGCTATGACATTGACTGGGAGGTCATGCAAAACTTTAACGAGATACCTCCGGTGCCAGCGACTGGGCCACCTTACGAGGTACGTGGGCGAATCAACTTATTTAATGCTGTTTACTCAGTTCCCGTTGTCCGAGGGACATCTTCATACTGTTTCAAAGATAAATGTTCGGTTGTCCAAGGGACTTAACCATATCAACGAGGGGAAATAAAAAGTTGATTGACCGGTATTTAATCACTTATGCTTTATAAATATTCCTGTAGTTTTTGCTAAGATTGCTTAGTTTTGAATTATTTTTGATTGCTTAGTTTTATGTTCGTAAGGGTCTATTTTTAGGATGGCAAAATATATTTATTACGGCCCATAAGGTCAATTTTTTATTCAAATTTATACTTTATTGTAGAGGCTGAGAATTCAAAATATAATGTCCGATGTTAGGGCGCTGGGTCCTTATTTAACTTGTCGTAAAAAAATATTGAGCCTTAAGAGGTTATACGAAAAATTGTCTTGAAAATCCAATTGACGTGTAAAGACCTTATTTTTCACACGAATTGCATGGGAAGCAATTTTCAGTGTTTCGTACCAATACTTGGTTTACGAAGCACTTATGGGATCACTCCGGTCGCAAAATCGGTAAATCGCGTCTTTCTCGGAAACAGTTTAACGTAGAAAGCTGAAATTTGGAATACCTAGTCGGTCCTTAAGTCCTGTTTAAGTGATAAAATACAAAGCTTTTATTAAAAAAAATATATTAAAATATAATATGATTAACTTATAATCAAGATCGCGTATTTTATAGATCCTTGTAAACTTGAATACTGAAATACTTTGTTGTCAGTCCCAAACACGCCGATGATTTATGAAAATTGTACTTCACAAAAGTTGGTTAAGATCATTGTTATAGTTGTCCAGAGTTACAAATTGTTATTTTTATGAAAGTAGATGATTAAGGCATATTTCAAAACCAATATTTAGTTGACTTAACTAGTCTATGCTTCAGCTATTCTTCTCTTGAACTTCTACGTATTTTTCAGTTTTGAGCAAAGCACGATGATTTTGATGCCATACATCAAGGTAGTCTTTCAAAATTGTGTATGTGTACATTAAAATGAAGGTAAAAGATCAAGCTAATGCAGTATGCAAGACTGAAGCCTCTCAAAATTGAATAAAAATAATTATGGTCAAAATCAACTCGAACAGGGCGCGTGTTTTGACGTGGTTTTTATTGCGCTTTTTTGAATGTTACAGGGAATTGTGTAAAACTGGCACAACTATTTGCCTTAAATATTATCGTAAATTAATCAGTATTAAATAGGCTTTTTAACCATACATTGAAATAGTAAGCAACCTCTAACAGTTCCTATTTTACCAGTCCAAACCCTAGTGACAGAACTTATGAACCGACTAAGTAGGTATAGAAAATGTCTGCTGTAACAAGGTACCTAGGCTTTAACTGCTTAAATTTAATTTTATGAGGTAGTTTAGGGGGATTAAGGGGGAAAGTGAATTTTATTTGTCTACCCTCTAGATATAAAAGGAAAGAAGGAAGGAAAGAAACTGGCATCATATCATTGTAAAACTCACGTTCTACTTGTACTATTTTTACAAAATGTGTTAATTTCGTGATGTTTTCTTCTAGGAAAGAAAATCACTGAAAGTAACGCAAGAAGATTACCAATATGCTATAGTGACGCCCTGGTATCGAGGAGCCATATTGCCTAGCCGGTAAATAAAACAGATTTTTTTTAATAGGTCAAAATAAAAAGATTAAAAATTGTTATTAAAATGTGACACTTTTTTGAAAATGGCATCATTTGGCGGAAGGTGCTTACGTTTTACAATGTTCAGAATTAATATTGTTTTTGAGCAATAAAAAGTAAACGCCGGCCGCCAAATGCTTCCTTTTGAACTAGACTGTCACAATTAACTAGTTAGTAAGTATCAACAGGACCGCCTTCGGTCTTCTTCCGCCTATGTACAACTAGATTCAAAATTGCATGGACACATGTATATCAAGATATGAATGAATTCATTCATAAATTGTCCATGCAATTTTGCATCTCACTCTACACAGGTATTAGTTACTTGCTAGTGATGGGATAGTTTCTCGTTTTGTATGGGGAATTTTACCAAATGGAAACATTCCCCATACAAAAGACGGAAAGATACGAGTAATTGTCAGATGATAAAAAATGTAGTCCAACAAATTTTGCCACGGATACCAAGAAAGTTTTTGCACGTTAGGGAGTATAAAATGTGTACCAATTCATGGTTCTTGGTTTACCAATGCAGTTTAACGGCCTCCTAGCCCAGTCGGTAGTGACCTTGCCTACGCAAGCAAGAGGTCTCGGATTCAAATCCTGGTAAGGATATTTGTACCTGAGTTATGGATGTTTTCTATGTATTTAAGTATTTATCTATATATTATATATATATATCGTCCTCTAGTAAATAAATATTATGGGACAATCTTACACAAATCCACCTAGTCCCACAGTAAGCTCAATAAGGCTTGTGTTGTGGGTACTAGACGACGATATATATAATAGATAGATAGATAAATACTTAAATACATGGAAAACATCCATAACTGAGGAACAAATATCTGTGATAAACATACAAATAAATGCCCTGACCAGGATTCGAACCCGGGACCTCCTACTTCATATGCAGCGTCACTACCAACCAGGCTAGGAAGCCGTTACTACCCACAACACAAGCCTTATTGAGCTTACTGTGGGACTAGGTCAGTCTGTGTAAGATTGTCCTATAATATTTAATATTTATATTTTTAATTTACATTTTGTCAGGTACATAGTATCAAACGTGATAGAGTACTTGACGCCAAGGTCGTCCTTCGACGACACTTCGTACGACACGTACGAGCAATACTATTCTGCGAAATATCACCTGGAAATTATTGGCAGCAAGGACCAGCCGCTGCTTGAGGTTAGTTTATATTGCTATTATTATTTACCTTTTTGCCGAAACGGTCGACAATAGCCGATGACGCATTGATAGTTCGAAATGAACCTTCATGCTTTCTTTCAAGTTTTACTATTGTTAGTTTTATAAAGTTGTCGTGGTGGTTAATATTAGGTTTAACCCTGTGTCTATTCTACAGATTGTGACAAAAATATTGATGATCCGTTTAAGGGCATAAGTGGTATTGCGACAAAAAAAATAGAAAAAAATTTTGGACGCGAAAAAATAGTATTTTATACAATCGTGACATAATTAAGAGCTTTTCAGTCTAGTACCGTGTTTAGGCCACGAAGCTTGCTGAGTGGCCTAAGTAAGGTACGAGATTGAAAAGCTTGATTATGTCACTATTGTATACAATATTTTTTCTACGAGTGCTCAATCTAGGCAAGCCGGTAAGAATAGAGTTCGACGAAAGACCTGCCTCTATACAATTGAGTAAGTTCTATCCCGGTGGATTGTGGAGATTGCGGTCGGGAAGAAGGACACGGACGGTCGGGAAGGACAACTGTGTTACAATATTGTATGAAAATCCTTTGTACCATCGTTGGCGATGTCACAA
Source organism: Pammene aurita (assembly GCA_947086415.1). Lineage (NCBI taxonomy): Eukaryota > Metazoa > Arthropoda > Insecta > Lepidoptera > Tortricidae > Pammene > Pammene aurita. The sequence continues at coordinate 18,380,410 of OX352301.1, read as the reverse complement.
TATGCGACCATAAAAGCTCTATCGGAAAGTATGCGCTAGTAGTTCGGTCTACACAATCACAATTCAAGCATTACAGTCGACGAGTAGAAAAAATATTTTTTTGTATGGTACCCGTCGTCCGAGCCGGTCAATCCTCCATACCAAACCCATTGTTTTTTCGCGTGTTTTTTTTTTCTTAGTTTATCGTAATTAGAATACGGTACCAATTATGCCCTTAAACGGATCACCACTATTATTGTTACATCTTGTATAATGACAGGCCGAAAGTGACCGGTTTCGTTTAGCTAGTAGTGACATTGCCTGCTCTTAGGTTCGAATGGTTATCATTTTTAACCCCCGAAGTAAAAAAGGCCGTATATTATAACTTATAATAAAAGGCCCCTTTTTTATAAGTTTGACCGCTATCTTATTCAGTGGCAACGTACAGCCTTGGCCAGAAGTGTTGAGCATAGCTCTTTTTTGTTTACAATTTTAAAGTTAAGTATTAATTTCCTATCATAACAATGTACGATGACGTAAAATGTTATATTTTATTGATATATCTAGAAAACTTCACTTAATAACACTTTCAAGGTACCTATAAAATATGAAAAGTGAAGGTCCCAAAAATGCGAATTTAGGTCGGTGCGAAAAATTGCAAATATTCTATGCAGTTCCACTTCAACAAAACATGCCTGTTCAGTTTGAATTAATTGATAAAATAACTTCAAAAAAGATAGAAACGCCGGTCTAAACTTTCGAGTTTTGTATGAAAATCGCAAGGGTGCTCAACACTTCTGGCCAAGGCTGTAGCTCTTCAACGGAATCGAGAGAGAATTAGAAAACAGTTTTTTTTATTTGATATCAGGTTTTCTAGCCATAGTTCTTGATTCATCAAAACGTTCCAGCCGTTTCTGCTGGTCTCTCAAGTTTTAAATTTATAATAGTCTTATTCACCAATAGTTACTTTATTTATTTCTAATTATGTGCTCTAATTTATGATAGAAATTGTCCATTAACTTGATCCATTAAGTTATTCGTGTAATCTCAGGTCCGCAACATAACTTCACGCATGAACTGCCTCCTCCCTCGAGCGGCCACCATCAAGGCGTTTACAGACAAACAAAAAAAACTAATATCAGTCTCGCAAGGCGATGACAAACCCAAGAGCTTCACGGAGATCTTCATTCCCGAGTTCTGCGTGAAGTACGACTACCCGGGCGTACTTTGGTACAAGGCGACTATGTTGCCCAGCATCATACACAGGTAAATGATTGTTTATAAAATAAGTACGCTTTTTATGAACAGTAACACCCATATCAGTCTCAGAAGGCGACGATAAATCCAAGAGTTTTACGGAGATTTACATTCCCGATTTCTGCGTGAAATAGGACTACCCAGGTGTACTTTGGTACAAGGCGACTATGATGCCCAGTATCATACACAGGTAAATATTTTTTTATAAAAAAAGTACGCTTTCTATGAACAGTGACACCCATATCAGTCTCACAAGGCGACGACAATTCCAAGAGTTTCACGGAGATTTTCATTCCCGATTTCTGCGTGAAATAGGACTACCCAGGTGTACTTTGGTACAAGGCGACTATGTTGCCCAGTATCATACACAGGTAAATAATTGTTTATAAAATAGGTACGCTTTTTATGAACAGTGACACCCATATCAGTCTCACAAGGCGACGACAAATCCAAGAGTTTCACGGAGATTTTCATTCCCGATTTCTGCGTGAAATTTGAGGCAAAAATCTTTAAAATACTCTGTTACTTTTTCTTATTCTTGACTCCCTGCAACCCACCACTTCCTGGCTTTTTATCTATTATCAAGCGTTCACGGATTTTTTCTAATACGTGACCAACCGTAGATTGTGGATATTTCAGCCTTTTCGCGATATCTATGTATCTTAACATGGGATTTTTTACATGTTCGTGCAAAATGGGTTCACGTTGTTGATGTTGTACGCTCAACATTTTGTCAATGAATAAATAAAAGAAAATAAGACTATCATCATTTTATAGCCCAGTTTCTTGTGAGAAAATTGTTGTTTAAAAAGTTAGAATATCTAAATTTTTCGAATAACTATATATAGCTATTTTTACATGCCCAAATTTTGGCGTGTTCAACCTTTATGCTAAGTGACGTCGGTTTTTTTTGTTTAAAATTATTTCTCGTGAATGCTCATTGATTTCGTCATTTTCAGAGTTTACATGTTGCTGCTTGCGTACGACCTCCGAGCTGAAATCACAAAATTCACAAAATTTGGACAAGTCCATTTACCACCAGGTACCTACTTACTTTAAATATAGAAAATAATATAATTAGTTTGTTCTTTTTAGGGTTCCGTAGCCAAATGGCAAAAAACGGAACCCTTATGGATTCGTCATGTCTGTCTGTCTGTCCGTCCGTATGACACAGGCATTTTACTCGGAAACTATACGACGTATCTGAATAAAATTTACACATAAGGTGTATTTTGTATGCAGCTACTTAGTTATGCAGTTAAATTTGAAAAAAAAAATATTTTTAGGGGGGCGCTCCATACAGGTAACTAAATTAAAAAAAAAAAATTAACCAAATATCAACATGTGACACATCAATCGATAGGTCTTTCAAAATAACATTGAGGTTTCTGTGACTATTTTGTGATTAAGTGAATATTTTCTGAAATAATCGCTTCGAAAGTCAGAAAAGTTGTGTAGCCCCCCCTCCCCCGTAACTTTTGAACCGTAAGTTCATATGCGCCTTATCATATACTTTCTACGAAAATTGTTTTGAACATTATCGGTTCAGCCATTTTTGAGTTATCTCCAAAAAACTTCTTCCATAGGCATCAGATACGACCTTTTGGTATTAGTTTGGTTCTTATTCCATTGAAGGTACGGAACCCTCCTATGCGTGGTCCGACACGCACTTGGCCGGTTTTTATTTTATTTGTTAAACATTAACATATGCCTGCGATTGGCGGACCGAGTCAGGAGGCGAATGAGGTTTTCTGCAATCGAGATTTTCACTAGATTGCAGCACCGTAACAAGAGTTCTTTATGACAGCAGCTGTCAAAATCCACCAATCAAAAAAATATGATTAAACATGATTGGTGGGTTGTGACAGCTAGACCCGTCGCCACGGTGCTGTCATCTAGTGAAAAATCGATCGCGGAAACTTTCATAGCGAGCGGACTGTCTAACCCGCGCCGCTACGCGAAACTGATCTTAGATGACATTTTCTAACTTTTTAATTTATGGTTTGACATATTGTTTTAAGAAGGATTTGTATTATTTTAGACGAGGAATGGGCGCCAATAACAATAAACCTGCCGGTCGCGATGAAATCTCTGCTGGTGCAAGTGGAGGAGCCTACATCTGTCAACAGTATTGACAGGTAATTCGAATTAAACTACAAAATATAGACGGGTTACTCACTCACTCACTAGAGATAACTTCACCTTTGTAGCTATACAATAAAGTGCTACTACTACTAATTTATGTTCTAAGCTGATAAGTTTTGGAACCTCGTAAGCTAAAAGACAGTAGACGGAGAGCTGGCCATGTCACATATGACCAAGGATAATCAAGACATGGATAGACAATGCCTATACAAAATCGCGTTCCACGAACCTTCAGGTAATACGTCTGTTTTAGGTACTAAGTGCCACAGCGCCATCTATCGAGTCTGGAGTCAGTTATTCTGTCAGCTTTAATCATCATCATCTAAGGCTCTCAGGCGCGGATACAGGGGGGGGGGGCAATTGGGCAATAAATAATTAGAATATATCATTGCCAAAAGTTTATGTTGGGCGAAAGTTGTGCCAAACGACGTAGAATGTAATTCATGGTTTGTCGCCTACAGTTTTTGTTTCCGTAATAATACGCAATGTGTTTTGTTCTAATGTTAAAATATTGGCCGTGTACTTTAGTTTATAACTGAGACAACTTCGGCAGTTTTTACCAATTTTGGTATTACTATTTTCCAATTAAAAAAATTTGCTAGTCTATCACTCTGACCTTAACCCATTAAAAGCTGCCAGATGCCCGGATCTAGCAATAAGGATAGTATAGCAATCTAACCAGGCGGGTTTTGTTACTCTCATTATTGTGTCATATCTGACGTGGCCAGCTCTTAGACCACAGAGTCAAGTGATTTTTTTTTGATTTTTTTTTTAGATACATATATTTGAAATTTACTATAAAAAATATAACACCATAAATTTTATATTATATTAACTATAGTAGAGTTATTATAGTTTTTTACCTAAATTTTTACAGGATAAATAACCCAATAGACCCAGAAAACGCTCCTCGCCGGCAAATCGTCTCGATGAAGGAAAGTCTGTATCAGCTACAACAGAAAAAGATCAACAAGGAATACCCTTGGGATGTAAGTATTATATGTTATGATACTTCAGGTCACCAGATTACAACAGGATAGGTGCCGTATTCTAATATTAAAATACATACACAATACATTAAAAACACAATTTATCTGAAACATTGATATTTACGATTAAGACGTTTAGCTGCTAGCCCTGTCTGTTAGCCCACCATCTAGTGGACTAATTTGGCAACTTAAATGTGTCATTTGCACTTCGCGACAATAAACAGGATGCTGCCCTCTACAGTTCACCCACTTTCTCTATAGCTTGGAACAAACAGTCATTTTATATGAGCCGTGTTCCGAATCACGCTTACAGCAGTCACAGCGCGCCAACGGGCGGACCGAATCACGCTCACAGCGCCAACATAGATGTCGTGACGTCATTGAATGATATCACTTGACAGCGTTTACAGTGCTCACGGTCCTAGGCGTAAGCACCTTGAGCACAAACGTCAAGTTGACATTTGGCATACGTTTGACACATGATTTTCATTAAATTGACGTTGACAGCGCTCACGCAGCCGTTTACGGTGGTCCGAATCAAAACGCTACTTACGCGGCCTTGAGCGCGCTAATGATTCGGACCGACTATCAGAACTTTTAGCGTTGTGAGCATTGTAAGTGTGATTCGGACCACGGCTATGATAAACCACCTGTCAACCAGTTTGATAGGTACTTGTCGTGGCTATCAGATACCTGTGCTAATAACCCCAACGTTATTATTGCAGCATAATTTTATTGACATTTTAATTAAAAAATCTGAATAATTATTATGAATTAATTGGCAGTAATATTACGCAGGAGATAACCATAGCCGAGGTTTGTATATTGAGTTTTATTATTGACATCTTACCCCTTATATACCCGTCGAGGTTTTCCCGAAGTATGAGATCATATACAAGATATCTCTATACTCCGCTTAGCGCGTTATTTCTTTGAAATCTAAGCTGCCAAAAAGGGGTGCGGGCCGTGCGGCAGGGAACGCGCGATTGTTCTGTGGGGCGTACGAGAGAGTCAGATATTAATGGTTGCCATAGAGACGTACTAAGTTTACTGTCACTTCCAATAATTAGTGTCTCACTGTAGAGTGAAATTACCTCAAGCCTGGCAGCGGGGGTCGCCCGGCTATGCGGCGTCTTGGGTTAATTAGTCTATGTATGAGATTCTTCAAAAAAGGGGTGTGTAGTAGTAAAAGGTACGTATGGTGGGTGGCTATTGGCGTTGTCTATAAACGATTATTCATTGGTCGCTTTTATACTTTATCATTACGTGCGTACGTACACGGTAAAACTCTTGGTTTCATTCATTAATACTCTAAAGTCTATAGTCCATTTATGAATGATACCATAGAGTTTTAATGATAAAGTATAAAAGCGGCCATTGGCTAGGCCCCTATGGTTTACCTGTTATCGTGGCATGTCTCCAGGGATTCTCTAGTCGGGCTATGATAGGATAACAGCGGTCAGTTTGAAATGTAGTCGACGTAAAGAGTTTATTTTTATTTTTTTTTGTAATCACAGGCAAAAATGGAACCAATCGACATCGAACGCAACATATCGTCAGTAACACTAATGGACATAGAGTGCTACGATGAGTTCGTGTCAGCACCTCTGTTCGCGCGAGAGGAAATGTCTCAGATGGCGTTCATGCGTTCACCGCCGCGCACGTCTAATACTTCGACAGCGGCAATCTTGCCGCCGCCAGTCAAGTGAGTAGTGAAATATAGTCTATATTCTAATCACATAAGGTCTAGAATGCTACAAGTTCGTGTCAGCTATTCTGTACGCGCGTGAGGAAATGTTCCAAGTGGAGTTTATACGCTCACCGCCACGCGCATCTAGTCCTTCACGCCCGCCGCGACTCATGTGAGTAATGTAGTCTTTACCTTAATGACATGAGGTCTAGAATGCTATGTCAAGTTCATATCAGCCTCAGATGATGTTCATGCGATCGCCATCGCGTGTTCTCAATACTGCCATCTTACCGCCACTACTCAAGTAAGTAATGGCAATATGGTCTCTACGGCGGGTTCGTATCAGCCCCCTCGAGGAAATATCTCAAATATAGTCTGGCAAACCATTTCTGTCAGTAGAAACGCGCGGCAAATTCGATAAACGTACATGTGGCAACCCTTTGTGAGAGACACCGTATTTCATGACGAACATTTCAATTCACATTGAATTTGTTTCTAGTGTATTTCACTCTGAGGCCTTATTCCCAAAATGCGCGTATTTTGCGAAATGCATCATTTTCTTCGGAGGTTATAGCGAATATGCTTCGTGTTTTTAAATTAACTTTTAATGCATATAATAGTCCGTTCCTTTATCGAGACGGCCATGGGAAAAAAAATTACATTTTTGAGAAAATCACCTGAAAAACATGGCTTCTCTTGGCAGGCCTCTCCAGAGTTTGCAGTTAGACGTCTGGTTTTTTTTCAGATTACTCAAATAAAGGGAACCTTTCTTATAAAATTTGAATACAATTCAATTCAGTATATCATGTTCAAGACGGCCATGGTAAGAAAAATTGAAGATTCATCTTGGATAATAGACAAAATACCTTCTGATTATTGCAATTTTTTTGATGAAAACAGGTTTACATTTAATTTTTTTCACGGAAGTCCTATAAATATTCTGCCCTAAAAATATAAATATATTAAAGTTCAGCTATAGATCTACCACGAAAAAAAAACTCATTACTGTAACGCAAAATTTAAATAAAGTGTAATTTTTTGAAGATGACTCTAAATCGGTTAAAAACTTGACAAAACACATCGCGCCGTCGCCTCTGGCTCAGTATGGAACGAGAGCTCACAGACGATGGACCTGTGCTAAATCGTCCTACGCGCATTACGTAAGTTTGCCAGCTAGATACACTAAGAGGCCACTAAAACGGGTAACCTTGTATGAAATCCCCAACACGTAGTGACCTGTTTCCATTGCCCTATAGTGGCGAGAAGTGCGATTGAATTATAAAGATCCTTGAAATAAAAGATTGAAATATTTACTTTATATTATTAATTATTATAGTACATAAATAACATTACTTACCAAGGACTGTAAAAGAAGGAAAGCCCGAAATCGCAGGTATTTGTAACCCGAGCCGCAGGCGAGGGTTGTAAATATGCGATAGAGGGCTTTCTTTTTTACTGCCCGTGGTGAGTACAACAATTAGCGTAGCGTGCGGTAAAACTCACATTATGGCCAGGTGTGACGTAAAATGATTTTTTATTTGAAAACTAGACAATCTTGTCAAAATCGTCATGGTAGTCATTTCCGACTAATTCGGGTGTGCAGATTTCGAAAATAATGTCTATTTTGAAATCCAAGATGGCGGTCATACACTTTTTTGGTAAAAATCGTTAAATTTGTCATGGTAGTCATTTTCAACTAATTTGGGTGTGCAGATTTCGAAAATAATGTCTATTTTGAAATCCAAGATGGCGGTCATACACTTTTTTGGTAAAAATCGTTAAATCGAAAACAAAGACCGTTTTAAAATACAAGATGGCGGAAATGGAAAATTTTGTCAAAATCGTCATGGTAGTCGTCTTCGACTAATTCGGGGGTGTAGGTTTCGGAAAAAAGGACGGTTTTAAAATCAAAGATGGCGGAAACGGAAAATTCTGTCAAAATCGTCATGGTAGTCATTTCTGACTAATTCGGGTAAGCAGATATCGAAAATAATGTCTATTTTGAAATCCAAGATGGCGGTCATACACTTTTTTTGTAAAAATCGTTATGATAGTCATTTTCGATTAATTCAGGGGTGTAGATTTCGAAAATAAAGACGGTTTTAAAATTAAAGATGGCGGAAACGGAAAATTCTGTCAAAATCGTCATGGTAGTCATTTCTGACTAATTCGGGTAAGCAGATATCGAAAATAATGTCTATTTTGAAATCCAAGATGGCGGTCATACACTTTTTTGGTAAAAATCGTTAAATTTGTCATGGTAGTCATTTTCAACTAATTTGGGTGTGCAGATTTCGAAAATAATGTCTATTTTGAAATCCAAAATGGCGGTCATACACTTTTTTGGTAAAAATCGTTAAATCGAAAACAAAGACCCTTTTAAAATACAAGATAGCGGAAATGGAAAATTTTGTCAAAATCGTCATGGTAGTCGTCTTCGACTAATTCGGGGGTGTAGATTTCGAAAATGAGGACCGTTTTAAAATCAAAGATGGCGGAAACGAAAATACTGTCAAAATCGTCATGGTAGTCATTTCCGACTAATTCGGGTAAGCAGATATCGAAAATAATGTCTATTTTGAAATCCAAGATGGCGCTCATACACTTTTTTTGTAAAACTAATAAAATTTGTCATGGTAGTCATTTTACTAATTTGGGTGTGCAGATTTCGAAAATAATGTCTATTTTGAAATCCAAGATGGCGGTCATACACTTTTTTGGTAAAAATCGTTAAATCGAAAACAAAGACCGTTTTAAAATACAAAATGGCGGAAATGGAAAATTTTGTCAAAATCGTCATGGTAGTCGTCTTCGACTAATTCGGGGGTGTAGATTTCGGAAAAAAGGACGGTTTTAAAATCAAAGATGGCGGAAACGGAAAATTCTGTCAAAATCGTCATGGTACTCATTTCCGACTAATTCGGGTAAGCAGATATCGAAAATAATGTCTAATTTGAAATCCAAGATGGCGGTCATACACTTTTTTGGTAAAAATCGTTAAATTTGTCATGGTAGTCATTTTCGACTAATTTGGGTGTGCAGATTTCGAAAATAATGTCTATTTTGAAATACAAGATGGCGCTCATACGCTTTTTTTGTAAAAATCGTTAAATTTGTCATGGTAGTCATTTTCGACTAATTTGGGTGTGCAGATTTCGAAAATAATGTCTATTTTGAAATCTAAGATGGCGGTCATACACTTTTTTGGTAAAAATCGTTAAATTGATTGGTAGTCATTTTCGACTAATTTGGGTCTGCAGATTTCGAAAATAATGTCTATTTTGAAATCCAAGATGGCGGTCATACACTTTTTTGGTAAAAATGGTTAAATCGAAAACAAAGACCGTTTTAAAATACAAAATGGCGGAAATGGAAAATTTTGTCAAAATCGTCATGGTAGTCGTCTTCGACTAATTCGGGGGTGTAGATTTCGGAAAAAAGGACGGTTTTAAAATCAAAGATGGCGGAAACGGAAAATTCTGTCAAAATCGTCATGGTACTCATTTCCGACTAATTCGGGTAAGCAGATATCGAAAATAATGTCTAATTTGAAATCCAAGATGGCGGTCATACACTTTTTTGGTAAAAATCGTTAAATTTGTCATGGTAGTCATTTTCGACTAATTTGGGTGTGCAGATTTCGAAAATAATGTCTATTTTGAAATACAAGATGGCGCTCATACGCTTTTTTTGTAAAAATCGTTAAATTTGTCATGGTAGTCATTTTCGACTAATTTGGGTGTGCAGATTTCGAAAATAATGTCTATTTTGAAATACAAGATGGCGCTCATACGCTTTTTTTGTAAAAATCGTTAAATTTGTCATGGTAGTCATTTTCGACTAATTTGGGTGTGCAGATTTCGAAAATAATGTCTATTTTGAAATCTAAGATGGCGGTCATACACTTTTTTGGTAAAAATCGTTAAATTGATTGGTAGTCATTTTCGACTAATTTGGGTCTGCAGATTTCGAAAATAATGTCTATTTTGAAATCCAAGATGGCGGTCATACACTTTTTTGGTAAAAATGGTTAAATCGAAAACAAAGACCGTTTTAAAATACAAAATGGCGGAAATGGAAAATTTTGTCAAAATCGTCATGGTAGTCGTCTTCGACTAATTCGGGGGTGTAGATTTCGGAAAAAAGGACGGTTTTAAAATCAAAGATGGCGGAAACGGAAAATTCTGTCAAAATCGTCATGGTAGTCATTTCCGACTAATTCGGGTAAGCAGATATCAAAAATTAATGTCTAATTTGAAATCCAAGATGGCGGTCATACACTTTTTTGGTAAAAATCGTTAAATTTGTCATGGTAGTCATTTTCGACTAATTTGGGTGTGCAGATTTCTAAAATAATATCTGTCATACACTTTTTTGGTAAAAATCGTTAAATTTGTCATGGTAGTCATTTTCGACTAATTTGGGTGTGCAGATTTCGAAAATAATGTCTATTTTGAAATCCAAGATGGCGCTCATACGCTTTTTTTGTAAAAATCGTTAAATTTGTCATGGTAGTCATTTTCGACTAATTTGGGTGTGCAGATTTCGAAAATAATGTCTATTTTGAAATCCAAGATCATACATTTTTTTTGTAAAATTCGTTAAATTTGTCATGGTAGTCATTTTCGACTAATTTGGGTGTGCAGATTTCGAAAATAATGTGTATTTTGAAATCCAATATGGCGGTCATACACTTTTTTGGTAAAAATCGTTAAATCGAAAATAAAGACCGTTTTAAAATACAACATGGCGGAAATGGAAAATTTTGTCAAAATCGTCATGGTAGTCGTCTTCGACTAATTCGGGGGTGTAGATTTCGAAAATGATGTCTATTTTGAAATCAAGACCGGGGTCATACACGTTTTTGGTAAAAATCATTATTTTAGTCGTTTCCGATTAATTCAGGGGTGTAGATTTCGAAAATAAGGACTGTTTTAAAATCAAAGACGGCGGAAATGGAAAATTTTGTCAAATCGTCATGGTAGTCGTCTTCGACTAATTCGGGGGTGTAGATTTCGAAAATAATGTGTATTTCAAAATCCAAGATGGCGGCCATACAAAAATCGTAATGGACGTCATTTCTGATTAATTCTGGGATGAATAATTCGAAAATAAGGACCGTTTAAAATCAAAGATGGGGGAAACTGTATATTTGGTCAAAATCGACATGGTTGTCGTCTTCGACTAATTCGGGTGTCCAGATTTCGAAAATAATGTCTGTTTTAAAATCCAAGATGGCGATCAAACACTTTTTGGTTAAAATCAATATGGTAGTCATTTCCGATTAATTCAGGGTTGTAGATTTCGAAAATAAGGACAGTTTTAAAATCAAAGATGGCGGAAATGAAAAAAAAATTCAAATTTGTCATGGGAGTCGTTTTCGACTATTTCGGTAACTGTAGATTTCGAAAATAATGTCTATTTTGAAGTCCAAAATGGCTATCACACACTTTACTTGTTATTTTAGCCATTTTCGATTAATTCAGGCGTGTAGATTTCAAAAATAAAGTCCGTTTCAAAATCCAAGATGGCAGAAATGGTCATTCATTTATAAAAATCGTCGTTATTCAGATATGTCGATTTCAAAAACAAATTCTGTTTTAAAATTCAAGACGGCGGCCATATACTTTTTTGTATCCCCGATTGAATCGAAAATGACTACCATAACGTTTATCTAGTAAAAAGTGTATGGCCGCCATCTTGGAATTTAAAACAGACCCTTTTCTTGAAATCTAAACACCTGAATCAGTTGAACAAGATTACCATGAAGATTTTCACAAAAAGGTCATCACTGCTATCTTATATTTTTAAACAGTGTTTATTATCGGAATTTACATTGCCGAATTAATCAACAGAGACTACTATAATGATTTTTACTAAAATTGTATGACTGCCATCTTGGATTTTAAAACAGACATTATTTTCTAAATCTACACACGTGAATTAGTAAAAATGACTACCATGACGATTTTTGCAATAATTATCCTTTAACACCCATCTTGGATCTCAAATCGGTCCTTATATCGAAATCTACACCCCTCAATTAATCACAAGCGACTACCATAAAATTGTTTTAGAAAAAAGTGTATGGCCGCCATTATGGATTTTAAAACATACATTATTTTCGAAATCTACACAGTACACACCCAAATGAGACAAAAAAGACTATCATGACGATTTTAATAAAATTGTCCATTTCATCCATCCTGAATTTTAAAACGGTGTCTATTTTCGAAACTTAAATCCCCAAATTAATTTAAAACGACACTCATTCGATTTTAACCAAATAAGTGTGCGAGAGCTATCTTGGATTTAAAAATAGACATTATTTTCGAAATCTGCACACCCGAATTAGTCGAAAACTACTACCATGACGATTTTGACAAAATTTTTTCGTTTCCGTCATCTTTGATTTTAAAACGGTCCTTATTTTCGAAATCTACACCCCTGAATTAATTGAAAACGACTAACTTGATGATTTTTACCAAAAAAGTGTATGACCGCGGTCTTGGATTTCAAAATAGACATCATTTTAGAAATCTGCACACCCTAATTAGTCGAAAATGACTACCATGACGATTTTGACAAAATTTACCATTTTTGCCATCTTGAATTTTAAAACGTTCTTTATTTTTGAAATATACATCCCTGCATTAGTCGAAAATGACTACTATAACGATTTTTACCAAAAAGGTGTATGACCGCCATCTTGGATTTCAAAATAGACATTATTTTCGATATCTGCTTACCCGAATTAGTCGTTTTAAAATCAAAGATGGCGGAAACGGAAAATTCTGTCAAAATCGTCATGGTACTCATTTCCGACTAATTCGGGTAAGCAGATATCGAAAATTTTTTTTTTTTTTATACCACGACGGTGGCAAACAAGCATACGGCCCGCCTGATGGTAAGCAGCTACCGTAACCTATGGACGCCTGCAACTCCAAAGGAGTCACATGCGCGTTGCCGACCCTTTACAAAAAGGAGGATTCACTGTGTTGACGACTAAAGGAACAAGAATGTCCCTCATCGTCAACACACTGGGTCCTCTTTGAGCTCTTTGGCAACCTTACTCACCAGCAGGAACACAACACTATGAGTAGGGTCTAGTGCTATTTGGCTGTGGTTAAATAATGTCTAATTTGAAATCCAAGATGGCGGTCATACACTTTTTTGGTAAAAATCGTTAAATTTGTCATGGTAGTCATTTTCGACTAATTTGGGTGTGCAGATTTCGAAAATAATGTCTATTTTGAAATCCAAGATGGCGCTCATACGCTTTTTTTGTAAAAATCGTTAAATTTGTCATGGTAGTCATTTTCGACTAATTTGGGTGTGCAGATTTCGAAAATAATGTCTATTTTGAAATCCAAGATGGCGGTCATACACTTTTTTGGTAAAAATCGTTAAATTGATTGGTAGTCATTTTCGACTAATTTGGGTCTGCAGATTTCGAAAATAATGTCTATTTTGAAATCCAAGATGGCGGTCATACACTTTTTTGGTAAAAATGGTTAAATCGAAAACAAAGACCGTTTTAAAATACAAGATGGCGGAAATGGAAAATTTTGTCAAAATCGTCATGGTAGTCGTCTTCGACTAATTCGGGGGTGTAGATTTCGGAAAAAAGGACGGTTTTAAAATCAAAGATGGCGGAAACGGAAAATTCTGTCAAAATCGTCATGGTAGTCATTTCCGACTAATTCGGGTAAGCAGATATCAAAAATTAATGTCTAATTTGAAATCCAAGATGGCGGTCATACACTTTTTTGGTAAAAATCGTTAAATTTGTCATGGTAGTCATTTTCGACTAATTTGGGTGTGCAGATTTCTAAAATAATATCTGTCATACACTTTTTTGGTAAAAATCGTTAAATTTGTCATGGTAGTCATTTTCGACTAATTTGGGTGTGCAGATTTCGAAAATAATGTCTATTTTGAAATCCAAGACCTCATACGCTTTTTTTGTAAAAATCGTTAAATTTGTCATGGTAGTCATTTTCGACTAATTTGGGTGTGCAGATTTCGAAAATAATGTGTATTTTGAAATCCAATATGGCGGTCATACACTTTTTTGGTAAAAATCGTTAAATCGAAAATAAAGACCGTTTTAAAATACAACATGGCGGAAATGGAAAATTTTGTCAAAATCGTCATGGTAGTCGTCTTCGACTAATTCGGGGGTGTAGATTTCGAAAATGATGTCTATTTTGAAATCAAGACCGGGGTCATACACGTTTTTGGTAAAAATCATTATTTTAGTCGTTTCCGATTAATTCAGGGGTGTAGATTTCGAAAATAAGGACTGTTTTAAAATCAAAGACGGCGGAAATGGAAAATTTTGTCAAATCGTCATGGTAGTCGTCTTCGACTAATTCGGGGGTGTAGATTTCGAAAATAATGTGTATTTCAAAATCCAAGATGGCGGCCATACAGAAATCGTAATGGACGTCATTTCTGATTAATTCTGGGATGAATAATTCGAAAATAAGGACCGTTTAAAATCAAAGATGGGGGAAACTGTATATTTGGTCAAAATCGACATGGTTGTCGTCTTCGACTAATTCGGGTGTCCAGATTTCGAAAATAATGTCTGTTTTAAAATCCAAGATGGCGATCAAACACTTTTTGGTTAAAATCAATATGGTAGTCATTTCCGATTAATTCAGGGTTGTAGATTTCGAAAATAAGGACAGTTTTAAAATCAAAGATGGCGGAAATGAAAAAAAAATTCAAATTTGTCATGGGAGTCGTTTTCGACTATTTCGGTAACTGTAGATTTCGAAAATAATGTCTATTTTGAAGTCCAAAATGGCTATCACACACTTTACTTGTTATTTTAGCCATTTTCGATTAATTCAGGCGTGTAGATTTCAAAAATAAAGTCCGTTTCAAAATCCAAGATGGCAGAAATGGTCATTCATTTATAAAAATCGTCGTTATTCAGATATGTCGATTTCAAAAACAAATTCTGTTTTAAAATTCAAGACGGCGGCCATATACTTTTTTGTATCCCCGATTGAATCGAAAATGACTACCATAACGTTTATCTAGTAAAAAGTGTATGGCCGCCATCTTGGAATTTAAAACAGACCCTTTTCTTGAAATCTAAACACCTGAATCAGTTGAACAAGATTACCATGAAGATTTTCACAAAAAGGTCATCACTGCTATCTTATATTTTTAAACAGTGTTTATTATCGGAATTTACATTGCCGAATTAATCAACAGAGACTACTATAATGATTTTTACTAAAATTGTATGACTGCCATCTTGGATTTTAAAACAGACATTATTTTCTAAATCTACACACGTGAATTAGTAAAAATGACTACCATGACGATTTTTACAATAATTATCCTTTAACACCCATCTTGGATCTCAAATCGGTCCTTATATCGAAATCTACACCCCTCAATTAATCACAAGCGACTACCATAAAATTGTTTTAGAAAAAAGTGTATGGCCGCCATTATGGATTTTAAAACATACATTATTTTCGAAATCTACACAGTACACACCCAAATGAGACAAAAAAGACTATCATGACGATTTTAATAAAATTGTCCATTTCATCCATCCTGAATTTTAAAACGGTGTCTATTTTCGAAACTTAAATCCCCAAATTAATTTAAAACGACACTCATTCGATTTTAACCAAATAAGTGTGCGAGAGCTATCTTGGATTTAAAAATAGACATTATTTTCGAAATCTGCACACCCGAATTAGTCGAAAACTACTACCATGACGATTTTGACAAAATTTTTTCGTTTCCGTCATCTTTGATTTTAAAACGGTCCTTATTTTCGAAATCTACACCCCTGAATTAATTGAAAACGACTAACTTGATGATTTTTACCAAAAAAGTGTATAACCGCGGTCTTGGATTTCAAAATAGACATCATTTTAGAAATCTGCACACCCTAATTAGTCGAAAATGACTACCATGACGATTTTGACAAAATTTACCATTTTTGCCATCTTGAATTTTAAAACGTTCTTTATTTTTGAAATATACATCCCTGCATTAGTCGAAAATGACTACTATAACGATTTTTACCAAAAAGGTGTATGACCGCCATCTTGGATTTCAAAATAGACATTATTTTCGATATCTGCTTACCCGAATTAGTCAAAAATGACTACCATGACGATTTTGACAGAATTTTCCGTTTCCGCCATCTTTGATTTTAAAACGGTCCTTATTTTCGAAATCTACACCCCTGAATTAATCGAAAACGACTAGCATGATGATTTTTACCAAAGAAGTGTATGACCGCGGTCTTGGATTTCAAAATAGACATCATTTTTGAAATCTGCACACCCTAATTAGTCGAAAATGACTACCATGACGATTTTGACAAAATTATCCATTTCCACCATCTTGTATTTTAAAATTGTCTTTATTTTCGAAATCTACATCCCTGAATTAAGGGAAAATGACTACCATAACGATTTTTACTAAAAATGTGTATGACCGCCATCTTTTAATTTAAAAATAGACATTATTTTCGAAATCTGCACACCCGAATTAGTCGGAAATGACTACCATGACGATTTTTACAACATTTTCCGTTTCCGTCATCTTTAATTTTAAAACGGATATTATTTTCGAAATATACACCCCTGAATTAATCGAAAATGACGATTTCTCAGAAAAAAGAGTATATCCGCCATCTTGGATTTTAAAACAGACATAATTTTCGAAATTTTCACCCACTAATTAGCAGAAAATGACTACCGTGCCGATTTTGCAGAATAAAGTGTATCTTTTTTTTATCAATTTATTTGGGACAATAAACAGTAACACACGAGATTATGGCTAATAGTAACAATACAAAAATTACAAAGTATGAGACCAACGACAATGTCCACAGATTTGGGATTGATCTTGGATTTTAAAACAGACATAATTTTCAAAATCGACATCCCCTAATTAGCCGAAAATGACTACCATGACGATTTAACAAAAAAGCATATTTCCGCCATCTTAGATTTTAAAACGGACATAATTTTCGAAATCCACATCCCATAATTAGCCGAAAAGGACTACCATGACGATTTTTCTGAATAAAGTATATAACCGCCATCTTCGATTTAACAGACATCATTTTCGTAATCTACATACCCGAAGTAGTCGAAATTGGCTACCATGACCATTTTTACAAAAAAAATATTTCAGCCATATTGGAATAAAAAAAAAATAAAAAAAATACTACATATGTACTCGTATGTATAAGTAATAGATTATTTCCTACCGAATACAGGCATATTGAAGGAGGGTAAAAAATGAAACATAAGTGTAAAAAACAGTCTTTACAATACTTAAACATACCTAATTTTCGAAATTCGAAATTTATTATACTTTTAATTCGAAAAGTATCTCCAACAGTCCCTACTGATTACCCGTCTTTGGTGTTAGATGCGTATATTTCCTTAAAACATACTTTAATTAGTAGTATCTTCCATATAAAAGAAAATAAATAGCCTGTGTGTAACTTATGCGTAAAAAGAATTTTACTTGTAATTGAAGTTGAAAACGATCAAGATCGTTCGACCGTCGATCATTGCCAGCGGTCGCGTACTGAGCGCTACCGCCATCTATCGAGTAAGATTTCGTGAAATTGAGGAACGTTCATGGGAATAAGGCCTCTTAAGCGCGAGTGAGATTGAACTCCTGCAACGTTCCCAATTAAATTTAAATTAATTTTTACGGCATATTTCAATTGCCTCAACCAGATTATCTGTTGCAGTTGATGACAGATCAGACGAAATATATCCGTCTCCTTTTTACACACCGTAAATGTCACCTAATGAAAGGGGCGGAAATACCAACTAAAATTAAAAACATAAAATTTGTTGATCATTGCTGCTTTTTTCACTGATTCTTAGTGTTGTCATACTTTTGTTCGCTGTACATTGCTACTGCGTTCGTTAGCTGGCCAGACTATAACTTTCATGCCCTCGCTACCGCGCGTATCGGCAGCGTCAATATTGCCATCGCCACTAAAGATAATGTATTTTTACTAACTTACTTCAATGGCATTGGCATAAAGTCTAGAAGTTTACATCAGCCTCAAATGGACCCTGAAGAAATGTCTCAGCAGCAGTATTCGTGTCGTTTATATTGTTTTTATTTTATGTCAGAATGGCTCGCTTGAGTTATCGGGTGTTCTAGAAAGTATTAGCACGAATTTGCAAGGCCACATTTTTGTTCATGAATTGTTATTTCCTTCATTAGCAACAAATATTTAAGCTCGTCGCAGAGATGATATGCAAAATATGCGGAATGCGAGGTATTTCTCCAGAGAAACGTAAACTGATACTGCACAAACAGTTCTTAACATAATGCTCAAAGAGTTGGTGAAATCTGTGGGAGTTCGCACACCGGAGCCGTACATATGATTATTGTAAATTGTGGTGGGGAATTTCCTTTTATGGTGCACCAAAAAATGGTCGGAAAAGGGGCCTGTAGATCGAAACTTGGACCGGAAGTTTGCACAAGGTGTTAAACAGAAAAAAAATACTCGTCTGTCAGGTGGCCAAAAAAAATTAGGTAAAATTTTTATATTGATAAAATCAAAATTGGCAAAAAAAACTGTATTATATCAATGAGAACTCGTGCTTATAGTTTCTGAAACAGTGGATAAAATTGTATTGCTTGTATGTCATGAATGAGATCACTTTTTTCAACAGATACAACGACAAAATCAAGCTCCTCTCCCTGAAACCAACAGGGCGTGGTCCGGAACTACGAGACGTCCTCTTCGCCCTCACAACGATCAACTCCCACGATACGGCTAACTTGGAGCGAGCGGAAACGCTGGGAGATTCGTTTTTGAAGTTCGCTGCCAGCTTGTATTTGTACCACAAATTCCCGAAGCTAAACGAGGGGCAGCTGACGAATATAAAAGGAAGACTGATTGGAAATAGGTGAGTTTGTGTGTGTTAGAATAAAATATTCACAAAATGCTCAATGTAGACAATAAAATAAAGTTATGAATGGAAGGCCAAAATATTCGCAAAATGCTCTATGTAGACTCAGCTCTAAAGATACAGTCATTATAGAGCTAGCGGAAACTGTGTGATTCATGAATGATTGTAGTCGATTAACAAAAGTGATTAAGTAAATTA
This sequence comes from Pammene aurita, assembly GCA_947086415.1. Taxonomy (NCBI): domain Eukaryota; kingdom Metazoa; phylum Arthropoda; class Insecta; order Lepidoptera; family Tortricidae; genus Pammene; species Pammene aurita. The sequence goes on along the minus strand of OX352301.1, from coordinate 18,361,214 downwards.
TAAATAATGCTGCTTTTATGACCATTTGAAATGTTGGACTAAGAGCTGGCCACGTCAGATATGACCTGGCTAGTTAGATTGCTTTACCATTCTTATTGATAAATCTGGGCATCTGGCAGGCTTTTAATGGGTGGAGGTCAGAGTGACAGACCAACAAAAATTTTCAGTTGGAAAAAGTAATACCGAAATAGGTAAATACTGCCGAAGTCGTGTCACTTATAGAGGGCAGGACCTATATTTTAACACGAGAACAAAAAACATTGTGTGATATTGCGGAAACAAAAACAGTAGACGACAAACTATAAATTGCATTATACGTTATTTGGCACTACTTTCCGCCAACAGCAACCTTGGTATGATATACACTCGCGATCAAAAAAATCGACTCAAGCAACATTTTTTACTTTTGGTCGTATTTCCGGAAAGCGGGAAATATTTTAATAAAACTTTGAATGCAATTTTATTACGAATTTATTCAGCTACAAAAAACAGTAAAAGACATCGATCTCAGTTGCGTAGTTTTTAGGTTATCGCAGTTTTTGTACAAAATGGCATTTTACATGGTTATGATATGCACGAGTTGTGCCCTCTTGAGACCAATAAAAACCGGTGTAACCGGTTATTTCTTATCATTCGCTTATCAGAAGTTGACCAGTGCACATCTCCTCGCAATCTTACACCGGAATCACCTTCGAAAAATGGATACCACCGAAGCTGAAGCCACCGAAGTCGTCACCTTGGTGAATCGAGGATTCTCGCAGCGTTCTGTTGCTGAGCAGCTGAATTTAAGCCAGTCTGCTGTCTCCAGAGTTTATCGTCGGTTTTGTCGGTTTGGAACCTTGAAACGGAAACAAGGATCTGGCCGTCAGCGGTGCACATCGGAGAGGGATGACCGCTTCATCGCCACCTCCAGTCTTCGTAATCGCCACCGTACCGCTGTTGCCATCCAGCAAGACCTGATGCGGAACCGGGTTGTGCCTGTTAGCACCTCAACAGTTCGGCGGAGACTCAAGGAAGCCAACCTTACCCCAAGAAGACCTGCTACTGGGCCCAAACTGACTCAGAGGCATCGGGACGCTCGGAAGGAATTCGTGGCGACCTACGAAAATTGGACCTACGACCAATGGAGCCGCGTACTCTTCAGCGACGAGTGCAGAGTGTGTCTCCATGGCAGCGACAGAAGAGGACGGGTGTACCGAAGACCTGGAGAGAGGTTCGCCCAGTGTTGCTTCGCTGAAACAGTCGCCTACGGTGGAGGTTCCGTCATGATGTGGGCGGGGATTTCCATGGAGGGGCGGACCGAGCTGGTTTTTGTTGATGGCGGGGGTCGAGGCGGTGGTTTGAATGCAGACAGGTACATCACCGACATCCTGCAAGACCATGTCGTCCCCTACGCCGGGTTCTTTGACGAGGGGTTCCATTTCATGCAAGACAACGCCCCTTGTCATACCGCCCGCGTCACAAAGGAGTACCTTGACGCAGTTGGCATCCCGACTCTGAAGTGGCCACCTCTGAGTCCTGATTTAAATCCTATCGAGCACTTATGGGATTACCTGAAACGCAAGGTTCGAGCTCGCAATCCTGCTCCGGAGACAATTTTGGCCCTGAAAGAAGCTTTGGTCGAAGAGTGGGAAGCATGCCCCCAGGATACCATCAGGAAGCTGATAAGGTCAATGAAGAGACGCATGGCATGTGTGAAAAAGGTTTTTGGTGGTAACACCAGGTATTAAAGATAAAAATAAATTGTTATTCGTTCATGAAAATGTTTTTTCTTTCGTTGTTAAGGTCATTTTTGCACCCAAATTTTACACCTCCTTGGTATGCTAGCTTGTTTTTCATGAACTGAAATTTTTCGCCTGAAAAACATGCTCGTATTGAAAGCTGACACTGTTAGCTCTAAAATGGTACCGTTGCTTTTTTGATCTCATGATTGGTTCCTGAGATATTAAACGATGAAATTAAAAATTAGTTTGAGTCGATTTTTTTGATCGCGAGTGTAATCTAATGAATGACATAATTTCCCATAATATTCCATCATTTGCATTATTTGACCTCCACCACTTTACAGCTGCCAGATATCCGGATCTAGAAACAAGCATTGTATAGCAAACTAACTAGAGGGGTTTCGTTGCTCTCGTTATTGTGTCATATCTGACGTGGCCAGCTCTCCGTCTATATCTAAGTAGCCCCAAAATATCCTAAAGTCGACCCTTTTTACGACATCTTTCAAATTAAAACATTTAAAACGTGCAGTAAATTGCAGTGTGTCACAAGCGGCTTTCACACTGCTGCGGTTTCCGCATGCGGCGCCGGTGCGCGAGCGAGATAGCCCTTTACATGTGTATAGCGCTCTCACGCTTGCACACCGTCATCGCATGCGGTTGCGGCGCACGTGTGATAATCGCCACAGTGTCGCGACGCGCTTATGCTATGCACAAGAACGAATATTTATTGGACGTTTTCGATAGGAACTTATACTACGCCGGCGAAAGGGTGAAACTGGGCGGTCGCATGAAAGTGGAACAGTTCAGTCCAAGGAAGGATTTCCTCGTGCCCGGCTTCTTAGCGCCGAGGCAGGTGCAGCAGTTCATGGAGAGTCACTGCGTGAGTACAATGATTTTAACTTGCTTTTATTGTAAGATTTTGAAAGTTTTCGAACATTTTTTTAAGTTGCATTCTTGCATTTATAAGGTGCACCAACAGCTCGGTTCCCTCCGGCTTGAAAAACTGTCATAAAGTTTACATTTCCTACTAGCCACGAAGAAAAACCCTAATAACCTCCGGATTGCCTACTGTTTGTGCAAGTTGTTCGAGAGTGATTCGTTAATCAACATTAACGAATCTTAGTCCCTAGGGACGCATTAGCGCAGTGCATACGCCAAATCAGGACGAAAGCAACTATAGTTAAAAATAGTAGTTTATGTAACTGTTACGTAATAAAAGGGTCCAATCACGAGTGTTTTAAGCAGGGCTTGAAATACCGGTATTTTTCAGAACTGGTATCGTGGCTTCGAACCAGGAACCGGTATATGACTTGGTACCGGTTCCTTGGTACCGGTATCCAGGGATCGAATTACAGGTATTTTTCGGAACCGGTATCGTGGCTTCGAACCGGGAACCGGTATATGACTTGGTACCGGTTCCGTGGTACCGGTATCCAGGGATCGAATTACAGGTATTTTCCGTAACCGGTATTGAGGCTTTGAAGCATAAACCTGTATAAGACTTGGTACCGGTTCCGAGGTACCGGTATTCAGGGCTTGAATTACAGGTATTTAATGGGAACTGGTATTGTGGCCTTGAACCATAAACCTGTATTAGACTTGGTACCGGTTCCGAGGCACGCATAGGTACCGGTATTACTTGTCGGCGCGTATTAAAGGATTTGTTCGCTCTCTCTCTGACTCGTGGCGTCGGCTTTGTCCGCTCGGCGCTCGCTCACTCGCTGCGTTCATTTGTTTCGTTCGTCAGTTGGTGATCGAACTTATGTTTATTTGTACGTGCGGAAAACCTGGACTCCCCATTGGACCCTCCAAATAACAGGGATTAGTATGTTTTTAAAGGTTTTTATTTAGTTTCACCTGTCCGTTGCCCATGGTCCAAATGACCAACGTCCCGATTTCCGATTGAGCTGAATTTTTTTTACGCATATGTATGTATATCGAGTGACAATGCAATATTTTGATAATATAAAATAATGTCCATTTAGAAATCCAAGATGGCGGTCAAACACTTTTTGGTAAAAATCGTTATGGTAGTCATTTTCGATTAATTCAGGGGTGTAGATTTCGAAAGTAATATCCGTTTTAAAATCAAAGATGGCGGAAATGGACAATTTTGTCAAAATCGTTCTGGTAGTCATTTTCGACTAATTTGGGTGTGCAGATTTCGAAAATAATGTCCATTTTGAAATACAAGATGGCGGTCATACACTTTTTTTGGTAAAAATCGTTAAATCGAAAATGAAGACCGTTTTAAAATCCAAGATGGCGAAAATGGAAAATTTTGTCAAAATCGTTATGGTAGTCGTCTTCGACTAATTCGGGGGTGTAGACTTCGAAAATAATGGATATTTTAAAATCCAAGATGGCGGCCATACACTTTTTACTTAAAAATCGTAATGGTAGTCATTTCCGATTAATTCATGGGTGTAGATACTGTAGATTCCGGAAATAAGGACGGTTTTATAATTAAATGTGGCGGAAATGGAAAGTTTTGTCAAATTGGTCATGGTAGTCATTTTCGACTAATTTGGGTGTGCAGATTTTGAAAATAATGTCTATTTTGAAATTCAAGGGGCGGTCATACACTTTTTTGGTAAAAATCGTTAAATTGAAAATAAAGACCGTTTTAAAATCCAAGATGGCGAAAATGGAAAATTTTGTCAAAATCGTTATGGTAGTCGTCTTCGACTAATTCGGGGGTGTAGACTTCGAAAATAATGGATGTTTTAAAATCCAAGATGGCGGCCATACACTTTTTACTTAAAAATCGTAATGGTAGTCATTTCCGATTAATTCATGGGTGTAGATTCCGGAAATAAGGACGGTTTTATAATTAAATATGGCGGAAATGGAAAATTTTGTCAAATTGGTCATGGTAGTCATTTTCGACTAATTTGGGTGTGCAGATTTCGAAAATAATGTCTATTTTGAAATTCAAGGGGCGGTCATACACTTTTTTGGTAAAAATTGTTAAATTGAAAATAAAGACCGTTTTAAAATCCAAGATGGCGAAAATGAAATTTTTTTTTCAAAATGGTCGTGGTAGTCATCTTTGACTAATTCGGAGGTGTAGGTAGATTTCGAAAATAATGGGTGTTTTAAAATCCAAGATGGCGGCCGTACACTTTATACTTAAAAATCGTAACGGTACTCATCTCAGATTCATTCATGGGTGTAGATTCCGGAAATAAGGACGGTTTTAAAATCAAATAAGATGCCGGAAATGGAAAATTTTGTCAAAATGGTCATGGTAGTCATGTCGTGGTCATGTCCAACTAATTTGGGTGTGCAGATTTCGAAAATAATGCCTATTTTGAAATCCAAGATGGCGGTCATACACTTTTGTGGTAAAAATCTTTAAGTCGAAAATAAAGACCGTTTTAAAATACAAGATGGCGGAAATGGAAAATTTTGTCAAAATCGTCATGGTAGTCGTCTTCGACTAATTTGGGGGTGTAGATTTCGAAAAAATTGTTTGTTTCAAAATCCAAGATGGCGGTCATACACATTTTACTTAAAAATCGTAATGGACGTCATTTTTGAATAATTCAGGGGTGTAGATTTCGAAAGTAATATCCGTTTTAAAATCAAAGATGGCGGAAACGGAAAATTTTGTCAAAATCGTCATGGTTTTCGACTTCGACTAATTCGGGTGTGCAGATTTCGAAAATAATGTCCATTTTGAAATACAAGATGGCGGTCATACACTTTTTTGGTAAAAATCGTTAAATCGAAAATGAAGACCGTTTTAAAATCCAAGATGGCGGAAATGGAAAATTTTGTCAAAATCGTTATGGTAGTCGTCTTCGACTAATTCGGGGGTGTAGATTTCGAAAAAATTGTTTATTTCAAAATCCAAGATGGCGGTCATACACATTTTACTGAAAAATCGTAATGGACGTCATTTTTGATTAATTCAGGGATGAAGACTTCGAAAATAAGGACCGTTTTAAAATCAAAGATGGCGGAAACGGAAAATTTTGTCAAAATCGTCATGGTAGTCGTCTTCGACTAATTTGGGGGTGTAGATTTCGAAAAAATTGTTTGTTTCAAAATCCAAGATGGCGGCCATACACTTTTTTCGAAAACAATTTTATGGTAGTCGCTTGTGATTAATTGAGGGGTGTAGATTTCGATATAAGGACCGATTTGAGATCGAAGATGGGTGTTAAAGGACAATTATTGTAAAAATCGTCATGGTAGTCATTTTCCACCAAACTCAAATTGTTATGACCAGAGGGCGGAATAGCTCATGGCAAAAATCAAACGTCAATAGAGTTGGAACGTTGAATTTTATCGACTATCGAATAAACTGAAATTATATTTACCTATCGTGTCTTTATTTATTTATTAACAAAACTAAACCTCAAACCCATAAGCATACAATAATAGACTTCATATGAACATTACGGAATAACATGTGGATTATTATTATTATTTTTTTCCATGGAATGTTGCAAACGAGAAATATTATCAAATCTAGATAAAAACTATTATCGTTATTTACCTCTTTAAACTCAGGTGAATGTGTTTTACTCGTTATGTGAGTTTCAACTCAATATTTTTTTAGTTGCTTTAAGTGAACCGTACATTTAGAGAGCAGTATATTCGTTGTAAGTAAGACAAGGGTACTTCTTTATCCATTTGTTGTTTTTCTTTTTGGATTAACCAATTTTTACAAACGTGAATTAGTTGCAAAAAGACTAGTGGCAGAAATGACAGTTAACTGCCATGCAATGACGATGAAAACCATGACGATTTTGACAAAATTTTCCGTTTCCGCCATCTTTGATTTTAAAACGGTCCTTTTTTTCAAAATCTACACCCCTGAATTAATCGAAAACGACTAACATGATGATTTTTACCAAAAAAGTGTATGACCGCGGTCTTGGATTTTGAAACAAACAATTTTTTCGAAATCTACACCCCCAAATTAGTCGAAGACGACTACCAGGACGATTTTGACAAAATATTCCATTTCCGCCATCTTGTATTTTAAAACGGTCTTTATTTTCGATTTAAAGATTTTTACCACAAAAGTGTATGACCGCCATCTTGGATTTCAAAATAGGCATTATTTTCGAAATCTGCACACCCGAATTAGTCGAAGTCGAAAACCATGACGATTTTGACAAAATTTTCCGTTTTCGCCATCTTTGATTTTAAAACGGTCCTTATTTTCGAAGTCTTCATCCCTGAATTAATCAAAAATGACGTCCATTACGATTTTTAAGTAAAATGTGTATGACCGCCATCTTGGATTTTGAAACAAACAATTTTTTCGAAATCTACACCCCCAAATTAGTCGAAGACGACTACCATGACGATTTTGACAAAATTTTCCATTTCCGCCATCTTGTATTTTAAAACGGTCTTTATTTTCGATTTAAAGATTTTTACCAAAAAAGTGTATGACCGCGGTCTTGGATTTCAAAATAGACATCATTTTCGAAATCTGCACACCCTAATTAGTTGAAAATTACTACCATGACGATTTTGACAAAATTATCCATTTCCGCAAAAAAAAAACAAAGATCCCGACGAATTGATAACCTCCCCCTTCGAAATCTTGAAGTCGGTTGAAAAGAAAATACCCGAACTACTGTAAACAATATTTAAATCACTATAGTATTTGATATAATATTTGAAGAGTTCCCTCGATTCCCCCAGGTTCCCATCTTCAGGTCCTGACGTGGTCACAATGGGACCAAATGTGAAGTATACTCTTTCAAACAAAAAAAGAATTTTGCAAATCGGTCCAGCCATCTTCGAATAAATGGTGAACATACAAAAAAAAACAAATTGAGAACCTCTACCTTCGAAATCTTGAAGTCGGTTGATAAATACACAACAATGAACTTCCACTTTCCGCCGTGTATTCAATTCGAACTGAATCACCGCGCATCGCTGATTCGCCTGGCATGCTGGCAACGCGCAGCGCAACGCCGCGTTCGTTTGTTGTGTAGGTATGTTCCGCACCGAATATGCGTACCGCACTAAACGACAACGTCGCGTACACGTGGAAGAACCTTTATAGAGAACCGGTATTTTTCGGTGCTAATTCCGGTATTTTTTCTATACCGGTTCTGTGGAACCGAAATGAAAAAAACTCATAAATATGGAACAGGTACCTTCGGTACCGGTTTCAAGCCTGGAACCTTTATAGAGAACCGATATTTTTCACTGCTAGTACCGGTATTTTTTCTTTACCGGTACTCTGGAACCGAAATGAAAAAACCTATAAATACCGGTATGTAACCGGTATTTTTGGTACCGGTTCCAAGCCCTGGTTTTAAGGCCTAATTATTACGTACAGTTGCATACACTGCTTTATCTACACACATATTATAAATCCTAAATGAAGTGTTCGGAAACCATTAGAATGACCGCCATTGCACCGCCATGACCAACTCGATTGTGCCGTCGGTCGGGCGGGCACGTGCCGGCGGTCGGAGAGGAGGGCAGATTTTCATTACGAATTTTCATACGTTTTTACCACACTGGCACAGATAATACATTGATGTTACGTTACTGGTTGCAATAATGGTGGTAATTACAATAACATACGGTTTCCGAACGCAGAATAGAGGATTTATGATATGGGTGTAGATAAATAAATTAATACAACACATTACATGTAGCAGAACGAGACAGATGTAGGCAAGATCTTTTAATGTTTTATACGAGAGTGCATTTTTGAGCGGCTGCATGAAGGTGCAGAATATTGGAAAATCATTGCGTGAGTTCCTTACGCGGTTATAAGTTATAACACTGGCGATGGCGCCGAAACCGGATGGGTGAACGAGACAGCGCTATACTCATGCAGATCGCTATCTCGCACGCACATCGTCGCCGCATGCGGAAACCGCAGTAGTGTGATAGCCGTCTTATATCTAGAGTTTGCATCTTTAAAAAATACGGCTTTAACCCTTTGACCGCCAAGCGTCGGACGGAAAATTCGTGCCACCAGGCGCAAGGCAAACCGGTTATATTTTGGACATGATATCACGTGCTGGCGTTGAGGGTACGATATACACACAGCAGTTCACTTCTTTTAAATAAATAAAATAAATAAATAAATATTTAGGGACAATCTTACACAAATCAACCTAGTCCCAAATTAAGGAAAGCTTGTACAGTCACCACATGGGAATGTTGAGCCACTTGGCAATGGACGCAATTTAGTCGTGTAATATAATGGGTTCGGTATTTTTCGTTAGTAGGCACGATCGCGATATGACCGATGTTACCCGATGATATCTTGGTTGCTTTGTTGCGTCAAAATTTCACTATGTCAAAACTAGTTGACATAATAAAAATTCCTTCGTCTACGAAAAGGATTAGCCAACGGCCATTAAATTTTGAAGTTACTCGTTTGAATCAGACGCTAGATGTCGTTGTTCCTAGCGGAAACTGGATAACGACAGTTCTTCATGAATTCGTCTAAAACCGTTTAGTAATCTAGTAGTATTTCTTTCAAATTGGATGCCATGATTTAATAGGCGAGATCTTTTTTCAAGTCAAGATATTTGTATAAATATCCATGTTATCGGGCAATTTCAAATTATTTTTTCATTGAGAGGGACAAATGCTATTGCTGTCTTTACTATCATTAAATGTGTCACAGCTCCTAGTTGACGTTAATTGAATACTTATGTAACCTTTGTGGAAATATGGTAGATAACCTTTGATAGTCTACATATAATCCTATAATCTATCAGTAGCTATAGAAATGTTTAATAGAGACTTGATAGTTTCTGACTCAAATTCTAACTTTGAAAAAATATCTGACAATGGGTATTGTCAATTTTTTTTCGCTGTAACATTAATTGCGGAAAAGTAGCTATCTAAATCTAGTAAAAAAATCAAATATGCCACCGGCAATAAACGACGAAACTAGACGTGAAATTATATTTTTGCACCAGCAAGGGTTAAGCATGCGTGCAATAGCAAACGCGTTAAATGTGCAGGTATAAGGTTCTACAAAATAATAATTTCCAAACACTTTGATTTTATTAAGAAAATATCTATCCTATTCATTCCTTTCTAGCGAAATACTGTCAGTTTGTGGGTAAATAGGTATGCCGCAGAAGGAGATATAAATGATCACCGTCAAGGCAATCATGGTGTCTCGATACTATCAATGGAACAACGCAATGAAATGCGAGAGAGCTACATGGAAAATGGGTTTATATCTACCAACTATTTCGCAGACCGCTTCAATTGCCACCCCAATACCATCCGAAAGCATTTGCATTCTATGGATCTTCACCATAGACGTCCCGCATACAAAATTGCTTTGACGGAAGATCACAAAATCGCTCGAGTCAATTTTGCTCAACAGTACCGAAATTTTGATTGGGGTTCGACAATATTTTCCGATGAGAAGTCGTTTAATTCAAGTGACCACGGTCGTTTACATCTCTGGCGTTATGACAATACGCGATATGCGGAAGACCATGTTATACCAAACAGGGAGTCGGGTCGCATCAGTGCAAACTTGTGGGGGTGGATGAGTTCGGACGGTGTAGGTGAGCTGGTTCCTTTACCTCCCAGGACCAACGCTCAATGTTATCTCAGCGTGTTACAGGAAAGCATGCTTCCCACCGTAAGGGCATTTTATCCACGGGAAGAATTGCCACATTTTCATTTCGTGCACGACAACTGCACGATACACAGGGCCAGGATTGTAAAAGACTGGCTCCATCAACGTCGACAGGAAATAACGGTCATACCGTGGCCTGCTAAGTCTGCGGATCTAAACCCCATAGAGAATCTATGGGGTTTAATGGTCCAAAGATGGGAAAATCGAAATGAACGATCAAGACAAGCTGTGGAAAATCATTGCCAAGAAGTTTGGGAAGACTTGCGAGGAACTGATTATTGCACTCGATTTGTGGAGTCCATGCCTTCGCGTCTCCAAGCTGTCATTGATAACGATGGGTCATATACAAGTTATTAGTTTTTAGATATCTCTTTGCTTTAATACAAATAAACAGATTTTGGTCTATTTGTTATGTTTTTTACATTTTAAATAGTAGAGTTAAACGTAAATATTTTTTAAATAATAATAGATATTTTGACATAGATCTTTACGAGACAGTAATGAGGGTATTAGACAACATTACAAAGAAATGCTTTAAATTCCAATAAAAAGAACACAATAAAATATTCGTAAAATAATGAACTTCTGCTTATTTATAATTATATTTTTCATTCACTTTCCTTTTGACAGCTGTTATCTAAATGAGTTTCAGTTTATGAATTTTTTTTTTTTTTTTTATACCACGACGGTGGCAAACAAGCATACGGCCCGCCTGATGGTAAGCAGCTACCGTAACCTATGGACGCCTGCAACTCCAAAGGCGTCACATGCGCGTTGCCGACCCTTTACAAAAAGGAGGATTCACTGTGTTGACGACTAAAGGAACAAGAAGGTCCCTCATCGTCAACACACTGGGTCCTCTTTGAGCTCTTTGGCAACCTTACTCACCAGCAGGAACACAACACTATGAGTAGGGTCTAGTGCTATTTGGCTGTGGTTTTCTGTAAGGTGGAGGTACTTCCCCAGTCGGGCTCTGCTCCAGATTTGAGCGATGACATTCGCTGAACGTGCCCTACCACACTTAGCGAGATGCCATTCGCAGTGCCCATACCTCTCTTTTTGGCGTAGTTTAAGGACATACCCAGGTCCGGACGTAGTTTAAGGACATACCCCGGGTCCAAAATGAATTATATGGAAATGGCTGCCGTTAAAAGGAAAGTGAACGACAATTTCTACATAGCAGCTTAGCAGTCAAATAGACGTTTCTAGGACTAAAGCGGATGTTGTAATGTAACCATAGTAACGTCAGCTTCCGGAAAAATCGCTATCAATCATTGGTTAAATATTTTTGTTATTACGTAACCATAGTAACGCCACCTTCCGAAGAAAACACGGGCGGTCATTGGCTAACCGTATTTGGTTTTACGTAACTGTAGCAACGACCGCCCCATTGGTCAGCAGAGTTCGGCCGAAGTCGTGATACCAGTCTCGTAAGAGTTCGGACCCCGATTTGTATTATTCGACCAAGTTGCGAACAGTGGTAAGTGGCTCAACATTCCCGTGTGGTGACTGTACTATGTGTAGTGTACTAGGCGACGATATTACATACTTATATACAGCCTTGGCCAGAAGTGTTGAGCACCCTTGCGATTTTCATACAAAACTCGAAAATTTAGACCGACATTTCTATCTTTTTTGAAGTTATTTTATCGATTAATTCAAACTGAACAAAAATTCGCATATTTGGGACCTCCACTTTTCATATTTTATAGGTACCTTGAAAGTGTTATTAAGTGAAGTTTTCTAGATCTATCAAAAAAATATAACATTTTACGTCATCGTACATTGTTATGATAGGGAATTAATACTTAACATCAAAATTGTAAACAAAAAAGAGCTATGCTCAACACTTCTGGCCAAGGCTGTAGATAAATATATACTTAGATACATAGAAAACACCCATAACTCAGGAACAATATCCGTGATAAACACACAAATAAATGCCCTAACCAGGATTTAAACCCGGGACCTCCTGCTTCATATGCAGGGTCACTACCGACACGGCTTTGAGGCCGTTTTTAATGGTCTGTACTTACTACAAATAAAATAGGCTTGAATCAAAAAACCTTCCAAAACAAATTTATTTTCGGTTTCTTTCATCATCTGTTTGTTTATTCTATCAAATTCTGGATACCACTTTAGTAAGTCGTTCAGTACGTAATTATGCACTGTTCCAGTACTATGCCCAGCCTCCATAATAATATACTCTGTAAGTATATTCCGTTTACATTTTCGCATTAGCCTCATGAAACTTCTGGAACTGTGCTCCTGCCTCAAAAACGTCATCAGCCAGTACTTTAGGCACTTCAAGAGCGGCATAATGCCCTCCGTAGTCTAAGGTCGTGGATCGCACTAGGTTGGGAAATTTGTCCCGGAGAATCCAATCTGGTAGCCACAATATTTCATATCGGAATTTGATCGCGGCTGTCGGAACTTTCGTAGGTATCCTGTAAGGAAAATAGTTATGTTGGAGTTTTATGGTTTTATCATTGTTCTGGGCTGTTTAACTAAGACCGCTGTGTCATGAACTAAGGCCTTGCTTCTTTTAGCTGCTTTTTTTAAAGGAACAAGAGGGTCCCTCATCATCAACACACTGGGTCCTCTGAGCTCTTTGGCAACCTCACTTACCAGCAGGAACACAACACTATGAGTAGGGTCTAGTGCTATTTGGCTGTGGTTTTCTGTAAGGTGGAGGTACTTCCCCAGTCGGGCTCTGCTCCATGTTTGAGCGAGATGACATTCGCTGTGCTGTGCTCTACCACACATAGCGAGATGACATTCGCAGTAACCATACCTCTCTTTTGGACGTATTTTCTTGAAACATTGGCTGATGTCATCTCGGTGCACAGAGTATTTATGAATGAACTTATTGAAGCAAGTGATGTCGTAAATTTGGGCTAACGAACATTACAATTATTTTGTTTTATTCTGTTTTCGAAGGGATAGGAAGGATGTGCCGTTCTCGAGACCGTTCTCCGTTTACTAAGGGAAAATTTCTGCGCGACGCGGCTCGGCTACTGTGGACGTGCCTCGCCCGAGGCATTACGGCCGCGCATGCGTTTGACTCGGCCGAGGCACGTCTACACTAGCCGAGCTGCCTCGCGAGGCGGTGCGTCAGGTTTGGACCCGCCTAACGAGAACGTTTCGTGCGCAAAACGGGTAACGTTTTCGAGAACGGCACAACTCTATTCTATCATATATTTATCATTTATTTCCACTAGCTACAGCCCTGGCAGATGTCTTTCATACGGTACTACATACGAAGCTACTCCTCGGTTTAGTGTTACGATACTTTTGATTTAAAAAACAATGACCTACCTATTGTTAATAAATTTTCAGCAATATATTAACTGACCTGTGCAATTCATAAACTTCTGGTGAACTGGTAAAGTAATCTTCCGCGTACACTCTCATAGATGTGACAGCGCAATTGTTCACCCATTGAATAGTTATGGTATCTAAAACGTCATCTAATTCTAAGCTGTCCAAACCCCCATGTGGTGTGTCCAGTTGATCTCTGTTGGTGCCGACGGCCATTTTCTCCGTAATGTAAGCCGCTAAACCGGTTGGCGAATCTGATAAGCCGACACCTAAAAAAAAATATATTCGGAAAATACAGGCTGTAACAAAAATACTTGTTATCCGTTTAAGGGCAGGGATGTAACCGATGTGGTTTAATCGGAACCGAAAGCGGAATCAGATGTTTTTAATTTAGTTTATCGGAACCAAAAACGGAATCGGAACCGAAAATGGAAGCGGAACCAGAATCGGAGCCCGAGTGTAGTGTAGCAGCACGTGGCAAGCGGGGACATGAGCAAATGACCGGTATAAACCTGTTTGTTTTTGATGTATGCCACTAATTTCCGCCCACTGCGTTGCTATGACATCCGATATATAACTTCTGTTTTGAAAGTAACAGAACCGGAACCGGAGCTCTGTAACATCCCTGTTTAAGGGTATAATTGGTATTGTCTTGCGAGTAAGAAAAAGTAAGAGGAACATTTTATGATTGCGTGATATTTTTTTTGTATGGGACATGTCGTCGGCTGACTTGGCAAGTCCCTGGAAAAAGGGGGGCAAGGTCGCTTTCGCTGGAGGCCTGAAGGTCTGTGGAGGCGCACAGTTGAGAAGGCGGCTGCATCAACTGGCCTTGATTGGACGGAGCTGGAGGAGGCTGCACAGGGCTGTGACTAATGGAAATCCCTTCTGAGAGCCCTATGTCCCTGATGAGGGACAATAGCATACCATCATCACCTACTAAAAATACTAATGTGGTTGTTTTCTACATTTATCTCTTGCGGTGTGGGGTACACGGCATAAGGAGCGGCGCAAGCGAATGAATTTGCGCATCTCGTTATTTGAATCGGGCGCAGGAGCGCGCTTAATCTGAACTTTAAGTTTTGTATGTTTGGGGTCGGCGCGTATTTTCAGACGACCCGGCGGCGGCGGCGGCGCGCCGCCGTGGCGCGGACCTCTACGTCGCAGCTGGCTTTTTTTTTTGCAACAATTTTTTTTTCTTACTTTTTCATAATTAAAATACAACACCAATTATAACCTGAACAGGATCACCAGCAGTTTTGTTACACCTTGTTCGTGAAAATCATTAAATCTTTATGCCAACACTCATCAAGACACACGGCACTTCAAATGAGTATTCTTAATGAGTTACCCCCTTATTCATAAACGTCTACTAAAGTTAAGAGGCCTCTGATAATCGTTTGTCCCTTTCCGTCCAACCTATATGAGGGAAAGGGACAAACGATTATCAGCGATCTCTTAACTTTAGTGGCCGTTTATGAATAAGGGGGTTAGAATGGCATTTATTTAAAGTTTAATTAAAATAACACTTAATATCTCAAGAATTCTGTTCCATTTGCAATATTAGGGTCAAGCAAAATTTTGCTAAAGTGGGTGCAGTAAAAGAAATCTTGCAGACATTGCATAATACTGAACTATAGGTACGAAAGGACACTATTTACAAAGTTACATTTACAACGACAGATAAGGGTCGATATATATATAAAAAATATAGAGGTAAAAAAAACAACTATTAAATTTTAACTTTCGTGAGACATACTATTCACGCTAACTTAACTTTATAACTAGAACTACTTGGTCTTTGTGTCTAAAGAGACGTGAATGTAAACGTTGTATTTTATTAAAAAGATCTATCAATAAAATGTAAAAAAATAGTAGTTTATGTAACTGTTACGTAATAGGGGTCCTTAAAACATGAGTGTGGTTTTATGAAATGAGCCGCAGGCGAATTTCATAATAAGATCACACGAGTGTTTTAAGGCCTAATTACGTACAGTTGCATACACTGCTTTATCTACACTCATATTATATACATTAAATTAAGTGTTCGGAAACCATAGAATGACAGTCATTGTACCGTCATGGCCAACTCGATTGTGCCGGCGCTCGCGCGGGACCAATCGAGTTGGCCATGGCGGTAACATTATGTTATCAAATTCGATGTTCCAAATTTGAAACTCATTGCTTAACAATATTTGAGCATGCAACGTTAAAATTACGTTACTGCCGCAGATAAGAAACTTATCATAGTTAAATCGTTTGTTGTAATGCTTGTCATTGTCTACGGTTTTTGAACGCAGTTTAGAGTACTTACAGTATGAGTGTAGATAAAATTGTTTTATAACGGTGTGTACTGATAAACTGCATATTACTATACACCCAGATTCAAAATTGAATAGACAATTTATGAATGAATTCATTTATAATGTGTCCATGCAATTTTGAATCTCACTGTACATATTGATGAATTTCAGTTCGCTGATGTTTTATATTCTTCATAGTTATCATTATGTTGATAGAATAGAATAGAAAACATTTATTCAAACAACACATCTTCCAAATAATACAGCAGTAAAAATAATAAAATAACTAAATCTAGATGTGAAGCCGAAATGGTCTCCACTCAGCAATGCAGTTGGCAACGGCTAGCGTGGTCAACGGCGCTGGTTTTCTGTGGAGCCAGTGAGGAGGGTGTGCAGGACAGCATACTGCGCGACTCGAAGATGGTGACGTTAATAATAAATACATAAATAGGCACATAGTGAATTTAAAATTGATGTGTTTTTTAATGATGGGCTGCCTGAATAATTGTTTTTCCATTCTAGTTTGTTTTAAAAATAGCTTACCTATTGTGTCCGGCTTCGTTGCCAAAAGGTGGAAATAGCCAGATTCTCTAACAAGGTATAAGATCTGGCTTAAAGCATATAAACGGTGGTAGTGATCGCCGCTCAGGCTTGGGACTAGGGACCCTAAGATAATCTTGACAATACTTTTAAGACTAGCTGACAAAGGCATGTTTGAATGGAATCTGGAAATAGGAATAACGTTTTAATGTGTGATTTTGTAGATCAGCCAGCAGGAAAGTGCGCGAGATGTCGAAAATAAGCGTTAATAAAAAAAATACACTTTTGGAAATTGTGTACTTTCTGCTAATTTAATGTTATTTCTACATAGAGTCTAGAGGTCTTTCTATCCCAAAAGTGTCCCAAACATTTCATGCATTTTCTAGACTTTCCTTTGTGTTACCGCCATGCAAAGTATATGGGAAATGGTAACACAATAGGAAAAAGTTTGGGACATTTCTATATTCTTTTAGAATCGAAAGAACTCGTGAATCAGAGTAGAAACCACATTAAATGTATCACACTATTAAATTTACAGAAAGTAACACCATCTTAATAAGTGAAATTATTTTTGAGAAACACTCAAATAAGGTTGACACGACTTTATGGTCAAGAAAATAAGAGTGTGTTAAGATTATTGTCAACATCATTGTGAAGTGTTCAAACCAGAAATCGAAACCGGTTATCAATAAAGGGGTATTAAATAGGGTATTTGATAGGGTTGTTTTTAAAAACCTTATCAATTTGGTAAGCACATCGTTGAAATGTTTCATCGTTCAGTGACAAGTGTTTTTAGAATGCGATCAAGCTATTTTAATCAGTAACAACCTTAAACAATATAGTATTCTATATTTACTTCAATATTCATTGTCTTCGAGATATTTGACATCAAAGTCGAACAATTTTAGGTCAAAAAAGTGGTTCCTTGGTCTTAGCTTTTGTGTTAATTAGTGTAAAATTAAAATCTCTCGTCAGTTTTTAGAGACGTCAAAGAGGAACCTTAATATGTAGATTTCGTATATGTAAGATTCTTTACAGCGTTCGAATATCGATAAAAGTGTTTTTTTAGACCATATTTAAAAAATAAGTGTTCATTTATTTCAAAACTAGCTTTTGCCCGCGGCTTCGCTCGCGTTAAATTCGGGGTAACAAACCATACAAACTTCCACCCCCCATTTTAGGGAAGTGGGGGGTTAGAAAGAGACAAAAAGTAGCGTATGTCACTCTCCATCCCTTCAACATCTCCACTTAAAAAATCACGTCAATTCGTCGCCCCGTTTTGCCGTGAAAGACGGACAAACAAACACATGTGTGTGTATGAAAGTGTATGTCTTTCCCATTTATAATATTAGTATGGATGGATTCTGTAGAGAATTGAGATTAAATAATTAAAGAACCGATAGCCGTGTCCCTTGCTAATGTTGGAATATCGACTCAAAACTGGCCAAAAATCGGTAAGAATCGTGTGGAGCCCCTTAAGTAATTGTTTGGTTTTGTTGGTATTCTCACCCTAACACCTCATCGGGGAATATGGTGACCATGTGAGTGGCAGCTTGTGAGCCCCAGTCTCCAGCTTGGACGTAGAATTTGTTAAAACCGAGCCGTTTCATCAGGTTTCTCAGTATTATACCTATCTGTACAGGATTCAATCCAGGTTTGCTCGTACCCTGTAACACGTCAAACACACTCAACGTTGCGTAATTATATGTGATACTTATAACTGATTATGTATAGGTAGTATATAATAGTTACTATCCATAGTCATCACTACATACCTATAGTATTAAACAAAGTCGCTTTCCGCTGTCTGTCCCTATATATGTTTAGATCTTTAAAATTAGGCAACGGATTTTGATGCGGTTTGTTTTAAATAGATAGAGTGATTCAAGAGGAAGGTTTATATGTATAAACCATGCATAATATATTAGAAAAACACTGATAATTTATAAGTTTCTTATGTGATGTCGTAAACACATTTTTTTTGCGCTTACATTGCAAACGCTGGCTGAACCCTAAGAGATAGATCAAAATAATGTACTACATTATTGTACACATTAAAAAGGTCTACAAAAAAGTCCCGTGCGAAACCGGGGTGGGTCAGTTAATAATAAAGTGATATTTTGTCGATGGATGTTTTGAATATATTTTTAAACCTACACTTCGACATGTGTCGATTCGGGTCGACTATTTTACATAGATTATAAGGTCATTCGCTATTGTTACGGCAAATTCCGGTTTCAACACTAGGTGTCGATGACGTAGGTAAGTTGTTTCAATAAAAATAGTATTTGTCCTACAAGAGCGAAGAGTTCCTATTTATTTTATGCTTGAGTACGTATTACCTCACATGCTTAAAATGTAGATCCGAGCTAGTGAAATATTTCACAAGCGTAGCAAAAGTCGCTTAGTAGGGGATCCCAAGATGGGATTTTTGGAGTTACTCGAGCGCTTCAAATTAAGATATAGAGATCTTGCAACCTGTGGAGATCGCCCTCAACCACTTTTAGCCGGCGCCTTTAGTGGGATGGTTGGTGGGAGGTTGGTGAGCAGTTAAATAATTGATTGGTGGATTGTGGATTCGATCATTTTGTTATAAGTTGATGCTTTGATTGTGCTAATACATAATCTGACATTTATCTTTAGGAATTTTCTTAATCTAACGCATTGAATTTTAAGTTTGAGGTTGTTGTATGAAGGCCATCGTAAATTTCGATTGCATCATCCATTTTATCAGATTATCATACTGCGTCATCAATGACACGTCGAAAGCCTCTAGGAAAATCTGAAGCACTCGAGCAAGTACATGTGCCCTTTTTTTTAAATCTTTGCAAGTCTATAGAAGCCCACCGATGAAAGTAAATACTTTATATAAACTTTTTTCTTTAAACAATGTAGTCTTCAAAATGGTCTAGGTCCTGACGACGCTCGAGTGACTCCAGTTTAGCATCGTGGGCTCCCCTATCTTACTACTACTACGCTCTAAGGTAGAATTCATAATTGACTGGAGTAATCTGACAGCTCCTGGCATACAAAGCTGTTTGAAAATGTATGTAAAATGCTTTCAAATCACTCCACTCAATAATGAATTCTACTGTAGGATTAATTTTGGAATCTTTCGTCCTTGCGCAGGGAACAATTAACTTCTTCATCTTCTTTCTGACTTTTGATGACCATTAATCTATTGCCAGAAAAAAGTATGTTAGACATTGAATTCGTGTATAAAATTGTATTACCAAATTGTACCTGAACCAAATAATAGGAATTTGTTGACCAACATTTGTATATTACTTAGTGTTGATTAATGTAATGGTAACGCAGTGCCTTATTTCCATACAAATCGGGAAACAATCAAGGACCACTGAGTCACTGTGATTACGAATATTTACAGTTGTCTTTATTAACTTACCCCCTTATTCATAAACGTCTCTGATATCTAAATTAACTAATATTCGTTTTTCCTTATCTGTCAATTACACAATTCTTTGTTACAAACAGACAATACATAAATTAACTAATTTAAGCCTACGAGATGATTATGAATAAGGGGATTAAGCTATCGGGATTGATAGCCTAATTAAGCCTCTTCTCTGTCAGAAAGCAGCAAATGAAAGTAATGGCCAAGTATTCTAAAATATGCATTTTACGAAAAAAAAATATGTACAAATAAAAGTAAAATGGCCCAACTATAATAAACGAAGTACATATATAGTCAATCGAAACCGAGTATGTTTTGTATCATTTATTCTTAACAATGTCTACATTTTAATCTTCGTAAAAACTGACCTCAGAAAATCCAAATCCAGGTAAATCAGCAGCAATCACTTCGAACACAAAATCATATCCATCTTTAGGAGTAGTCAATATCGGAATCACTTTGTCGAACTCCTTTGAGGAGCTGGGCCATCCATGCAACATGAGCAAAGGTAACACTTTGACATTCTTCACTGAAGGCCTCACTCTAATAAAATGGAGATCGAGACCCTGTATCTTGGTCTTGTAATGTGGAAATCTGTTTAGTAATTCCGCTCGTTCTTTAAAATCGTATTTTTCTGACCAGTATGTTAACAGTTCCTCTAAATAAACGGTATTAATACCATACTCTGACTGGATGCTTTCTAATGGCGGTGTAAAGGGTCGCCTGCTTTTTATCCTCTGTTTAAGATCAACGATCACCTAAAATTTGGGTAGTAACTAATTATTCTATTAGTGAATTTCGTTACATATAGTGAAAATTAATTATAGTTTCGTATGTCTTGTGTATTTGTGTACGTGACGCCATCCTCGTGGATGTCTGTTAAATAGTATTAAAAATGAAAATGTCAAAGAAAGTATAATACACACTTCTTCCACGCCATGATTGCCGGTCTCTCACATAGAATTTATAACGCTCCTGTTTATTAAATGAAATGTTTTAATCCAGAGTAATTTTCCTATTTGTACATTTGTAATTTAAATTAAATTAAATTAAAATAACACACAATAAATACACTAGTAAAAATTCAATTAAGTAAAATTCAAATTATAAACTTGACCTAGGCATATGTACAACGGTTGAGGTGTTAGTAAACTTAATTAGCCTCATTACATTATAATGCAAATATAGTATTTTATAAAGGGTCTTTGGGAACTCTTGTCGTAATATACGTCCTTTGTTAGATAAAATGATAGAAACCAAAAATAACACGAAATATTTAGTGTTTTTTTATTTCATTTTGACATTGACCCGGTGTGATTCTGAGGTCGGAAACTCTTGCCTAACATAAGTATTTCATCACTTATTAACATATTAAAAAATCACCAACGAAAATGTGGTATTACAATAACCGGTTTAAATCATCGGTGGGCAGCTGGTAAGCTGCCACATTAAATGAAACGGTGTGATGCGTGAATTTAGTACCTATGTATTATTCAACCGCGTCCGGTATTTCACATAATTTTCAATACCGGTTTTTAAAATAGTCGATTTCCTATCCTATTTAATCCAAATCACATATCACAGAATAAGTCCATATTTAAAAATATATCTATAATTAAATTTCTCCTTACCGTTTCATTAAATTCGACCTTAAACGGCCTAATGGAGACGTCCTCTTGTTTAGTTTTTGGTTGTTGGCCCCACCACCGATCCAGGTCCAGTGGAGGCATATCTGGTATTTTGTGGAGGGAATAAGCTAATAATACCCCGTAGCAAATTGGTACGGCGGCTATTAACCATGATACATATTTGAACATCTGTAATTGTAATAGGTAAAGAGTTTCGACATTAATTCAATTTTAGAATAGGGAATATTACGCAAAACTCTGCGTAGGGGCGGCACTGGCCCAAACAGGGCCTACCGCGAAACACGATTTTTTTTGTATGAAAAAAACAATTTTTTTTTAGAAACCTATCGCGTATATGAATGTTTCATTCATATACTTACGCGATAGGTTTTTTAAGACGATTCTAAAATAAATAAATAAAAAACTAAATGAAATTATTTTCGAACTTGCTTTCTTAGGGTTAGTTATGTATCGACGGTCCCCATCATTTGTGGTATATTTTGAATGTTTGACAAATTTGGTATGTTTTGAAAATTATTTTTGTTTTAATTTAAAAAAATGGCTAAAATGTAATGATGTGGTATATTTTTAGAAAAGGTATTTTCATATGATACCGCTCTCGATAGGTTTCTGTTTTTTTTTCGTACAAAAAATATTACGACTCAGCACTCCCATCCTAAGGGATCTTTTTTAAAGAATTGCGGGCAAAATGTTTTGTTTTGACCTCAAGTATGTCAAACGGCTATTATTTATTTATCATATGGCTAATTAATACAATGTGTTGTAAGTTTTTTCATGCAATTATCACAATTTTAATTTTAATTTCCTTAAGTAGTCAGCAGCCTCACTCGCGAGGTTTTAACAATCCAGAGGTGGTAGAATATATTTGGTTATTGGATATACGACTATACTGTACAGTCGACGTCACAGATATGTTTACACTTTTGCACCTTATTGCTTTGTAATAAGGTGCAAAAGTGTAAACATATCTGTGACGTCGACTGTACATCCATTTGCAGTTTTTTTTGCGTAGGTACACCTTTCACTATACTTATTCATATATGAATAAGTACTCTATGGTTTACAATTTGTGCTAGTGCTGCACTCTGGCGGCAGAACATTGCAGTAATACCCCCTATTGTTGGAATTATAACTTTTTGTCAGTTTATTGAATTTCAAATTTGACTAGTTTTTGCCGTTTAACCACTGTTTTATTCAAAGATTATCATCAAAGTCCGGTCTAATTAACGTTTTATTTACCAACGAATCTAATTGATATGTTGTTAATTGTAGTATAAAGAAAACCAACTAGGTCTTCATATTATAACTACGAGCAATTACTCTCGGTATGTTTTCTTTATACTTTAACACAAAAATAACCGACTTATAACTAAACTTCAAATGCCATTAGTTCACAGCATCAAAATTTGCTTTCCGAGAGGTGATGCAAAAATTACTATAAAAATACTAAAGCACAGTAGGTTTTCCTGTAATATTGAAAAAAAAAAACTCCAGATCCTGACCTGATGACTACGGGCCTATTTTGGTCCCTATATTAAAAAAAATCGGGGAACAAATATACAAAAATAAGGGTCCTGCCGATTGACCATCTCCTCCTTTTTAAAATCGCTTAAAAATTTTGGCTCGAATCCAGAACAGTGTAGCACCATCCTACCTTTTACACAATTGAAAATAACACAACACTCCACGAGTCTCCTTCATGTGTTGCTCGCGTAGGGCTCAGAGAGCACCAATACACGTGCCCTCAGCGATGTGACTTGACTTATTGGAAGGTAACGTAATTTTACTTCGATTGACCTCTCGCCGTGTCGTGTTTAAATCATTATTACTCTTCATCGTCACTAACGCTTATCTACTCAATTTACTTTCATGACAATCATGACAAAAACGAAAATATAATTACTAAAATTGACGAAAACTCTTGTCGTCTTGTACATGATAAATTTCAATATGTTTGCCAGATCTCAGCATTTGTCAGATACACTAAGGTTAGCTGGAAGATATATTTTTTTATACCACGACGGTGGCAAACAAGCATACGGCCCGCCTGATAACTACCTACCGCTACCGTAACCTATGGACTCCTGCAACTCCAAAGGAGTCACATGCGCGTTGCCGGCCCTTTACAAAAAGGAGGATTCACTGTGTTGATAGCTAAAGGAACAAGAAGGTCCCTCATCGTCAACACACGGGGTCCTCTTTGAGCTCTTTGGCAACCTTACTCACCAGCAGGAACACAACACTATGAGTAGGGTCTAATGCTATTTGGCTTAAAAAATAAGTACTTACTTGACTTGCAAGTAAGCCAGAAATCTAATTATTTTAATAAATATTTTGTTTATGTTAAATAGACACACTACTATATCAATTAATAACTTAAGTATATAAGATGGCATATATATAGGTGGCCCAGTCCTGCAGCCGCCCACTGGTGGCCTTAGTTACTTTTCTCTTCGTACTCGAATATATGACATCTATACAGGGTGTAACAGAAATGCTGGCGACCCGTTTAAAGGCATTATTGGTATCTAGAGAAAAAACCGGCCAAGAGCGTGTCGGGCCACGCTCAGTGTAGGGTTCCGTAGTTTTCCGTCCGTCACAGTAAGTGTCCCCACTTAAGAGTTAAAATAACACCGCCATGTAGGATATGATATGAGCGTTCCACGTACAGCGACATCTATCGGCAGATTAAGTAAACTATTGCGTGCGAGCTTAAAGTATGGAAGATGATTTTTATGGGATAATTCTTTATTGCGTGAACCGATTTTCACCGTTTTTACTTTATTTGAAATCACGTCATTTCATTTTGATTTTGTAGAAATTACAGGTACAATAAACACCTGCTTATACGGTTAAATTACAAACTTAGTTCCGAAATTATTTTGTAATTTTTTTCAAAAACTATTCAACTTATCAAGTTCAAAATAATTTTCCTAGAAAGTTTTTATAAAGTTGTACTTTTGAGATTTTTTTCATATTTTTAAAACTTATGGTTCAAAAGTTAGAGGGGGGGGGGGCACATTTTTTTGCTTCTGGAGCGATTATTTCCGAAAATATTTACATTATCAAAAAATGATTTGAGTAAACCCCTATTCATTTTTAAATACCTATCCAACAATATATCACACGTTATGGTTGAAATGAAAAAAAAAATCACTCCCCACTTTACGTATAGGGGAGGTACCCTAATAAAACATTTTTTCCCACTTTTTATTTTACCACTTTGTTGGCGTGATTGACATACATATTAGTACCAAATTTCAGCTTTCTAGTGCTAACGGTCACTGAGATTATCCGCGGACGGACGGACGGCCGGGCAGACATGGCGAAACTATAAGGGTTCCTAGTTGACTACGGAACCCTAAAAAAAGGAGGGTCGGCCGGCTGGGGTGACGTGTTCCATACAACAAGAAATGCGTTTAAAAAAAATTCTCCTGCTTTTTCTTAGTCTCAATACGATACCAATTGTGCTCTTTCGTTTCGTGGCAACCATATAATTAGTCCTTAGATTAAATATGTTTACGTCACACCTGGCCATAATGTGAGTTTTACCGCACGCTACGCGTATGGTGAAACTCGCATTATGCCCAGGTGGAGACGTTAAATTGTGTACTCACCACGGGCAGTAAAAAAGAAAGCCCTCTATCGCAAATTTACAACCCTCGCCTGCGGCTCGGGTTACAAATACCTGCGATTTCGGGCTTTCTTTCTTTTACAGTCCTTGGTAAGTAATGTACTATTGTATGCATGTTGTTGTTGTCGCGAATAAATGTTTTTCTTTCTTTCTTTCTTTCTTTCTTTCTTTCTTTCTTTCTCTTAAACGGATCACCACTATTTTTGTTACATCCTATATAACTTTACTTGAATTGCCTTAGTGTTGATCCATATTGATTTAAGTACATTGTGTATTAATACTTAACTACTAGGTAGTGAAAACTCTGTTTGAGATAATATTAAGTAATAATTAATAAAACTAAGATTTGAAGACAATTTATTTCTACTCTCCTTAAATCACAATCATGCTTAACATACATGCTTCATAAAAACTTATCTGTAAATTATGCCTAGTTCTTAAATTGTTACAACAAAATCAGTCTGTATGGTAACACATTGCTCTTATAGGCGCCGAATTTCCTGTGCCTCATAGTTACTAAGATATACATACGGCATAAAAAATAGTGAATTATTTATGAACTAAAATGCACAGGTTTTTAAGTTAATAATACAAAACTCTGACATACGTTGCAGTTGATTCTCGTTAACAGGCTACTACTATTACCACTGCTTATCATATAACACGAAATTTACTTCACAAAAATGTATTTATCTACACTCATACTGTAAGTACTCTAAAATGCGTTCAAAAACCGTAGACAATGACAAGCATTACAACAAACGATTTAACTATGATAAGTTTCTTATCTGCGGCAGTAACGTAATTTTAACTATGCATGCTCAAATATTGTTAAGCAATGAGTTTCAAATTTGGAACATCGAATTTGATAACATAATGTTACCGCCATGGCCAACTCGATTGGTCCCGCGCGAGCGCCGGCACAATCGAGTAGGCCATGACGGTACAATGGCGGTCATTCTATGGTTTCCGAACACTTAATTTAATATATATAATATGAGTGTAGATAAAGCAGTGTATGCAACTGTACGTAATTAGGCCTTAAAACACTCGTGTGATCTTATTATGAAATTCGCCTGCGGCTCATTTCATAAAACCACACTCATGTACAACGTCATTATTGCTTATATTCATTGGTACAGCCTTTTACTTATATTTATTGGTGCACCCTTACTTGAAGACATTGAGTAAAATAATATTCTTACGTAAAAAAAATGTTTGTTATTAAAAAGGCATGTTTTTTAAACATTATTTCATAGTAAACTGGCCAATACTTTGCACACCGTGTAAGTATCGCTATACAATATAATATTTTTATTACTTTTTCTATTGTTTTGTCAGTTAGAATGTAATTATGGTAGTATATACACCGTGGGCTGGAAAAAGAAGGAAAAAATATTATGTGACTTTACATCAATTTCGCAAAAAAAAAATTTTTTTTTGGCCATTTTTTGAATGTTTATTGCACATGAAAAGCAAATGTTATTAATAAAATTATCGCCTAAAACAAATTGTTACATTTTTTTTGTAAAAAATTAGTTTCTGCAAAGTTTTCCTTGTCACTGATATCAATAACGCCATTAGAAAGGCGTTTTGTGATGAGTTATAATAAAAAGTGTATTTTTTTAAATTGGTATTAACTCTGAAACTAGGCGTATTCCTGAAAAGTTTATAAGACATTTTAGTATATAAATATGATCAGGAATACACTGTTAAAATCAGTCTAGTTATATGGGCCCACGGTGTATATATTCTGTATAGATTGTATTACATTTTACTTCCCTTAAATTTACCCTTCCGTAACCTTTTAACGGCATAATTTTTTATGCATCAGTTGCTTTGACTGCCAAGCATCAAACGGAAAAATCGTGCCCTCAGTCAAACTGGTTATATTTTGGACGTGATATCACGTGCTGGCGCTGAGAGCACGACTTTGATTTGACGTATTTGGCGGTCAAAGGGTTAACTTTTATTCCTTAACTTTTCTTACGTACATTTTGTTATGTGTCTTATATACAAAACAGAAATTTGAACAATAAAGTGCTATTATATTACTTTATTTCTTAGGTAGACTTTAACTTGTCGACATTGAGTAAGATGTAGTCGAGGGCAGTTAAAAATGTACATTTCTAGGCGCCTGTACTAAATGTATTCTTCAATTATTTCTAAACCTTTTCAGCCTCATGAAACTTCAGGAACTCTGTTCCGGCAGCAAAAATATCGTCAGCAAATACTTGCGGCGTTTGTAAGGCGGCGAAATGCCCTCCGAAGTCCAGGGTCGTGGAGCGCACTAGGTTGGGGAATTTGTCACGGAGAACCCAATCGGGATGGTACATCACTTCATATAGGAACTTGATGGCTGCTGTTGGTACCGGAGTTGGTATTCTGAAACATGCATAAATTTATTTTCAGTGAAAATCATGTGTTGAAATCATTATTTAAATAAGTGATGTTTTCAAGTCAAATGTACATCATTGTCGGTTGTTAATGAATATTTATGGCAGTAATACTACAGTGACAACTGACAATGATGTACCTTTGACTAGAACACGTCACAATTTATGTTGATATGCGGCAGAAGAAAAGTTATAATTTGGGCTTTACTGGTCCTTTATGGGTATTATTGCTCAAGTCTTATTAGTTAAATTTCATTATAATTTTGTTCGAAAACAATTCAAGTCAAGTTTTAGACAACACGGTCTTTTAGTTGATTAAGTATCCGATTTACTTGTAATTTGGATATGATGCGTAGGTAGACACAAATAATGGGTTTCCTTCCCTTCCTTTTACAAAAACCTACATACCTATTGAGTGTTTTAAATGGAGTATTTCTTTAAACTGCTCATTAGACTAGGATCCTCCTATTTATCGAAAGGTAATATAATATTATTAGTCTACGAACTGTCAAATCGTATGTGTTTCCATGGCAACACACTAATAATATTAACCTAATATCGTTCGAGAAATCGGCCCTAGATAGAAAAATAGTGGTTTCCAAATTCAAAGGCCTTGTCCAACTAATAGCTTACCCGTGCAAAGCATAAACTTCTGGCGTCGTCGTAGAGTAACCTTCGGCGTACAGTCTCATGGAAGTCACGATGCAGTTATTCACCCATTGTATGGTAACGGTATCTAGCACGTCGTCCAGATCCAGGTTTTCCAAACCCCCATGGGGTGTGTCTAATTGATCTCTGTTACTGCATATAGCCATTTTTTCCATAATGTAAGCTGCTAGGCCAGATGGCGAGTCGGTTAAGCCAACGCCTGAAATATTATTGGTATTTAAGTATAAAATTAACATAGCTAAAAGCAAAATGTATGGTACAGCTAATGTAAAGAGCATTTTTCGCCACTGGGACCTAAATCTCTTAAATAAAACCATTTTTGTTACCAAGAAATCCGCCTGCGATGATGCGTTGATGTGATGCGTTTTTTAAATCGGGTTATAATTTCTGGTATTTTAATACTTTAAACGAAATTTTGACTTAATTAATTCTCGTACAGAAATCTAATGAGTCAGAAAGTCAAAGAAGTATTTTATCGTCAAAATAGCTCACTAGATGCCGCTGACTCCTGTTATTGACTTTTATTAAGTTTGACTATCGGAGAATAGGTAGATCACAAAAAACTCCTTGTCAGCGCATTGCCAACTATTCAAACTGATATTTACACGTAATTTTCATAGTGGAAGGTGTACGCCAAAAAAAAACCGCAAAGGTTTTTCTTCGAAATTGGGTTCGTACACCCCCCACTATCAGTGCTTCCAGTGAGATCATTTGCGCGCCGAAACTTTTCTTACAAATGATGACAATTACTTACCGACTGTATCAGGTTTAGTTGACTGGATGTGGAAGTAACCACTCTCTCGAATAAGGTATCGGAATAGATTCTTCAATGGATATATACGGTGTGCGTGTTCACCAATCAAGCTAGGCGCAATAGCTCCTAGTAGAAGTTTGACACTGCTTAAAGGCACTGAAGATAGCGGCATGTTGGTATGGAGTCTGAAAAATAGAAACCTGCTTAACCTGTTATAATAAATTCGACTTTATTTCCGAGGGTAAGGATGATTTCTTAATGCATCATTATTCTTTTTTACCAGTTGACTTAGATTCGTAATGCTTGCTCGTTTATCAAGAAATGTGCCTGTTAAGGATTATTTACCTAGCACAATTTATATTCATACGGGGTTATTGATTATTTTCTTTATATTTTTTGTATTTGGACCATTCTACTTAAAAATCAAAATTATGTCAGTTGAGTTACAGTTAAGTAATTTGCACGTTATACAATCCGTCATCATGCCCAGCAACTGCATTAACCCTTTGACCGCCCGCTGAACGCACGATTTTCCTTGCGCGTGATTTGACGTCCTTGACAGTCAAAAGGTTAAAAACAATTCAGGTTATAATATTTTGGTATTATTTGGTTCGTACCCTAACACATCATCCTGGTACATGGTAGCCATATGGGTGGCGACCTGAGAGCCCCAATCTCCGGCTTGGATGTAGAATTTCTGGATACCTAGCCGTTTCATCAGGTTCTTCATCATTATGCATATGTGAACTGGGTTAAGACCCGGCTTGCTCGTACCCTGAAACACAGTTTTTTTTAAGTCTATTAAAATTATAGAGGTTAGGACGCATATATAAGGTTGTACACAGTACATCAGGTACAGATGTCGCTAGTAACTCTTCAAGCTCGTACCGCTAAGACCCTCCCGAGGTCATTGCACTCAGTGGAAATGCTTAGTAATTCTGGGCTAAACCATACAAAAAAAAACAACCAGCTTGAACATAAGTTACTAGGTTGATAAATAACACGCAGTTTGCATTTAAATAAGGCAGAAACCTACATTTAAGGCGGACTGTGGACTTTGACCAAAAATTGAGTCCGAAAGAGAAGTCAATTCAGAGGGTTTTGACAATAATGCATGTCAATAAGTCAATATATCAATGCTGTAAGGTGTTGGCGGCGCTTACGTCATTTTACTATGCGGCACTTACGTCCTTTTACTATTTGGCACAACAGATTTTATTCAATATAGTTTTCATTGAAAGTACTTATCAGGTCTTTCACTCTTTTTTTCAATCTTTATACCCACGGTTCAAAAGTTAGATGGGGGGACACCCTTTAATAGCTATTATTTACGAAGCTAATTAGTTTTAGGTATCCAAAAAATGTTATAGAATACCTCTTTTATTTTTGGAAGATCCAACGATACCCCAAACGATAGGGTTGGAGCGAAAAAAAGTTCACCCCCCACTTCATGTGTACGGGAGGTACTCTAATAAAAAATATTTTCCAGTTTTTATTCTACCACTTTGTCGGCGTGATTAATGCACATACTCGTACTAAATTTCAGCTTTCTAGTGCAAACGGTCACTGAGCTAGAACGCGAACAGACGGACAGACGGACGGACGGACATGGCGAAACTATAAGGGACTCTAATAAAAAATATTTTCCAGTTTTTATTCTACCACTTTGTCGGCGTGATTAATGCACATACTCGTACTAAATTTCAGCTTTCTAGTGCAAACGGTCACTGAGCTAGAACGCGAACAGACGGACAGACGGACGGACGGACATGGCGAAACTATAAGGGACTCTATTTGACTACGGAATCCTAAAAAGATGTTTTTTTAAACATCTCAGCATACTTCGCCATCTGATTATGTAGGTCCCACTAATACTGAACTTGTTTTTCTTTGACCAACCAGCACGAAATTACGAAACAATATTGTTTCATACGTTTTACCAATTTCAACTAAGTCGTAGGTTTAACAATTCAGATTTTTTAGTTTCATTATTTTTGTATGTTTTTGAAATGGCTATTTGTTTGTGATTTAATGGTGGGGTGGGCCCAATCGTAAGTAAAACTTGTTTTTTATAATGTATAATGTTTGCATATTCCATAATTATGCACTTTAAGACCGGACGTTGGTAAATTAGCCGGAATACAGGCTAATTTACCAACGTCCTGTATTATTCTAATTTTGATATATTTAAGTAATACTAACTTCAGAATATCCAAATCCAGGCAAATCAACAGCAATCACTTCGAATACAAAATCGTAGCCGTCTTTAGGTGAAGTTAAAATCGGGATAACTTTGTCAAACTCCTTTGAAGAGCTGGGCCATCCATGCAACATGAGCAAAGGTAACACTTTCACATTCTTAACTGAAGGCTTCACTCTCATAAAATGGAGATCGAGACCCTGTATCTTAGTCTTATAATGGGGAAATCGGTTCAAGAGTTCCGCTCGATTTTTGAAATCGTAGTTTTCTGTCCAGTATGTTAATAACTTCTCCAAATAAGCGGTGTTCATGCCATACTCCGAATTAATACCATCTAGGGGCGGTGTTAGGGGACGCCTGCTTTTAATTCTCTGTTTTAGGTCGGCGATCATCTGAAAAGAATAATAATATTTCTAAAAATACTGAGTAGGTATGCACCAAGTCGTACGTGCAAAAATACTAAGGTAGAATAGGCATGATGAATTATGCAATAAAATTTAGTTGGAAAGATGCAAAATGATCAATATATCCAACTAAAGTAAAAATTTATAAATTCTATTGAAATGGCTCAAAGATATCTGGTTGCAAATTTTCTAAATTTTACGATTTTTTAAAGTGCGAAATTAAAAAAAAAACAATAATACCATTCGATTTTTTACGTTTTACTGTGAAATAAATTGTATGGCAACCATATACATAAACGCAACATTTCACTGTAAAAATAGTAATTTCATATTTTTCCCATACTTTAAACAGGGCGACTATGTGATCGTGACGTGACTTTTGCACGTCATTTTATAAGGAGCGTTTTGAGAAACAAATGCAAATCTCGGACTTTAAGTCTCATTTCTAACTTTTGTGTCGCTTTAACGCGACTGGCCCCATATAGACATTTGATCCTCACCTCACAACAAAACGAATCGATTGATACCATACATGAAAAAAATTCACCATGCCTTTTCGTAATAGAGTGGAGTAATTTAACAGCTAGCATATAAATCTGTTGTCAAATTATGTAAAGTGCTGTCGAATTATCCCACTGAATTATGAATACTACTTTATTTGCTTTTATTGCAAGGGTACATTCCCGAGCTTAAATTAAGTATACGTCTCAAAGACACTAATGTCCTAAAAGTGTCCTGTTCTGAAATAACCTACAGTTAATTTTATCTTTATGACTGCTAACCTAACCTAATGGATTAAATTATATTTGTTTTGTATTATTGTTGTAAGACACCGCAATAGGTAAATGATGCACCTGTGAGTAATATACGTCAATAAAATATGCTTCCTTTGTATCTCGTAGTGCGAGTAATTATGCCGATTCGTTTCCTTAATCGTAATTTAACTAACCATATGCTGAAATTAAACAAAAAAAAAACAGTTTTATGTAATATTATGATCCGTTTAAAAATCAAAAATTCACAATAGTTATTTAGATTTGGGTAGGTGCCTAAAAGGGTATTTGTAGGTATATGAAAATAATATCATTACTGGATTGTATAGCAATTTTATACTATACGAGGTGTTTTAAATATACGTTGTGACTGCGTGTTGAGTGTTAAAGTGTCTATAGACGGACACTAAATATTAATTCCAACCTACCAGCGTTATAATAAAACAAGGAAGTATCCAAAACGAACAGGGGGCACTGTTTTGTGATTAGCATGTTTTCAGTATTCAGTCTAGACAAGGGACAAAAAATATATATGCCGCATTATACCTAGTCATTGTTGTAGCTAGTCATTTATTCCAAGGTAGCCAACCCAATATGGCTGTTGTTAATTTTGCACTGTTTGTGGTTTTCGCCATACTAACTAACGATACATTTAATGTAACATAAATATGTAGCCGCGACTATTACCAATATGTTTTTGTCACATTAAATGAATCCAAATTTTCAGACGTGACCGTGTAAGTCTTATTCAGCAGCTTTATTTGAAAGGTTCTCACTCAAAAGTTCGAAGCAGTAGTAGGAAAGAAACTTTAACTACAGAAATATTAGAGCTTTCTTTATGTGAAAAACAGTCAACAAGACAAATATCGAGAAAAACCAATCAACTTTTTACTGGGGCGTAACACTTCAAAGGTCTATAAAGGGTAAACTGAGCGACGTTAAATTGTGAGAAAATAGTAATAAACCTCCCTTTTTATCCTTTTTTTTATTTCTCAATTTTACCTTGAACTTGGGCAAAATTACTCTCAATTTGGACGACTTCTTCTCGACTATTCAAAAATTGACCGTTCACTGTTCACTGTATCCGAATCAAGGATGATATAGACATGGATGGACAATATCCATACAAAATCGCGTTCCCTTATTTCAGCGTACCGAAAACAGACGTATAGCCTGAAGGTTCGAGGAACGCGATTTTGTATTGGCATCAAGGATGATTAAGACATGGATTGACAATGCTTATACAAAATCGCGTTCAGGCTATACGTCTGTTTTCGGTACTAAGTGCCACAGCGCCATCTGTCGAGTCTGGAGTCGAGTTATTCTGTCAGCGTTAAGCGACGAACAAAGTATTAGAAACTGGGATTTAGTGTCTGGCGTGACCGATAGATGACGCTAGTGCTTTAACCTGAAATAAGGGAACGCGATTTTGTATGGGTATTGTCCATCCATGTCTATATCATTCTTGATCCAAATGTACCTTTGTCTATTAAACGTGCATCTTACCATGTCATCAAACTCAATCTTGAAAGGTCGAATGGTAGTATCGTCTTGTTTTGGCCTTGGTTCTTTGCCCCACCATCGATTCGACTCTAGTTGTGGCATTTCAGGTATTCTGTTGAGGGAGTAGGTCAGGAACACCCCGTAGCCTATGGACACGGCCGCTACCATCCATGGTATGTGTTTCAACATCTGCAATTGTCACGGAAACGTTTTTAAATTCATTTATGAATTTAATAAAAGCTCACCAATCTTGACCGACTACGAAAATATTCTCGAATCTACATATACACTTAGGTGCGAAACTGTCCCAATAATAGCATCTTAGTAGAATGTGGACAAGTTGATGTCGAACAAGCACATGATTAATACATAAAGTACTCCTTGAATTTTTTACAAATTAGCGTAACATATGATGTACTTGGCATTTACGTTTTTTTTGTAATTTAGAATCGAAAAGTAGAAAAAAACACATTTTTATTTTTTTCAATACTTTTATTTCCTCCTATGGAAACTCCGAATAGGGAACCATACATAATTAAGAAATTCTGCCTTTATAAAATCATCATGAAATTGTTTTAATGGGGCATATTTTTCAAGTTACTTTTAGGTGACTTCGAGTTCGGTGCAAAATTATACCATTAAAAACAGCCATAGAAAGTGTCTGTTAGTTCAATGATAAAGACGACTGTTACTCTGCCATAACTACAAAACTATGTTAATGATTCAAACAGTTGATACCTCATTTTATAGAGGCTGAATTTCTTAATTATGTATGGTTCCCTATTGCACATGATTAATACATAAAGTACTTCTTGAATTTTTTTACAAATTAGCGTAACATATGATGTACTGGCATTTACGGTTTTTTTGTAGTTTAGAATCGAAAACTAGAAAAAAAAACACATTTTTATTTCCTCTTACATAATTAAGAAATTCTGCCTGTATAAAATCATCATGAAGTTGTTTTAATGGGGCATATTTTTCAAGTTACTTTTAGGTGACTTATAGTTCGGTGCAAAAGTGTACCATTAAAAACAGCCATAGAAAGTGTCTGTTAATTAAATGTTAAAGACGACTGTTACTCTGCCATAACTACAAGACTATGTTAATGATTCAAACAGTTGATACCTCATTTTATAGAGGCTATTTGGAGTTTCCATAGGAGGAACTAGAAATATTCGAAAAAATAAAAATGTGTTTTATTCTGCTTTCCGATTCTAAATTACAAAATAACCGTAAATTCTAAGTAAATATGTAAGGCCGAATTGTACAAATTTTAAAGAGTACTGTTATGTATTAATCATGTGCCCCTCTCCTTGATCGACATCAACTTCTCCACATTCTACTAAGATGCTCCTATTGGGACAGTTTTGCACCTAAGTGTAGGTATTTTTCATGAATTGAAAGTTTTCCAGTGAGCCCATTTTTTTTAAAAACTAAAATCAAGGTTTAGAGGTTTAGTATAATTGGAACGAAGGACGAGTAATATTTATTATAAGAATTAGAATATTTTTATCCAGGACGCTTGGTAATACAAACAATAAACACAATTTTTACAGGAACATTTTAAATAATAGCGTCACTGAAAAGGTTTCCACTCAGCTTGGTGTTAAGGTACCCTAGGGATATCTTAACGCTGGTCTTCCGTGGAAACCTTTTCAAAAGAGGACAACTGAACATTATATAAAAAGAAAATCTTATTTCTAATGAAACTTATTTATGGTTACTTAATTATCTAAAATCTGAGATTATTGTTTGTAAACTACATATAAATATACATACGAGTACCACTGTGACATACCGTATATTTTTATCCGAGTTCATAATGTTCTGATTATTTTAGAAGCTTTAAGCTTTAGTTACATACTTATTTTACTTTGTTAACATAAACTACACATCTCATTTGATTGATTCTATATGGAAGATTAGTATTGGAATGAAACTGATTTGAATCATGTCGAATAATGTTGAAAAAACTGATGGAGCTGATGTCATGCTATAGAATAAACATGTCTACCTACATTTTTATTAAAAATTAGATACTTTTCTGTATATATTATGTTCATCTGATACCACCTTCATACATAACTGAGAAAGTATTAAATTTTAAAATAAATGTTGACGGATGTTTTCTGCGTAAGTCCCTAATCAGCGAATTCATCAAAATTAGAAAATTATCTCTAATCTGTGACATGGACACGTGTCGATAATGAAACCGTATCTACCGACACAATTACAGATAAACAAAATTATGTAAACTTTAACATGTTAATTATAAATTCTAATATTATGTATGGCTTTTCATGATTCGGGTACAGAATCTACACATAACCTACATTAATTTTATTTAAATTCATTTCTTACTGACAAGCCCATACGTTCAAATAGTTAGCTAGGTATCGGAGATCATAATAATAAATCATTGGGAAAAGCAATCAGTATACCTATTGTGCAAAAAAATCATAACGCCTTCTAAAACGTACGAGTAATTATGCAATGTATATCTACATCATCATGTTGATGTTGCATTCGCTGACTTAACAGTTTTTGTATTTTTTTAAATATTTTATTTACCTAATCTTGAAAGGTAGTTAATAACCTACTAAAATTTACACGACGAAGGATAGTTCATACTTAGTTATTTAGTTCCGCCTGGTTTAAGTTGGTTCAACATAATATAAATTGTGACTAACGGATAGCAAATCACAAAAATATATGAAATAGCTTAGTTTTAAATCTTCATTATTACTCTAAACTGCAAATTGAAAGTGTATATAATTGGAGATTCAAAAAATATATATACTTAATCAAGAAAACGCGGCAGTAGTTCAAATGTCCTACCTTTGTCACGATAACAATAAACACAGCGAGTCACCAGTCTTCATAAATCCTTAATCATTAATTCAATATCTCTTCCGCGAGCGCACACTACACAGTACACGTGTTCGCGCGCACGCGTCACTTGCCAAAATCGCACTAAGTTCGTTGGTACAGTTTATTTAGCCTCGACCTTACGTTGCCTTGATAATCACTGATACCTCCAGACTGAACGATACGCGAATCCGAGGAGGTTAGAACCAATGTAGTTTGCATGCCCGTTATCCGGTTGAAGAATTGATTTATTCAAGTACAAAGGTTTACCTTCGAACTAAACACCACAAAACTCATGAATATGTTTGACTGTGGGATCAGCAGTCTCTGATCAATATACCTAATTAAAAAATTATAAAAATGTTATATTGCGCAAAACTTTAACGTAATTGATAACAATCAATAGATATATGTATTATGGTATTTATGGTAGTTTTATTTTATTTATCCATACCGCTTTGTCTCTTTATGCCTGGTGATTTTATTGAAAGTACCGTCAAAACGTTGAGTTAACTTGACAGCAGTTGAATCTGTAAGGAAATAAAATTATTTTGTTGAATAGTTTTGATTTGCAATTTTTAAGTAAAATCTGGCCTCTGACAACAGAGAACTTGGTCACTTTTTCAGAAGTATATGACATTTATTTCAGTTGACAGCAGTTGATAAGAGAATAACCCTGGCAAAACAAACGGCAATTTCGACGTGATGTCATGAAATGGCCGCATAAACGCTTAAAATTTTGCTTCTTCTTCTACATACTTACATGCAAACTCCATTGATTTTAGTCTCTGCTCTGCGCGGATCTATTACTTACCTCACGAGACAGACTGAACTTGTTTGCCTTACGTATCTAGTTTCACACTCGAAGAGAGAGTCTTGTCATTAATTGTCATTTTGTCTTTTTTAAATTAGTATTAGTTCTCTTTGATTTAACAGTTTTTTTTGTTTGTAAATCCTTTATTGTACAAAAACAAGTCAAATAAAATATAAATTAGGAAAACGCAAGTACAAAGGCGAACTGGTCCCTTTAAGTTAACCTCCAGTTACCCTTTGAGTATTTTTATACCTAATTAATTAATTATTGATGTAGGTAAAGCAATACTATTAGTAGACGTATTACACTGTACGTGTAATTTTACGTAACGCGTATGGTACCGCTTAGTAACGGTACGTTCTTCTGAATAATAAAAAGCTGAACAGATAGCGGTTTTAGTTCCCCAGCAAGAGATTTATGACATTAAAGCGAGTAGTTTTAGTCATACCATGAAGGTATTCCTTAATTTATCCAGAGCTAAAACCTATCATTAATATAATGGTTTTAAATATATTTAACAATGGGATTACTGATTTCAGTTTCTATTAGATACTTAAGAAGGTTCATTAGGTCTTCATTCTTCTCGTGTCAGAACCGTTAGAACCGGTGTAGTTTTTTTTTCTTTTATACTTTGATAAACTATTTGTCGTGTAAAAGTGCCCTTGTGGCCTATTTACTGAATAAATGTTCGAGTTTGAATTTGAGGTACATACATATAGGTGTATACAACGTGCCCGTGAGCATTGCGAGAGATTTTAACCACGCATTTCTGAGGTCAAAAGAATGAAAAAACATTATATGACTTTTGTTGTAAAACGCCAAAAAAAAATTTTTATTTTTATTTATTTTTTTCAGTTTTTTGGAATGCTGTTCTACATAAAAAGTAAATGTCATTAGAAAAAAGTAACGGAAAAAGTAAATTGCTACATTTTTTCTCGTAAAAACTAGTCCATGAAAAGTGTTTCTTAGGTCTTTGATATCAGTCAATAAGAGATGTCTAGACTATGCCCCATACCGGTGAGATCGCCATCAAAAAATCATTTTACACTGAGAAACAATTCAAAATGCAATTTTTTGTAAGTAGTATTTACTCTGAAACTATGGCGAATTTCGGAAAAGTTTAAAGGACATTTTGTTCTCTAAATATGATCATGAATACACTGTTAAAGTATCTCGCAATGCTCACGGGCACCGTGTATATATATACTACATACATTTATTAAGAGCCGCGCCGTTTAGCTTGAAGCTGGGTCTATTTTATTATTATATTAGAAATGTGGGTAGATACTTGAGCTTGTGAAAATCATCATGTACCTAATGTGTAAATAACGTTGAATAATTGACTGGGTAGTCTTAAAATACCTGTTTATACCACGGTATCTAATTTAAACATTCACACTAACGAATATTCGGTAAAAAATGTCAGTTGATGACTTCAGAACTTTGAGTCGGATTTAGGTCAAACAGTCTGGCCCTGAAGACAGGACTTCCAATGAGCATTAAACGTACAGTGCCTACCCAACAATGTCCTCGACATTCCCAACCTCGGCCCTCGGACAATATGTATAACGCTTCAACAATTGCGGCTTGTATGTGTTGCAATTGCATGCAATTTCTTTTGTGCTTTAAAAGTGGGTAGCAACCGAAGCGGAGAAAGTAATCAGCATTGAGAAAGTGCACTCCCGAATATAGGTCACCACTTTAACCCGGTCACTCGGAAATGTAGTTGTAATCCATACTAATATTATAAATGCGATTGTGTGTCTGTCTGTCTCTTACCTCTTCACAATTAAACCGCTAAACCGATTTATATGAAATTTGGTATGACAATAGTTTAAATTCAGCGAAAGGATAGTTTTTATCCCAGGCATCATCCCTTAAGGGGGTGAAAACGGGAGTGGAAATTTGTATGGGGAAACAATAACCACTGAACCGATTTAGATGGCATTAAGTATGGAGTCAGTCAGTCCCGGGAAGAACATATAAAACAATAAGAATTATTAATTCCACGCGGACGAAGTCGCGGGTAATAGCTAGTTTAATAATAACATTGCGATGAACAGACGTAAAGAGTGAAATTATATATGAGTCTAAGTTAAATTAAAAAAAAATTAAGTGACACTCATAACATATTATGCCAGTCAGCTTGTGAATATAAATACCTAATAATCTACTCGTGAAATGAATTAAAAGTCTCACGAAAGGCATGAATTCGCTGAATAGCTCTGACACGTGTAGGCTAGCTAGCTATAGTTACCATATAGCATCGTTTACTTACGAGCCTTTAAGCGCAGGACACACTTCAGCGGAATTTAGTTAACATAGAGAAAGCCGAAAAGCGGAATTTTGTTTGAATTCTTGTGTGGAACATGGTTACATATTCCAACAAAACTGTTTACACAGATTTATGTACATACATATCCTGTCAACCTATTTCTATACGTTAATATGTACATCTATAAAAACTTATATTATCATGCACATCTATATATATATAACTCAAAGGTGACTGACTGACTGACTGACTGACTGACATAGTGATCTATCAACGCACAGTCCAAACCGCTGGTTGTAGAGATTCCAAATTTGGCACGTAGGTTCCTTATAAGGTCTAGGGGTGCGCTAAGAAAGGATTTTTCAAA
Source organism: Pammene aurita (assembly GCA_947086415.1). Lineage (NCBI taxonomy): Eukaryota > Metazoa > Arthropoda > Insecta > Lepidoptera > Tortricidae > Pammene > Pammene aurita. The sequence continues at coordinate 18,321,000 of OX352301.1, read as the reverse complement.
ATTCATCCCCTAAGGGGGTGAAATGGGGGTCCAAAGTTTGTATGGGGAAACAAGATTAGTTAGTCTATTTTATTCGAAAATTCACAGAAGTATTCCTAACAATAAATGAGTAAATACGTGTTGCAGGTTTTTTGAGAATTCAACCCCTAAAAGGGGGAAATGTGGTCAAAAAGTCTGAAAATCAACATGGGTATTGTTTCTATGGTTTATCGGGTCGTTGATTACGAAAACAACAACGATTTTAAAATCCGACGTGGCGGACGTGAAATACCATCTCCCCTGTTAGGGTACAATGGGGTTGAAATGTCTAAATATCCATATGGGTGTCGTTTTTGTGATTTTTTGGGACGTTAATTAAGAAAATGGCATCGATTTTGAAATTTAATAATGTGGACATGACAATTCTTGAAAGTATTTGTGCCAAATTGCAATCTTCTAAATATATAAAAGAAGAAACTGACTAACATATCAACGCACAGCCCAAACCGCTGGTTCTAGAGATTCCAAATGTGGTACGTAGGCTCCTTATAAGGCATAAGGATGCACTTAGAAATAATTTTTAAAAATTCACCTCCTAAGGGGGGAAATGGGGTTCAAAGTTTGTATGGGAAACGAGATTAGTTCAACTATTTTATTCGAAACTTTACACGAGTATTCCTAACGATAAATGAGAAAACAAGTGTTTCAGCTTTTTTGAGAATTCAACCCATAAGGGGAAAATGTGGTGACAAAATTTAAATATCAACATGGGTATTGTTTCTATGGTTTATCGGGTCGCTGATTACGAAATCAATACTTAAGGGGGTGAAATGGGGGTTGATAGTTTGTATGGGGAATTTTTAAACGTTGAACCAATTTAGATGAAACTTGGTATAGAGATAGTTTGTGTACCGGGAAACGACATGGGACAGTTTTTATCTCGAAAATCAATCTTTAAGGGGGTGAAATGGGGGTTGGAGGTTTGTATGAAGATTTTTTTACCGCGAACCGATTTAGATAATTTTGTTGTGGATATAGTTTGAGTCCCAGGAAACAATATGGAATATTTTTTAAGCCAAAAATCAATCTTAGAGGGGTAGAAAACATGTTGGTAGTTTGTATGGCGAATTATTAACCGCTGAACAGACGATTGAAATGAAACTTGGTACATATTATATAGATTGAGTCTCGGTAAACAATATAGGATAGTTTTTGTCTCGAAAATCAACCCTCTAGGGGGTGAAACGGGGGTTGAAAGTTTGTATGGGAAATTAATAACCGTTGAACCTATTTAGATGATTTGGTATGGAGATATTTTGCGTTCTGGAGAAGGATATATAATAGTTGTTATCCCAGAAGTCATTCCTTAAGCGGGTAAAAAGGAGGGTGGATTACTAATTCCACGCAAATGACGTCGCGGGGAAAAGCTTCTATTCAAGAGTAGAAATCTGTATTAATCATAATCTCTCGGTAGTAAGTCGTTGATGGCGTAACAATTAAACAATTATTGCAATAATTTCTTTAAAATAAAAAATGAGGGAGCCGCCCTCTTCAAAACGTGGTATACCGAAACCTCCAGAATGTAACGAATACTTTTCCGAACACTGCTTCTAAATCAGTTCAGCGAAACGCAAGATGATCGCGGACAAACATACATTCCTACATACAAACATGCGAGTCTAACTGAGAACCTCCTTTTTTAGTACTTTTAGTACGCGGGCGAAGCCGCGGGAAAAAGCTAGTTCGTGTATAAGTATTCGTATCATAGACTGAGAGCTAGCCACGTCAGATATGACACAATAATGAAAGCAACGAAACCCCTCTAGTCAGTTTGCTATTCTATGCTTATTTCCATATCTGGACATCTAGCAGCTGTAAAGTTGTGCAGGCCAAAGAATGTCAACCCAAAGAATGAATGAGTTTGATGCAATATAATGAGGTAATTATATAAATAATTAGATTATATCACTGCCAAAGTTTATGTTGGAGTAAAGTAGTGCTAAACGACGGATAATGTAATTCATATTTTGTCGCCTCCTGTTTTTGTTTCCGTAATAATACGCAATGTTTTTTGTTCTAATGTAAAAATATAGGCCCTATCTTATAAATGAGACAACTACGGCTGTTTTGGTATTACTATTTTTCAATTCAAAAATTTTGCTAGTCTGTCACTCTGACCTCCACCCGTTAAAAGCTGCCAGATGCCCGGATCTAGCAATAAAGATAGTATAGCAATCTAACCAGACGGGTTTTATTGCTCTCATTATCCAGCTCTTAGTCCATCACTTATTCTGCAATGTTACAAAATACATTTTCATTTCTCATACTCTGAAAGTGGGTCATTGTTCATCTAAGTGGCCTGCTGAAAGTGGCACATTTCTGCTTTAGAGCAGAAAAGGATTAAAAAAAAATTGTATGGTTAATCGAAGTTATATTGGGCAACGGCCTTAATAGACGGAGAGCTGGCCACGTCAGATATGACACAATAATGAGAGCAACGAAACCCATGTAGTTAGTTTGCTATACTATGCTTATTTCTAGATCCGGACATCTGGCAGCTGTAAAGTGGTGGAGGTCAAATAATGCAAATAACTTGATGAAAACAAGTCCTAGAGTTTTGGGTTTAATGAAATATTATGTGAAATTATTTATTATATATATTTTAAATTATTAATTAGGTTAAATTATATCCAGAAGGTTCTATTTGGGGAAAGTAGTGCCAAATGATGTAAGATGCAATTTTTAGTTAGTCGCCTACTATTTTTGTTTCCGCAGTAATAGACAATGGTTTTTAATCTAATGTTAAAATATAGGCCCTGTCCTCTATAAATGATACAACTTTGGCATTTTTTACCTATTTTGGTATTACTTTTTTCCAACTTAAAAACTTTGTTGGTCTGTCACTCTGACATCCACCCATTAAAAGCTGCCAGATGCCCGAATCTAGCAATAAGGATGGTAAAGCAGTCTAACTAGACAGGTTTCATTGCTCTCATTATTGTGTCACATCTGACGTGGCCAGCTCTTAGACCATAACCTATACAGCCATAGTACGATTAATTTTAAATTTATTACATTTTTATAGACGAAAATATTTGATAATTGTTTTTGATATTATTACAAATAATGTTTAATATAATAAATATAAATTATTTATGACTCGCTTTCAAGACAAGAGGCAAAACTTTGAGAAAAAAGTAAAAATGTTGTTTAAGACACTGATTAAACTACCAGGAATTCGTGAAAAAAAAATACTGACATTATGGCGTAAAAAAAGTAAACTGGCGGGAAACCTAAAATAAATAAGTGCATATCTTTCTTTGGAAGTTCTATTAGCTGTGTTAAATTTCGAAATTAATTTTAATAAGATGAGTTCTAGCGGTTCTGAAATGGATTTAACATCTGATTTTATAAAAGAAGAGGCTCAAGCTGTCGTGGAGAACCTTTTACCGACAGTGTCAAAGGAACGATATATGAAATCGTATAACAATTTCATGAAGTGGCGAGGTGAAAAGCGAGTGAAATCCTTATCGGAAAGTGTGTTCCTTACTTATTTCAACGAATTATCAAAGAACCTCCAGCCTTCAACTCTATGGAGCATAATTTCAATGTTAAGAACGGTTATAATAAGTACAAAACACGACATCAATATAAATAACTACACCAGGCTGATATCATTTTTGAAGAGGCAGTCAGATGGTTTTGAATGCAAAAAGTCGAAGGTTTTTACTGCGCAAGAAGTAGAAACCTTCTCGAATCAAGCCCCTGATGAAATATAAGTATTTGACAACAAAGGTATGGGAAATCATTACAACTATTATTTAACTTAACGTACACTCAACATAATCTCATCGAGTTTAGGCTCGTTATAATCGTATATAGTGGATGTATATTTAATGAACGACACAGTCTGTGAAAAAGCTTGTAGGTATCCACAATTTAAATTTAGACAGACATTTCTTAATAGTTATAGGTGTTGTTTAAAAAGTCTGCAACGGTAACAATGTGGGTTAATAAGATTATTATATTGCAGGTGGCACTAATTTTGGGCATAAGCGGCGCATGTAGGAGCATTGAACTCACGAATCTCACTATGGAAACATAGAAAAACACGGCCAATTACATGAAGAGCGAAATAATTCACTCCATACGTCTACGAACGAAAGTATGCCTTCTCCGACATTTACAGCCCTGCCTATAAATGATACTCAAATATCACAACAAGTATCGAATATTAATATCCCGGGAAAGAATCTTTCTCTAAGGGGGCGTCCATTAATCGCGTCATACGTTTTTGGCTTGTTTTAGAAGCCCCCCCCCCCCCCCCCCCTGGTGATCTTTGGTGATATTTTCAGGACCCCTCCCCCCCCTGTCCAATATGACGTGTAATTTTTTGCAAACTAAAGTAAGTACAGTTTTCTAACACGTGAACGTGAACCTACATACTTACGTAACGTACTTACACGTAAAGGGTAAAAAAATGAAACTACATGTATACATATAAAATAAAATTATCTTTAATAGAAAAAAACCGGCCAAGTGCGTGTCGGACCACGCGGTTTCGTACCTACTATCGAAAAAGTAATATCAAAAGGTCGTATCTGCGTATGAAATGAGTTTTTAGGAGATAACTCAATAATTCCTAAACCGTTAATGTTCTCAATTTTTTGGATCTCCGGTTCAAAAGTGACAGGGGGGACATAAGTTTTTTAGACTTACGGGGTGATTTTTTTCTTAAGATATTCACTAAATAAAAAATAAAATTCAAACAGACCTCAATGTGTATTTTTTTTATTGATGTTCAGGACAACAAGACAAGAGTTATTTTGAAAGAACTGTCGAGTGATGTGCATTATGTCGATATTTGGTAAAAAAAATTTTTTTTGACATATAATTACATGTATGGAGTAGTGCCCCTCCTTAAAATATCTTTTTCAGCAATTTTACTACAAAACTAAGTAGCGGCATACAAAAACACACCTTATATTTAAATATTTATTAAGAAATACGTTTTATAGTTTCTCAGTAAAATGGCTGTGATATACGGACGGACGGACGGACAGACGGACATAACGAAACTATAAGTGTTACGTTTTTGCCACTTTAGCTACGGAACCCTAAAAACATACTTCACAAAATAATATGTCAAATGCCATTAAAAATTATTTACTATCATAGTGCTAGTGCAATTTTACTCTGCTTTTGACCGATCAATTCATTTAAAAGTTGATAATTTTTATTTTATTGACCATAATACAGTATAGCACAAGGAACAAAAAAATTACACGTGATATGTGTCCAGACCCCCTCCCCCCTGTGGTGATCATTGGTGATTTTTTCTTGACCCCCTCCCCCCCTAAACAATATGACGCGATTAATGGACGCCCCCTAACGTTCAATAATTGTACGAACGTTACTATTAATTTTAAGTAGGCAACTTCATTGCACATTTTTTATTAAATAGTTTTATTATACCTGGCTTGTGTTTACTTTCCTCATATTCGAAATGAAAAGTAGAGTGTTTAACTTGGGTGAAAGCACCCATTTCTGCCTCGAACTATTGGCGCTCTCACTTCGTTCGAGCGCCAAAATACCTCGACAGAAATGGGTACCTTTCAGCCCTCGGTTAACAATCTACTATTTCATCTCTCCTGTTCGGAAAGTTTTATTTTCCTGGGTAGATAGCCGGGTGGAAAATTGTTTTTCCATCCTTAGGGTGGAAAGTAATTAGCTGTGTTAATTGTGGATTGAGCCGGTGCCCACCCGGATGCCCTGCTCCCCGACCACCGGCAAAACATTGAATTTGTCTTTTTCAAATTGTTCAAATTTAACTTAACATTTTTATAGATTATTCTTTATATACCAGTTTTATAAAATGTGCGCGTGGTATTGCACTTTCCTCACAGTCGAAATGAAAAGCAGAGTGTTTAACTCGGGTGAAATTACCCATTTCACCCTCGAACTATTGGCGCTCCTCACTTCGTTCGAGCGCCAGAAATATTTCAGGTGAAATGGGTCACTTTCAACCCTTGGTTAACAATCTACTATTTATACTTATGTACCTTGCTTAAAAGTGAGTTGAGATACTATAGGTAGGTACCTAAACAAATGTAGAGAAAGTCATCGGCATTTTAATGATCGTCATATCACATCTTTTAATTTGATCTCCTAGGCAATGATTAAGTTATAAAATGTTGTCATCTTTTTAAGTGAAATTTCCACCAATAACAATAACATTAGGGGAAGAGTGCCCAAAGCGAGTAACGTGCCTAGCGGGTAGGCGCCATTATACCGTTGTATGCAACACTAGCGTATATGTGTGTGTGCGCTGGGATTAACCGAACATAGACATGTTTCGACCTGTTACGCGTGAGTGTCGCATGGTTGTGTCGAAGTTTGTATTTAAAGTTTTCAGTGGATTTCCTTAAAAAAATGCGTTGTAAGTATTGGCTGATTAGTCGAATACCTGTAACATTACATGCTTAAACTATTTACCATATTTTTAATGCCCAACTAATGTTTAAAATATAACTAATGGTGGATGTGTATCGGTTTTGATTTTGAGGTTATCGGTTGCGAATAAAAAAATGCGTTCTTGGGCAAAGCGGGTAGGGCAAAGTGGGTAGCTACCCGCTAAACATAAAACTAACAGTCTTTGTTCTCTATTTCAAGATTTAAAGAACCGTATATCCTTCAATGATCATAACTTGAAATAGAGAACAAAGACTGTTAGTTTTATGTTATTTTGTTAAGGAAATGCTTGATATGTAAAGGAGAAACTAGAATTTTGGTTGAATTTATGTTCAAAATTTAGGAAATTAATTTTAATTCAATAAGGTACAAGAAATTAGGCTAAAAATGGGTAATATCTACTTTATCGTAATTATTGAGTAATACTTTGTCTATTAGGAATGTTTGGAAAGCATTATTTGTAATATTGCCTAACTCAATTATGATTACCCGCTTTACCCTTGGGTATACCCGTTTTGCCCAAAGACGTCTACCCACTTTAGGCCCATATCTGGGCAAAGCGGGTTATAGAAGACCTTTTAGTTTTTTTTAATACAAAACTATGATAAATCGTTAGTTACAAAATGAAGTTTTATTTTATAGTTTAGTAAATTTCCTATCTATTAATAAAAGATAGTTAACTATATCGCCATAATTTACTATGTTTCTTTGTCCTTGTCGTTAGCTTACCCGCTTTGGGCACTCTTCCCCTATTATTCGCTAATCCTTTACCATTACCACGTGTATTAGATGCCCTTGACACGGCTATATTATACATCTATGGGGACCCACAACTTCGCTATCTGGCAAGTATAACTAGACCTCTACATCAGTAACAACTGTGCCTAATCTGAGACCAAATTGATACTGGCGTGTCTGAGGTAAATACATTTGATGAGTCTTTTAGTTATTCACGCGTCGGACCAGAGGTGTTGTTCAAAACGTCGCCAAGCAAGCCAGAGTCGAATACGCAGGCTTACCAAATATTGCAACTATGAGTAATAACGTGTGGTTATTGACGTTGTCATGTTCTTAGTCAGTCATTCGTAAATATAAATGGTGGAAGTGTTTACGGCTGATATGGGTGTATATACATTATTACGTCAATTATTTTTTATTAATTTACATCGCCCTGCCACCAATGTAAGAATTTGCCCTACAAGTCATTAGTCTTGCGAACGCCAAGACCACAATAGACTGGTTGACCCTAAAGTATGACTCGCCTTCGCCGGGCTTAGTTCCTGTCCTACATTATCATATACAATATGAATTTATTGATATTTATGTTATCGTTATGATTAGCCGGTAATTCTCGAACTAAGGGAGATCGCGTATTGCTACTTTTTAAAACGATTTAGTAGTGATGCAGTAGCAAAACGGACGCGCTACAATCGTGATTGCTTGTCATATACCCGCGCATTCGTGAACACGATTCTGCATCGCGACTATAGCGCTACAGCATCGATGCAGTCGCGATTCAGCATCGATCGATATAGTCGCGCTTCAGCATCGATGCAGTCGCGAGTCAGCATCGATACAGTCGCGCTTCAGCATCGATTCTGTATGATACCTTGATCGCTTGCTACACGACCCCGATTTCACCCTGTACATATTATATTCGATACAGAAATCTATCACATTATCAAGTAGGTATCACAAGTAAAATAGCTCGGCATGCTTACTAACATTCTCGGAGGAATAGCACCACAGTTGATAATTTTATGGAACGGAGCCGTCAAATTTGTTCAGATATCAGCATAGAATATGAATTGCGGAATTTAATTTAATTTCATAATTTTAAGGAAATAAACACGCGGGGTCTAGTCTATTTTATATTATACTAGCTTTTGCCCGCGGCTTCGCTCGCGTTAAATTCGGGGTAACAAACCATACAAACTTCCACCCCCCATTTTAGCGAAGTGGGGGGTTAGAAAGAGACAAAAAATAGCCTATGTCACTCTCCATCCCTTCAACTATCTCCACTTAAAAAATCACGTCAATTCGTCGCCCCGTTTTGCCGTGAAAGACAAACAAACAAACACACACATACGCTTTCCCATTTCTAATATTAGTATGGATTCTGAGGAGCACACTTGCACAGTGGAGCAACCACTCTTCCTATAAATATCCCGTAGTAATGCTGAATCGATACGGTCGCCCTTCTGTATTGTGACTGTCGCGCGTTTGCATCGATACAAAAGCGCGACCCTTGCGCATTTGCATCGATGCAGAAGCGCGACAGTCACGTCGCACGTTTGTGTCGCTACTCCATCGCTTCTGTCTCGCGTTGCAAACGCAACAGGGAGCTACAGGTACAAAAGGTACATAAAGACCTCTCTAAGAACCTCGACACGAAAGAAGAAGAAATATATGAGTGTCAGTCAAGAAATGAGAGTCTAGAAATGCAGTGTCAGTCGCCTATATTTGTTTACATTATTTGCCATTTTTGAAAATGATTTTAATATAATTTATTTTTATTGACCTTCGATATAATTGGGGCTACATACATCACTCTTAACACAAGTGTGCCCCTACAATATCTCGAGACGTTGTTATTATTTTATATTTAGAAAGAGAGAGATAGTGTTTTATTCTCCCGCGATATACTACTATCGCAGCACGTTCACGCTAACCGTGCAATATGGAGTTCTTCGAAAAAGGATTTACCTCCGGATTTTTAAAGTGCACTCTTAAAGTTGCAGGCGTCCGTAGGCTACGGTGACCGCTTACTATTGTATGTATGTACTACACTTACCTATGTCCCTATCTAATAACCAAAGTTTGTCTGCAGCTCCGGCCAACCTTCCTCATAGGGATACAGTTCCCCCTACAAGAAGCGCTCAGCGGCAACCTGTCAGACGAGAGCTACGAGCAGGTGACGCAGCGCTACAGCGACGACAGCGTCGTGGAGAGGGAGCCGCCGGGCGGCGCGCAGAACGTCATGCAGGGCTACGTGCGCTCGCAGGTCGTGTCCGACAAGGTATATCACCAACAACAGTCGAAACGCGTATCATTGTTTGTCCTTTATCCTCTGTAGTTATGCTACGGCCACATTATCGGGGATTCGGGCGAATATTCGTGTAATTTTAAACAAAAAAGAACCGACTTCACTAAACATCCACCTTTCCAAAAGCAAATGCTCGAGCTGCTGTAAAAAATACTCAAATCACTATAGGTGTGCCTATAATAGTTGAAGAGTTCCCTCGATTTCTCCAGGATCCCATCATCAGATCCTGACCTGGTTACAATGGGACCAACTGTGAAGTATACTCTTTCAAACGAAAAAAGAATTTTTCAAATCGGTCCAGCCGTCTTCGAATAATCGGTGAACATACATAAAAAAAAAAATAGCAAAAACAAAGATCCCGACGAATTGATTACCTCCTCCTTCGAAATCTTGAACTCGGTTGAAAATTATGATCGGTCGAATATTCGGCTCAATCAAATCAATCACCGAAGTGTGGCCCCAGCGTTACACAAACTCTCATACTTGATCAAGCAGCTGACTTAACTGCATCAAGCAGATTTTTTTAAAGTTACCCGCATTCAAATTCAAAAAGTTGTTTCACGAATGCGATTATTATGAATATTCTTCTAACTTCTGGCTCATTGGAAAAACAAGTTAGCGCAAAACGAATGACATCGCGTCTGCGATTACTGTACCATCTCCTACACTGTTAACTGCCCATCGGTGGACCTAATGCCTTTTGTAATAAGGTACACCGATGTACAGTTAAGAGTGTTGCTGTTTGTACTATAAAACTTAGGTACTCGTCATATTTGATTTTGGATTGTGACGGCTACAACGGCTCCTAAAGTTCCTTCGAGAGATCTACACGTAGTAGTAGACGTTCCAGCTGAATAGGTTAACCAAAATAACAATCTTAGATATCTGTTGAACCCTGTCTATAATTTCAGAGCATAGCGGACTGCGTGGAAGCGATCATCGGCACGTACCTGCTGCATGGAGGCGTGCTCGGTGCCGTCAAAGTACTTGAGTGGTTTCGTGTTATTCCACCGCAGGTATCGCACTTTATACCTTGATTGTTTAGGAAAATAGTAATCTTTTTGTAAGGCGCTGTGCGCAACATACGATGTAAATGACTGACGTGGTTTAGAGATCTGATCGAATCGCTAAACTAGTTTAGTGAAATGACGTATAAAGGATTTTCTCCCGATTCTGCAATTGTACTTTTTACTTAAACCACGTTTTGGACGGTCATAATAGTAGTTTATGCAACAGTTGTATAAGAGGGGTTAAAAAAGGTGAGTGGCGTGGGTAACAATTTGAGCCGTAGGCGAAAATTGTTAAGAAAAACGCCACGAACATTTTTTAACCCCTCTTATACAACTGTTGCATACAATACTTTTTCTACGAATACACTTACTTTTATATAAAATGCGAAATTGAAAACTTCATGGATATCGCATTTATTTTGTCAACATAATCAACAATCATTTAAGTTTTACCTTTTAAAACACTATTTTTCAATAATACTAACATTACTAACACAAATACACACCGTCGTTATTTGATCAATTATTAAAGAGCTACAGAGATTAGTAAAAATACCTAAATTACTTTCAAAGTTTTCAATTCGCCCCAACAAACGAACGGGAAACGTAAAAAACTACGAAGTAGGTCTGTGGTTCTTTAAAATTTTTTTTTATAGTTTTTTTTTTCTAAAAACGCTGCGTTTATTTAGGTTTCTTAGGTTGGCAGTAATTTATTTTATATTAATAGTCGTGTTTGCACGCGATTACGCGATACTATTTTGGCGCTTTTATAGAACAAGTGTTATTTTGGGGAATAGACTAGATAGACTTTTCATCGAGTGTATTATCTATGTTCTTATAAAGGTGTTGACGAATGTATAAATGACAGATAAAAGTACAGGAGTAGAAAAAATAAATGTTCAATAGAGTCGAACCATGGTGTTCAAAATGTGTTAGTATTATGATTCACAAAACACTACTTATGTATTATGTACTATATATGTACATTTCAGGACAATTTCGCATCATACCTCACACAGAAGGTGCCCACCGTGATCACGGAGGGAAAGAGCACGCTGGTGGATTTGGACTTCCTCCTCAACAGCTGCCAGAAAGACATCGAGGGCATCCTCAACTACAAATTCAAGGATCCGTCCTTTTTACTTGAGGTAAAATTGGCTGCAATCGAGTAAAAGTCATGGCGGTTATGCTTTGGATATGTGAAATCCACACAGTCCAAGGTAAAAAGTCTCTATACGTATTAAGGTTTCCAGAAAACCTTTTTATCCTCATGGGATCGGCAGGCTTAGAGGAAGAACAATGAAGAGGTCTATTTCCGAAGAGGGGCCTTATAAAGGCTGCTATGTTCGATGATAGGACGGATTTGACCAGAAATTCAACAGTAATAAACTTTAATAGCATATACGACCATAGTGAAAAAACATAAACTGCTTTGTCTTATTGTGCGCCGACTATATAGTTTAGTTGTGAAATCTTCTGCCACTCCATGGGTCTTAAATTCTTAATTTATATACTATACGAGTCCGTTATTCGGGGCTTGTACCTTATTTACGTATTAAAAAACGGTGTTAAAGCTCTAATGTTTTTCCAGGCCTTGTCACATCCATCTTACATCCGCAACCGTCTCACCCGCTCCTACGAGCGTCTCGAGTTCTTAGGAGACGCCATTTTGGATTTCTTGATAACCTCGCACATATTCGAGAACAGCGAGCAACTGAAGCCGGGCGAGCTCACGGACCTGCGCTCGGCGCTCGTCAACAACGTCACGTTCGCGTCCTACGTAGTCAAACTGGGGCTGCACAAGTGAGTTAGATGAGAAATTATACAGAATTCAACTCTATCACTTTGAAATAGAGTATAAATTCGAGAACTGCTAGCAACTGAAGCCGGGCGAGCTCACGGACCTGCGCTCGGCGCTCGTCAACAACGTCACGTTCGCGTCCTACGTAGTCAAACTGGGGCTGCACAAGTGAGTTAGATGAGAAATTATACAGAATTCAACTCTATCACTTTGAAATAGAGTATAAATTCGAGAACTGCTAGCAACTGAAGCCGGGCGAGCTCACGGACCTGGGCTCGGCGCTCGTCAACAACGTCACGTTCGCGTCCTACGTCGTTAAACTAGGACCGCACAAGTGAGTTAAATGAGAAATTATACAGAATTCAACCCTATCACTTTAAAATAGAGTATAAATTCGAGAACTGCGAGCAACTGAAGCCGGGCGAGCTCACGGACTTGCGGTCGGCGCTCGTCAACAACGTCACGTTCGCATCCTACGTAGTCAAACTGGGACTGCACAAGTGAGTTAGATGAGAAATCATACAGAATTCAACCCTATCACTTTGAAATAGAGTATAAATTCGAGAACTGCGAGTAAGCGAAGCTGGGCGAGCTCACAGACCTGCGCTGAGTTAGATAATAAATTGCGCAAACTTTAACACTGTTAATTTTGAAATAAATTATAGTGATGGTAAATCATGATGAATACATTTTTCAACAAGTGTAGAAAACAAGTACCTACCTACTGAATTGAACGAGTGGTAAGAAACATAACACGCGACAAAAGGGAAGGAAGTGTTTTAACACCGACACGACACGAGATCGTAATTTACTTGTTATCTACAAATTTTGCATACCACATTTTACAATGCATTATCTGATCTGATCTGATGCATTGTCTGACCTTTTTATAACAGTAACAAGATGTTATGTAATAGTGATGCGCCGAATATAGACTTTACCGAATACGAATATTCGGCCGAACATTCGGTTCAGATCATACCGAACCGAATATTCCGCCGAATTATTCGGTAAAACTAAACAGGTTTATGTAGGACCGCGCGGCTCGTTGAGCGCGAATTCGACCCCTCCCGCTCGCCCTTATTTCTAGTAAAATAATATGTGTATGCGAGCTTGGCATTGTCAATGTCAACATTTGCAATTGTTATTGATGGTGAATTGATGACAGACGTTGATATGGTGATGAACTGAATAATTAAGCTTACTAAAATCAAGTTTTCTTGTTTTATTATATGCCTAATAAACTAAGTAATAACAGTAAATATATAACTTCACTTTTAAGAGCGATTAATAGTATGAATGATTTATTTATTATTAGATAAATATCATATGTTTATTCGGTAAATATTCGGCAGTTTTACCGAATAATTCAGCCGAATACCGAACATTGAAAAACATGCCGAATATGCCGAATACCGAATAATTACTGAATATTCGGCGCATCTCTATTATGTAACCTAAACCTAGCGCCTGCTCTTTTTATAACCGCAACAAGATGTTATGTTTTAAAAGATCAGGCGCTATGTTTTGGTATACATCTACAATCTTTTGATGCTGCTGCCACTGACAAGGCCACGCACGGGGGCTTGCAGCACCGCATTATCGTGTAGCCCTACCCCTCCCCTGCTTCGAGGAACAAAGGAAATCTAGGATATTTATCAGACTAGAAACCGGATTTTTTATTTTTTTCAAAAAATAATTTAAAATACGCCGCCACTTTTTTTGCATTTCAGCATCGGCATTTTGTGTACCCCCATTAAAGACGTGACTAATTATATATATCTCACCTGGGAGACTTATCGAACTAGGTTCAGTATCGTGGGCTGTTATACTAAATAGTCTTACCTCACACACCATATTACCCTTGATACATAACAATATAAAGTGTAGTTTTTAAACGGAAAATAATGAAACTCTTCTCCGACAGATTCCTCTGCTCCCAACTAAACCCGACTTTAGATAAGGCGATCATGATGTTTGTCGAGCACCAAGAACAGAGGGACCACGAGATCATTGAAGACGTGCTGTATCTCATCGACGAGGAGGACTGCCAAATCGCCGAATACGTCGAAGTGCCTAAGGTGTGTATTATGATTAACGAAAATTAAGTCATTGTTCTTCAACTTTTCACTACATTCCTGGAGAAGCTTTGGTAGCCTGGCCATAAGACGTCTGACTTTCAGTGCGGAGGTCTCTGGTTCAAAGCGTACTATTGAGCTTTTCGGAACTTCTGTACGAAACATCATTTGATTGATATACCAGTCGCTTTTTGGCAAAGGAATACATGGTGAGGAAAAAACGCCTAGTTTCTCCTCTGGGTTGGCAGTCGCTTTCGTAAAAACTAGTGCCTACGCCAATTCAAGGGATCAGGTTGTCAAGGGGACCTCAGGCTGAAATGAGTGGCAAAATCCGCTAGGAGGTTGAAAATACACCTCTAACCCTATCAATCGACTTCAAGATTTCGAAGGAGGAGGTTCTCAATTAGTCGGGATCTTTTATCCGAAGACGGCTGGATCGATTTGGAAAATTCTTCTTTTGTTTGAAAGAGTGTACTTCACAGTTGGTCCCATTGTCACCAGGTCAGGATCTGATGATGGGATCCTGGAGAAATCGAGGGAACTCTTCAACTATTATAGGCACACCTATATTGATTTGAGTATTTTTTACAGCAGCTCGAGCTTTTGAAAAGGTGGAGGCTAAGTGAAGTCGGTTCTTTTTTGTTTAAAATTATTTATTATAATGGTATGGTAAATTAGGTGCATTGTATGACAGAGAGTGGAGTATTAGAGCGTAAAGTCAATTTACAGCTTATCAAGATGGCGTCATAAAGCGCCGTGTCTGCAAAGGCAATCCCCATTTATTGATGCGACATGTTGATACAAAAGTCAACTCAACTGAAACTGAATTATGCAGTACCCTAGATGTAGGGACGCCTGGGGGCTTAGCCAAGATGACAATCGTTTGCAGAAAACGAAACGAAACGCTACACGCTCACTCTTCCATATTAGTGCGATAGAGAGATGGATAGCGTTTCGATTCGTTTTCTACAAACGATTGTCATCTTGGCTAAGCCCCCTGGCCGGAAGCAGGCGGGCTGTCGATCGCCGGTTGCGTTCATTCAGCCCACTGACAGACCATGGCAGACATGTAGTACCCTATCTCTGTCCTACTGCTCGCTCGCGAGTACCCTCGTTCGCTTATTCGTTTTTCACAATAAGTAAATAATTTTAAACAAAAAAGAACCGACTTCACTTAGCCTCCACCTTTCCAAAAGCAAATGTTCGAGCTGCTGTAAAAAATACTCAAATCACTATAGGTGTGCCTATAATAGTTGAAGAGTTCCCTTGGTTTCTCCAGGATCCCATCATCATATCCTGACCTGGTTACAATGGGAACAACTATGAAGTACAAGAAAAGATTTTTCCGATCAATTGATAACCTCCTCCATCGCAATCTTGAAGTCGGTTGAAAAGTGTATTATTATAGATTAGTAGATTGTGTAACAAGGGAGCAAAATGAAATATTTACGGCGAGGGCGTATATTGATTCCCAAACGAAGCGATGGAGTCTATAATAGAATCCAGAGCGTAGCGAGGGATTCTATTATAGACTCCTGAGCGTAGTGAGGGATTCAAGTGTTAACGCCCAAGTTGAAAATAGTTTTGCTCCTATGTGACACATACTGCTTTTCACATCACCTTAGAGGAAAATATTTTTTTTTATTGTTGAATCATATTTATTTTAACTTTATATGTGCTTAGTGTGCTTCTTGATTATAATGAATCTATTAATTTAATAAGAAATTTGATTGTGATGACGGACTGGCTGAAAAAAATACGAATGTCCTAGAACAGAAAAGTGCCACTTTGTTCCCTCCTAGCAGGGAAGAAAAAGCCCGTATACGACTAGGTGGTGTGAAAATAGTACATTACTTACCTAGGGCTGTAAAAAAAAGAAAGGCCGAAATCGCAGGTATTTGGGACCCGAGCCGCAGGCGAGGGTTGTAAATATGCGATAGAGGGCTTTCTTTTTTACTGCCCGTGGTGAGTACACAATTTTACGTCCCCACCTGGCCATAATGCGAGTTTTACCGTAAGCGTAGCGAGCGGTAAAACTCACATTATGGCCAGGTGTGACGTAAAATATTTGTATATGTTTAATATTCTGTCGACAGGTTCTCAGCGACATTTTCGAGTCGCTGGTCGGCGCGATATACCTAGACAGCGGGGGCGACTTCACCGCCGTGTGGGCCGTCGTGTACCGCATCATGTACCGCGAGATACAAGCCTTCTCCGCACGCATCCCGCAGCAGCCCGTGCGGGTACTCTACGAGAGGATACACGCGTGCACCTCGTTCGGGTAAGACATATTCCAGTACCTATACCTAATTTTATTTACACCCGTATCATAACTTCCCTATGTTCAGAAACGATAAGCTAACGCCCTATATTAAAAACCTGTATCTGTGGTGCATCTTAAAATTTACTTTACAATATCGATGTCCGATGTGTAAGAGGCACTAAACTTGTATGCCAATGCTTTGTCGAACGTTTCGTCGACGGACGGCGCGAAATACGAAATATAAATTTAGTTTGGTGGTCTTATCTCGGTTATGTGCTGGTAACTAACTAAGGAGTGGTCCGGAAAAAAAGTAGCCGTGCCTTTTTTGATTTATCTTTTTATTTTGTGCCGATTTAGAAGCAGTGTTTATATTTAAATAATCTCTAGATACAATCATACAAAACATAAATACAATCATACTTAAATAAAACAGCGTTTGGAAGTTTTCGCCTTTTGTATTCCATCATACACATCGTTTTTTGAACAGCGTCTTCTGACAGAATTTTTGAGGTGTTTCTCAAAAACATGCTTTTTCTTATAGTTTGATTTGATGAGCTATTTTATACCTTAATAAATTGTCTTTCTTCAATAGTAAACTTTTTTATCTGGCTTCATTTTAAGGTAGTTACAGTAATTTTTAATTAAATGTATTTGCCTTTTTTCATAGAAAATTATCTCCCATAGAAAAATCTTTGTCAGAGGTTAGATTAGAGAGTCTTCCTGACTATCCTAGCTAAAATACAGTTAATTAATGTAGCTTCTTGGTAAGATGAAATTCTGAAAAGCATAAAACGGGTTGTGAAAATGGAAATACAATTGTGGCATTGTAGCGGATGTCGATTGAAGATTGTCAAATTATGTTGTTCAAAAGGTTACAAAGTATGTTGAATTAAAAACGCGAAAACTTAAATATGCTCAGTCTAGACGTGTGCGCCGCCATAAAAATCCGCGGCGGCGGCGCGCCGGGAATTTTTGGCGGCGTGGCGCAGCCACGCCGGCGTCAAGGTCACTTTTGCATACGCTCGCAAGGTTCACGTCTCGCATTAAAGATATGTTAAATATCAATAACTTTTTAGGAACAAGGAACATAAAACGATATATAAGGCCGTTTGCTTATTTAAGGGTGTTTTTTTTTTTTCTAGTACACTTCAGTCCTGCCTATTTTTCGGAAATCGCTTTTATGTTGATGTTTTCCATAATTGTGATAAATTAAGATCCTTTTAAAGCCAACTCCATCTAAAGCGTGTACCAAGGTTAGCTACCAAGAAATATCTTGCGGGAGCTCGCCAGAAGGTTGTCTCTCTAAATAAAGGACGTTATAAGGGATTATTTTGAAGATACAGAGACAACATGGAATGGCTTCAAGGCGGTTGTGTCCGAAACAGCGAAAGAAGTCATCCCCACTCCTGGGAGCCAAGCAAGACGGAAACCCTGGATTTCTGATGCTACCTGGGAACTTATTGAGCGACAGAGGACTCTCAAAGAACAAGGCCTTAACACAGACATAGCAAGAAAGGAGTATTCCAGGCTACACACTTGCGTGAAAAGAGCATGCAGACGCGATAAGAATCATTCAATCCATGCTTTGTGTGACGAAATCGAAAACCATGCTGAACTGCTCATTCTAAAGACTTGTTCCAGAAAGTCAAACTTCTCACCCGCAACTACAAACCTAGAAGCTGGCAGATAGCGGATACTGATGGAAACACTTTATCAGACCTGGGAAAAGTGTTGGCTAGATGGAGAGACTATTCGGAACAACTCTATCGAGAAGTTCCGGAACATCTTTTAGTGCGAAATGAGAATGACACTGTGCATCCACTAGAGCCGGACATATACTCCCGAAACCTGTTATTGTTTTACATTAATAAATAATTTAATAATAATATTTATTTCCGAAGTGGAAGAAGCTATCAGACGTCTGAAAGTTAATGCCGTCGGCACTGATGGTATATGCACTAGTCTCCTAAAGAATCTAGTTGGCAAAGGTACACAGTTCTTATACCAGATTTGCTGCAAAGTGTGAAGAACTGGCCAGTGGCCGAGAGACGACTGAATCCATGGTTATACCTCTCCATAAAAAAGACTCGCAGCTAAAATGAGACAACTATAGAACTTTGTCTATTATATCGCATGCCAGTAAAGTATTTCTTTACATCCTGATTACATTATTGACAAAGTTCCTGGAGCGGCAAATACTTGCAGAGCAGGCTTGTTTTGTGTCTGGGCGAGGGACACGGGAACAGATTTTCATCGTGCGCCAGATCATAGAGAGATGTCGTGAATGAAACAAGCCACTGTGTTAGATGGAAAAACATGCTGTACGTGCTCCTGGAGATGGGTGTCCCTGCTCATTTAGCTTACCTTATTGCGAACTTGTACGCCCAAAATACTGCCAGAGTGCGCATCGAGAACACCTTGTCGGACCAGTTCAAGCCGGAAAGAGGAGTAAGACACAGCTGTATATTGTCTCCGAAGCTCTTTAATATCTACGGCGAATACATCTTACGTAAAGTCACCGAGAACTGGGACGGTGCTATATCAATTGGCGGCAAAACGATCAGCAACCTACGCTATGTTGACGACACAACACTCTTGTCTTCCAATGAGGAGGACATGTGTCTATTGTTCCGGCGAATAGAAGCGGAGAACATCGAATTAGGACTTCACGTCAACCATGCCAAAACCAAGTTAATGTTCGTACACCGGAAACAGTCTCCTCCACGAAGCCTAGCACTGAAAGACCTAGAATGCGTCAGCGCCTTCACCTACCTCGGCTCACTTCTATCTAGCGATGGTAGGTGTGAACGTGAAATCATCCGGAGGATTCAAATAGCGAAGGGTGCTATGACTCGGTTAGATAGGATCTGGAGAGATGGCGGCATACAGAGGCAGACTAAGGTTAGACTTATTCCCTGGTGTTTCCAATTTTCCTATACGGTTCTGAAACTTGGACTATCAAGGCAGATCTGAAAAGCCGTATCGACGCGTTTGAGATGTGGTGTTGGCGAGGGCTTTTACGGATACCTTGGACTGCGATGCGTACTAATCAGTCCACACTAGAATAGCTAAGCATAAAACGCTGGTTGTCTACGACGTGCCAGGACCACATACATCGGATACCTCTCTCGACGCTCCTCGGATAACCTGGAGAGGATCATCATGACGGGAAAACTTGAAGGCACAAGACTAAGAGGCCCTCCCCCTGCAAGATGGTATGCCCAAATCACTGTACCCATGCAATAAAAACTGCAAGAAGCCATGCGCTTAGCGAGGGATAGAAGCCTATAGAGGAACCTGGTCTTCAACAGAAGGACGTGATCCTCAGCTCTGAGGGAACGACTAGTGATAATGAAGATCCTTTTTTTACTCGCAGTAGGTCCAAACATACTGTTCAGTATTATGGATCAATCCTGCCACCGAAAACACTTCTTTTCTCAGGATAGTTACTAAATTTTGATGGCAGATTTATTATTTTCGTTACAAATCTTATTAATTAGGCCATCGACTTCATATTTGTTAGGTGAGCGGTTAAATACATACATACATACTCATTTATTAATCTCCCGAAAGAGAAGGAATTGACCAAACCCAAACTATTTCAATGTGTAGATGTTGTCATGGTTTCATTCGTCAATATACGTTGTTAAATTTTCAACTGACTTTCCTTCATCGGTAATTGTCATTGGCTAATTTTAGCCGAATTCTGAAATTTTGGCCAACGGCGTGGATTTTGAAATCCGCGGCGGCGGCGGCGGCGTGGGTCCCACGGCGCGGCTACGCCACGCCGGCGCGGCGCACACGTCTAATGCTCACATATTCTATTATGATTGTATTTTTAACCGACTTCAAGATTTGAAAAGAGGAGGTTCTCAATTCGGCGTGTATGTTTTTTTTTTTTTTTTTTTGTTTTTTATTTTTTATGTTTGTTACTCCATAACTCCGTCATGTCTGAACCGATTTTGAAAATTCTTTTTTTGATTGTAAGTATATATATACAGATTGGTCCCGTTTTTGTCAAAACGCAGTTCTGATGATGGGATCCATGAGGAATCGAGGGAACTCCTCAAATCTTAAAGGCATACATATAGTGATTTTTATATTTTTATCAACAAAACCATCATTTTCATTCAAAACAGTGACATTGGATGAAGTAGAACTGCTGATGATGATCAGAACGGAACTCTTCAACGACGCATAGTTCACGTTTGGCGATTCGTCCTCTTCGCTGTGTTTGTTTAGCAAGTTTAATTGTCAGAACAAATGTTCGTCCAGCTCAAGTTCTGATGATGGGATCCATGAAGAATCGAGGGAACTCCTCAAATCTTAAGGGCTTACACATAGTGACTTTTGTATTTTTATCAACAAATCAAGCATTTTCATTCAAAAGAGTGACATTTGATGAAGTGGAACTGCTGATGATGAACAGAACGGAACTCTTCAACGACGCATAGTTCATGTTTGGCGATTCTTCCTCTTCGCTATGTTTGTTAAGCAAGTTAGATTGTCAGGACCAATTTTCGTCAAGCTCAAGTTCTGATGATGAGTTCCACGAGGAATCGAGGGAATTCCTCAAATCTTAAAGGCATACATAAAGTGACTTTTGTATTTTTGTCAACAAATCAAGCATTTTCATTCAAAAGAGTGACATTTGATGAAGTGGAACTGTTGATGATAATCAGAACGGAACTCTTCAACGACGCATAGTTCACGTTTGGCGATTGGTCCTCTCCGCTGCGTTTTTTAAGCAAGTTATTTCATTGTATGGAATCTAAGTGCACCATCTATCTACAATAATCCTTCACCGGCTACCCTCATTGAAGTCGGTTTTTTTTTCTTAAAAATTATTATTTATTAGTATTGTATCTACGGATTAATAAAATAAATATACTGCTTCAAAATTAGCACTAAATTAAAAAATACACAAGATTGTACACGGCTACTTTATTTCAGGACCACTCCTTAACTAACTGTATCTTTACGCAAACCATCTTAGATTCTTGCCTGCATTTAAACGACGATGAGCAATGCACATGCGCTGTAGCGTAGCGGGGTATTGGCCAGAGCCGGATTCTTATTTAGTGTTACATTAAAAATATATAAACTTAATAATTATTATATACAAGACTTAAACGTGTGACATCATCATCATCATTTTAGTCATTTGTCGCCCACTGCTGAGCATAGGCGTTTCAAGTCCGCCATTTCAGCCATTTGTCCCGGTCCTGAGCTAATCTCTTCCAGAAGTGATCCGCGATCTTTCGAATGTCGTCCACTCTACGAGCCAACGGACGCCAGACTCCTTCATCCAAAAGTGGCCCCTATATTCCGTCAAAGTTTTAGTCCACCTGCCGTCACCCTGCCTGGCAACATGTCGTGAACAATTAAATAATAAATATTATAGGACAATCTTACAAAATAAACACACAAATAAATGCCCTTACCAGGATTCGAACCCGGGACCTCCTGCTTCGTAGGCAGGGTCACTACCGACTGGGCTAGGAGGCCTTTAAAATTCCATTTGAGTTTGATAATGTAATGTAAAGCCTGACCAGAAATATATGATTATTGTCAAGGGGGCGCTATTATTTCCGTTTATATGGCAGCAGTCATAGAGCGTATTATTCTCTATGGTATAGTGACATCTTGATTTGTTTACCTGTCAGCTCTGATGTTAATTTAAAAATGTTTCACAGCCAAATAGTTTCATTTCCCGAGCGTATTATTTACAGCAGTTTATTATAAACACTATTTACAATGTTTCGCTCTTGAATATGGATAGTTTTGGGATTTTTTTGTCGTTTATTATTTCATATTCAACACTTTATTATTAATATTATTATACAAGTAAACCGCCTCAATGACACTTGAAAACAGTGACAGCCTATCACATGAACTCACACATGCATATTATTCTGTCATTAAAATTATTGCCAATGTAAGAAATTAGTTCCAATGAAATTCCGCAACATGGCGCATCCATACTAATATTATAAATGGGAAAGTGTATGTGTTTGTTTGTTTGTCCGTCTTTCACGGCAAAACGGGGCGACGAATTGACGTGATTTTTTAAGTGGAGATAGTTGAAGGGATGGAGAGTGACATTGGCTACTTTTTGTCTCTTTCTAACCCCCCATTTCCCTAAAATGGGGGGTGGAAGTTTGTATGGAGCATTCCGGGGGGCAAAGGGGAACCGTGTTACCCCGAATTTAACGCGAGCGAAGCCGCGGGCAAAAGCTAGTGATGATATATTTCTGGTCAGGCTTTAGTAATGTGCGTTTGTTACAGAGCCGCCAAAGTGGTGGAGTGTAGCACGCCGCGCGTCATGGTGCCGGTGACGTTCACGCGGCACGGGCGCCCGCACACGGCGCACGGCTTCGGCGGCAACAAGTTCCAGGCCAAGCGCGCCGCCGCCAAGCTCGCGCTCAAGATACTAGACTCCTAGACTATACGCAACACGCTACCATGTCCAAGAGTGTACAGCGGTTAACAATACTGCCGTGCTTACAGCGTTAACGCGCTACAAACCATCCTATACTTCGTTTTTTCTAAGATTACAAACAATTGTGCGAATGGGAAAACGATTTTGAAACTCCATTTTGCCGCTGGGCTCGTTTTTTTCCCCAGATATGACTGGAAAGATGAAAATATAGGGGCGAAATCGATCGTTATTTTTCTAATCCTACAAAAAAACGAGGTTGACGAATCAAAGTAACACATTCCCTTTGCGCGAATGTGACACGCGAATCGAACGCGAAGCGTTGCCTTGCGCGTGGACGCCTGCCCCATACTACCGCCGCGTCACCGCGTCGACAAATTTCAATCATTACGCTGTTATAGTTATTCCTAATTCAGTAGGTACCTGAAGTTGGGAGTGCATATCTATTTTAGTTTAAAAGAAGTTTTTTTTTCGCTTTATTTTATATTGGGATGGAAGAATTTTCTAAAATATTCGCTTTTTTTTCAATAGATAGGAATAACCACCCTTAGTAACATTAAAAAGTTACAGAATGTACGGATGCTAAAGAATATGATAAATTGAATAATAACATTGGTCTGTTTTTTTCCTCCATTTTTTTGACAATTGGGACAGTTTCACTGTCAGTGTCACAATATTCCTCATTCATCATTACCCCATAGACTAATTAACCCAAGACCCCGCATAGCCGGGCGACCCCCGCTGCCACGCTCGAAGTACTTTCATTCTATAGTAAGACACTAATTATTGGAACTGACAGTAAACTTAGTACGTCTCCATGGCAACCATTAATGTCTCACTCTCTTACGCCCCACGGGACAATCGCGCGTTCCCTGTCTAGCATTGTGTTCCACTCCCGCACCCATTCGTTTTGGCAGCTTAGGTTTCAAAGAAATAACGAGCTAAGCTGAGTATAAAGATATCTTGTATATGCATCATTACCCTAATTACAAGTATGACATTAAGTGTCACTGTCAGATTTTTTTAAATATTTTACAAATTCGAAATTGTAGCTTATGCGCCGATTTGCTATCAAAAATTCCGTAATATTTTTATATTTCTGGGAATAGTAATACCTATTAGGTCTACGGTACAGGTACTCTCAGGTACATAACTGAATTAATTTGAGTAGGATTTCTGTTGCTACCTATATCCAAGTGTGGTCGCAGCCCGAAACTGGATGGGGGGGGGGTCACTATGAAATTTTGGGAGGGGGTAAATAATACAGAAATTATTTATGAAGGGCTCAGTAAACTGTACTAGAATTAGTAGGCGGAAAGCGGCATTTAGCGGAATTCAGTCCATATTTCAGCGGAACTCAATCGATCATAGAAAAGGCTCCAAGCTTCTTGCTGAATTTTGAAGGTCTGGGTTGAATTCCGCTAAGTGATTGCGTCGTAAGTATATTAGACTAATTTGCCAGATATATTTATGTAACGGTCTGAGAAGTATTTATGTAACCTATTTTTGACAACTCAGCAGGAGGGTTCTTAAACTCTCACAAATACATTTGGACGTAGTTATGCAAAAACGTTCCAACCCACAATTGCCCAGTTGTGGGTTGGAACGTTTTTGCAGAACTACTAGGGAATGCAATCTCGTACGAGATTTCCGCCTAGCGAGATCTCGCGAGACTCAAAACCCAGTCTCGCGAGATCTCGCAAATTACGGGATCTCGCGAGATTGGGAGAATCGCAATTAAAACATATGCAAATGCTTGTTTTAAGAACTAGTAATTGACATGATATGTAATTAAATAGAAACTGCGTTGCTTAGTTATAAAAATAATGTAAGTTTTATTTAAAAAATCAACAGAGTACTTATTATTTTGTCTCTAACTCTAATAACATTTGTTTGTCTATAATTATTATACCTACTGTAGCTAATCAGTTCAAATTCTTACAATATTGGTAACAAAACAATAATTATCTATATTTAGTCTTTTGTAAATTATTACTTTAGTTTCAATAATTAAGAGTAATAGGAACATTACTTATGGTAAATAAAAACAAAAACTTAACTTCACAAGTTCTTAAATAAATGTTGTGAGATCGTATTAATCAAATAAAAGAAGTTTAAAGTAGAAGTCAGATGAAGTTATCAAGGTACGGAAAGGCAAGTTAGTTTGTCTGAAAATGGCTTCTCAAAAAACACATCATGTCGAAAGAACTTTTATATTCACTGTACACTTTTGACATGGTTGGTAGTTGTAATTGTAGTGTAATATTTCTGCGAAACTAATTGAAACACAAAACTGTCTCCAAAACAAATTATTTCGTTGCAATTGTAAACAAACGCACGCGCGCCGCCTTGCAAAATGAGCAGGACCTCGTCCCCCGCAAGCCCGCCTTCCCCTCTTGTCCTGTGCCCGCGCCAGGCGCGGCCGCACGGCCGGCCAGGGCCCAGGATTCAGTTCGCGCGCAGCCGCGCTATGAAATACACGTCACGCTGCATTTGTCGATCTCGTTATCTCGCGAGATCTCGTACGAAATTTGACGAGATACAATCTCGTAAAATATGGCCGGGATCTCGGCGAGACGAGATTGCATTCCCTAATAACTACGTCCATTTGTCAAGTGAAATTGGACCCCAAATATACAGGATGTAACTAAAGTAATGGCGATCCGTTTTATGAGCATAATTTATTCTGATTAGGAAAACGGGATTTTTTCCCAGGTAAAAAAAAGGTTTTTTTTATCTATGGGAGGTGTCCTATTTATGTTACAGCTTGTTTGTATGTTGGTTATTTTCAATTACCTAGTTAGAATTTAAGCAAGAATATGTTGGACTGAAAGGGTAAAATAAAATAGTAGTTTATGTAACTGTTACGTAATAAGGCCTAATTACATACAGTTGCATACACTGCTTTATCTACACTCATATTATATATATTAAATTAAGTGTTCGGAAACCATAGAATGACCGCCATTGTACCGTCATCGTCATGACCAATCGAGTTGGCCATGGCGGTAACATTATGTTATCAAATTCGATGTTCCAAATTTGAAACTCATTGCTTAACAATAATTGAGCATGCAAAGTTAAAATTACGTTACTGCCGCAGATAAGAAACTTATCATAGTTAAATCGTTTGTTGTAATGCTTGTCATTGTCTACGGTTTTTGAACGCATTTTAGAGTACTTACAGTATGAGTGTAGATAAATATTATTATAATTACAATTATAACAATGAAATTTGAGTTGAATAGTAACAATGGCAATTTTATTACAAGCTTTTACTTAAGTCAGTGTTTCGTCAGCTACAGCCTTGGCCAGAAGTGTTGAGCACCCTTGCGATTTTCATACAAAACTCGATACTTTAGTCCAGCGTTTCTATCTTTTTTGAAGTTATTTTATCAATTAATTCAAACTGAACAGGCATGTTTCGTTGGAGTTAGTAGTAACTGCATAATAATATTTGCAATTTGTCGCACCGACCTAGTCGCATTTTTGTGACCTTAAGTTTTCATGTTTTATAGGTACTATCGGGTTCAGAATTGCATGGCCAATTTATGAATGAATTCATTGATAAATTGACCATGCAATTTTGAACCCGATGGTACCTTGAAATTGTTATTAAGTGAAGTTTTCTAGATATATAAATAAAATATAACATCAAAACTGTAAACAAAAAACTGCTATGCTCAACACTTCTGGCCAAGGCTGTAGTTTGTTGCTTAGGTATTAGAATCTTACAAACCAGATTTGTAACGGTTTCTGATGTCCGATTAGGCGTGTCCACACCTGACGCACCGCCTCGTGAGGAAATTGCCGCGTGAGGCGGTGCGTCATGTGTGGACGTGCCTCGGCCGAGGCAAACGCACGCGCGGCCGCAATGCCTCGGGCGAGGCATGTCCACACTAGCCGAGCTGCCTCGTGCGGCAATTTCCTCGCGAGGCGGTGCGTCAGGTGTGACCACGCCTGAAATTTAGCACACCTGCGTAACTTGGATGACAATACAATATTTTGGTACAGCCGCCATCAAATATATCGGGGCGGATAAGGTACTCAAATATATCTCAACATGCACTTTATCGCCTTGAGAATAGAGGCGTTGTTCAGATATTTATGACCACCTTGGCCGCTCCGATATATCTGATGGTGACTGTACAGTCACCGGCAATAGTATCTTCTACACGAAGGATAATGTGACGTTCTTATTTGTAGGGCAATAAGGGCGTGTCATATATTTTTGCGGCCTTCGTGTAGGAAGATACTATTGCCGGTGACTGTACCATCGATCAGTTCTGATAATGGAGATCGAAGGTAGTCATTAGAACTTTGTAATAAAACAATGGAAGCTCATTATGTGTGGTTTTGTGTGACTTTTGGAACAATAGTATAGTCGGTGTTAAATGCTTGTAATAAAAATTAATTAAACTTATTATTGTATAAGAAATTACTAAGGGGCCATTTGCACCAACGTCTTTTGACGAACTCATCAGTGTCATCCGGCAAGGTACTATGAAAATGTCCATACAATAAAATATAGCGAACGTTTCAACGGTGACGGACAGTTCGGTGTAATCGGCCCTAACTAGTCTAAGGGTGGATTGCACCACGCACAACTAATGAACTGGGCCCTATACCACGAAGGTTACAATTACATTTTACAAGTGACAATTTACAACTATGTATATAACTATGTATATACAAGCGGGCGTACCACAAAATTTACAAGTCACAAAATTGTATCGGAAAATTTGTACAAATATGTAAATTGTTGTAACAATTCTACAATTCAGCGTATCACAAAAATTTACATAGGTACTACAAGTATTTTTCCGGGAAATTTGACAAATATGTAGTTTACAATAACGGTATAGTATGTAAACGGTTCGTGTTACAATAAATTGTAGTAGTGATCTACGTTAAATATGGCGACGGAGCTGTCAACCCATAGGAAACTGTCAAACTTTTCATACAAGATTTTTTTTAACGATGACGTTAACGTTAACAGACGGTTTGGTGCAACCGGCCCTTAATATCGTAAAAATATGTGTCCTTTTGTATGCGTAGTAAACATATTCTCAGTTTGACTGAATACATATTATATTTTAGGGTTAGAGGCGATATTTAATATAAATACGGAAAACTAACATACACTTGGCATGAGATTTGGTAAGTATACAGTGTGGAAAGATAAGTCGGGCCCTGGAGGGAAACTACCTTAAAACGTTGAGATAGCTCAATTCGCTGAAAGGAAATATTCTTTTATTTTTCCTAAAAACTAAAACTGCATTCACAGTTTTTTTCTTAATTTTCACATTTTTCCATACTAATTGAATGAAAAATATTTTTATGATTATTTATGGGTTCTCTTGTGCCCTAAACTTGGTTGGTATTAAGACGTTTTTATCCTTGTTGGAAATAGGATCGATTGGCATCAATTGTCATAAAAAATATTTATGACAAAAATTACAAAATAAATAGTTTTTTTGTAAACTGTACTTTTTTCAAAAAAATTATAAATGCAGTTATGTCCCTTTAAAAAAATTAAATAATGTTTCCTTTCAGTGAATTGAGCTATCTCAACGTTTTAAGGTAGTTTCCCTCCAGGGCCCGACTTATCTTTCCACACTGTAGAATTAGACACATAAGGGTGGGGCAAGACAAACACCGGTTTAATTCAAGCAGCTGTATATGTAATAAAGATTGTCTTACATAATAAACTATGTTTGTCTTAACCGACCTTTACCATATGTATTATTTTACACACACGACCAAACAGGAGCGTGGCATGTGTAATTGTGTATGTTAGATTTTTTAAAGACATTGATAATATAAGTAATACACGGTGTACATGAGGAAACCGAATAATTTTAACAGCGTATTCCTGATCACAATTGGAGACTAAAATGTTGTATAAACTTTTCTGGATTTCGCCAAAAAAATTTTTTTTTGCTTTTTTCGATTTTTGTAAATGCTTTTGAACATAAAAGTTATTGGTGAAGATGTCGATTAAAATAAATTAGTACATTTTTTTTCGAGAAAAATAGTTTACGTAAAGTATTCCTTGGCACTTTGTTATCTGTCAATAAGAATGTCTAGACTAGACCCTATAAAGGGTAAAATCGCCATCAAAAAAGCGTTTTGCACTGAGTCACATTAAAATTTTTTATTTTATATAAGTGGTAGTAACTCTGAAACTAGGCGAATTCCAGAAAAGTTTATACGACATTTTAGTCTCCAATTATGGTCAGGAATACACTGTTAAAATTATTCGGTTTCCTCATGTTAGTCATGTTACACCGTGTATATCATTAATTAAAATTTCCAGTCAGCAGCAGAAGTAGCTAAGCGCGCGAAGTGTTCATAATGACCTTGGCACGGTTTATTATTAAGACAATAAGAGCATGTGTGCATGACTACAATATAAAAATAATAGAATGTCAAATAAAATATGGAATGGAATTTTTTAAATCGTAGTATGTTATAAGTTGTTATGTTATTATATTATTTTAATGAATTTATTTCCGATAACTAAGACTGCGCCAGTTGAGTAGCGGCATTTATGAAATACTATTTAGAATTTATTCACGTAAAAATGTGTCTTAATGTGGAAGTTTCATTATTTTATGCCTCGACAGTAGTCTTAATCCATACGTATGATATCAAATAAAATGTTTATTTTATGTAACCATTGTTTTATTTCTGACACTAAATATTTCTATTGTGAGTTGTCGTCGAGTTCGCATTCAGTGGTTGGTTAATAAAGGGTTATTTATCTCAATCGCGCTATTATACTTTTTCTTAAAACTACAATCCCATATTGCGATGACGGTGACGAATGACTACACCCTAGTCCGTAAGGGACTGCAACGGCAGAACCTGTGTTACCACGTGGTTTACCACGGCAAACCCGGCAACCATTGAAGAAGTATGACGATTGAAGCACTGCAACAGCGGATCTGTTACGGCGTGGTTTACCGCCGTAAACCCAGCAACCGTTGAGTGGGAACCGTTGAAAACATTTTGTTTAGTTTGCGAATCTTACACTAGATGGCGTTGTCCCATCTACTAAAAACCCAAAATCGCTGTAGGATTCTCATTCTCACAACCTGACAAAAGAAAATGTTATAGATAGCCCACGTAAGAGTAGTATTAACTACCAAGCACAGCAGGAATAACGAAATAAAACACATAATCACGTTAACGTGGTTATAATAATCGTGTAAATTACAGGAAGTAGGTGCTGGGCCTCTTGTAGGCGAACTTGTTGAGTCGCTTGTGGTGGTGCACGCGCTTGGGCAGCGGGAAGCGGATGGCGCTGTTGTGGAACTGCTTCACCTGCGGCCGGCGGCACGCCGCGGCCTTGATCACCTCCACTTTTATGATCTGAGGAACAAAACAAACCGCTTTAGCGAAAACATATTCTTAACATTACATGTAAGGGGTCATCCATTAAATATGCTACACGTCGAGGGAGGTGTGACGAGGATGAACCAAAACGTGAAATTAATTAACATGGCGGTCAGCGAATTCCTATACAATACGGGACCGTAGTACACAATGAAACCGAGGGTTGAATCCCCTGAGAAATAGTGTTTCATTGCTGGAGCAGTGAGTAAGAAAAATAAGTAGGCTAGCTGGAGCAAATTAAGCATTTTTTTTTCAAGCTAAAGAAAAGATGCTCTAAACACTGATCGGCAGTGATCGGATTTTAGGGTGCAACACGGTTTTTTTTACCTCAAATATTATGCTAATATGGATAATCTTTAGGATTTTAGTACCCAGATTGTCTACTTTAGTTACATCAAATACATTTTAACCACTATATTCACATAAAAGTGTATGTATTCCGCCGTGTTGCACCGTAACATCCGGTCACTGCTGATCAGCAAACTTCCTTCAGGACTTTTACTTTTCTGAGATGCAGTGAAAACCTTTTAATAACACTGTCTTGCTTTGCAGCATAGGCCTCCCCAAGCTTTTGCCATGCCAAAAAAGAACCGACTTCACTTAGCATCCACCTTTCCAAAAGCAAATACTCGAGATGCTGTAAAAAATA
Organism: Pammene aurita; assembly: GCA_947086415.1. NCBI lineage: Eukaryota > Metazoa > Arthropoda > Insecta > Lepidoptera > Tortricidae > Pammene > Pammene aurita. The sequence goes on along the minus strand of OX352301.1, from coordinate 18,289,863 downwards.
CTCAAATCACTATAGGTGTGCCTATAATAGTTGAAGAGTTCCCTCGATTTCTCCAGGATCCCATCATCAGATCCTGACCTGGTTACAATGGAACCAACTGTGAAGTATACTCTTTCAAGCAAAAAAAGAATTTTCCAAATCGGTCCAGCCATCTTCAAATAATCGGTGAACATACATACAAAGATCCCGACAAATTGATAACCTCCTCCTTCGAAATCTTGAAGTCAGTTGAAAAGCAATATTGGAAGTAACATCCAAGATAAGTCCCTGGACAAACTTTAATATTAAGATAGGTAGCACCGCTTATATCAAAATACCACATTAAATTGCAAAATATGCTGGTCCTTTTGATGTAGTTGTAAAAGGTTTTGACTGTATTATGTCAAGTCTCTGGCAGTATAGACACGGTAAACATGCGAGCAGCCTCGACCGAGGCGCGTTTAAACTGCCCAAGCTGCTTCGCGCGGTAATTTCCTCGAGAGGCTGATCGGCCTGTGTGGACCCGCCTATCAACTACTAATAAATAAATAAAATAAAAATAAAAAAGCCTTTTATTTCTGGGTGCAAAAAAATTAATCTAATATAAATTTCAAACTTAGTCTAAATTTAACTTATATTTGTTGGGTAAAGAAACACACCAGAACTCTCTTACGAGGTATAGGCCTCCTCCAGAGTCTTCCACCTCTCTCGATCTTGGGCCACCCATACCCAGTTGGCCCCCGCCACCTTGACTATATCGTCAGCCCAGCGTGCCAGTGGCCGTCTTGGTTTCCTTTTACCATCAGGACCTCTCCAGGCTGTCGCTTGTATAGTCCATCTTTCGTCCTGGAGTCTGGCAATGTGGCCAGCCCATCTCCATTTTTGTTTCTGGGCCTGGCATAGTGCATCTATAACCGTCGTCTTGTCTCTGATGATAGAGTGCCTGATCTTTTCACTTTTCTTTATTTTTAGCATGCTCCTTTCCATTCCCCTTTGGCATGAAACTATCATTCTTTTCACCTTCGATGAGAATTTCCAGGTTTGACATGCGTAGGTTAAGGTTGGGAGTAAGCACATGTCCATTATCTTCTTTTTGTGTGTATCAATTACTACCTAGGCATTAACAAATACATTAGTGAGCTACACACCTGGATGGAGTGCGCGCGCGCCCTGTGGCGAGCGCCCATGTCGCGGTAGCACTGCGTGACGGCGCCGCCCACGCTGAGGTCGCGGTACTCGCGGTACATGTTGTGCACGCCCGACCGGGACTCGTAGCGCAGCCAGATGCCGAAGTTCTTTATCTTGACTGGGCTCTTTTCTGGGATTTCCTGAAAATAATAATGCACAGTTGATGAAACCTAGCAATAACGAAAAATGATGGATGCTATAAGCTTGATTGCTTTTAAATATTGAAAATATAACCCTCTCCAAGTTGATATTATTTGTAAAAAGCTAAAGTTATGTCTATACCATAGACTTATGGTGCATGGCAATTATTTTCGCAACACCAGTGCGCACTAAGGTTGTATGCCGTGTAAAGCATCATAAACATATGTAAGGTATATTTAGTTGTTTACTGATTTGCCATGGTTGAACATGCACTTAGTCTAGACCACTTTAAATATGTCAAAATTATAGTAGAACGTAAGTATCAGCAACTTTAATTCCAAAATTAATTTATGGTTGATTTGTGAAAGATTGTCTCCATAATATTTACTTATGGTTCACAGTAAAAAAAAAATTTTAGCACTCCATGAAACCAGTAAGATTCTACTCAAGTAGGTCACAGTATTATTATTTGTAAGTAAAATCAAAATAATGACACTGTTTTTGACTTTTGTAATCCTATTTTAAACTACCTAGTCCAGGGGTTTTCAAAGTGGGAGGCGACCACATTTTAAGGGGGGCGCGGGGCCTCGGGAAATTTGAACAGGGCTAGCTAGACCTACCTTGCATCGAAGCCTAAGGGGGCGTGGGAATTTCATTTTAGGCAGCAGGGGGCGTGTCTAAAAAAAGTTTGGGAACCCCTGACCTAGTCTAACATTGAAAATAAATAACCAAAAATAACACAAACCCTGATTGAGACAATTTCTCCAGTGGTCTTCTTGAACTTCTTTAGCTGACGCAGGAAATACCAGAAGCGGGACTTGGCCACAATGGGGTCTGGCGAGAAGATCCTCATCTTATACAGTGGCGTCTTGGGCTCACTCTCCGAGGGCAACTTGCGCCCGATGACTTCATATTCCTTCAGCTAGAAATTAAAAATACAGAATCTATGTACATTTCTCGGCATTAGGTACTTGTATTTAGTCATTACGCGCGACGTAGTGAGTGTGAGTGTTACACTCTCTCACAAAAGTTTAAATTCAATACAGAGATCTCTTACTGCACTTTCAAAAGGTAAATACTACAAACTTCACTATTATTATTTCAGGTACTATATAAATGAAATTCCTAGTTATCAGACCAATGGATCAATCCCCTAGGGAGCCTTTATGATAATGTTGAGGATGGATAAGTGTAGAGCTATGTTTTTGACAGCCTGTCAAAGGGTACGTTTAAATTCTAATGATAAATATATGGAATATATGACTAGTTCTTAATAAAGCACAAGCGGTATTTGCATTAGCATTGAACACTATACAAAGACCATTATCACAACATGACATAACCTCAAAGTAAGTTTGGTCCTGTATTTTAATTTCACTCGTTGAAAATAGCAAACCAAGATTATTATCCTTTTAAAACTTCAGCACTATAACACACAAATTAAACTTGTTATATTCTTATTCACACAGGAAACCACTAAAAAGAAGTAGCGGCAACGTGTACCGTACTCACACGCGATCATGAACTCGTCTTTTTTAAGCTTAATTTCACTTTTTATGCCACTAATGAATATAATTTTATGTTTAAATACGTCTTTAAGCGTTAATTTCCACATATTATATGTTTTTTTCACAATTCTTACCTCTCCTTTAGCCTTCATTTTCGGAGGAATTTACCTAAAAAGAATCTGTCAAGGGAAGCGGACAGACGCAAAAGGAAGATGGAGGATGGGTAGCCAGCCTCTGCAAACAATGTTACAACTTATAAAAATGGACGCATGGCGAGCCGCCCGGCATGAGGATAAGGCGCAATACACCCCAAAAAATTGCTGGTTTTCGCCGGAAAGTGGAAATTTGTCTATCGTGGCAAAATTTTCGTATGGAGCCCATAGACAAAATTCAACTGGAAGTTGGATTTTCCACCTTCCGACTGATTTTTGTTTATAATAATATATATATTTCGCTCAAGTGTGTATTGTGCCTAAGCTAAAGACGTGAACTAGTTATATTTTGAGCAGTTGCTGAACGAAAACAGATCGCCTGTCCATGGCCTACTGACATTGTCAGTTTCTATTGACGTTGACGTAATGACGTTTAACGTCATCGGAGATCGGAGACTTCGAAGCGAAGGAAGACCAGCGTTGCCAGGCGTACGATAATTGTCGTACATGTACGATAATTTGCACCTCCGTACGATGTACGTTCCAATGTTGATTATCGTACGCAAAAGTACGATAATTTTAAGGTTTCAGTGTAGTGTACTACACTTTTAAAAAAAACTGTCCTATTTATGGCATTGTGTACCAGGCTGATGTGCTATTGGTCCATTTGGTCCATTTTGACATTTATCGTCAACTAAGAAATATGACGGACTAGAGCAGAAATGACATTCGCATGTCCCAACTGCCATCTCTTTTTAGTGACCCTAAGGAAAGTGACAGCATGTGGCTTTTGAGGCCTTAAGAAAAACTAAGTTTTGCCATTCATGGCATTGATTGTCAGAAAAAAAAACCCTTCATTCACAAAATGTAAGTTAAAATAACCTTGTAGTATGTAAAGTGTGTGTGTTCTTTTCATATTTCAGCTCATTTCCAATGAAAAATAAGCGATAGTGTCACTTTTATAGATGTACGATAATTTTACGTCTGGTACGATAATTTTTAAAGGGTGGTACGATAATCCACTTGGACGCACCTGGCAATACTGAGGAAGACTCAAATTCAGTGTTGCCAGACCGTACCTTTTAGTACGATTTTACGTACTATTTTGGACCTCTGCGTACCTTTAACGTACCCTGCGGAAAACCGTACTAAAACCGTACTATTTGGCCTACCCGGCGAAAACCGTACTAAAAATCGTACTTTATAGCGTACCCGGCAAAAGCATACTAAAATTATACTTTGCAGCGCCAATCAGACGTATTGATCCTAGTTCATGAACCGTAAATCCTAAAATTAACGATCTAGAATGTGCATCGTAGTGAATATCGAGCGTGTTATCTAGTTAATACTGTCATCATGGTCTATCTACCTAAATATGGTCACTGTATTCAATCATAATTATTTTATACCACTATAACGTCACGTGTCAAATCAACTGCCACTAGACTGTGTCACAGAAATATAGGATGAAAGTAGCAGAAATCGTCACCAAAATGTGAAGTCACTAATCTGTGTCCTCGTGCGGGTTGGCCGTTACTTACCTCCATTCACATTGGCCCGAGTTTCTCATGAGAGTATCTATTCTAGGCATCAGCACTCGACTAATATCGTTACCTGAGGCCTACTGCCAACTTCGAAACCTCGCTATTTGCATCTCTTTTGCTCGTATAAGCAAGTGCGATAGACAGGGAGAAAACGAAAATTTCGATATACGACTGATCGTGGTTCTCAGAAGTTACCTTTACAATTTCAATGTAAAGCTAATTCTAACGCATATGCTTGTCAGACTGAGAGACAAATAGCTAAATTATAACCCGTACATCAATAAAACACCACCCTGATCTTATAAGTGGCGATTTTGTAGAACTAAATAAAAATCGTACCTTTTAGGTCAAAATCGTACCTTTTTTGACACACGACCGTACTTTTAGCTGGTAGTGCTCTGGCAACACTGCTCAAATTCTCATAGTCCCCTACTCAGGCTGAGTAAGATAAGATATATAGTAAAGTAATCATGTAATATTTATTATACTAGGAATCTTTCTGTACAATTCTGTTCGTATATTGTTGTAGTCTCGTACAAATTCAAAGTGGTTTGTTTGTTGCGGTGCATGTGAAATTAATTATGTGAATTTTAATATACGCGTTACAAGCTTTTTGATCATCCAAAATGCTTCGTAAAGTTTTTCCGAAAGTAGTGAAATATGGGTTAATGGGTGGAGTAGCAATCGGTGGTACTGTATATGCCATGAATTATGATTATGAAAGCAGTTTGATCGTGAGAATTTCAAGGACAGCAGTGACGGCTATAGATATTGGCAAGACTTATAGTGATATGTTGTACAGTAAGGAGTGGGACAAGGAATCCAAGGAATATATTCAAATTAAGAGTGAGGCCCACCGTATATGCGCAGAGAAATTGCTGGAGCTCTGTAAAGCCAACAAAGGTGCTTATATTAAGATCGGGCAGCATGTAGGAGCATTGGAATACTTATTACCCACTGAATACGTCAAAACTATGCGTGTCTTGCATAAAGACGCGCCACAGAACTCTGTAGAAGAATTGTATAAAGTTATTCAAGACGACCTGAAAGTAGATGTAAGTATTCAGCTTCTAAATATTAATTGACCTCTTGTAATATATACATTTTTATGGAGTTTGTGTGTTAAGCAATATAATATAAATAAAAACCATCAATAACTATTGGAGTAGCTGGCCACCTGCTCCTTAACTAGTGGATAACTGCCATACAATAAATACATCAACCAATCTAATGTAAAAAGTATTAATCTGCCTTTTGAACTACTCGAAAATGATGTATAACTTGTGAAAGAATATACAGTTTTTTCAGTTTAATGCTGCTCTGTTACAGTCATTAGTTGTTGATTATTAAATCATTACTGAACCACGATAGCTGTTAAGCCATACTAATTTTGACATAAAGTATAATATGTCTGATCGGTCAACTTTAATCCTATTCTGATTGCGGTTCAGTAATAACCAAAAACCTCATAAGGTTCAATGGCCTATTTTTAGGACAGCAGAAATAGTTGCATATGCACCTGACATAAAAACACATTTGTTTGTGTTTGTTTTTGTGACCATGGAATGATCAGGTTGAATAAGGATATGAATAAGAATTTGTTTATTGTGTTATTTGTAATGGTGTAATAAGTAATCGTGCTGCATTCCGTTTCAGGCCATTTCGCGCCATAATATCCAAGGAAATTTCAATTTGATGTTGTGCGCAAACACACCTACATCATTCCATAATCAGAAAAATATTTTGATTCAATTATTTTTCTTTTAATTTTTTAGCACTATCATTTTTTTTTTAGTACACCCGTATACATACATATATATCGTTTTAGTTTGGCATTTCATTTTTATAAATGAAGGAATAAGAGGGCTGTCTAAAGAACCTTTTATTTTTTCATTATTCATAATTGTTTATAAGTTATGGATTTTTTCCTTGTGAAATGGATTCAGTTATTTTCCAAATTATTCCAAACTAAGTTATTTTTTATTTTACATGTTTTTGCTTTGGAACAGTCAAAATGATACCATAAATGAATTTGGCATCCCCGATTTATACGAAAACGATACCACACTTGACCTAGTAGCTTAACTGATTTAGATATCAAGAGCCCCTAAAAATTAACATCAAAAATCATGGTGGCTCCACTTCTCAAATCCATCCTTGGGTCCTCCAAAGGAAATCCTTTGTTCACGAAAAGCCATATTTTTTCTGCTACTATGTCCACTAAAAGTAGAACAAATCGCAATATCAAAGCTTTTGATAAAAATGTAATCTTCTTCCTTAAGCTTAAAATTCAGAACGTAATATTCAATTTTAGGATACTGGGTCATTGTATCACTTGTTTTAAAAATAAATTGGGCCTTACAAGGTTAAAAGTACTAATGTATTAAAGGTAAAGTACAAATAAATTCACATTTACTTTTTTTCAGCCTAACACAATATTTGATGACTTTGAAACAGAACCCCTGGGAACAGCCTCTCTAGCTCAAGTACATAGAGCTAAGCTAAAAGACGGGACGACCGTTGCCGTCAAAGTTCAGCACTACTTTGTGAAAAAGCATATTGAAATAGATCTCATATGGATAGAATTAGTTTTAAACATGATGATGAAAATATTCCCAGATTTTGAACTTGGCTGGCTCATAGATGAGACAAAGAGAAATATTGCTAAAGAACTGGACTTTTTACAAGAAGGGCAGAATGCTGAGAAAGTTGCAAAGATGTTCAGTCATTATAAATGGCTGAAAGTACCAAAAATATATTGGGACTACAGCACGTCAAGGGTGTTGGTTATGGATTTTGTTGAAGGAGGTCAAGTCAACGACTTAAAATATATTGATGTAAGTATTATGATATTTATGATCAGTGCACTTATTATGCGAGTATAGTATAGTGGTTAAAACGTTAAAATGTATTTGAACTAAAGTAAACAATGTGGGTCCTAAAATCCCGAAGATTATTCATATTAGCATAATTTTTGGGGTAATAAAAACCTTGTTGCACCCTAAAATCCGATCACTGTTTATGATACAACACTAAATACTTTTACTTACTACATGTAACTCCTAATATGGTAATAGTTGAATACTAAACATGCTAAAAGTATCCAAACATGGCACTTGGGGAATTTTAAATTTGGTTTAGGCAGACTTAACCTTTTGGCCGCCGTTGGCATGTATACACGACAACGATAGAATGGTACACTGGCGCGGCTGTCATGTATACAAGAAACAAATTCAAGCGCCCGGTAAATGTAAAAAAAAATAATTTCTTTTACACTCATATTAAAGCTTAAGGTCTTTATTTTTTCAAACATTTGCATTTAAAGCAGATTTATAAATCCATTCTTTCATAATATGGCTATAAAAAAATTGCTCCGAATTTCAATGTATTTCCTGTTCCTCGTCGCCGTTGTCGTGTATACACGACAGCTAGGGATGAGGATGTTCACTCGATATGAGAATATTCAAAATAAATATCAAATCGCAAAAACGGTTTTATTTAAGCATTTGAACACTTGTTAATTGGCAATTGGTGGTAACGAGTAACTAGAATATGTAAAACGAGAGAGACAGGCATAACTATAGCTGAAGTTTAAGGAGCTTCTTCAGCTAATGTAAATAGTATAAAGTCAGAGAAGTAAATCTGCCATTGTGGTGGTCAACGTAGAAATATTCTACGATAAATAATAAATGTTTTGTAATTCTAGAACATGTGAAAATTAATTGCATTTTATTGATTTTTAGATAGAAAAGTTATTTTTGAGACTAGTAGCTTTACACGTGTAATTGACATTGGCCTCCTTTCTGAAACAAAACTGAATTTATTAGTGTAATATTTATTAATTGCTGACTAATAGCTAATAATTTACTAGTGTAGCTTCGAGAAACGCACACTAGTATACTTGTAAAATTTATAAGCTCATGGGCTAATATTATTAGTCTAATAAGCTTCGAGAAATAGGGCCTTGTTCCGGTACATTTATATTATCGACACAGGATGCGCAGCTCTAACGGCACGCTTAATAAGTTTACTTACCGACAAGCGCTTACGCCGTTGACCTAGAGGCTATTATTACTTAATCCGCGCGAAAACAGTCCTTGTCGGTCTGCACTCCAGACAAGTCCTGTGCGCCGCTGTCGTGTATAGACGACTTCTCGTACAGCCTAGTGCGGTGATATTACGTCATAAATCGATATGGTTAAGTGGTTGTTTTTTATGATAAAGACCTTCTTTTTTAACATTGTCGTGTGTAAAAAATATGTATATTTTTGACATTTTCGAAAGAAATTAAAGTTGGTAAAAACAAAGCCAATTTTTTACCGTCGATTATAAATATCGATATCACTACTTCCAATCCCTATTAGTTGCTTAACTTGTTTACTTAAAATTTGCTTTGGCGTGTGAGTGAGCGTCTTTGCGGACTAGGTCCGGCGGCCAAAAGGTTAACAATAATAATATAGGCCATTTATTTTTACATTCACTGACTGTCTTGATTTGCAGCATAGGCCTCCCCAAGCTTTTTCCATGCCAATCTGTCTCTTGCGTTCCCATCCATGTCATTCCCGCTATGTTCCTTATATCATCCCCCCATCCACGATATTGGCCACCTTGTTTTCTCTTGTTGTTTTTATTTTTTTGTTGTATTTAGGCAGACTTAACAACTTCTAAACTATCTTCTAACATGTTAATTATAGAACCACAAGATAGACCGTGCAGAATTATGCCGGAAGCTGGGCGACTTGTATTCCCATATGATCTTCGTCAGTGGGTTTGTGCACAGCGATCCGCACCCTGGCAACATTTTGCTGAAGAAAGAGCCGGGCGACAAGGAGGTCACCCTGTATCTGCTGGATCACGGTTTATATGCTGTAAGTTTTGCATTTACTAAGAGTTATAAATATAGTATATTTATCTATTATATATATCTTCGCTTAGTTCCCATAACATAAGCCTTATTGAGAATGTTTTCAATAACATTCGCTTTTAGCGATAAGATCGCCGATTTTATTATAATAAAGCCATTTATTCCATACTTCGAATTTAGTTTACATTTCAAATGTTGTTAGCAGGTGATACATTGAAAAAAAAAAAAAAAACTATGTTAAATTAATGTTAGTCTTATTCTATTGAAATATGGACCCCTGTTTGGGTAAAGGCCTCCTCCATTTTCTTCCGATTTTATTACGAACCTAGTTACGAGTTGTAACTATGAAGTGTGCATTTTTGTTATAAAAAAAAAAGTTTATTAACAATTCGCTTACACTATTTACATATATGTTCTTCTGCCAAACCACAGAATGGTTTGTTGACAGATACGATACTGATATGATTGTCTACTCTACAGAATCTCACAGAAAAATTCCGGTTCCACTACTCAAAGCTATGGCTGGCGATAATAGCGCGAGACCGCGAGGAGATGCGACTACACTCCGAAGCCCTCGGCATCCGCAGCCAACTGTACGGTCTGTTCGCCTGTATCGTGACTGGCCGGCCCTGGGAGTCGATCATGAAGGGCGTAGGGAATACTAAGCCGTCTAGTGCTGAGGTGAGTTTTCATTTCTTTAAGCGTCAGCTAGACGGTCGCCAACAAGGCTGCCGACGGTCCAAGGTCACCCAGACCTTGGTCGGTGCTTCATACAATTTTGCTGCGAACAACTGTCTACACGGTCCGTCCAGACCAAGGTCGCTTTGTCGGAAGGGCTTGTTGGCGACCGTCTAGCAGACGCTTTAACCGATCTTGGTACGGGCGGACCGGGTAGACAGTTGTTTTCAGCAAATTTGTAAGAACGCTCAACCAAGGACTCGGAACTGGACCCGGGGTATGTCCTTAAACTACGTCCGGACCTGGGTATGTCCTTAAACTACGCCAAAAAGAGAGGTATGGGCACTGCGAATGGCATCTCGCTAAGTGTGGTAGGGCACGTTCAGCAAATGTCATCGCTTAAATCTGGAGCAGAGCCCGACTGGGGAAGTACCTCCACCTTACAGAAAACCACAGCCAAATAGCACTAGACCCTACTCATAGTGTTGTGTTCCTGCTGGTGAGTAAGGTTGCCAAAGAGCTCAAAGAGGACCCAGTGTGTTGACGATGAGGGACCTTCTTGTTCCTTTAGTCGTCAACACAGTGAATCCTCCTTTTTGTAAAGGGTCGGCAACGCGCATGTTACTCCTTTGGAGTTGCAGGCGTCCATAGGTTACGGTAGCTGCTTACCATCAGGCGGGCCGTATGCTTGTTTGCCACCGTCGTAGTATAAAAAAAAAAAAAAAAAACCAAGGTCAGGGTGACTTGTCGGCGACCGTCTAGCTGACGCTTAAGTCTACACGTTTATTTAGCTTCACCTTTTCGTTGATTTTTTTGATTCACATGGTAAGAATTTGTATCTTTAGTTCAAGGATGATATAGACGTGGATGGACAATATCCATACAAAATCGCGTTCCCTTATTTCAGATTAAAGCACTAGCGTCATCTATCGGTCACACCAGACACTAAATACTAGTTTCTAATACTTTGTTCGTCGCTTAACGCTGACAGAATAACTCTACTCCAGACTCGACAGATGGCGCTGTGACACTTAGTACCAAAAACAGACGTACGCTAGTGCTTTAACCTGAAATAAGGGAACCCGATTTTGTATGGATATTGTCCATCCATGTCTATATTATCCTTGCTTTCGTTTTACTATATCGTAAAAATATATGTTGTTGAAGAATTATTATTTGTTGTTTATTGTTTTGTCGCACGCGACGGCGATAATAATAAAATAGCGGCAAATTTAATAATTCAGAGGGAATTATTAAATTTGCCGCTATTTTACAGTCTCAACATTAAATGTATTACATTAAATGAATCAATGTATCATATTACACAAATGTAAAACATTAAATGAAGACATTATTGAAAAAAAAAGTAAGTTTCATTCAAATAAAGCGTCGATCCGTCATAAAATACTCACTCGCAAACATCAATTTGCCTTATTTCATACTAAATTTGACATTGGAATGATTTTCAGTCTAGAAAAAGCTAGTAGTTAGGCGGCGCTGTGCCCTTACCCGGCATTCATTAGCACTGATTAAGATATCTCTGAAAAGTTTATATTTGAAACCTTGAGTTTCAAGTATTTGTTTACTTATTTAGAAACTGCTATCCTCAGTAGCGTTCTAATTGATAACGTGAATCTCAATTACGTAATTACCTACATATTTACACGGTCAAAAACTCGAATGTATATAGAGGCATGCAATTGTTTGACTGCCTTCGCAATATGTATGTTTACTTATGTTCCACTTTAAATATAGTAAGCAAAGGTCATATCCACGACTACTTGACTAATATAAAGTACGTAATACTTAATACTAGTGTGCAAATTCGCACGTGAAATAAGTTTAGAGTAGGTAAGGTAAAAATAGAGCTTTGAAATAAAATAATCTTCATTTCTAAAAAAAAACAAAAGGACAAACTAAAATATTTATAAAATTTCACTACTTAACACTATTTATTTTTATATTAGAAATAAGAACATGTTCTAGAAAACGCCTAAATTTAGAATAACTATTTCTTCTTTTCAAGTTATTTCAACATACTTTCTACAAGTATATAGGACTCTGTAAATAATAAATGAAACTATTGAACAAATTAGCTAATTTAGGTCAAATTTTGTGGGTACAGTTGCCATCAAATATATGGTAGCGGCCAAGGTACTCTAAAATATCTGAACATGCACTTTATCGCCTTGACAATAAAGGCGATGTTCAGATATTTGTGACCACCTTGGCCGCTCCGATATATCGGACGGCGACTGTACCTACAAAATTTGACCTAAATTGGCTAATTTGTTCAATAGTTTCATTTATCATGGTTTTTTCCGACATACACAGCACAGACATATTCCATAGTATAGTTATTCAAATCTAATTCAGAATCTTACGAACCGGTACCGGAACAGAGTTGGGCAAAAATTAACGTGATTGAAACTAAAGTTAAAAATGAGAACGTTACTCATAATCACTTGAACATGATTACGAATGCAATCATGTGCTTTTCAACTTGATTGAGTACCGACATTTTTAGTTTCACTCATGATTAGCTGAAGTGATTACATTAGTAAGACAGAATGCTTAGTTAAACTAACGATTTAGTTGATTAGATGATTCGATTTTGATTAGATTTTGCGTAGCTACTAGCTCCATCACTTTTTTACTTAGTGAGTATGGGTACATACTTTTTGGATAAATTGCTATATTTTAATGTTTATTTTGATTTTGGTTTTTGGTTTTTGGTTTTATTTTATTTTTATTATAGGTATCTAATTCAATATGTGAAATTCAGAACAGACGCCTTATTCTAGTAATAACATAAATCAGCTTAAGAACATTCTAATCATATATTCGTCAATCACATTGAACAAATCATGATTAGCCTTAGTTGATTAGCGTTACTTTAGTTTCAATCAGCGCCCGTCGTTAATGATTAACTCATGGCGAAATCACTTGATTGGTTTGTGTTATGATTTAATCAGCGGTTATTCAATCAGCGATGATTAGTAATCAATCACCGATTGTAATCAAGTGTGCCCAACTCTGTACCGGAATAAACTCAGGTTTTTCGTTCTAATGTTACATTTTTTTTTTCAATTTCAGAAAGTGGTATTCCAAAACGAGCTACCCAACTTCGCGCACTACATAACGCAATGCTTGGAGCATGTAGACCGGCAGGCCCTGCTGGTGTTGAAGACCAACGACCTGATCCGGAGCATAGAGTACGCGGTCGGCATGCAGGAGAGGATGTGCGGCTTCTTGGTCATGACGCAGTGCTGCATACAGAGCGTGTACCAGCTCGAGTACAAGGTAATTGATTTGACTTTGAATCTTTGGTAGAGATGCGCAAAACGCTTCACTGAATTGAAAAGAGTGATTCATATCTTTCGCTCGCGGAGATATGTATCACTCATTTCGCTCAGTGATCTGGTCGCATATTCGCCTCAATCGCATCGTGTCACTCGTTTGACTCGGCCGGCTCATTCGAATCATGAGTGAGAAAGAGCCAGCAAGTAACACTGTAATCATGTTAATAACAATAATGTTTTATTCTTCGCTAAAGTTTGGCGGGAAACAACCTAGAGAATTCAACTAACCGGAGCGGCCATTGACAGGCGTTTCTTTCTGCCGAAAACATATGACCAGTGGTCATGGACTGACGTTTATCTGACGTGGTTATTTGTACGTTACGTACGAATAGCCATACATTTGACGTTCCCCTCCCCCGCCAAAATCGGCAGACTTTTTTAGCCAACGAACGCAGTAGCAATGTACAGCGAATAAGAGTATGACAACACTAAGAATTAGTGGAAAAAGCAGCAATGATCATCAAATTTTATGTTTTTAATTTTAGTTGGTATTTCCGCCCCTTTCATTAAGTGACATTTACGGTGTGTAAAAAGGAAACGGATATATTTCGCCTGATCTGTCATCAACTGCAACAGATAATCTGGTTGAGGCAATTAACATATGCCTTAAAAATGAATTTAAATTTAATTGGGAACGTTGCAGGAGTTCTATCTCACTCGCGCTTAAGATGAGAGAGTGAAATGCACTAGAAACAAATTCAATGTGAATTGAAATGTTCGTCATGAAATACGGTGTCTCATCACAAAGGGTTGCCACATGTACGTATTTTGAATTTGCCGCGCGTTTCTACTGACAGAAATGGTTTGCCAGACTATAACTTCCGATGAAACGTGAGCGGAATAGCAATAGCGTGATCGTTCAGTTTAAAACGTAATCTAATAATAGGTTATTAAAAGCTTTAATATCTACTTACAACGATTATTAGGTAATCTCTTATTGTGAAAGATATAAGTTTTACGAAGCCTGTTGTGGATTTCATCATACCTGTTGCGGATTTGCATTTGTAGCCACCCGACGCCGTGTTTTTAGGGTTCCGTACCTCGAAAGGAAAAAACGGAACCCTTATAGGATCACTTTGTTGTCCATCCGTCCGTCCGTCTGTCAAGACCCTTTTTCTCAGGAACGCGTGGAGGTATCAAGCTGAAATTTAAAATAATATAAAATACTCAGGTCTACTGTCCCTTGGAGCTGTGAAAAAATCAAACTTCTAAGCCAAACGCAATCAAAAGATACGGCCGTTTATGCCGCAAATTTTCGAAACTCGCAAGGGAATCAAAACCTACAAGGTACTTTTCCCGTGAACTCAGAATCTTGAAATTTGGTACGAAGCAACGTCTTATAGCAGCACAGATAAAGGAAAAATTGCGAAAACCGTACATTTTTAGTAACATACATAATATAATAAAAATAGTTTTAATAATTTTAAAGTTACTACCTCTATATACCTACAGGTTGGTACGGAACCCTCGGTGCGCGAGTCCCACTCGCACTTGGCCGGTTTTTTTTTGTAAACACATTGTACAATGTACATAAATCAAGAAATCCTATCCCAACCTTAGGGGGCGTCCATTAATCGCGTCATATTGTATAGGGGGGGGAGGGGGTCAAGAAAAAATCACCAATGATCACCACAGGGGGGAGGGGGGGTCTGGACACATATCACGTGTAATTTTTTTGTTCTTTGTGCTATACTGTATTATGGTCAATAAAATAAAAATTATCAACTTTTAAATGAATCAATCTGTCAAAAGCAGAGTAAAATTGCACTAGCACTATGATTGAAAATTATTTTTAATGGCATTTGACATATTATTTTGTAAAGTAGGTTTTTAGGGTACCGTAGCCAAAGTGGCAAAAACGTAACCCTTATAGTTTCGTTATGTACGTCTGTCCGTCCGTCCGTTATAAAAGATATTTATTCTTCAATTTAGGCACATTACAATGCACTTATGAACGTCAGAGAGAAAAAGAAAAACTACCACCGGTTCTAACCCTACACCTCTGACCCGAGAAGTATTATTTATGACCGGCAAGAAACTCGGCGGGACTTATTATTTCAAAACAGTAATACAATAATATTATATCTTAAAGATACACAATAATGCGTAGTTCTATAAGAAGACATATCAAAACAGCTTGAGAGACATACAATGTACGTATTGTTTAATTAAAATAAAATAATAAAATCCAAATCTGATAGGGTGTGTGTGAGTCACATAAGGTGTGTTTTTGTATGCCGCTACTTAGTTTTGTAGTATAATTGCTGAAAAAGATATTTTAAGGAGGGGCACTACTCCATACATGTAATTATTTGTCAAAAAAGTTTTTTTTACCAAATATCGACATGATGCACATCACTCGATAGGTCTTTCGAAATAACATTGAGGACTTTTTTTTATTTTTTTATTTAGTGAATATTTTAAGGAAAAATCACCCCGTAAGTCTAAAAAACTTGTGTCCCCTGTCACTTTTGAACCGGAGATCCAAAAAATATGAAATAATTGAGAACATTATCGGTTTAGGAATTATTGAGTTATCTCCTAAAAACTCATTTTATACGCAGATACGACCTTTTCATATTACTTTTTCGATAGTAGGTACGAAAACGCGTGGTCCGACACGCACTTGGCCGGATTTTTTCAATTAAAGATAATTTTATTTTATATGTAGGTATACATGTAGTTTAATTTTTTTACCCTTTACGTGTACGTAAGTTACGTAAGTAGGTTCACGTGTTAGACAACTGTACTTACTTTAGTTAGCAAAAAATTACACGTCATATTGGATAGGGGGGGGGGGGGGAGGGGTCCTGAAAATATCACCAAAGATCACCATGGGGGAGGGGGGGTCTAAAACAAGCCAAAATCGTATGACGCGATTAATGGACGCCCCCTTAGGTACCTTACCTACCGAATGGCAGAGAGTCATTAATGTCATTATTTAAAATATACCGCCTAATATTTATAAAGTTTTGTACCAGTATTTTATGACAAGGTTAAAGATCAAGTGTAAAAAACCATTCTGTCAATATTAAACCAGACAACCATGGTGTAATGTTTGAGATAGACCTTGGCAGAGTGACCTTGTTACTCGTATTTAAGACGAACCTTCGGTCACGAGGTCGTCAACATAGAGGTTGTTGAAACTTACACCACTGTTTCCACTTTTTAGGGTTCCGTAGTCAACTAGGAACCCTTATAGTTTCGCCATGTCTGCCCGTCCGTCCGTCCGTCCGCGGATAATCTCAGTGACCGTTAGCACTAGAAAGCTGAAATTTGGTACTAATATGTATATCAATCACGCCGACAAAGTGGTGAAATAAAAAGTGAAAAAAAATGTTTTATTAGGGTACCTCCCCTGTACGTAAAGTGGGGAGTGATTTTTTTTTTTCATTTCAACCCTATCGTGTGATATATTGTTGGATAGGTATTTAAAAATGAATACAAGTTTACTAAGATCATTTTTTGATAATGTAAATATTTTCGGAAATAATCGCTCCAGAAGTAAAAAAAAATGTGTGTCCCCCCCCTCTAACTTTTGAACCATAAGTTTTAAAAATATGAAAAAAATCTCAAAAGTAGAACTTTATAAAAACTTTCTAGGAAAATTATTTTGAACTTGATAGGTTGATTAGTTTTTGAAAAAAAATTACAAAATAATTTCTGAACTAAGTTTGTTTTAACCGTATAAGCAGGTGTTTATTGTACCTGTAATTTCTACAAAATCACAATGAAATGACGTGCTTTCAAAAACTCTTAAGTGGGGACACTTACTGTGACGGACAGAAAACTACGGAACCCTACACTGAGCGTGGCCCGACACGCTCTTGGCCGGTTTTTTGAGGTTATTATAAAAAAAAACATTCTTAGTTAAGCTCTCTACACGACATGTAATGTTTAGGTTTTTTCTGCAATATTTTTCTATTAGAAAAATCTGCATTTTTGGACGGATTGGGCTGTGCATAGTCTGTAAATATAATGTAAAATACAGACTAACATAGTTAATCCAGCTGTTTAATTGATGTTTTTAGGGTTCCGTAGGAACCCTTATAGTTTCGCCATGTCTGCCCGTCCGTCTGCAGATAATCTCAGTGACCGTTAGCACTGGAAAGCTGAAATTTGGTACTAATATGTATATCAATCACGCCGATAAAGTGGTAAAATAAAAAGTGGATTTTTTTTTTTATTAGGGTACCTCCCCTATACCTAAAGTGGGGAGTGATTTTTTTTTTCATTTCAACCCTAACGTGTGATATATTGTTGAATAGGTATTTAAAAATGAATAGGGGTTTAGTAAAATCATTTTCACTTCTCATGCTCAAAAAGTGTGTCGTATCTTACCAAGGCGGACTAAAGTAGTACATTTAGCCCCTAGGGCTAATATGTATACATATTTATGATTTACAAAACATTTTAAATTGACCAATCGGAACACTTCACCATATTAAATCCACCAATCACAACACACATATCGAAGTTAATCGGAACGCTATAGATACTTTTTTGGTGCGTATACTGTGTAAATAATTAAAGTCCTTAAAAAACATTGTATTTAATATCAACCAATCAGAATACAGCAATGTTAAAATCGACCAATGAGGAAACGCAATTTATTTCTCATAACGTGAGGTGTTTTTTAGTTCCTACTTCACAATCATTAAAAAATATTGTAATTTTTTGGAAGCGCTTTAAAGCGTGTTTAAACTGTTTAAACGGCTATTAGACATGGCAATTTGTAGGGCCCAATCGGTTGTGTCCAACTCCTGTCGGCCCCAAGGCACGTTATTACATCTTCCCTACAAATCGCCCCTACCGACCCTACCTCACCAACAAATCGTCCCTACCGACCCTAGCTCAACGTTTACGGAGATGCCTTCAAAACATCTAAAAAATGTATTTGGTGAAGCACGGTGATAGTACTCATAAGTCTCATAATGTTCACGCAAATCAGCGCCATCTAGTTCAAATGTATTCAAGTCTAATAGAGTGAATGCGCACGATCTAATTTCGGTTTTTTCGCGTAATTTAAGTGTAAAGTGTAATTTAGGTTAAGGCAAGAGAAATATACGTGTAAAGAGTGCCCGTTGTTTCTCTTCGAAACCCATCCGTCGTTACCGCAGCAGGCGCGGCGGCGTACTCATCTACGTAACAGATGATGGTGGCCCCTTGGAAACTCTCTACAGCACCGTGCCGGAGCGACTCGACTGCTACCAGAGAAGTATGAGATGTACCTAACCGGCCGTTGTTTCTCTTCGAAACCCATCCGTCGTTACCGCAGTAGGCGCGGCGGCGTACTCATCTACGTAACAGATGATGGTGGCCCCTTGGAAACTCTCTACAGCACCGTGCCGGAGCGACTCGACTGCTACCAGAGAAGTATGAGATGTACCTAACCGGCCTACCGCGGCGACTGGGCTAGTTCTGCGTACACATAACAGTACACATTAAATAAAATATGAAACTGTTTTTTTTTATTATAGATATTTAAATGACTCCTCGAGCTGCCTGAATCTAAATTCATCTGCCCAACCCTTCTATGATTTAAATACAAAACTAGATAAATATATTAATTTAAATAAACTTTATTTAAAACAAACTTTTATTTTAAATAAAATACCAGACGGAATGCGTAGAAAATGGCTAACATTATAAATAAAAAATAAAAACCGGCCAAGAGCGTGTCGGGCCACGCTCAGTGTAGGGTTCCGTAGTTTTCCGTCCGTCACAGTAAGTGTCCCCACTTAAGAGTTAAAATAACACCGTCATGTAGGATATGAGCGTTCCACGTAGAGCGACATCTATCGGCAAAGTAAGCAAAATATTGCGCGCGAGCTTAAAATATGGAAGATGATTTTTATGGAATAATTCTTTATTGCGTGAACCGATTTTCACCGTTTTTACTTTATTTGAAAGTACGTCATTTCATTGTGATTTTGTAGAAATTACAGGTACAATAAACACCTGCTTATACGGTTAAATTACAAACTTAATTCAGAAATTATTTTGTATTTTTTTTTCAAAAACTATTCAACCTATCAAGTTGAAAATAATTTTCCTAGAAAGTTTTTATAAAGTGTTACTTTTGAAATTTTTTTCATATTTTTAAAACTTATGGTTCAAAAGTTAGAGGGGGGGGACACATTTTTTTTAACTTCTGGAGCGATTATTTCCGAAAATATTTACGTTATCAAAAAATAATTTTAGAAAACCCCTATTCGTTTTTAAATACCTATCCAACAATATATCACACGTTAGGGTTGAAATGAAAAAAAAAATCACTCCCCACTTTACGTATAGGGGAGGTACCCTAATAAAAAAAAATACACTTTTTATTTTACCACTTTGTCGGTGTGATTGATATACATATTAGTACCAAATTTCAGCTTTCTAGTGCTAACGGTCACTGAGATTATCCGCGGACGGACGGACGGACGGGCAGACATGGCGAAACTATAAGGGTTCCTAGTTGACTACGGAACCCTAAAAAGGTAAAATAACTCTAACGACCTCCATAAACAGCTGCGGGGTATCGGGGCACTGCCGATCGCCCTAGATCGGGACTCCTACACCCTAAGTACCATTACACCTACCAACCCGACAGGTTGGACCCTACAAATTGCAATGTCTAATAGCTACTTTAAAGAGCTAATTATACCGTCGTCTGTGGCATTTATTCGCGGTGTTTATATTTTGTATCTATCTATGTCTAAGAAGTTAAAAAAAATAAAAGACCGTCAAGTTAAACCATAATTTAACCTTAGTTTAGTTATTGTGCGTAAATAATAAGTATTTTTATCTTATTTTCTCGAAGGTGTGATGGCGCCACTGCCACGCTTACCGTCGGCTCCGAGCATTTTAATTAAAATAAATTAGTAAGATCGGACAATTTCGTGAAAAAACTTTCTCTATCTATAACTTATGTTGTGATTTCGCGTAGAATATGATCGATGAAAAGAATTGTGAACAATTTACTTTCGAATTATGACAAGTGATTTTTTGCATGTTTTTATTTTAAAGCAGTGACTTTTATGGTGTAATAGTAATATATGTTCAATGATACAATATTTAGACAAGTGACTTTACCCGTTATACTGAAAACGTGCCTCACAATTAAAGGTAATCATTCAGTTAAATTCGTTGAAGCATTCAAATCGTAAACAAAGGACAGCTGAGCCGAGGCTGAGCCAATGCCAACTGACACCTAGCGACATCTGACGATAAAGTCTGAAAACACTTACACACGCCATCTAGCGGGATAACTCTGAACGTCTTTAGCACCAACACACCTACACGGCTGCGCGTGCGTTCAACGTCTGACTGCTACAGAAAATAACTGCATCAGAATCCGCAAGATGGCGCCACAGGTCTGTTGTAACAAGTGTGGCTCTAATGTTGACATAAAAAATACTGTACTGTGCTCATTGTGTAAAAAAAGGTATGAATTTGATTGCGCGGGCTATTCAGAGAATCTTTATCGCTTACTGAGCAAGGAGTCAAAAAATGCATGGAAATGTAAATCTTGTAATTTATTAAAAAAAGACGCTAAGCAGTTAAATAGACAAACTAAACACGCACTGAGAAACAGAACGAAACAAAACCATAACGTAAACATCACGCCCTCATCCTCGAAGCCCTCGTTGCCAGGTGTTTCCACCAGTATTAACTTGCAGGGCTCTAGCTCCCCTAGAGAAAATAACAACGCTAATACCAGTACACCTAATAAACTGGATTCTAGCTTGCCCTTAGAAAGTAGCGACGTTAATAAGAAAATATCAAACGATACCCCAACCGTGTCACTAGGGTTTGCAATCCGAATAATCCGAATATTCAATTATCCGAATATCCGCCGAAAATAATATTAAAAATTTTCCGAATACTAAACCGCGAATTATCCGAATAAACGGATATTTTGAAAACACTAATAAAATCATTTATAAGCAGGAAAAATTCAAAAAAATTACGAGAAAAAACACTAATGACTACTGACGTTTTATGTCCATCTGTATTGCCCAAATAAGGTGTTTAGACAAATGTTCCATATTAAGTATTATATTTTATTAAATAAGTACCTGAATACCAACTTACATAAATTACATAATATATTGATTAAATCTAGCAGACACGAATTGTTACTAATGTTACTATTATTAGGTATTTAAATGAGCAACGAAAACACTTGCAGATAAGACGGATTTTCTACCTGTCACTAAAATAATTATTGGTATTACCTACCTACTCTGAACCGACCGAACACCGAACCCATTCGCTCAGTTAGTCAGTCAGTCTGTATTGTATCTATTACGTACGAAAGGTAGGTTGTCTGCGATAATGACAACTCATATAATGATTATAAAAGCATGTTGTGTTTTTAATTTTCAGGTTTTTTGTTACTTGACTTGTTAATTTTATGCATTACACACCTTTAAATACGCTAATTTTGTTTTATTTTATAAAATACGAAAATTATACGAAATTATTCAAATATCCGAATATTCGGATAATAAATGTTGAAGTATTCAATTATCCGAATATTAAAAAACTGGGCGGATATTGCAAACCCTACGTGTCACCATCGTTACCTAGGGAAAAAAATACCACTAACGAATCTATAGAGCGAGCAGACGAAATTCCAATATCCCAAGATGAACACGATGGCTCGCCGATTTTAGACTCCCATAATACCACTCGAAGCGACCTACTACACTCTTCATTCGAATCCTTGTCACCGTCGGATAAGTTATGCAAAAGTGCAGATGGCATAATTCGTGAAACAGGTTCACAATATCATGAGTTATCCGAAAAGATCTCTACACTTGAAATTGCATTGGCGAGTACGCAAAGTGAACTTGAAAATAAAATCATAGAAAATAGCTGAGCTTCAGAGAAAAGTCGACAAGTTGACCTTAAAAGCCAAAGTGCTGCAATCATTGTGTTCTTCACCATCGGTGGAAAATAAAACAGGCACGAGAAGAAGACATAGGCAGTCAGTGTTACATAGGCTGCTATTTATATATCCGGAAACCGGGATTACAATCTTCTTAAATAGCATATTTGACCTCCATGGTAAAATTTTAACTTTTTTAAGTACTGGCCGGTATATTTTTTCTTTCTTATTAACGCTCGTGTTTTTTATTTTGACGGGTTTTAAATGTCATCTCGCAGCAAGAATGGAACTCACTCGTGAAAATATTCGTGCTATGATTTATTATGATTTTCGGCGTGGTTTAACGCAACAACAGTGCATAGATCAACTAACTTCAACTTTTGGTGATGAAGCCCCATCTAAAACTACTGTGTATCACTGGTTTAGTGAGTTCAATCGTGGACGTAGTATGCTTACGGACGAAGTTAAGGTAGGTCGCCCGAAATCGGTCGTTGTACAACAAAATATCGAGGCTGTGCGAAAACTTATAATGGACGACCGACATGTTACGTACCGCGAGATAGAGGCGACTCTGGGTATTTCTATGACCAGCATTAATAGCATATTACATAATTATTTGGCTGTAAAAAAAATTTGTTCGCGTTGGATACCCCACAACTTAACAAAAGAGCAAAAAGATGCTCGCGTCGAATGGTGCAATAAAATGTTAAAAAAATATAACCGTGATGACTCAAAAGCCGTTTATAACATCTATACAGGTGACGAATCCTGGATCTATGCATACGATCCCGAAACGAAGCAACAATCAACGGTATGGGTGTTTCAAAATGAGCCGAACCCTACGAAAGTTACTCGTGCAAAAAGTACATTGAAACAAATGGTGGCCTGCTTCTTCGGTATTAATGGCCATGTAGCTACAGTGCCACTAGAAAACCGTAGAACGGTTAATTCAGAGTGGTACACGACCATTTGCTTACCGGAAGTATTTGAACAAATTCGTAAAACTAACCAGCGACGAAGAATCATTCTTCATCATGAGAATGCCAGCTGTCATACGTCACGCGAAACAACTCTATTTTTGGAGGGTCAAAATGTGGAATTAACGGGTCATCCGCCGTACAGCCCTGACTTGGCACCCAACGATTTTTATTTATTTCCAAATATAAAGAATAAATTACGCGGTCAACGATTTTCGACCGCTGAAGATGCTGTCGACGCATTCAAACAACACGTTATGGAGGTACCTCAGGCGGAGTGGCAGAAGTGCTTTAAAAATTGGTTCACGCGAATGTGCATAGATCATCAAGGGGAATACTTTGAAAAACAATAAAACCATTTTCAGCCGTGTACGTTTGTTTGTTTCCGGATATATAAGTAGCAACCCTCGTAAATAATGATTCACCAACTCTATCCCCCCTGTCAACCGCTAATAAAGCCGAAAAATGCATTACTCTGGTCTAAAAGCCATATTACCACTCGAACTATTTTCCCTCACTTCGTTCGGGAAAATAACCACCTCGTGGTAATATGGCCTACTTTAGACCCTTGTCAAACAATCTACTATTTTTGATAATGTAAATATTTTCGGAAATAATCGCTCCAGAAGTGTGAAAAAATGTGTTCCCCTCTAACTTTTGAATCATAAGTTTGAAAAATATGAAAAAAATCTCAAAAGTAGAACTTTATAAAAACTTTCTAGGAAAATTATTTTGAACTTGATAGGTTGAATAGTTTTTGAAAAAAAAATTACAAAATAATTTCTGAACTAACGGCCATATTCATAAAAAAACCTTAATCGGCGTCTGATCGTCGAACCCGGTGATACGCCGATTAGCCTTAATTGAGGTTTTTAAAAATGCTTGATTTATAAACACATATTATCCTGCTTGCTCATATCTGATCCACCGCTTATTGAAAGATTAGACGCGTTATGTTGGCACTTTTGGCAAAATCATAGACAAAAACCCCGTTTCATCGCAATTAAAAAAAAAGTTTGACAGAACATGACACATGACTAGGGTTGCCAACCGTCCCGCTATATGCGGGACGTCCCGTTTCTGGGGCCCTAGAGCATGCGTCCCGCAAGGGGTCCACGCGGGACGCCGATTGTCCCGTTTTCAGACTAGACTAGATTATCAGCACCAAAAAAAACGAGCGTTGATTTCCATGTTACAATAATTTTAAAGCGTGTAATTTTACTTGAATATACCGCGAGTAACGCGCGCTAGCGCCTACGCTCGCTCGCTCGACAGTACTTAGCTACTTACCTACTTTGTTATAATAGGACAGATTGATTGTTAAAGGGGGGGGGGGGGTGCATTCAGTGTCCCGCGGTTTTAAGCCTGGTCCCGCAATGTGAACGTAAATGTACCGCGAATCTCTGAATCACAGTTGGCAACCCTACACATGACAGCGGTAGTAGCGGGAAATGCGTTAAATTTTATTACGTATTTTGCATGTTACTACGGTTTCGATAAATACTTTTGTAACTAATTTTAGATTAATGACTGTGTAATGTGTCGAGAAACATGAATAAAATTAATGTACCTACCTATAGTGAAGAAGAGAGACAGTAAACAATTGAAATGTAATAGTAGGAATGTGTTGTTACCTACGATGAATCACTGGACTAGTAATCAAAATAAGGTAAGAAAATCAATTAATTAATTGACTTATAACTAGGTTCGGATCATTTACAAAAGTATCTGCCCATGTCAGACATATTTCTCAGTATAAAACTTATAAACAAATGTTAATTGAGAACTTGAAGAACTGAATATTACTTAGCGTGCTTACCCATTTCTTACTGCTTACAGTGTCGATGTCATGCATACCGGCGTTCAGAGAATGGTTGTATAGCTCAAGAAACAGAAACGAGAAGAAATAAGAGTGGTCACTGATCAATTGAAGCCTGACAGCTGCTGCCACAAGTTGTAGTAAAGGTAGGTAGTATTTGAAATTGATGCCTATTACAACATACCTGTACATTATGTAAATATTTTAATAGTGCCAAAACCATAGTTTTATAAGTGCAAAATATTAGTACATTACTTACCTAGGGCTGTAAAAAAAAGAAAGCCCGAAATCGCAGGTATTTGGGACCCGAGCCGCAGGCGAGGGTTGTAAATATGCGATAGAGGGCTTTCTTTTTTACTGCCCGTGGTGAGTACACAATTTTACGTCCCCACCTGGCCATAATGCGAGTTTTACCGTAAGCGTAGCGAGCGGTAAAACTCACATTATGGCCAGGTGTGACGTAAACATTATTATTGTATGAAAGGCCTGCCAGAATAACCATAGTTGGGTCTTTAGCTCTGTCTACCAGCATTTAGATACAACCAGATTTAAATGTGGTTTTCAGATCTGCTCTTTTTCAATTTGTACAGCCTTATGAATATTGGTGTCGGTTAATACTCTCTATTTGCAAAGGTAGGTAAAAAGACAATGAACAAAATTATAATAACTTATATGGTCACCGCAGTACACTAAAATTAAATTACATAAAATATTATATCTTTAATCAAAATTGCTATTTTATTTCCAGATTCTGAAAGGCCAAGTTACTCATGGACAAGCACCACCACCTTCCTTCAAGGAACTGTCACTATGGGCCAGCATGCCCCAGCAGCCAGCCTGACCACCTCAGCAATCACACTGAAACAAATGGAAATGAGACAGAGAAACCCTTTGTGCTTTGTGTTTTCTTATTAAACGGAACATTTGATTTTACTGAATAAATTATCTTATTTTATCTCAATAAAAATTTTGTATTGATGTTTTATTCTCCTTTTACTGGAAACTTCAGCAGCTGTTTGTGATCATTGACATAAATTGTATATCAGAAATCAGAACATGTTATGACTACTCAGAGATCATGACTGTAACGTTGGTGTTAAAGATGTGTACAGTCAGCAGAATAATTAACTAAGCCGGTAAGGTGTTAGGTTTGAATTTAACCGATTACAATGAAATAGCAGTGAAAGTGTTGACATATCTTATATGTACCATCGGGTTCATAATTGGATACCCAATTTATCAATGAATTCATTCATTATTTGGGTATGCAATTATGAACCCGATAGTACCTATACGCTTTTTGTAAGACATGAAAAATGTATACAAATGCTGCGACAAAGTTCAATATCATATATTGTTACTATTACATTTTTCACCATACCTGCATTAGGTGCAAGCCAGGCAATCTTTGTTTGACACTTTGAGTGAGGTATGCTGTAGGTTTGAGTTGATCAGTTAGTGGAAATAGTTACCTTCCTTGTGAGTGGCGTTGGAAAAAACCTTGAAGATGTGCATTGTTTACTGCCATGTTGACTAATGCTGCAACCACTTCTTCATCCCTCACTACTGCATAATCTTTTCAGCATCTGGATATAATAGTATAGTGTTGTACTGGGTTTTTTGCTATCAAGGGGTCTATGTCTGACCCAGATGGGCCACATTATTATTTTAGAATAAAGAAACTTATGTTTAGTTTTATGGATTGAAAGTTAGTAAGTACATATACATAGATACTGCAGGTGTAGAGATCTACCACTGAGGCCCTAAGACGGTGTGTAAAAAGTAATTATGATCATCATCTTCTGTTCAGACTGGTTCAATATGAGCTAATTCCCAAAAAATCACCATGCTACAATTATTTTATTTGATTCTTATTGCAATCTAAACATATGACTTCTCAAATTTTACAGTCTTTTACTTGGAATCAAGTACCTAAAGTTGTTTAATTGATTGCAATATTATGCAAAACATTCATTTCGATAATAGTAGGTCACCTATATCTACTTCCCTCGTCTGGCCAAATATACTATTTAATATAATTTTAAACACGAAACTTTCCTGAGACTCAGATATATTAAATAACGGGTAACACAGGTTTCGGAGCTGAGACGTGGACACTCACGGTAGGGCTGGTCCACCAGTTCAAAGTCGCTCAGCGAGCTATGGAAAGAGCTATGCTCGGAGTTTCTCTGAAGGATAAGATTCGTAACGAATACATCCGACAGAGAACCAAAGTTATCGACATAGCTCAAAGAATTAGCAAGCTGAAGTGGCAGTGGGCCGGCCATATCTAGCGAAGAACCGACAACCGTTGGGGTAAACGTGTTCTTGAGTGGAGACCGCGACTCGGCAAACGTAGAGTAGGACGCCCTCTGGCAAGGTGGGATGACGATCAGCGAAAGACTGCAGGCAGATGCTGGATGCGGCAAGCTGAAGACAGGGCGCTATGGCGCTCATTAGGGGAGGCCTATGTCCAGCAGTGGACTAATATAGGCTGATGATGATGATGATGATGATGATGAACACAGGTTTTTTAAGTCGAATACCTATTGCTCGACATGTTTTGCTCCATAACGAGAAGCTTATTCATGAGCCATTACACCAACTACATTTGACAATGATTCTGAAAATTAGTGTATTTCTCGCCTCCTCGGCCGCCGCACCGAGCGCTCGGCAGCGGAGGGCCACGCGAATGGCTCATGACACATGAATATGCTCTCGTTATGGAGCGAAACATGTCGAGCAATATTCGACTATTTAATGTAGTTTATTTAGTACAAGTAGGTAAAAAAAATACGTAGGTAACCTAAGATAAGTACCGCCTCGAACGGTAAGTAGCTAACCAATATGCTTATAGGTAGGTACTTACTACTTTTATTGCAGCGCTTCTTCTACTTGATTTCTGTAAGTGACGAGGTCCTCATAGGATAGGGCAGATTATTTTAAGACACATGCACTGAAACTTGAAACTTCAGACGCCGGCGATTCACTTGTTTGATAGCCTAGCCTGAATTACTGACATTACTTGCATTTAATTACGATGTTTACTCGTAGAAAATCTAGATAATTGTTTCCTACCCATTTCCGATGTCGCTGTACTATTTATTGATATTACAATTATTTACTTAACAATTAAATCGAAACACAGAAACTTATAAACAGAAGTCTCCATCTGTTAGAAATCTCTCCGATTTCTGTACTGTGTAGCTCCTATCAAAATTCAAAATCAGCTGTTCAATGTTGTGTCGGCCATCTTGTTTGTGACTTAATATGCGGATAAAGGAGGGTCCACGGGCTCGTAACTTTTGGCTTTTATAGGAGGTCGATCGGAGACAGATTAACGTTAATACGCGTTTATGCATCAAGAATTTTGGTACCTACCTCTGATCGACCGATCAGTGAGCTCCTAACTTTTTATGAATATGGCTGTAAGTTTGTAATTTAACCGTATAAGCAGGTGTTTATTGTACCTGTCATTTCTACAAAATCACAATGAAATGACGTGCTTTAAAAAACTCTTAAGTACGGACGGAACCCTACACTGAGCGTGGCCCGACACGCTCTTGGCCGGTTTTTTTAAATTCAATTATAAGAGGAACAACCAAGGAATTGTGAAGCAGAGCTAAGCGATTATTATAGGGTCTTGTTATACCGGTCAAGTAAAAAAGTATGGCCGGAACGTCTTTTTATAAATCGCGAGTTTCATGCAGATAACTAGTAAGTATATTTAAAAACCACATTGTGTTTGTTTCAGAACGCCGATTCAGTGTTGAGAAGGCAGTACCTCAACATCAAGTTTGCTTGGTCCATGCTCACTCTTTATCTGTACTCCGTGTTTCTTTCCTTAAAAGAGAAGTTCCCATCATATCCCGGCGTCAGTGTAACAGTACACTCAACCGTCAACCAAACTCTCGCGCAATGAACCAAACCTTATAAAAAGATCAATGTGCGTAAGAGAAGACTAGCGCCATCTGTTGAGAGTTGTCACTTTGATAACTTCGTTTACTTTATAAGAATTTGTTTCTTATAATAGCTAGTAGATATTTAGAATATACGTGAAGTGAAAAGTCTGATCGTTCACCAAATAGCCTCATTTATGCTTCATAATTTAATTAATTATACTTTACGTATGCGTACTGTAGCTTTAAAAACTACAATTATTAAATTATTTTATTAGATAATTATACTAACCTCTGGCAAACACGAGTAAAGTGACGTCTTTCTGTTATCTTTATGAAAATATTAACTAACCATTTCCAAACCTTGTTGTATTAAGATAAGTTATACAAATCGTCAGATTTATTCGTCTTCGAATGAACAAGGAGAGTCCTAGTAATTATAGAATCTACCAGAAAAAGTATTATTAATTTATTTTGGTGATTCAAGTATTGGCAGCAGCATCCTTAGAAAAGTATAATTATTTATTTATCAATATAAAAATGTACCTCATTCATTCCATTTCACGCGGTGTTGGAGCACATTGAAATCCATACAATCCACTCTTTTAACTGACTTTACATGAACTCTATTACAAGGACATAAAGTCTAAAATCTACCGATGGTAGGTTAAGGTAGAGTGCTGATAAAACCAATTCCTAGTCACGGGTAGTCCTTTGTCATACCTCAATAAGCATTATCATTAAGATATGTGTATCGTGTACTACAGTACCTAAGAACAATGTATATTTTGATAATTGTAGTATAGAATCATATGCGCTCAAATCTTGTTATTTTTGTATTGTAATATAATATTTTACTGACTGTTTCATGAAGTCCAACTTTAAGTTATACAAATAAATTATTTTCACTAACAAAATCTTTTATTTCAAGCATCTATTTCACAATACAAGTTAACTAAGTTTTAATTTTGTCTTCTAAAGTCGATAATTTGTCGCTTAGCGCCATTAGGTCGTCTTGAATTTTAAGTAATATCATTCCGAAGTTTTCTCGATTCTTTCGACTGGGTAATTTGAATAATAAGGACGATGTGGAAATTTTACAGGAAAGCTCAGAGCTCTTGTATTCAGGTGGTAAGGTGTTCATGAAACACCTTTGTCGTAATTTATTGACTTCTTTATTGGGGACCGGCATGGTGTGGGCTGAAAAATATTTACTAATGAATTATTAACCCTTTGCCCGTCAATCATCGGTCGGAAAAATTAAGATCTTAATGCAAAGATGAACTCCCTGCAGAGGTTTTCACAGCGGGCTACAGTATGAGGTTCTTCAAAAAAAGAAGTGTATAGGTTCTTAAAGTGTAGGCAACGCGCATGTCATCAGGCGGGCCGTATGCTTGTTTGCCACCGTCGTGGTATAAAAAAAAGATCTTAGTAGTGATAGGAAACAGTAGGTAGGTATGAAAGTCACTTCCAATTTAAGATCTAGGAAGTTTGTAACTGTAAACTTTTGCTGTAGGTATGCATTAGGGCAACATGTGGGGAGAGCGATTCAGTCCCGGAGAAAAATACATACAATTAAGTACTACTTACTTGATTCTATGTCTTTGAAATCCTGGTAAGGCTCGGCTTGTGTTTTTTGCTCACAATCTGCAACAGATGTCGCTATGGAGGAACGCACGTCGCTTCCCATAGTTCCCATCGTCAACATGTTATGTTTGAATGCTGCAATGTTTATCATAATTATATTTTACTTGGCTACATCGGGAAAACTAAAATGGGACTGGGCTGGACACGTCTGCCGTATGCCGGAAGACTTATGGGCTAAAACAACCACCAAGTGGGTCCCACAACACAGAACCCGGCGTCAGGGCAGACCAAGGAAACGTTGGAGAGCCGAACTTGATGCCTTTCATGCTGACTGGTGGGAGACTGCACAAGACCGGGATACGTGGAAAAAGGAGAGTGAGGCCTTTGCCCAGCAGTGGGACACTCTTGGCTCTTAATAATGATATTTTACTTAGGTACCTAATTTTAACCATCTTAACACTTATGCCAATTCTCCTCAGTCAATTATGTCAATTTATGTCATTGGGGATGAATACAAATCCATAAGAAGATTGCAGGCTAAGTTAAATTTTCCCTCACATTGTCACTTTTGTGTACTGTAGGGCTTTGCGTCCGTAGGAAACACCTTAGACAACCCTACACGTGATCCCTGGGTGGTGCTAAAAGAGTAACAAACTTGGCAGCTGCACTGTCCCATCTGGACCTCGCAGCACTCACTGGATTTTCATTACCATCTGCTTTCCCACTACTACCCCAGGTAAGAAATGCTTATCTATATCCAGGGACATGTAGCCATACGATAAATAAATACTTACTTTGTATATTTTTCGGCGGCCACACTTCCAATATGAATGGTTTCTGCGGGTCGTTCCCCTTCCGAAGTTCCGTCAAGGGTATCTCGACATCGTTCGACTTCAGAACGATCACCTCCTCGCAGAAATCTGGCAGGTCCAGCAAGTGCCATATTTTCTGCCGCAGTACCGATATGGAAGCCGAGGGTTTTACTGCTAGGTAGCGCAAATTGTCGTTGGGAACTGAGGATAGTAAATCATTTCTGATTGCTTATGGACAGGTACCTAGCTTACTGAATACTACTTACTTTACTTAAGGTCAAGGAGGGAACAGCTGCAAAAGTGGCTCGTGCACGCAAATATCGTGCTAGACTGTAGCACCTTAGTGCGTTACAATAACACTGCCCGAACAATTTGGTTGGTTACTTCTGCTACGTGATAAAACAAATAGCACCTCTTGTGTTGTGTTGGTATTAGGTAAAGTGAGCCACTGTTCCCTCTTTGACCCTAAATATATCTAAGTCACTTTATGTTCGATGGACTATTGCTTTTTAGTAATAAAACGACTTAAGACCTAAGTATACTTACGGCCTACATCGTATCGACGTATTATAAGAAACGATATGTTTTCCTTCCTAAACAGTCTAACAGGCGCCTTCAGGATTTTCGTCAAAGACATGGTATTCGTTGTTTAATTTCACATTTGTTATTTACTATGCCATGAATTTATTAAAATAATTAGTCAAAAATACAATAACTTCAATTTCGTTTTCATATCATGACAGATTTTTGATGGAAATAGTCAATATGAAACCACAAATATTTTTTACGATGACAAGTTACTCTATTGACGTAATAAGTTTAGAGTAAGCATAAAATAGTAGTTTATCTACAATCACATTGTAAGTCCTCTAAAACGTGTTCAAAAACGGTAGGCAATGGCTAGCATTACCACAACCGATTTTACTATGATAAGCTTTTTATATGTGGCAGTAACGTAATTTTAACTTTATATGCTCAAATATTGATATGTTATGAGTTTTGATAACATAATGTACACCTGCACGCTCCCGCGCGGCCGCCGACACGCGCCCGCGCGACCGCCGGCCATGAAGTTAAATACAATCTGGAGGTCATACTTCGACCACAAAGTGAGGCCGAAAGAGAGGGTAATGTGGGGGGCTGCATCTCATTCTAAGTAGAGTGACCATATGTACTATGATGTATGTGGGATTGGGATAGTATGAAGATAAATATAAAATAAAATATGCTTGTCGTCTAGTAAGTATTGTCCAGAAAGAGAAGTCTCATAGTTCATATAGGAACTTATACATTCTACTGACTTAAGGAGCTGGCCACTTCAGATACGTTGGCGCAGTAGTGAGAGCAAAGAACCCCTCTAATTAGTTTACCTTTTTTAAACTTATTGCTAGATCCGGGCATCTAGCAGCTATTTATCGGAGGACGTCAGAGTGACAGACCAGCAAAATATTTCAGTTAATAGGTAAACACTGTCGAAGCCTATCGCTAATATAATAACAAAAAAAACTGGCCAAGAGCGTGTCGGGCCACGCTCAGTGTAGGGTTCAGTAGTTTTCCGTCCGTCACAGTAACTGTCCCCACTTAAGAGTTAAAATAACACCGCCATGTAGGATATGATATGAGCGTTCCATGTACAGCGACATCTATCGGCAAATTAAGTAAACTATTGCGCGCGAGCTTAAAGTATGGAAGATAATTTTTATGGGATAATTCTTTATTGCGTGAACCGATTTTCACCGTTTTTACTATTCAACCTATCAAGTTCAAAATAATTTTCCTAAAAAGTTTTTATAAAGAAGATACTTTTGAGATTATTTTCATATTTTTAAAACTTATGGTTCAAAAGTTAGAGGGGGGGACACATTTTTTTTTTCTTCTGGAGCGATTATGTCGGAAAATATTTACAGCATCAAAAAAATATTGTACTAAATCCCTATTCATTTTTAAATACCTATCCAACAATATATCACACGTTAGGGTTGAAATGAAAAAAAAAATCACTCCCCACTACGTATAGGGGAGGTACCCTAATAAAACATTTTTTCCACTTTTTATTTTACCACTTTGTCGGCGTGATTGATATACATATTAGTACCAAATTTCAGCTTTCTAGTGCTAACGGTCACTGAGATTATCCGCGGACGGACGGACGGACGGACAGACATGGCGAAACTATAAGGGTTCCTAGTTGAATACGGAACCCTAAAAAGTAAAAACATTGCGTATCGCTACGGAAAAAAACAGTAGGTAGGCGACAAACAATACATTAACGTAACGTCATTTTGCACTATTTTCCCCCAACAGAAACTCCTGAAAATGATATAAACTTATTAATTACATGATACTGCACTGCATCAAACCTAGATATTTATTTAAGACCTGTAAGATATTTATTTCTTACAACTCGTTTGCATAACACCGATAAACAATTGCCAGATATCCGCGTCTTAAAATAGGGGATAGTTAGTGTAGCTAACTAAAACTAAATAAGTACAGGGGGTTCGTGGCTATCACTATTGCGTCATGTCTGATGTGGACAGTTCTCCGACTTTAATATACTTAAAGGTAAATAAAGAAAACATCAATACATCAAACTGCTCAATATTGTATATTCTTCCTGTTGTATTTTTTTTTGTTGTACAATAAAGTATATTTTAACGGCCTCCTAGCCTAGTCGGTAGTGACCCTGCCTATGAAGCAGGAGGTCCCGGGTTCGAATCCTGGTCAGGGCATTTATTTGTGTGTTTATCACAGATATTTGTTCCTGAGTTATGGATGTTTTCTATGTATTTAAATATTTATCTATTATGACTATTATATACATCGTCGTCTAGTACCCACAACACAAACCTTATTGAGCTTACTGTGGGACTAGGTTGATTTGTGTAAGATTGTCCCATAATATTTATTTATTAAACTGCCACTACTACAATTTTTTTATGGCCTTGTGCCATTTTAGGACCCTTTCGAAAGGGCCTAAAAAGACCCGCGGGCCACTCCTGTCCTGTGTAAGTAATACTTAGGAACAGACCATGTACTTATGTACATTTCTGTAAAAACAACAAAACCGACCTGCAGCTTGCCGACATCATAGTCACCCTATTGTTTGACAATCTTAACTTGTTGTTAAATCGTAAAATTGAATGATTGTAGATTACCGGTGAAAGGAAAGTCTACTTTATTGTAAATTCTCTCCCCTGCACCCTTTTACGCAACATATCTTGACCATTTTTACTTAAAATGTTGTTACGAAATGTTGTTGAGCTGAGCGGCGTCATTTGAAATAATATCAGTGACATAAGTATTATGTCAGTGATGGGACATGGGACTGATGGGATGGGGATACCAGGGCCCAGTTTTATAAAGTTACAAGTTACAGGTTACAAGAGTACAGGCTACAGGTACCTGTAATGCACTGTGAACGGCTACAGGTGTTTTATAAATACACACAGATAATTACAGTTGTAAAGAACCACGGTCAATCCACGGATCAGAAGACAATCCGGATAGTACTTTTACTATATTTCCCTAACCACAGTTGAACCTTATTACCGAGCAAAACAGTCGTTCATAGGTCACTAGTAAAAAGTAATAAAAACGGTCCGATAGAGAGCATAATGTAGGGGGCGGTGTCTCACTCGCACAATGCTGCCAACTTATGAAACTTACCAATGTGGTTTTATTTATCTACATTTATTTTAGTAACACACTAGAAGTTACTTCCTACTTATAATAATTTATTGCAAGATTTGAATTAATACTTTGTTCCCTTTTAGCTGCTTTGATTTTTTTACGACGTAAATATTATTCATTCATTAAATGAAAGAATTGCAATTAATATTGCAGACCGTAGTAAGTTTTGTAATATTTAAAATACGGTCTGGTATCCCCATCCCATCAGTCCCATCACTGACATAATATGTCACTGATATTATTTCAAATGATGCCTCTCAGCTCAACAACATTTCGTAACAACATTTTTAAGTAAAAATGGTCAAGATATGTTGCGTAAAAGGGTGCAGGGGTGAGACTTTACAATAAAGTGGACTTTCCTTTCACCGGTAATCCACAATCATTTAATTTTACGATTTAACAACAAGTTAAGATTGTCAAACAATAGGGTGACTATGATGTCGGCAAGCTGCGGGTCGGTTTTGTTGTTTTTACAGAAATGTACATAAGTACATGGTCTGTTCCTAAGTATTACTTACACAGGACAGGAGTGGCACGCGGGTCTTTTTAGGCCCTTTCGAAAGGGTCCTAAAATGGAACAAGGCCATACAAAAAATTGTAGTAGTGGCAGTATGATAAATAAATATTATGGGACAATCTTACACAAATCAACCTAGTCCCACAGTAAGCTCAATAAGGCTTGTGTTGTGGGTACTAGACGACGATATATGTAATGGATATATACATATAAATACTTAAATACATAGAAAACATCCATAACTCGGGAACAAATATCCGTGATAAACACAAATAAATGCCCTGACCAGGATTCGATTTTTTTACCTTTAAGTATATTAAAGTCGGAGAACTGTCCACATTAGATATGACGCAATAGTGAGAGCCACGAACCCCCTGTACTTACTTAGTTTTAGTTTGCTACACTAACTATCCCCTATTTTAAGACGCGGACATCTGGCAATTGTTCATCGGTGTTATGCAACGAGTTGTAAGAAATAAATATCTTACAGTTCTAGGTTTGATGCAGTGCAGTATCATGTAATTAATAAGATTATATCATTTTCAGGAGTTTCTGTTGGGGGAAAATAGTGCAAAATGACGTTACGTTAATGCATTGTTTGTCGCCTACCTACTGTTTTCCGTACTGATACGCAATGTTTTTACTTTTTTGTTATTATATTAGCGATAGGCTTCGACAGTTTTTACCTATTAACTGGAATATTTTGCTGGTCTGTCACTCTGACGTCCTCCGATAAATAGCTGCCAGATGCCTGGATCTAGCAATAAGTTTAAAATAGTAAACTAATTAGAGGGGTTCTCTGCTCTCATTATTGCGTCAACGTATCTGAAGTGGCCAGCTCCTTAAGTCAGTAGAATGTATAAGTTCCCATATGAACTATGAGACTTCTCTTTCTGGACAATACTTACTAGACGACAAGCATATTTAATTTTATATTTATCTTCATACCTACTATCCCAATCCCACATAATCATATGGTCACTCTACTTAGAATGAGATGCAGCCCCCTACATTACCTTCTCTTTCGGCCTCACTTTGTGGTCGAAGTATGACCTCCAGATTGTATTTAACTTCATGGGTCAATCTCGATTACAAGTGACATCTACAGGTGTGAAGGACATCACTATTAAAAAAAAACGTCTGTCATAGTTAAACCGGTATTAGACATTGCAATTTGTAGGGTCCAATCATAGGAGGTGTAATAAAAGGCTGAAGGAGGGTTAGGGAGAGGCAGGGTACACGACAGATTGGGCCCTACAAATTGCAAAGTCTAATACCGGTTATACTCATTGAATTTTTTAATTCTTTCTAGTTCTGTGTTAGTGTTTGCTTAAGTTTTGAAATAAATTAATGGAAAAATGGCCAGAAATTAAGGGAAAATACAGTGGTTGAGAGCGGTGTTCGATGCCAAGGATACACTTTTCGGGCCGTTTTCAGGTAAAGCACGATAGATTTAATGAAATATTTACCTAATAAGTAAATAAGTACCTATATATAATTGGTGTTGGTCGGGGACTCCAAGCAACCCCCAATCACGGCAAGAATGTTTTCCAATTGTGTGGAGTTCATCCTAAACCTTTCGTTGAATTGGTACGGTGTCCGAAAGTCCAAATTTATTCGGGGCCGAAACAACCTTGGTCGACGCTGCCGCGGTATCCCTCATCTGAGTCAGACTCGGAAGAATGTCTCAGAAAACGAATCATATTAATTAACAGAATTACGAGCGGAAGAGCAAATCACTGAGACACTACAAGTAGCTGCATTGTGCATACATATTAATCTATGCATTGTGCTGTTACAGGACTCGAGACCTATGTCAGTTTTTGTTACAAGTTTACCAACCTACACTTGTAATTTACAATATTTTTATAAAACGCTTGTTCGATTATGAGTTTAAAACTATTAAACTCCCATATTTTCGTCTATGGTTGAGCTATAGGCACTTGTACCTGTAACCTGTAAAATTGTAACACAGTACTTTTATAAAACGTAAATTGTAAAAAACGGAGCAAGTGTTGCCAGTAAACGCCTGTAAACTTGTAACTTTATAAAATTGGACCCTGACCGTATTTTAAATATTACAAAACATACTACTGTCTGCAATATTAATTGCATTTCTTTAATTTAATAAATGAATAATATTTACGTCGTAAAAAATTTCAAAGCAGTT
This sequence comes from Pammene aurita, assembly GCA_947086415.1. Taxonomy (NCBI): domain Eukaryota; kingdom Metazoa; phylum Arthropoda; class Insecta; order Lepidoptera; family Tortricidae; genus Pammene; species Pammene aurita. The sequence continues at coordinate 18,252,089 of OX352301.1, read as the reverse complement.
AAAAGGGTACAAAGTATTAATTCAAATCTTGCAATAAATTATTATAAGTAGGAAGTAACTTCTAGTGTGTTACTAAAATAAATGTATATAAATAAAACCACATTGGTAAGTTTCATAAGTTGGCAGCATTGTGCGAGTGAGACACCGCCCCCTACATTATGCTCTCTATCGGACCGTTTTTATTACTTTTTACTAGTGACCTATGAACGACTGTTTTGCTCGGTAATAAGGTTCAACTGTGGTTAGGGAAATATAGTAAAAGTACTATCCGGATTGTCTTCTGATCCGTGCCGCCGGCACAATCGAGTTGGCCATGGCGGTGCAATGACGGCCATTCTATGGTTTCCGATCACGACATTTTGGATAAATAATATGAGTGTAGATAAAGCAGTGTATGCAACTTTACGTAATTAGGCCTAAAAACACTCGTATTTTAAGGACCCTTATTACGTAACAGTTACATAAACTACTATTATGTTACTGTTACGTAATAAGGCCTACAGTTGCATACACTGCTTTATCTACACACGTATTATAAATCCTAAATGACGTGTTCGGAAACCTTTAAAATGACCGCCATTGCACCGCCATGGCCTACTGGATTGTGCCGGCGGTCGGGGAGGAGGGCTGGATTTTCATTACGTTACCAAAATCGATGTTCCAAAATTGAAACTCATAATCAACAATATTTGATCATGTAATGTTAAAATTACGTTACTGCTACAGATAAAAAACCCATCATAATAAAATCGGTTGTTGTAATGCTCGCCATTGGCTACCGTTTTTGAACACATTTTAGAGGATTTACAATGTGAGTAGATAAAAAGTTTAAAAAGGTAACAAGAAAAAAACTCATCACAAGCTCCTCAGGCGCTGGCGCGAACTTCGGCTATTATAGACAAAAATGTTTTCTGAGCGCCATACGAAAATTCAGCCACCATAGACAAATTTCCTACTTACGGCTGATTGTTGTCTATGCCAGCGGAATTCTGCTAAGTGTGTGTTGCGCCTCAGTATTTCTGCGATACTGTCTACATACAGTCAACGCCAACAATACGTTACACACTGTAATTCACTGTGTCGTGTGCATGATTTTAGCGCCATCTTTAGGGCCAGGGTTCAAGCTTTTTTTTTATTTTTGTTATAAATTATATACATAAATAAACATTATAAGGACAATCTTACACAAATCGACCTAGCCCACAGTAAGCTCAATAAGGCTTGTGTTGTGGGTACTAGGCGACGATATATATAATAGGTAGATATAGATGAATACTTAAATACATAGAAAACATCCATAACTCAGGGAAAAATATCTGTGATAAGATAAACACAAATAAATGCCCTGACCAGGATTCGAACCCGGGACCTCCTGTTTCGTAGGCAGGGTCACTACCAACTGAGCTAGGAGGCCGTTATGAATGGCTTCTACAGTCGCCATCAAATATATCGGAGCGGCCGTACTCAAAATCTGAACATGCACTTATCGTCTTGACAATAGACGCGTTGTTCAGATATTTGTGACCACCTTGGCCGCTCCGATATATCTGATGGCGACTGTACTTCTTGATTATATGAAATGTGTCTGGCTGATTCACTATTTTGACAGTTGACGGAGTTGAGGTGACATAGATGATGTGATGTCCCTTTGCAGCATGAATGGTAGAAGGTTGGTGGTAGTACTCTACTGTTCATACTTTGACGTTTCATTTCTTGTCATTGTGTACTGCGATCGTTCACGTTACCCCCACCATGCAATTCGCACATAGCGAATGAGGTTCTTACACTATTGTAATAAGGTTCAAAATTGTAACATATTTTTGGCGTTGAGTGTACTTATGCTACCTTATCATGGAATGAATTAAGTGGTAAAGAAAAAAACACACATTTATAATAATATCTTTCTTTAGAATTAATTATTTGAACGCCAAGAATCCTTTTATACCTTTATGCTGTCAAAAATGAATCGAATAAGGAATTAGCATATAGGTAAGAGGATGTTTGAAAGTTGCACTCATAGAGTTTATCCGGAAAAAGAAGTGTCGTAGAATGTACGACTTCCCATATAAAACAAGGCACTTCTCTTTCCGCATAAACTCTAGTCGATATGCCGATTGAACCTTTATGCTTTCACCTAAGGTTTACAATTGTTAGCTAACGCCAAACACTTGCGCCACATATTTGGATATCATATCACAAATAACAATGAAAAGGTTAAATCTGTTCACATCAAGGATACTTATATACAGGACAAGATTAGGTAATACTGCTGGCAAATTGGAGATGGTTATCTTGGCAAGGCTTCATCCAGTTTTATAGCTTGCAGGGCAAAGAATAACGTGGTTGAGCTGATCCAATGCCACCTGTTTTGGAGAGGATTGTAGTAGGTGCCGAGGACCGCCTCGACGTGGCAACCGTCTAAAAAAAGGAAAACTTACTAAAGTAGTGCAATGTATTGTAGCGGCTTCAACCGACTTCAAGATTCCAAAGGAGGAGGTTATAAATTCGTCGAGATCTTTGTTTTTGCTATTTCTTTAATTTTTATGTAGGTATGTTCACCGATTATTCGAAGACCTGGACCGATTTGGAAAATTCTTTTTTTATTTGAAAGAGTATACTTCACAGTTGGTCCCATTGTAACCAGGTCAGGATCTGATGATGGGATGCGGGAGAAATCGAGGGAACACTTCAACTATTATAGGCACACCTATAGTGATTTGAGTATTTTTTACAGCAGCTCGATCATTTGCTTTTGGAAAGGTGGAGGCTAAGTGAAGTCGGTTCTTCTCAACCGACTTCAAGATTTCGAAGGAGGAGGTTGAACATGTCTGCATATAAGTATGCTCCGTCGAAATACTTCGTTTTGCTTTAGAACTTTATACGTTTTACAGACCAGATTAGCCAAAACTGTGTTCAATGGACCATAACATTTATCGGATCGGAACAGTTATCATAACATTTTATTGACTTATTATTACTACCGTAAGTACTGAAAGTGAAATGACACTTACTTCTCTCCAATAACAACATCATTTCATTCGGCGTTGTGAACTTCTCATACTGATGAGTTCCCCTCGGCAAAGCGTTCAGCACATATTCCGCTAAACATATAGCTGTGAACTGCGTCAACCTGGTTCTTGTAGGTGTCGTGAAGAATATCCTGCCCCCCGGCTTCAGTGTGTGTATGCAGGATTTGACAAACAGTTCCTTTTTGTCGTTTTCGATGTGTTCTATGATTTCTGAGGCGACTACCCCGTCGTAGGCGTTGGCGTGATTGTTTGCGTGTTCCTGGTAAAAATACACGTACCAAATTATATTATGGCGGCGAACGATAAAAAATATTTATTTCGTCGTAGTATTACGGTTAATTTAAAATGACAAAGTGTATAACCAGTATTTGGTATCTTGTTTCATTTTCAACCGACTTCAAGATTTCGAAGGAGGAGGTTATCAATTCGTCGGGGTCTTTGTTTTTTTTTTGCTATTTTTTTTTATGTATGTTCACCGATTATTCGAAGACGGCAGGACCGATTTCGTAAATTCTTTTTTTGTTTGAAAGATTATACTTCACAGTTGGTCCCATTGTAACCAGGTCAGGATCTGATGATGGGATCCTGGAGAAACCAAGGGAACTCTTCAACTATTATAGGCACACCTATAGTGATTTGAGTATTTTTTACAGCAGCTCGAACATTTGCTTTTGGAAAGGTGGAGGCTAAGTGAAGTCGGTTCTTTTTTGTTTAAAATTATTTACTTATTGTGAAAAACGAATAAGCGAACGAGGGTACTAGGTACATAGGCAAACCTATAGTGATTTGAGTATTTTTAAGTGAAGTCGGTTCTTTTTTGTTTAATTATAGTAACTGAATAGGTCAACGTCATCGCCAACAACCGCTATAGGTGCCTTGTAAATACGTGATAATACATATAAACCTTATAATGCACACATGCAATTTATTATGGTAAGGCGTATTGCAAGTTATTTTCATACGGTTGTGGCAGTATGTTATTAACTCCGATAATAAATCAATTTAGCTGCCTGACTTCTAAGAGCCTATTTGGCCGTACCAATCACTTACCATAACAAAAGTTCAAAACCACAAAATAATTCGTGTGATTTAAAATGAAGAAGTTTTGTTCTATTTTGTGGGTACAGAGTCCGTCCTTTTCCGAGAACTTTATTTATTTATTCAGGGAACCAAACAGCTAATAATAATATTGTAATATCGTATTTTTAATCTGAAAGCTCCTACATCTAAAAGCACTTTGTATGGAGAGAACTGTCAGATTACTGTCTTGAATTAAAAATATTAGCTATATAGGTAAGTAACAGATAGCCAATATTATTGGTTGCTATTTTATATATAAAATAATGTTATACAAAAAAGAACAGACTTCACTTAAACTCCACCTTTCCAAAAGGAAATGCCCGAGCTACTGCAAAAAATATTTAAATCACTGTAGGTGTGCCTATAATATTTAAGGAGTTCCCTCGATTTCTGTAGGATCATCAGATCTTGACCTGGTTACAATGGGAATGGGACCAACTGTGAAGTAGGTATACTAATTCAAACAAAAAAAAACAAATCTGTCCAGCCGTCTTCGAATAATCGGTGAACATACATAAAATAGCAAAAACAAAGATCCCGACGAATTGAGTAATCTTAAAGTCGGTTGATAAAAAAATCAGATTTACATTGCAAGATTGCTGTCAAGTATAATTTTCTGTTTAAATACCTACACAGTTAATTTCCCACAGATGCAAAACTTGGCTGCTGTATAACTATTATTTCTTGCGTAATTATCCGTTCATATGGGCAGTAAATAAGCTTGCTAATACTTCACAACATGGAGCAAAATATATGTGTCATTATTTTAGTAAAGGTACCATTTGGAAATCGGCGCTTACGCTTTTATTGCTCGAATACAACATTGAGTCTGTAGAACGTACAGTCACCGACAATAGTATCTTCGTACCGCTAAAATATGTGACACGCTCTATTTGTAGGCTCATAAGAGCGTGTCACATATTTATGCGGCCGTCGTGTAGGAATAGTATAAGAGCCTACGACACTGAACCTAGTTCGATAAGTCTCCTAGATGAGATATATATAATTAGTCACGTCTTTAATGAGGGAATACGAGATGCCGATGCTGCAATGCAAAAAAAGTGGCGGCGTATTTAATTTCTTTTTTTTTTTTTTAAATACAAAATCCGGTTTCTAGTATGATAAGTCTCCTAGATTTCCTTTGTTTCTCGAAGCAGGGGAGGGGTAGGGCTACACGATAATGCGGTGCTGCAAGCCTCCGTGCCTGGCCTTGTCAGTAGCAGCAGCATCAAAAGATTGTAGATGTATGCCAAAACATAGCGCCTGCTCTTTTAAAACATAAGAACATTTTAATTACGTAACATCTTGTTGCAGATCAGGAGCTAGGTTTAGGATACATAACATCTTGTTACTGTTATAAAGAGATCAGGCGCTTGGGTTCTTGCGGGCTCTTAATACTATTGCCGGTGACTGTACGACGTAAGCGCTGACCTCCAAATGGTACCTTTGCCAAAATAATGATACATATTGTGGCTTGGCTCAGAGAAAGTAGGGTAAACCTGCCTATTCTTGGCACTTCTCCAATACGCTAGTTACCTAACAAAACTGAGCGGATGTCATTATGAAACGTAAAACGATTACCAACTTTAAAATTTGTCAGGGAAATTCCAAATATCGAGTCATAGTAAGTGCAGTACCATTGCGACATAAAATCGATGTTGTCATCGTTTAAATGTAACAATTGTTAAAAGGCATGTAAGATAACGCCGGAGGAAATCGTAAACAGTAATAAATGTCAATATTACTGTTTACGAGGCTAAATTAGTACCTACATATTTAGTGTATTTATAGTGTGTATTATTTTTAGTGAAGTCAAATATAAAGGTTACAATATCCGTAGAAGAGTTAAGATTAGTAATTTCATACTTAACGAGAAACCAAAATATTTTTTGGATTTATCTCCGCCCCCAATAGCAGAATAACTATTAAAATATTGGAGAAAAAAAAAGATTACCGCAATCTATGTGCACACATATGTAGGCTGAGTCCTAAGCACAGGGTAAGCCTGGCTGTGCTCTTGAGCCATTTCTATCAGCTTGTATATACAGGGCAACCATGAATATTCCTAATGTATTGTTTAGCAAGATTACCTCAATCGATGTGCACACATATGTAGGCTGAGTCCCGAGCACAGGGTAAGCCAGCCTGTGCTCTTGAGCCATTTCTATCAGCTCCTCAATACACGGTAACCATGAATGTTCCAAATGTATTGTTTAGCCAGTTTACCTCAATCGACGTGCACACATATGTAGGCTATATCAGCTTCTACAGGATATGCCCTAAAACTAATGTCAAAGACTTACAAGGGCTGATAGAACAGCTGATCGACATTCTGATTAAGCAAATTGGGCCCTAATGAAAACGGGTTTTTTTTGGGTTCCGTACCCAAAGGGTAAAAACGGGACCCTATTACTAAGACTCCGCTGTCCGTCTGTCACCAGGCTGTATCTCATGAACCGTGATAGTTAGACAGTTGAAATTTTCGCAGATGATGTATTTCTATTGCCGCTATGACAACAAATACTAAAAAACAGAATAAAATAAATATTTAAGGGGGCCCCATACAACAGACATGAATTTTTTGCCGTTTTTATAGATAATGGTACGGAACCCTTCGTGCGCGAGTCCGACTTACCGGTTTATCGAACGAGCGAAGTGAGTTCTTACAAACAACTTCGGCTACTGGGACGGCTCGGCATTTCGATGGCTTTTTGATTGTGAGAGTTTGTTCCGCGATAACTTTAGTAACGTTTTTCTGATCTTTATGAAATTTGTTGGGGTTGTAGCAGAGATACATAAAATTTGTGAGTTCGTATATGAGCAGGATCGTACAAGGGGTTGTGGAGCTAGAAGGCAAAAAAAATCTTCAGAAAGGTCTTGTTATATTGGTCATCGCGTTTGCAAGGAAATCGCGAGTTCTGAGTTCGAGGCGGACTGCTAGTTTAGATATTTGCAAAAACTTGCTTAATCTGACAGCCCGTCAGCTGTTCTGTCAGACCTTTAAGTGTTGGCATTAGTTTTAGGGAGTAGAGTATTACAAGGACAACCATGGATGTTCCAAAATATTCTTACCTCAATCGATGTGCAGACATATGTTGGCTGAGTCCCTGGCACCGGGTGCGCCTGGCTGTGCTCTTGTGCCATTTCTATCAGTTCCCTGCTGGCATCCACGCCGGTCACTTCGGCGCCTAGTTTTGCTAAAGGCTGCAATTAAAAATATTAATAAAATTAATTCACAACGTAATTTAAATGAGATATAAACAAGCATACGGCCCGCCTGGATTCACATGCGCGTTCCCTACCCTTTAAGAACGTATACACTCCTTTTTTGAAGAACCTCATACTGTAGCCCGCTCGGAAAACCTCGGCAGGGAGTTCATTCCACAGCCGCAGCGTTCGTAGTCTATAGAAAATCTGTTTTATTTTATGTAAATGAAATTTTATCTAAATAAAACTGTCGTAATTTAATATAAAGGAAAATAAGAAACAGAATGATATACTAGCTACTTTCTTCAAGATGTAAAAAAACATAATTATAATTATCACTAGTAGTCCGTCTCGAACTCAGAACTCGCGATTTACTTGCAAACAAGCTGACCAATATAACAAGACCCATGTGATGATTTTTTCGCGCCCTCCATAACCCATTGACCGATCCTGCTCATATACGAACTCTCAAATTATATTGATCTCTGCTACAACCCCAACACATTTCATAAAGATCAGAAAAACGTTACTAAAGTTATCGCGGAACAAACTCTCAAAATCAAAAAGCCATCGAAATGCTGAAATGTCCCAGTAGCCGAAGTTGTTTGTAAGAACTCACTTCGCTCGTTCGATTATGTACATCTATTTATATGTATATATATGTATATATATATATACAAGGGCTGCTATTTATATATCCGGAAACCGGGATTACAATCTTCTTAAATAGCATATTTGACCTCCATGGTAAAATTTGAACTTTTTTAAGTACTGGCCGGTATATTTTTTCTTTCTTATTAACGCTCCTGTTTTGTTTTTGACGGGTTTTAAATGTCATCTCGCAGCAAGAATGGAACTCACTCGTGAAAATATTCGTGCTATGATTTATTATGATTTTCGGCGTGGTTTAACGCAACAACAGTGCATAGATCAACTAACTTCAACTTTTGGTGATGAAGCCCCATCTAAAACTACTGTGTATCACTGGTTTAGTGAGTTCAATCGTGGACGTAGTATGCTTACGGACGAAGTTAAGGCAGGTCGCCCGAAATCGGTCGTTGTACAACAAAATATCGAGGCTGTGCGAAAACTTATAATGGACGACCGACATGTTACGTACCGCGAGATAGAGGCGACTCTGGGTATTTCTATGACCAGCATTAATAGCATATTACATAATTATTTGGCTGTAAAAAAAATTTGTTCGCGTTGGATACCCCACAACTTAACAAAAGAGCAAAAAGATGCTCGCGTCGAATGGTGCAATAAAATGTTAAAAAAATATAACCGTGGTGACTCAAAAGCCGTTTATAACATCTATACAGGTGACGAATCCTGGATCTATGCATACGATCCCGAAACGAAGCAACAATCAACGGTATGGGTGTTTCAAAATGAGCCGAACCCTACGAAAGTTACTCGTGCAAAAAGTACATTGAAACAAATGGTGGCCTGCTTCTTCGGTATTAATGGCCATGTAGCTACAGTGCCACTAGAAAACCGTAGAACGGTTAATTCAGAGTGGTACACGACCATTTTCTTACCGGAAGTATTTGAACAAATTCGTAAAACTAACCAGCGACGAAGAATCATTCTTCATCATGACAATGCCAGCTGTCATACGTCACGCGAAACAACTCTATTTTTGGAGGGTCAAAATGTGGAATTAACGGGTCATCCGCCGTACAGCCCTGACTTGGCACCCAACGATTTTTTTTTATTTCCAAATATAAAGAATAAATTACGCGGTCAACGATTTTCGACCGCTGAAGATGCTGTCGACGCATTCAAACAACACGTTATGGAGGTACCTCAGGCGGAGTGGCAGAAGTGCTTTAAAAATTGGTTCACGCGAATGCAAAAGTGCATAGATCATCAAGGGGAATACTTTGAAAAACAATAAAACCATTTTCAGCCGTGTACGTTTGTTTGTTTTTTTGTTTCCGGATATATAAGTAGCAACCCTCGTATATATACAAGGGCTGCTATTTATATATCCGGAAACCGGGATTACAATCTTCTTAAATAGCATATTTGACCTCCATGGTAAAATTTGAACTTTTTTAAGTACTGGCCGGTATATTTTTTCTTTCTTATTAACGCTCGTGTTTTGTTTTTGACGGGTTTTAAATGTCATCTCGCAGCAAGAATGGAACTCACTCGTGAAAATATTCGTGCTATGATTTATTATGATTTTCTGCGTGGTTTAACGCAACAACAGTGCATAGATCAACTAACTTCAACTTTTGGTGATGAAGCCCCATCTAAAACTACTGTGTATCACTGGTTTAGTGAGTTCAATCGTGGACGTAGTATGCTTACGGACGAAGTTAAGGCAGGTCGCCCGAAATCGGTCGTTGTACAACAAAATATCGAGGCTGTGCGAAAACTTATAATGGACGACCGACATGTTACATACCGCGAGATAGAGGCGACTCTGGGTATTTCTATGACCAGCATTAATAGCATATTACATAATTATTTGGCTGTAAAAAAAATTTGTTCGCGTTGGATACCCCACAACTTAACAAAAGAGCAAAAAGATGCTCGCGTCGAATGGTGCAATAAAATGTTAAAAAAATATAACCGTGGTGACTCAAAAGCCGTTTATAACATCTATACGGGTGACGAATCCTGGATCTATGCATACGATCCCGAAACGAAGCAACAATCAACGGTATGGGTGTTTCAAAATGAGCCGAACCCTACGAAAGTTACTCGTGCAAAAAGTACATTGAAACAAATGGTGGCCTGCTTCTTCGGTATTAATGGCCATGTAGCTACAGTGCCACTAGAAAACCGTAGAACGGTTAATTCAGAGTGGTACACGACCATTTGCTTACCGGAAGTATTTGAACAAATTCGTAAAACTAACCAGCGACGAAGAATCATTCTTCATCATGACAATGCCAGCTGTCATACGTCACGCGAAACAACTCTATTTTTGGAGGGTCAAAATGTGGAATTAACGGGTCATCCGCCGTACAGCCCTGACTTGGCACCCAACGATTTTTATTTATTTCCAAATATAAAGAATGAATTACGCGGTCAACGATTTTCGACCGCTGAAGATGCTGTCGACGCATTCAAACAACACGTTATGGAGGTACCTCAGGCGGAGTGGCAGAAGTGCTTTAAAAATTGGTTCACGCGAATGCAAAAGTGCATAGATCATCAAAGGGAATACTTTGAAAAACAATAAAACCATTTTCAGCCGTGTACGTTTGTTTGTTTTTTTGTTTCCGGATATATAAGTAGCAACCCTCGTATATATACAAAACAAAGTCGTGTCGGTTACACCATTTATAACTCAAGAACCGCTGGACCGATTTTATGTTTTGGATTTATCTCCGCCCCGAATAGCAGAATATCTATTAAAATATTGGAGAAAAAAAAATGGAGTTGGCGGTACGAAGTTCGCTGGGTCAGGTACTCCATAATAAAAAAAACCGGCCAAGAGCGTGTCGGGCCACGCTCAGTGTAGGGTTCCGTAGTTTTCCGTTCGTCACAGTAAGTGACTTTATTTGAAAGCACGTCATTTCATTGTGATTTTGTAGAAATTACAGGTACAATAAACACCTGCTTATACGGTTAAATTACAAACTTAGTTCAGAAATTATTTTGTATTTTTTTTTTCAAAAACTATTCAACCTATCAAGTTCAAAATAATTTTCTAGAAAGTTTTTATAAAGTTCTACTTTTGAGATTTTTTTCATATTTTTAAAACTTATTGTTCAAAAGTTAGAGGGGGGGGGACACATTTTTTTTTACTTCTGGAGCGATTATTTCCGAAAATATTTACATTTTCAAAAAATGATTTTACTAAACCCCTATTCATTTTTAAATACCTATCCAACAATATATCACACGTTAGGGGCTGTTCATAAATTACGTCATCAATTTTTGATGATTTTTACCCCCCCCCCCCAAAATCATTCAACCCTCCCCCTGCCAAATAAAGTGACGTCATTAAAAAAAATGCGTTTTAAGCTTAATTGTAAAATAAAAAACTATTTAGTAGATAATATTTTATAGCATTAAAAGTTTATAGAAACACGACTTTCATTCCTTTTTTTACACATTGATGATGTGATCTTCGGAATGACCGCCCCCCCCCTCCTACGTCATGCTACCATCATCCGATGTCCAGACCGCCCCCCATTAGAAATAGACGTAATTTATGAACAGCCCCTTAGGGTTGAAATGAAAAAAAAATCACTCCCCACTTTACGTATACCTAGTTGGTTACTAAGTTCTGTTACCAGATTTCTGACTGATAAAATATAAAATAAAGTTTTAAATAAAAATTTCAAGTATTTTTTTAATAGCCTAATTTCTAATGAACATAATATGGTATAATAATATACAAAACTGATGAGAAATTTATTAAAAATCCTTGTAGAACACAAGATTGCCTGAAGACGCAAACACGCGGTAAATTTAAGAAAATTACACTTTACAAAAGTGCATCAAATAAATATTGCACCTTTTTTTCGAAGGTCCCATTGCTTGTTTGTAAGAAACCTGTTTATTAGAGGTAATTGCGTGACCACCATTTAATATTCTTCCGATTTTATCCCACAGATATTACCATTTGAAACATTGCCTATTTTTAAGTTTTGTACAAAATACATAGATTTAGACTGCTATGGAACAAGCAGACTTGCAACGTATAGTCTAGTATTTTATCAGATAGACCCACGTGAACTATAACTATACCAAATTGAAGCTAAAGAATATAGCTACTGAATTGTGCAAGCCTGATGCGTCTTAAACGTGATTAAAAATAAATAGGATTTAAAATCAACATGAACGAGGAGTGTAATTTTGACGTATATTTTTCACGCCTATTTCAGAGTGTTATAAAGAATTCTGAAAAACTGCGACAATAATTTTCAATTCAGTATATTGTAATCTATTGACTATTAAATAAGCTTTTAAATGATATACATGAATAATTAAAATGTTGCTACCTATTCCTATTTATTTAGTGAAAACTCTAGTAACAGAACTTAGTAACCGACTAGGTAGGGGAGGTACCCTAATAAAACATTTTTTCCACTTTTTATTTTACCACTTTGTCGGCGTGATTGATGTACATATTAGTACCAAATTTCAGCTTTCTAGTGCTAACGGCCACTGAGATTATCCGCGGACGGACGGACGGACGGGCAGACATGGCGAAACTATAAGGGTTCCTAGTTGACTACGGAACCCTAAAAAAGAGAAAATTATTTTTGAGGAAAAATGCCATTAAGATATTTTTATTTTTATCAGTTAATATTTTCTTACCATTTCCAAAACTTTAATGTAATAAAGGATAAGTGATGTTTAGTACAGTCGCCATCAGATATAACGGAGCGGCCAAGGTGGTCACAAATATCTGAACAACGCCTCTATTGTCAAGGCGATAAAGTGCATGTTCAGATATTTTTGAGTACAGTCACCAGCATAAATATATGACTGTGGGCAGCACTGTAAAAATATCTGATTCTCCATTGAGGGCAAAAGTATATGACGACACTTCCACGGTAAAAATATGTGATGGTTTCTGGCCGGCATAAACATCGTTTTGCATCGATCAGCATAAATATCGGATCCGTCCACTTAAAAATATCTGATTACCTATCAAAAGCAAAATTATGTGACTACTGCCACCGGCATAAATATCTAACCACTGTGAAAGCTTTAACATCGGATGACAGGTCGACCGCATAAATATCTGACATAATAACAAAATCAAAACTATGTCATCAATATACAAAATCAAACCTTATCTAGCTGGTATAAAGCAGTAAATGGTATATGATGGTATGGTTGATATTCATCATGACGTTTAATAGATGTGATAAACCTTCTTAGTACTATCCTAAACTATTATTAAAAAGTAAAATTTTTACGTCAATATGGCAGGTCACATCAGAAATAAACAAGTCAAATTATTATTTTGTATGGATTGCAACTCGTAATAATTAGATTAATTCAATGCCATGTATAGCGCGTCTTATCAAATCTACGAGCAATTGAAGCATAGGATTATTTAAATATACGAAATAAAAACTTTTTACAAAAAAAGATAAACCGACTTCAAAAAGGACAAAATAAAATATTATATTATTTATATGAGTTACAAACTGATATGTTTGAAGTCGGTGCCAAGCCAAATTTTGAAGAGTTAATACGAACGAGACTATGTGTTCAGTGAATTGTTCTTCATACTATAGAACTATTCTAATACGGTATTGATTGCATGTAGGTATTAATTCAATTACAGAAAGAAAGTATAATCATGCGTCTTATGATATTTGTTAATTTAATACTGATCTTTCTATACTCAGACACACTGGGTGTGTGAGGCCCACCTTGTCAGTAGAAAAAGGCGCATTATTTAAATTTTCTATGGAATGGCAACCCTACGCCTTTAACATTTTATTAAATTTGCCGCCTCTGATTTTTGACAAAGTAGACGTGTATCAGAGTATATATACATAGGTAACACATTTCATCAAAATTGGATTAGTAGTTTAGACGTGAAAATGTAACACATCCAATCACATTCACCTTTGCAATATAAGTATGTATAGATGTTTTGTGATTTTCAGACTTGAAGCTGATTTGACCGGTATTGTAACTTTTTGGCTTGGCACCGACTTCAAACATATCAGTTTGTAACTCATATAAATAATATAATATTTTATTTTGTCCTTTTTGAAGTCGGTTTATCTTTTTTTGTAAAAAGTTTTTATTTTTCCATTTTTAGTAGTTATATAAGTATCATAATCGGATAACGGTTCTCGGAATAATCGGTCAAGATATATAAGAAAAAGTTCATAATACTGACTCAATATAAGGAAAGTTCCACATATCATATGTGGTCTTCATCATTAGGTCCACTCCATCAAATTGGTGGTTTTTGAGAGAAAAAGCCTTGATGAGGAGTTCCCTCAATTCCTCATGGATCCCATAATGAGAACAGCGCCAGATTAATGTGGGACCATCTTCGAAGTAGTTCCTTTCAACCAATAAAATAATTGCTCAAATCGAACAATGGGTCTCGGAGTAATCGCTGAACGTCCTACATTAAAAAAAAAACATCATTATCATTAAAACAATCATAATCTTCATCATCAGGTCCACTCTATTAAATTGGTGGTTTTTCGAGAGGAAATGCTTGAGTTGCTTAAGAAAACACTCAAATCGCCATACATGTGCCTTTAAAGATTGAGGAGTTCCCTCAATTCCTCATGGATTCCATCATCAGAACAGCACCAGATTAATTTGAGACCACCTTGGAAGTACATCCTTTCAAACATAAAAAGAATTATTCAAATCGGACCACGGGTCTCGGAGTAATCGCTGAACATCCTACATTAAAAAAAATCATCATCATTATCATCAAAACAATTATCATTATCAGGTCCACTTCATCAAATTGGTGGTTTTCGAGAGAAAACTCTCGAGTTGCTTAAGAAAACACCCAAATCACCATACATGTGCCTTTAAAAATTGAGGAGTTCCCTCAATTCCTCATAGATCCCATCATCAGAACAGCACCAGATTAATATGGGACCACCTTGGAAGTATATCCTTACAAACAAAAAAATAATTATTCAAATCGGACCACGCGTCTCGGAGTAATCGGTGAACATACATAAAAAAAAAAGCCCAAACCGAATACAGAACCTCCTCCTTCTATGAAATTGAAGTCGGTTAAAAATAGACCGCTCCATTAAATAATTAATCCATTGAGTGTTTATGTCCAAAAGACTGTGAATTCTCAGTGGTATACTGAAGTGTGCTTACCGGTTGTGTTTAAAAATTTGACTGAAAAACGACCTAAATCTGGTTTGAGGGGACATCATGACAATGCGTCGCCACACAAGGCCATTCTCACCAAAGACTTTTTGAAGCGTACGGATATCGAAGAGTTGTGTCATCCTCCATATAGCTCCGATTTAGCTCCTTGCGATTTCTTTTTCTTCCCGAAAATCAAACTCGGACTTCGTGACACGCGATTCAATAGTCCTGAGGATGCTCTGAATGCCTACTTGCAGGCCGTACAAGACCTTCCTAAAGAAGAGTACCGGGAATGCTACAAATCATGGTTTAGGCGGATGAACCGTTGCATAGAAGCTAACGGAGAGTATTTTGAGAAACTGTTATAAAAAATATTTCAATACCTGTAGTAGTTTTTTTGTATCTCAAAACTTTCGTAGTGACCTAAGGTACCGAGTAATATGGCTGTGATATGCAGATTAACGGACAGATGGGCGGGCGGGTCGCATACGGCGTATATTCAATAAATCTCAATCAAAGGTCTAATATATGTGCTGCTACTTAGTTTTGTAGTAAAAAATATGTTTAAGGGGGGCACTCCATACATGCAACTAAATGTTAAAAATAATATTTTTAGGAACTATCAACGTGTGCCATATCATTAGATAGGTCTTATAAAATAACTTTGAAGTTTCTAAAACAATTATTTAGCTTAAGTACATAGTTTCAAAAATGATCGCTCCGAGAATCTTTAAACGTGTCAGTTTTGTAACCGTTTATTCTTGTAAACAGTTAAACGCATAAAGAAATCTTAGAGTAAAACTTGTTGCAAATTTTATGCTCTACAATGTACTAATAGATGTCAACTTAAATGGAGTTATAAAAACCAATATAATCACGAAAACCCCATTTTTTGGAGTTTCATCATCATCATCATCATATCAGCCGAAAGACGTCCACTGCTGAACATAGGCCTCCCCCAAAGAGTGCCACAATGACCGGTCCGGCGCCACCCGCATCCAGCGGACTCCCGCGACCTTTACCAGGTCATCAGTCCACCTTGTGGGGGGTCTACCGACGCTGCGCCTTCCGGTTCGTGGTCGCCACTCAAGAACCTTTTGGCCCCAACGGCCATCGGTTCTACGTGCAATGTGCCCCGTCCACTGCCCCCTCAGTTTAGCAATTCGGAGGGCTACATCGGTTACTGTGGTTCTGCTGCGGATGGCCTCATTTCTGATGCGATCACGCAGAGAGACTCCAAGCATAGTCCTCTCCATTGCCCTTTGAGTGACTTTGAGCCTTCTTATGAGGCCCATAGTAAGCGACCACGTTTCAGTGCCATATATGTCATCACTCATCACTGGCAACACACACTGGTCAAAGACTTTCGTCTTGAGACACTGCGGAATATTGGACAAAAAGATGTGCCGTAGCTTCCCGAATGCTGCCCAACCGAGTCGGATTCGTCGATTAACCTCTTTCTCGAAGTTGGATCTACCTAACTGGACAGTCTGTCCTAGGTATAAATAATCGTCCACAACTTCGAGTGTAAAGTCTCCGATTGTAACGGGAGTTGGTGCTACATTGGCATTTGACATGATCTTCGTCTTATCCATATTCATCTTTAGACCAACTCGCTCGGAGGCTTTCTAGGAGTTTGACCTTGCATAACTTCAGGCCCAGACACGAGATTTTCCGAGATTTTAGAGATAACGTTAAAAAGATCATAATGAAAGTATATAAGAGTTTCCAGCGTATTATCTCTGATTCCGAGGGTTACCTTGCTTAGGCTAATATGAATTCTATTTTTATTCCCGATATAAAAAATAAGGAGTTCGGTTCTACAATATCTACCCATTCTATTTGGTTTTGGACGAAAGTAATAATTTAATTTGGTAGATTATGTGGTAAATTCTCAATCTATCAACATTTGTATTAAAATTAAATCAAAATTGATGATAATGTAAATGATAAAGTCAGATTAGGGCAGATTGAGCGGTCGTTTTAGTAAACTGTGAATATTTTATTTATGACATTCGTGCTATTTGATTAGAAATCTATTATACTGTCGTTTGCAATCTTTCACTTACCTTCCGGTGGTGAGTGTTCCCTAGGGAGTTATGGACTTTATACTAATTTATTAATTTATTAATGATTTATTTAGATATTTTTTGACACATTTTTTTTTTCACAAGAGTGATGAATAATTCGTAAGAATATTGCAAACTTGAGTATTATAGTGACTAGTTAGATATTATTATGTGTCGCCGGGAAGTTATATTATAAAAATACTACCCGTAAATGTTCAAAGTAATGTATTAAATAAACAGTACTGCTTCTTTAAATTAACAATTTATTTACCCTATATACGTAAATCAACCGTTAACAGTGTTGGCGCGATTTTTTTCTTTAATTTAATAAAATAAAATATCGCTTCTCGCAGATTGACGGCAGTCGCACCGAGTCCTAACTGTATGAATAAATCGTAAATATTGTAATGAAGCTTTTAATGCAATGAAACATATGAATTTGAATGTGTGAAATTCGTGATAGAAAATGTGAGATAGACATATGCAATGACAGTTCAATGACAAGTCTGCACTCTTTTCGTGAATTGTCAAATAGCTTTTTACAATTAAGACCTCTATGCCAGCCAAATAGGGTTTGGTTTTGTATATTGATGACATAATTTTGATTTTGTTATTATGTCAGATATTTATGCGGTCGACCTGTCATCCGATGTTAAAGCTTTCACAGTGGTTAGATATTTATGCCGGTGGCAGTAGTCACATAATTCTGATTTAGATGGGTAATCCTTGGAAGAATAATAAGTAAGGAAGCGTAATCAACGCTCAAAATGTGCTCCACTTTCCTGGTGCCAAAGTGGGCGGAGCTTATGACAGCGGTGCCCTAATGTCATGTCAAACATTTTGAAATTGTCATGTCGTCAAAATATTAGTTTTTTCGGTCCATGAAATTTAGGTAATATATCGGTATTAAAATGCCGGCTTGTGCCGTGAATTGGTGCAGGAGCCACACAGGCGCCAAAGATGGTGATATTTCTTTTCATCGGTAAGTAAATCACGCATAGATATTCTCATACATTAACGGACTTGGTCGATGTTATGCAATATAAGTTTTGGAAAAGTAAACATAACTCATTTGAGGAAAAGTATAATGAATATTCATTTATAAGTATTACCTAGTAGTAATAAATCGACAAAACAAAACCCTTCGAATTAGTACCTACTATACTTACTCTGGTAAAATCATACCATTCTGGCCGTGCCATTTCTAGTACAACTGGCTAATAGGTATGACTCTTATTTTTCATTAATAATGAATGCTATAACTTCATAGCATAGTCTTTAATTATCAAATCTAGAGCAGAGCCCGACTGGGGAACTACCTCTACCTTACAGAAAACCACAGCCAATTAGAACTAAACCCTACTCATAGTGTTGTGTTCCTGCCGGTGAGTAAGGTTGCCAGAGAGCTCAGAGGATGCAGTGTGTTGACGACGGGGGATTCTCTTGTCCCTTTAGCTGTCACACAGTGAATCCTCTTTTATATGAAAGCGTCGGCAACGCACATGAGACACCTCTGGAGTTACAGGCATCCATAGGCTATGGTAGCTGCTTACCATCACGTGAGCCGTATGCCTGTTTGCTACCGTTGTAGTATAAAAAAATGGATACAAAATGTAAATTTATCTTTGTATTTCCCTAAGCCTATTAAAATAAATAGTACACATAAACGAACTCATCCGTTATTTATTTAGTTCTAAAAAACGAGGAAGCAAAGATAATTTTGACTATTTATATTGAAGGTATGCTATTATTTTCTAGTCTGGTCATAAATAAAGTTAAAAAATAATCGTTTTTCTTTTGCCATAATCAACCTTAATTGCTTAACATTATGTTGCTTGAGACCAAGAGGGTCTCCCTATGAAACGATGATGAATTATGATTTATAAAATTGTAAAAAAAATATGTTAATTTATGCTTATTTTGTAGTGTGTAAGTGTCTATATTGTAATTAAGCACTTTAATTACAATATAGTACAAGTCTCTGTTTGGCCCAATGGTTGACTGGTACAGAATGCCATTTGGCATTAAGTCCGCCATTTGTACATTTTCACTTGTTGTGCAATAAAGTTTAAATAAATAAATAATTAAATAAAAGAAAGATGAATAGAAGGCTTTCATATTCCTTATTCCAAGAACGATTAAATTTACGTATATTACATAAGTAATGAAAAATGCACTAAAAATAAATTGTTAATTGATTGCATTAAGTATTATTTATTACGTGAACCTATCCACGTCAAACTTAGGCGTATTTATTATACGTTAACTTGACATTTTCCGTCATTTGATTTGAGTGTCTCCTGTCCAATTAAACTTCATTGTCAAATTGATTTTGACCACTCACAACACGGCAACTTTTCTTATTGGTGAAATGGCATGAAACCTTTGCAGAATTAAGGTTAACACAAAAAAATATGCTTAAAGAATGCGTACTTGATTGGTTAACAAGACATAAGACATTTTAGTTTTGTAAACATGAAAATGGGTCGTGTTTTCACATGAACTTTGCTTGCCTTTACTCGTCTTGATATTATATGTCGATGGGGTAATCAGATATTTTTAAGCGGCCGGATCCGATATTTATGCTGATCGATGCAAAACGATGTTTATGCCGGCCACAAAGCATCACATATTTTTACCATGGAAGTGTCGTCATATACCTTTGCCCTCAATGGAGAATCAGGTATTTTTGCAGGGCTGCACATAGTCATATATTTATGCTGGTGACTGTACCCTGGCCGCTCCGATATATTTGATGGCGACTGTACGAAGATCTTACCATTGACAAGAGTCCACCTCCACATCCAATATCTAAAATCTTCATACCCTTTAGAGGTGTACTGGACCTCTGGTCGGGCGAAACATGTACTAAGCCATCTCTCACAAATGGTACTCTGTAACCAAACAATAATAATAACAAAAAATAATTTATGTTTGCATTATATTAAAACAATGATCTAAAACTTAAAATAATTAGCGATTACATAAATATTTCTAATTAAGTCTTGAAAAACTGATTGGTTTTAAACCTATTGCTGATAAAATGTTAAACATGAATTTATGATCCCGTGCTGCTATGCGAAAATGGTCTCAGAAGACCTTCCGTTGATTTCAAATTAATGAAGATTTGCCTGTACAGATCTTGGAAAAACCATACAGGGCATGAGAAAAAGGTAATTTCTGGCTAACTTTTTTTTGATGCCATTCCTATCCAGGATCAAAAGCTTGTATGAAACAAAAATTGAGGAAAACTTCCAATACAATATGTATAAAAATGAAAACTTTTTATTTGTCACAGCTTTTTTTATGCCAATCGATTCCATTCCTATCCAGTATCAATAGTTTTCAATGAGTCAACTTACGGTAATATTATAAAAAACCACAAATTGAAGAAAACTTCTTCTGTACATTTACTATGGAGGAAAAGTGAAATATTATTCGCATTCAAGTTGAAAAATAAAAGTTTTAATTTTCATACAAATTGTATGTGAATAGTTTTCCTTGATTTGTAGCTTTTGTAGCCGGTTTTTTTTTGGTCCCATACAAGCTTTTGATCCTAGATAGGAATGGGATTAAATAGCATAAAATAAAAGTTTGTCAAAAATGACCATTTTCTCGTGCCCTGTATCTTTTTTCCAAAATCTGTAAACACCAATCTTTATTAATTAAAAATTGTGGGAATGTTTCCTAAGACCATTTTCGCGTAGCAGCACGGGATCTGGTAGCTGCCCTCACTGACCTAAAGAGAAAATCTACCTTATATAGTTAAATGTTGGAATTTATGATTGCATTAACATTTTATTATATTGTAAAGATCAGATACTCGTAGATGTAAAATATTAAAGTTGAAAACAAAAACTAAAATTATTTATTCAAAAATCCTTAAAATTTTGGGTTAATATATGTGCTCTTGCACTTATTTTAAAAATAATAACGGTCTCTATAAACAATACATTACAATACTGGCAATTAGGCCAGCTAGCTGTAGAATACTGATAATATGGTATTCATACAATACAGCTAAAATTTCCAAAGTGGCATTTTATAAACCTCCTTACCGAATCATATTGAAGGCATGTAATGGTTTCATGGGGCCGTCGGGATCCCACCATTCATTCTTTAATTGTGAATGCAATTTGACGTCATCAGCATTAACTGTTGTTCTGTCTTCACTCTCTTTTTTGGCTAACACTGTTGAGTATGCGAGTGTGCGAGTCTTTGGTGATCTTAAAATTCTGAAAAAATAAATTTGAATGCATTACATGCAACTGTAAATGATAATATCATAGATGTTAACTTTACATAATGTTGGTAGAAGTAAATCAGTAAAATATGTCTTTAAAATACATTCATGAAGTCAATAACATTTGGTGATGATTCTTCTGGTAAGCTTCTTTTATTAATTTAGATCAGGGGTCGGCAAACTTTTTTACAAAGAGCCTGATGGCGGAAAAATATGGAATTTTCGGAAGCTCATAGTGCTGCAGTTGTCTATTTTATGTTTTTTTTACTGTAATATTTAATTTTTAAAAAATTTGAGGGAACTCAAAGAGCCTCAACTGACCCTTCACAGCACTGCGGTTTGCCGACCCCTGATTTAGCCTATGGCTTACATTCATACTTAAATTAAAAAATACTAGATTGAAGATGTAGGCAACTGCATACATCGAAAGTGTACTGGGCGCCGGTTTCCCGCTAAATTTGGCGATTGATATTCAGAACCAATGTGAATCTTAGGCGGATTTCACACTGGCGCCGCGATCCGCTACACATACAGCGCTATACACATGCATGGCGCTATCTCGCTCACACACCGTCGCCACATGCGGGACCCGCAACGGTGTGATAACCGCCTTGGTAACATTCCATTGCGCTATGTCAGTACTTACAGTGTGCAAAACACATTTTTACTAGCACGAAACTGAAGCGAAGACATCGTTGTTGTTATGATATCTTATTTTTATGTATCACAATTATATTACATAGTTTAGAAGCCACAAAAATGTGAAATATTCATTCACTTTTACAATCACCATAAACTGCGTTTTGAACTACTGATACTTATTCAAATATCGCATTCCTGCCGTCTATGGGACTAAATATAATATATTTTAAATTAACACAACTGCTCACAAGCTAAAAATACTATAATCATATTCAATTCAACAAACAAATTAAAGGTTTGACCACCACAGACATCAAAACTGCTTTAGAGACGTCAATGTCAAACTGACTTTACTGACATAAACGAATAATATAATGTACAGCCGTAATTATGTTTAGCTTGATAGTCAATGTTTGTAATCAGACCATTGAAACCAAAGAATATAATGGAAACAAAATGGAAATGGCACCACCGATCAAATAATACTAGGGATACACAGTCAGCCCAAAACATGGCCCAACAATAGTACCGCAAGAACGACTCGTGCGGTACTTTCTCTGACAGTCTTATTACGGTATAAGACTGACCGGTTACAAATTTTGACGAGCCATATTTTCAGTAGGTAAATAATAGAGCGCGGACTGTTTACACATGCGTCTCGGTTTGCGCACTGAATCTGAATTTTTGTATGGGACCACAGACAATATTCAGGGGTATTTCCGTCTAACGGCTGATATTTGCCTATATAATACAGGGCCGTAAGGTAGAATTTATTATTCAGTGGAGTAATTTGACCGCACTTCACTATCACTACATAGTATAAAACAAAGTCGCTTTCCGCTGTCTGTCCCTATCTGTGCTTATATCTTTAAAACTACGCAACGGATTTTGATGCGGTTTTTTTAATAGATAGAGTGATTCAAGAGAAAGGTTTACATGTATAATACATGCATAATATAGCAGAGAAACACTGATAATTTTAGAGGTTTCTAATGTGATGTCGTAAATAAACACATTTTTTTGCGCTTACATTGCAAACGCTGGCTGAACCCTACGAGATAGATCAAAATAATGTACTACAGTATTGCACACCTTAAAAAGTTCGACCAAAAAATCTGCAATGGTATATGTCTATCTCTTAGGGATAACCCACAATAACCATTTTTTATCCCGTGCGAAGCCGGGGCACCCGCCCCGCCTAGTTCCATACATTTGACATTTGATTACCGCTTTGTTTGTTTGGTTTGTATGCTTTGGCACAGCTCCTGAGCTGTCAAAAGACTCCATTATGAATTCTACCTTAGCTAAGGTTCAATGGGAGCATTATGGGCAGGGTTGGGCAGTATAAGTCAAATACTACTTGAAGAAGTATTTAAAATTTTGTATTTAAAATACCACATAAACACGTATTTAGTATTTTGTATTTCAAAAACTTTAAGCTTCAAAATACATTTGCGAGAAAATACGTTTTTAAAATTCCATTATCGTAATAAAGTTTGGCAGGCCTGTTGAAACACCGAGTGTATGCCTTAATATTGGCCATACTCTACCTTAACTGCAACTCTGGCTACATCCCTAGTCTTATAGCCAAGATGACAATCGTTTGTAGAAAACGTATCGAAACGCTATCCGTCTCTCTATCGCAGTAATGAAGAGTGAGCGAGAGCATCTAGCGTTTCGTTTCGTTTTCTGCAAACGATTTAGTCGGTGGTGTACACTTATTTATACGGAAAATGATGATGATGGAATTTCCATTTGCAGAGCTAATTCTTTAGGCTCTAAGATTAATTTAAGAAGGGGAGCCAATCAAATTTTTGATGCAAATTTTTGACGAAGTGGGGGGTGCCCCCCATAAATAATTAAAAATAAAATAGAGCTATATAGTCAAGTTTGATATCATTTTCGTGTAAAGCAAGGATGCTGAATTCATTTTTGGTATTTTATTTATACCTTTCCATATAAGAAAACTGAGAAAACATAAGAAATATGAAATCAACGTTTGATATTTTTTTGAATAAATGCCTATATTTTTTTTATTTATGGTCGTAACATAAAAAATATATTTTTATGATAAAGACCTGTTATTCCCCTTTATAAAAAGTATATTCATCCTATATTGGGTATAATATCTTAAACGAAAAAAAAATAGATAATAGGCCTGTTTTCAACCACAACCTCATTATGTAGGAAAAACGATGTGGTTTGAGCTCTAATGCTTGCCTAATTATATCTTTCACAACTAAATGGACGTCAACCATTTCAAACGCTATTATTTACCTTGCCTTTGTATGCTTGTTATAATCCATAAGTAAAATAAAAAGATCGTTTAGAAGATACCGGAACCGGTTACCAATAAAGGGATATTAGATCGAGTAAGTATTCGGTAGGGTAGTTTTTAAAAACTATCAATTTAGTAAGCACATCATTGAGTTACCCAAAGGTAAGCGCTTGGCGGGTACGGATTGGAGGAGCAGAGCAGAAGATCGAGCGCAGTGGTGTACCATGGGAGAGGCCTATGTCCAGCAGTGGACTGATACTGGCTGCTGCTGCTGCTGCTGATAATGATAATATAGCGTTTACCAAAATGAAAATCCTTTACCTATCAAGCTAATTTCATCTCTATTGCTAAGACATTAGACAGGGGCATAACATTGAATATAGGGTAACCATATCATTTTGTAACCAAATAATAGCGTTATCAAATAGAGGGGATTCTCCAGTCCCTGTTATCTAGTGACGTTTTCAAGTGAAAGGTACATCATTGCGGGTTATCAATAAGAGGCCGTTCATTTTTAGAGAGAAACCTTAAGCAGTAGGTATACATCTTCAACTGAGGACAGTCTGTTGGCGAATAGTGCGCTCTAAAATAAAAATAACAATTCTGTGTTATCCCTACTTAGACATTACACAAACTTATTTGAAAATTTGTTAATTTATTATAACTAATATTTACATAACTAAATGCAAGTTTGCATATCCACAGCATCTCCATAATTTTGTGGTTGAAATTTTACCCTCGTTCTGTTGACAAATTGATCCGATATCTGGTGCACACCTTAAGTTCTGATGACAATTACAATTTAATAGATTCGGTATCATTGTAAATCCAAGAATGCCGCTACAGAATGCCGCGTATTACACATTTCTTAACGAACCTCTAAATCAAGTATAAAATGAAAGGGATTTATTAATAGAACACAGTGCATTGCGGACACAGATCTAAATATACATAGATAACTTAAACACCTCAATCTGTATGAAAACCAACCGTGTCACTTTTTTTCTACCTACTGTGACGTCACAAGGGCGAATTAGTGATGTGAATTCCCCGTTGTCCTCACAAAATCGATTCAAATGCGACGCCGCCGCCGCACGCGCCGTTCGGCTCGACTTGATTCAGCCTGGCCGTAGATGCACGGAATTTCGGTACGGTTTCCATATGACAGACAGAGACAGAGACACTTTTTGACGTTATTCCGTTCGGAACCCGAACGAAAATTCCGTGCGTGTGCGGCCAGAGGGCTAACCTACAGCTACCGCGAAACGAAAACGAACTCCGTTCGTGTATCTCCCTCTCTGTTGCACTTGCTAGTTCAAGCGACAAAGACGGACATAACCTAAAAATAACTAATCGATTCACATGAATGACATCGATTTTCTGACAGACGAATGATGTAGACAGACGAATGATATTAAACGGAATTATTAAATAAAGGATATTTGAATTACATTTTTAAAATTAAACTAGTAAGACTATTAGCTCTGTGAGCTGTAGACCTCGCTTTGTTTTGAAATGGTTGAAATTTGTAATTTTTTAAGTTTTCTACCTCCATATCTCTCCATTTTTTAAATTTTCGAAAAATTGTATATAGTTGACAAGATTTCATGAGAATTGGCTGAAAATGCAAAGTCTAGGCGAGAACAGAAATCCGGACATCCTCCAAACATCCAAACATTTTTAGGCCAAGCTGAAACTTGACAATGATGAAGGTTGTTGTGGCGTATCTTTATTCTGTAAACCACAAATAAAATGAGTATATTATATCAGATATTTTATACGGTAATAATAAAAACACTGTTAAAACATTAAATCTATTCCCTAACCTCATTATCATTGTCAATGTGTTTTAGTATATTAATAGTGGGATACGCCCTTTTGTTTCAACAATCTCAACTTCTTCCCTTCAATGAAACTGCTATTTTCAAAGTGTTTAGAACAAATAGTACTATGCTTAGTCGGGAACCAGTCTTTCCGTCCCGTGGCCGCAATCCATTTTTCTTTTGTGATAGGATCGTGTGGGAAACTAAAAATAAGTAAGTATTTCTTAAGCACAATAGAAATTTATAAACGTATTATACATTCAAAAGATAAACATGTCACATACATGAAGAACCCGAGGATATTACCTTCCATTTTAAAAAAATCGAGTAAAATTAGGACATATTTCGAGCTTGTTTGTATCAATAACTACTAAATTGGCGTTTTTAAAATGGTAAATATCATTCGTCTGTCCGATATCGATTAAAATCGATCATCGAAATAATGTTGTAGAACGAACAACACTAGTTGCTAGATTTGACAGACGAATGATAAGTTCCCTTGTACCACGAACTCCAAGCGATGCGCGACAATATCGCTTGTTCTGATATTCATCGTATCTTAACACACAACGTCAGATTAAACGCTCAAAGCAAACGCGGCAATGTAATGTGAACATAGTTTGTAAAGGTACAGTCTTGGAATCAGACCTCGGAATACTTAAAAAATTGATTTAAAATGAATTTACGCATAATATAATTTGAAAATAACTTACGTGTGATAGGAAACATGTCCTTGCGTTTGGGTGCTTCAAATTTTTGGGCTATTGCACTTTAATACCATGCAAAAAGGCATTTTCTTAATTTTCACGGACAACCGACTACCACAACAGACGCGCGCGGAATGTCAGTAGCGACGGCCAACTCGGAGACCTACTCCGAGTTCCGACACGCGAAGTAGATGCATTTGCGTGATCTATGTATATTTAGATCTGTGATTGCGGATCATAAAGTAAGCGGAGTTTAGACAATTTGAGTAATATAACAACTTGAAAAGAAAATAAGTATTGTTTAGGTAAATTCAAAAGCTTTTATTGAAAATAAACAATGATATAGATAATGTACAAAAAGCTATAAAAATAATTCGGTAGGTTCTAGGTACCAGTCATCACACCACTCTTCCCATCAATGTAGCTAGAGCATTGAAAAGACAAAAAACCAAAATCGTGTCGTGCTTGAATCTTTTATTAACGGACAACGCCTAATATCTTTATAATATATATGAACTTAGGTTACGTACACTACGCTAGTGGTGTGATGAGTGGTACCTAGGACCTATCGATTATTTAAGCCTTGAGTACATTACCTGCATCATTATTATCATTATTTTCAATTAAACCGTTTAATATACGATTTTTATCATACTAATTTAACTACTATTAGGAACGGGGTGTTAACCTAACTCAAATATACATGGTAAATACCATACCAATATTTTAATAGTATGTAGTCAAAACAGAAAATAATTATTCTACTTATTTTATTCATGGCCTGGATACGAGATTTTCAAGCCAAATCTTTATTGGATAACTCTGCACTATAATGTGTTACAAATATAAGAATTGTTTTCCCCACTTCCCACCAAAGTAGAAACATTCATATATTTTTTGCAAAAACGGTTGAAGTTACCACAAAACTTTCAATAAAGGAAATATTCTTCATGAAATTCTCTACAATTCTTGCTTTTGAAGTATGTTGCTAAGACTTATAGTTTTCAATCTATGTGCCGCGAAAGTTTTAACCCCCCCTTTTTACCCCCACTGCACCATAAATTTAGGTGGCTCTGCTTCCTAAAATGGCCTATGTGTCCTAAAGTCTCACTATGCAAAAGGTGATCCCATCATCACTAAAATCCGTATAATGCCCTTTGTTGTCGTGTGCACCACCGACTAATTGTCATCTTGGCTACAGGGCCAAGACAGGGCCTGATATGACACCATATGACACCGATTGCTAAATTCCGCTAAGTGTGTTGAGGGCCTTACCATTTTTTTTTATATTGCGTGACATTATGTATGACAATTTTTTGAAGGGTATTAAATAGCGTGTTTATTAAGTTTAAATAGGCCTTTGTTCATTAATGTCAAATCCTGCACAAAAATCGTCAACTAGGGAATTATTGGGACATGACGGAAGTCACGGAAGTGTATTCACTTTAACCTTTGCCATAGAAATACTCGGATCAGACGTTTGGCATGATTGCAACGAGGGTTGGCTGCAGGATCTTGGTCCCTGTAGCCAAGGCATGAAAATACAATATCAACTGTATCCTGGACAACATTTTGACATAGATATACTCATATGGCCGCATGTCGCGAAAGTAAGTACTTACTCAAAGGTATTTTAATATTTAGGTACATTTATATGACACTTCTACGAGAAGCGCTATTAGCCTATAAGACGTCCGACTTTCAATCCGAAGGTTTCTGGTTCAAACCCCGGCTCGTACCACTGAGTTTTTCGGAACATACCTACGTACAAAATATAATTTGATATTTAGGTACCAGTCGCTTTTTGGTGAAGTAAAACATCGCGAGGAAACCGGGCCTAATCCCAACAAGGCCTAGTTTCACCTCTGGGTTGAAAGGTCAGATGGCAGTCGCAAAAACTACGCCTACCTACGCCAATTCATGAGATTAGGTTGCCAAGCGGACCACGGGTCAATTGAGCCGTGGCAAAAGCAAGGTGGTCGCAATATAAGATTTTAAGCTAACATGGTCATTAACATTACAAAAACTGTTTAAAACGGGGTATTTACCATGTGTTCCGAGTATTGAAACAAACAAACACTCGGAAAAACAAATACACATGGTAAATACCCCGTTCTAATCAGTTTTTGTAAGATGGTTACAAATATCTAAACAAAGCCTCTATTGTCAGGGCGATGAAGTGTATTTTCAGATGTTTTTGAGTACCCTGGCCGCTCTACCTACTTAAATCCTCATATCATTGCTTTAGATATGGAGTGGAATGAACTCTGGTTGGGTGCGTACGTGGCAATTCTTAGATCGACGATGGCTGGCGTTCGATATCAGCCACGTATTTCCTGTAAAAACTGTAGAGCTGAAAGACTTTAGAGCGACGGTTTGTCCTACCGTTGGAATGGGTGCTCTTGGATCCAAGTAAATAATCAATTGTGTACCTAATTTTCGTAGCCATAAGCCAAAATGCATACCTACGTCCTTAGCCATTGTTCTAAGCAGAAATGTACATAATTGTTTAAGTACGTATTAGGGTATTTATAACCAGTAAACATAGTATAATGTCAAAGAATGTAGTGGTTACGAAGACATTTACAAATAACGGTTTTATAACGGGAGCAGCCTGACGATTTCCGCGATTGAGTTTTTGACTAGATGGCAGCACCGTGGCGAGAGGTCTAGCTGTCATAAATAGTCATAATCCACCAATCATGTTTAATCACTTTTTTTTATTGGTGGTTTTTGACAGCCGCTGTCAAAAAGACCTCTCTTCAAGATGCTGCCATCTAGCATTGAGTAACAGGAGAATACATCCCTAAGAAATTATTTGTACCATGAGTTTTAGTGAAAATCACTACAAGTCTGACAGTGGCTGTTGGACCACAGACATGATTATACGCTAGTGTCAAAAAAATTAAAAAACCGGCCAAGTGCGAGGGTTCCGTACAAACCTGTAGGTATATAGGGGTAGTAACTTCAAATTATTAAAAATATTTTTATTATATGATGTGACCAAAAATTTACGGTTTTCGCAATTTTTCCTTTATCTGCGCTATAAGACGTTGCTTCGTACGAAATTTCAAGATTCTGAGTTCACGGGAAGTACCCTGTAGGTTTTGATTCCCTTGCGAGCAAAAATTTGCTGAAATTTGCGGCATAAACGGCTGTATCTTTTGATTGCGTTGGCTTAGAAGTCTGATTTTTTCACAGCTCCAAGGGACAGTAGACTTGAGTATTTGATATAAATTTCAGCTTGATACCTCCACGCGCTCCTGAGAAAAATGGTCATGACAGACAGACAGACAGACAGACAGACAGACAGACGGACAACAAAGTGATCCTATAAGGGTTCCGTTTTTTTCCTTTCGAGGTCGGAACCCTAAAAATCAAATACTAAACGTAAAGGCTTCTTGCATGATAATAAACTGTAAAAATAATTCTAAAAATAGTAATAAAAGCCACGGAATTACATTTCATAGGGAAGTAAGTGCAAAGTTTGGTGTTACATTAATTTAAAATATTGATGTTGGCGGTGCGACGCCATATTCCTTGGCGCACAGATTAATGTCGCAGAAGTAACACAGCATATGTGCCTACACTTGATATACCTTGACATTGTTACACTTGATATTGTTTAATAACGGGTGATAACAAAAAAATGAGAATTCTTTCAGAGGCGAAAAAAAAACCTCCTATACCTTTTTTCACTTTTGGATGTTCTTAGGCAATTGACACATAATAGTTATTTACAAAACCATCAATTCACATAAGAATAGGACCCGTGGTCAGCTGTTAGTCAAAGTTTAGACACAATGTCCGAACAAGATCGTTGGACGGCATGTTTTTCCCTTTTGTGCACATATGACCTTGATCCCTTTTACCTAGTGGGTAAAATTTTCAGCTTTCCGATTGTTTAAATACTAAATTACTATATAACTAAAAATATTTTGCATCCAGCCACATTGTGAAAAAAATTTGAGGTATCGGATTTTCACTCGACGTCTAAAATTAATGATTTTCATGTGTGATTTCGAATCGTCCAGCGCCACTGTGATATAAAAATTTTTTTTGCTGATCTATGTATTATAGTAATATTATCTGCTAGCGGCATTCTAGACCTATCTTTTTAAACATCAACAAATGTAGGTACCGTTGGAAAACTTGAAATTTTTCGTGGCAAGACGTTGGCTGGTGGAATCATCATCATCAAAGATGCAATTCTGTTTGTTCAGTCTTCCCTTGGTCGTTATGTTTGCTAATCTCCCGCTAACATTTCTGTAAACTACAGTCAGGGATGTAAGAATTCTACAAATAGTAGATACGGGTACATTTTCGTTTACTAAAATGACATACACAGTGGTATTTGTCCATGTTTAAGTTTGAAATATAAAAAAGTACAAGGGATTTTCGCATAGTTTCTTGTTTCGACACCATTTTTTACAAGTACTTGAAAAAATAATATAAACAAAATTAAAGAACCTCTAAGACATCGCCACAACTTCATGAACAAACTATTTTGTTTACGTAAATAGTTTAATTTTTATGTCTAAAGGAAATGAGTATCATTTTTTTGTTATCACCCGTTAGTACTCAGCATAAAAATACTTATGTAATAAAATTGTTTTAGATAAGTACGATAGGTAATGTTTAGTTCATTAAACACATTTTTTGTTGAACAAGGGCGATTTTGCTAAAATTGTTAATGCGAGTAAAATACATAGAAACGGTTTTTATGATTTGAATTTTTAAGTAAAACATAAATATTGAAATATCACCCGTGTAATACGTACTTACACAATGTTTTTTCATTCGTGCGAAGAAATCAATGTCATTTTAAGCAAATATGAAGGATCATTAACCCCCAAAGTTCGTATTGAAAGGCGCTTGTCGGCGAAAATAGTATTTTACTCCATTCGTTCCTAAAACTCTAGGGTAAGGAGCAACATAAACATAAGGTAGGGTCAGGGAGGGAACAGTCGCTCGGTGGGAACAGTGACTCGAATGTGCTGTGCGAGAAACAGAAAGAGCTTTATGTCTGTCCTCTACATCAATCGGAACCGTTCCGTACCCGACCACGTACGAACTAGTTAGTGAGGCGCTCCGGCACCATGCGAATGTGTTATGGTGCGTTTTTGTGTTTAATGCAATCAAAATTACATTTCCAGATCAGTTTCACTCCTCTTTTTTCTTAACTCGTACGAGATTTTCAATTACTTATGTTATTATCGAAGAGTGTGTCTAATCTACTTAGTATTGGCTGATAATTCAAGGCCCTAGGTGTTTGTTTGTGTTTTTAATTTGAACTAAAATACAAATTGACGCCAAAGTCAACAGACGTTCGTTTTGGAAAAGTACACGGTGGCTCGCGAACCACTGTGCACCTTACAGAGTTGGACTAAAATTTACTTGAATATGAATAAGAATAAAAATTCTGTGATTATTAAAAGTAATTCATGCACTCTTTTTTTAAAATAAAATGAAAGTGAATAAATCATACGACATTTAGGTAGGTACCTATTTTAAATCAAGAATGAAATCAGGAACGATTATTCCGGGGGTTGTGCTTACCTATTCTAATTACCGTTTTATTCAACAAAAATGTTATTTGTTATATAATTTAGGTTCGATTCCTACGTACCTAGCAATTGTGTACTGTTAGAACTACTGTTTACAGGGCGTAGTATACAGTTACTCGAGCCACTGTGTACTAGCGGGTCCTAGTCACTGTGTACAGCAACCGGTACACAGCGGCTCGATTCCCAATTTCTAAAAAAGAATGGATATATCTTTTTTGGTGAAAGTAACAGCAAATATATTTGCTACATATGAAAGTGTAATAATGCACGGTGCTCTGTGCTTGCAACAATTGGTTCAGGGATTTATATTTTTCATGCAACAGCCTGTTGAAAAAATCCTAGCGACTGTTCCCTCCCTGACCCTATAAATAAAACAATAATTTAGTTAATTACGTTTCCTTACAAAATTTGTTTAGGCAGAATATGAATTTTATCAAAACAGTGTTACGTCAGGCTTCAGTCAGTTTTGTTAAAGCTACTCTTTGATTCAGTGACAGCTGTCAACCGCCAA
This sequence comes from Pammene aurita, assembly GCA_947086415.1. Classification (NCBI taxonomy): domain Eukaryota; kingdom Metazoa; phylum Arthropoda; class Insecta; order Lepidoptera; family Tortricidae; genus Pammene; species Pammene aurita. Next base: position 18,219,136 of record OX352301.1, on the reverse strand, counting down.
ACATGGTGCACAAAATTTGTTCTAGATAGCTCATCTAGTAGAATACATAATACATCAATGCCATCTAGTGAACATCTCGATCGCGGGAACCCTCATTGAATAACTACGTATGAAATCTACTTCGTCTTTTTTAGGGTTCCGTAGTCAACTATACCCTTACCCATATAGTTTCGCAATATTCGTTTGTCCCTCCATCCTTCCGCAGTCTAGCTCAGTGATCCGTACCTAGTAGAAAACTGATTTGGTACGAGTATGTTAGCGTATTAACGCCGACAAATTGGTAAACATGTTGTGTATTTTAATAAACCACTGACTGAATATGCCATACGCATACCTACCTATATTATATCAACCGCCCTAAAAAGGGTCCAATTTCCTTGAAAACGGCATGTACTTTATGCTTGTAGTGCAAAAAACGACCAGGTTACGGAAGTATTTCTGCCGCGTCTGGAGTTCAGACAGCAACGATATTTCGCCCCAGTGATAGAAAAGCCGCCAACCCTCGAAACATTCCTCTACGATTTAATATGGAAGACAGTTGAAGGCTACATACCCGCCTCTTATTTGGACGGATTGTTTGATGTTCCGCATCCCGTGGCAGGTACAATAGTCACGTTCTTTGCTCGGTATTAAGGTGCCTAGATCAAACTAACTAGGACAAATACATATAACTCCGTTTCTCAGTTAAGTAAGAGCACGTTCTTTTTATCCTTCACGATATCAACACGGGGATAATATAAATATATGAAGTTGAGCTATGGTTTCATTCAACCTAAATTGCATAATGTTTCTCTAATTTGGCAAAATTTCAAATCGCCATGTTGCTAGAAAACCTTAGTAACAAATTGGCTACTTTCCTAAAAAAATATATTTAGTCCGTCAGTTAGATTATCAAAAAATATTGGACACGTATTTTTTATTTTGTCAATCAAACAAAAATTGGTGAAGATATAGCCCGTTAAAGTTCCGCGTGACGTCACATTTCAGTACAATTTTTAGTATAATGTGACGTCACGCGGAACTTTAACGGGCTATATCTTCACCAATTTTTGTTTGATTGACAAAATAAAAAATACGTTTCCAATATTTTTTGATTATCTAACTGACGGACTAAATAGAATTACATTTTTTTTATCCAGGAAAGTACGCAATTGCTCCACTCTTAAAATGATCGAAAATTATAATGACGATTATCGAAGTTCGCGGTGAGCCCTCAGATCCGTCATGAGGGTTTCCTCGATCGAGATTTTCACTAGATGGCAGCACCGTGATGAGAGGTCTTTTTGACAGCAGCTGTCAAAATCCGCTGTTAGTCAAAAACTCGATCGCGGCAACCTCATTAACGCACTTACCTTACTGAAGACCACGATATAATATGGCGTCAAGCGCTTACGTTGTAGTCGTACAGATTGAATATATTTTTAAACATATCTAAGCAATAAAACCGTACAGTCAACGCCAAAAATATGTATATAATTTTGAAGCTTATTACTATTACTATTATTATTACAATGTATTTGACAAAAATTTATTATAAACAGTTGTATTAGTTGACATTAGATTATGAATTAATGACATTGTAAGAATTATTAGTTGACATTATTTATTATTGTATTAGTTTACATTAGATTATGAATTAATGACATTGTAAGAATTATTTTAAGGTAAAATTTGCACACCTGTAGGTACTCGGGTTGAATACGCATGAAATTATAAATGTAAGATCTTATGTCACCGTATTCTTGCAAATAAATTATTTCATTTCATTTCAATGGAGTAAACTGCAAAAGTGTGTACATATTTTTGGGGTTCGTCAACAATACAGTCGTAAGTACGTGCCGTTCGCCATAAGGGCCCTTTTTTATTGTGATAATCACATATTTTAATTACAAATCACGCCTTAAATTTTTCTTTTAAATGGTCTACTGGTTCGATTCTTGCAAATTCACAATAAGAATTAGGAAGTTTAAGACTGTTTCCTTCTTTTAAATATATTAATAAATGTTTCTGTTTATTATAAAATGATATCATCACAAGCTTAATTTATCTGTTTATTTTTTTAGATGTAAGGCACCAAGATGCCGTAATACATCACGTAAAGGAATCTATTCTCGGTCGAATCTCGTCTACACAATCCGAGGCTGAGCCAGAATTAACAAGCACAAGTAAAAAAGCCTTAGCAAATTCGAAGAAGAAACTAGAAGTACAGAAAATTAAATTTGAAGTTAATTTGTCAGGAAATGATATTTTAGCGGGCAAGTATACATTGGAAAGGCATCAAGGCAATTGTCAAGGTTTTGCCTGATTGCGCCAGCATAGCTTTTATCTGTTTCTAGGCTAGCAGTCGGGCCAATAAAAAAAAAAAGAATTTGACACTATTGGCGGAATTGACAGGTAACACATACATAGGTTACAGGTTACACCTATGTTGACGCCATCTGTAAAAAAAATCGACCGGCCAACCCCATTTTTGATTAATGTCTGTATGCAAGAGAGGGTTACGCTATCCACTGGAGATTTGCATAGAAACTACGGCAATTAGTGACCCAAAGGTTTCGCGTGATGACGCATGATTTACCTACGAAGAGTCGTGTTCCGTGTTCAGGTTCACCAGACCATAGGCTCTAGAAGTTTTAGTTTATACAACATTCGGGAAATGCCGTGCTGATCAATTATTGTATTACTTATATCAGTATCACACAATTTCTCCACTATTTGAACCTTAGACAATTTTGCAGCTGGTAAGGTTGATAGTAAACAAATATTTTTTTATTAAATGAAAATGTAAATTAATGTTTAGAAATAAATGAAAAGTAGAAAAATCCACTGCCTTAGGCGAGACGCCTGACCTGTCGCTAGGCGTCCCCCTAAGACGCATAAAGGATATAGTGGAGAAATTAGCAGCCACCAGGTAAGTCTCAGTAGCTGAGTTGGTCAGAGCTATGGGCATGTATCCCAGAGTCGCGAGTTCGAGTCTCGCCATAGATTTTTCTACTTTTCCTTTATTTTTAAACATTGTGGTATCATTAGCAGACGCTCTGCTTAATACATTTTTCGAAATGTTGTTTTTTTAGTGATCGCTAATATTGGAATGTATTTACGATTCCGAATAAATAGATAACTATTTCGAATCGAACTTTTGAGACACCAAATTACAGCTTTCACAAGCGGACTCGAACCACGAATGAACTAAACTTTATAAATGTACTTCTGTGGGCTTGACATTTTTTGGTTGATACATCGAGTAGATTTCATAAATAATTTAAAAGAATCTTTATTTATCTACTAAGGAATTATTGTAAATCAATGAATTAGTTTGAGGAACTTCGTTTTCAGTTAAGTTAGATTCAAACAAAGGCCGATAACTAAATGAATAATAAAACACACTCTGTATTAGGTAAATTAAGGTACCTATATTAAGGTCAGGGCTGCGTAACATCGATTCAGTCACGTAAACCCTATTAAATTGTATCGTTATCACTAGATTTGTTGCGAAGAACTAGATAACAACTAGGAACATCTAATTGTTTTATTGCATATTATGATTTGCGTGGGTTAACTAGCAACACCACTGTAAATAAATTAAAATGTGACCAAGTAATTTAATTAAGAGGCTTACAACACCCGATAACCTTCAAATTGACCTTACTTAAACAGGTTTTTAGCTATAACTGCATGTTTTGGGGATAAAAATGTTAATATTCATTATATCTGGAAGAACTTTGTTATTCCGCTACACAATTGGACGAAATCGGCACGATAGAAATTAATTCCAAAGTCAATTACTTCTTAAAATTATCTTTAAACAGTTGTATGTCTTTAGTGTCTTAATTTATACGTCTGTAATTAAGGACAAAATTCCACCACACTAATGCTAAAAAATACATTATTTTATGTTTCTCAACTAATGCGTAGTTTATTTTTATTCATCTTTTTGCAGAATTTGCAATGAGCGCCCATACTAATCGTAGCGCAGTGTTTCTCTTTCACTCGCGCTGAAAAAGATAGGCGTGGAATTTGGATGTTGTCATCCCCTTAACACTAGAATAATTCTATGTTATGGGATCTGAACTAAAACTTCTACGTCTAGAATTATTTTTCTGCGTAACATTTGTTAATGTTTCAGGAACCGGTCGGCAAGTAGTTTTCCAAGCGGTCGGCGACCGCCCGCCGGAACTAGGGGAGTTTTTTGTCTTCATCTCCAGTCAGAATTTGCCCGCCTCCAACGACTTTCCGATGCTTTTTGTAAACATTGATTCTCTAGTCGACGTGCCGGTAGAAGCGTTGAAGAAATATCAGTAAGTATTATACCAGCACCACTCACCACACCATTCCCCAAGCACTGGAATAGCCTACATGTGGCAAAGTCAGATGTTGAGAAATGGTGCATCTAGACTTGTGACATGACATGTAATGTTATGTAAGTATACTGTTCCGATTGTTTTTCTGTTTTTTAGTTTTTATTTTTATTTAATTATGGTCCTGAGTATGGTCCTGTAAAGGTCCCTTATTTTGGTTTTTCGTAAATAACTCGGTAACGGTGGCTCATACGAAAAAATGTTCTGTTGCTTAATTCATCCACACATAATTTTCTATAAAAAAGATCCTTTACACTTTTTTGCTGGAATCAATGTTTAATGAGATATCGAGGAAATACGATAAACACTTTTTTAAACTTTCGGAGCTATTTTTTACGAAAGTATTGGTCTTATCCAAAAATTGTGGTATAATATCCTTATTTTCAAAAAAAGACTTATCCAACAATACTCCACACATTAGGGTTAAAGTAAAAAAAAATTACCCCCCACTTCATGTGTACGGGATTATGGTACGGGAGGTACTCGAAAAAATAATATTTTTTCAGATTTTGTTTTAAAACTTTGCGGGTGTGAATAAAACACATACTCATACGATTTTTTTATTTTCTAGCACTAATCATCACTGAGCAGGTTGCTCACCCTGCTACCTCACTTCCTACCCTTATAGTTTCGCCATGTCTGTCTGACCCCATCTGTCCGTTTAGACGTCTAGTACTAACCATCATTGAGCAACGCCGTGGACGGACAGACGGGGACAGACGGACATGCCGAAACTATAACGGTAGGCACCCTGGTCACCCTGCTCAGTGATGGCTAGTACTAGACAAGTGAAAGTTCGTATATGTTTTAAAACAAAATGTGAAAAAATATTATTTTTTCGGGTACCTCCCGTTTCATAGAGCGTTATTCTCATCAGACCCAATAATTTCGGAACAACGGATGTTGCAACGATAAAAAATAATAAAAAACATCTCGTACCATCTGCCGCAATAGCATTATTGAAAGCACCACAGGATGCTTTTATATCGCCATCGGATGAAAACATAACACACAGCTATTCTGAGGTGCAAGATGGGGGAGAGACTGGAAGTAGAATATTGTTGCCTGGAAGTTGATAATTTTGTAGTAATTCATATTTTAGAAAAAAATATTTGCTAAATTGGCGATGCACAATAGACATTTTTAGCCTTTGCTTCCAAAAAAGCCACATAATTGTAGTATAACCGGCTTTAACCGGTTATTTTTCGACCATAACCGATCGAATACCCGGCTTTGAAAATTTACCTGTTATTGCATTCCCTATACAGGCTGTAACAAAAATACTGGTGATCCGTTTAAGGGGATAATGGTATCGTATTACGACTAAGAAAAAATAGTAGATTTTTTTTTACACGAACAAAAATGTTTTTTTTTTGTATGGGACACGTAGTCCCAGCCGGCCAACCCTCCATACAAAAGATTTTTTTTTGACGCGAAAAAATTTTTTTTTAAGTTTTTCATAATTAGAATACGATACCAATTATGCCCTTAAAAGGATAACCAGTATTTTTGTTACATCCTGTATACTGTGTTTATTTTATATCCAGGTAAATCCGGATATTTATAGTGGCAGCCCTGACTGCAAATTTTAATTGACTGTAGATTAAATTTTCCATGGAATTAGAACTTGTAAAAATAGGGTAGATTGAAGACATAACAATGAAGCTGTCTTACAAATATCTACTACGGTGGAATATGGAAGAAAAAAAAATAAAAACCAAAATCATTAATATAATTGTAAAAAACGTACCTAGAAAGGTTGTAATTACCTCTAAATGTACTGTTTTGAAAGTTTTATCCACTTTAGTCAACAGAAAAGTTTGTTACTTAAATTGCAATACATAATTATTTTTCGTAATATCCGGGTGTCAGAATCAAGATATTCAAAAATTTATTTCTCTAAAACTACACATATTAGAAACGCGGGAGTTTTAGTCTCGCACTGGTAATGCTCTAAACTATAGTAATTTGTAATAAAATGGGGATGTCACTTTTTTGGCTTCCATAAAACACTGTGCAACCCTAATGTGTGAGATATCGTTGGATAGGTCTTTTAAAAAAAATAAAGGTATTTTATAACAATGTTTGGATAAAACTAATACTTTCGTAAATATTAGCTCTGAATGTTTAAAAAAGTGTTTATCGTATTTCCTCGATATCTCATTAAACATTGATCCCAGCAAAAAAGTGCAAATAATCTTTTTTATAGAAAATTATATGTTAATGTAATGAATTAAGCAATAGAACAATTTTTCGTATGAGCCACCGTTACCGAGTTATTTACGAAAAACCAAAATAAGGGACCTTTACACTCCCCCCTCCCCGCTAGCGGCGCCCCCATCCACCGGTACTTTTAGTATGTTGTGTAAGATACCTTTATCTACAACTGCACCAAAATTTGGCTATACACGAATTATTTCCTCTCAGTTTTCCTTCATTGGGTGGGCTATAGAGCGGTGGTACCTGGCGGTAAGACGTCCGACTTTCAATCCGGAGGTCTCGGGTTCAAACCCCGGCTACTACTACTGAGTTTTTTGGAACCTATGTACTGAATATCATTTTATATGTACCAGTCGCTTTTCGGTGCAGTAAAACACGTAAGGAAACCTAATTCCGATAAGGCATAGTTTGCCCTCTGGGTTTGGAAGGTCAGATGGCAGTCGCTTTCGTAACAACTATTGCCTACGCCAATTTATGGGATTAGGTTGTCAAGCGGATCCCAAGCTGGGACAAACGCTAGAAGGAAGAAGAAGAAGATTCGTATGCCTACTTCTATCCGAATCTGGCATTTTACTGGATGAATAATTTTCTGATATTTTCAGACTTATTTTATACTAAATAAGTCATCATCATCATCATATCAGCCGAAAGACGTCCACTGCTGGACATAGGCCTCCCCCAAAGAGTGTCACAATGACCGGTCCTGCGCCACCCGCATCCAGCGGACTCCAGCGACCTTCACCAGGTCATCAGTCCACCTTGCGGGGGGTCTACCCACGCTGCGCCTTCCGGTTCGTGGTCGCCACTCGAGAACCTTTCCGCCCCAACGGCCATCGGTTCTACGAGCAATGTGCCCCGCCCACTGCCACTTTAGTTTAGCGATTCGGAGGCCTATATCGGTTACTTTGGTTCTGCTGCGGATGGCCTCATTTCTGATGCGATCACGCAGAGAGACTCCAACCATAGCCCTCTCCATTGCCCTTTGGGTGACTTTGAGCTTTCTTATGAGGCCCCATTGTAAGCGACCACGTTTCAGTACCATATGTCATCACTGGCAACACACACTGGTCAAAGACTTTCGTCTTGAGACACTGCGGAATATTAGACAAAAAGATGTGCCGTAGCTTCCCGAACGCTGCCCAACCGAGTCGGATTCGGAAGTATATATCCACAATCTCCGATTGTAACGGGAGTTGGTGCTACATGGGTATTTGACATGATCTTCGTCTTATCCATATTCATCTTTAGACCAACTCGCTCGGAGGCTTTACTGGAGGTCATCGAGCATCGTACTCAAATCCTCCATGGCCTCAGCCAAGACTACTATATCGTCAGCAAACCGAAGGTGAGTGATGTACTCGCCGTTTATGTTGATGCCTAGCCTTCTCCAGTCCAGAGTCTTGAAAACATCCTCCAGTGCAGCGGTAAACAGTTTAGGAGAAATAACATCTCCTTGCCTGACTCCCCGCTGCAACGGAATAGGCTTCGAGTTCTGGTCCTGGAGTCGGACTGACATAGTGGCGTTCTTGTACAAACACTTCAGCACTTCGATATAGCGATAGTCCACTTGGCACCTCTGGAGAGATTGTAGTACAGCCCAGGTTTCGATCGAGTCGAAGGCTTTCTCGTAGTCCACGAACGCTAAGCAGAGGGGCAGGTTATACTCCTCAGTCTTCTGTATAACCTGACGGAGCGTATGGATGTGGTCTATGGTACTAAAGCCTCTTCGGAAACCGGCTTGTTCGGGAGGCTGGAAGTCATCTAGCCTGCGTGCGAGACGGTTCGTAATGACTCTTGAAAACAGTTTATAGACATGGCTCAGAAGTGAAATGGGTCGGTAGTTCTTCAGTAACACGTTATCGCCCTTTTTGAAGAACAATACCACCACACCTCTGTTCCATGCCTTAGGCGTTCTCCCTTCTAGTAAAACGGAGTCGAACAACTTCTGAATAGTACAGTACGCGAACAGTTTTGAGCTTCGATAACTCACAAGTGCGATTTTCTTTTTTAGTTAGAGAATATGATATGATTACTTACAGTAAAAAATAATTTCTAACAGTTTTTGACGTCGCGCTAGGTATTATATAGATATTTGTTAATAACAACAAGAAAAGATTATACAAGATATATTTTCCTTTACCATACTATTGCATTCAACTATTTCAACATCATCTGTCGTTTTATAACAGTTTGGTCAATAGATTATGTCAGCATAATCGAAAACAATTTGTCAAAATATAAGTGACCTTGAATTCTTAACGAATTACAAATGGCTAAGACGACATATGCTCTTGACAAATCCGTTATAAAATTTAAAGTTATGTTTCAATAATAAAAAGCGATAGCCTGGTGGAGAAAAATAAAACTTACATAATCTTTTCTCTGTGTAGCAATCAAATACATGTATTATACCTAGCGCAATGCTAGAAATTGTTAGAAAATATTTTTTATTATTAGTGCTTAACGTATTCTAACAGGTCACAAAATAAAATCAGACTTGTGATTTATGTAATTTTTATAGGTTAAAAAGGCGTTCCCGTACTCCACTAGAAGGGCCATAAGGACCGGTTAACCACCCGCCTTCAGAAGTTCGGCTGTAATTCCGTCTTCACCAGGTGCCTTATTGTTTTTGAGCTGTTTAAGAGCCATTCTAATCTCGTACAGGCTGATGTCCGGGATGTCTTCGGTATAATGTCGGGTCAGTCTAGCTCTAGGGTCTTCCGCCAGATCAACTTCAGGTCTGCTAGTTGATGTGTATAGCTGTCCATAAAAGTCCTCTATCTCCCCCAGAAGCTCGGGTCTGGATGAAACGATTCTACCATTTTGAGTTTCTGAGTGGAGTCAGAGAGCCTTTTGGTTCTGTTGCTCCGCTGGGCCTTAAAAAACTTAGACCCAGTGCTATGGACAGCTTCCACAAACCCGTCGCTGAATTCGTCCACATCGCCGCCTAGACAATCGAAACGGTTTTGGAGTTCCAGCTGGAAGCTCTCAGGGTTTTGGATTTGAAGTGCTGCTGGACGGAGCGTAGACTTCATCAGTCGAGAGCGCTCTAGCTTAACACATATATTCAATGTGCCTCTCACCAGACGGTGATCATTTCCGGTTTTAACCGTATTGATCACAGAGACATCATTGAATATATGCTTCTTCGTCGACATGATGAAGTCAATCTCGTTTTTAGTTGCACCATCGGGACTCATCCAGGTCCACTTCCTGTGCTCACGTTTCTTGAATATGTAATAAAGTAAAGAGTATGTAATAATGAAATAAGTAATAAAGTACTATTTATTTCAGTATATCGCACATTTATACGCAATGGTGTATGGGGAAAGATACACATAACTCGGAACCTCAGTTCTTAGGACACAAAACATCGTACAACTTCAATGATCATCACGCTCTACTGTTGCCTTGCGATGTAGCTTTTAAAATTGTTTGCGCTCTTATGGATGATGACTTTCGAATTCTGGTTAGTGTAGTTTTTGTGCTTTTGAGTAATATTGTGTGTTATCTGTCGTGGCATCACCGAATGGGCCCTACGGAAGACCAGCGCCAGTTTTTAAGCTGGCATTATGCTGAGTTGGGTCCATTTTGTGATGCACGTTCATTGTTTGTTTTCATTGTTATTGTCTCTCAATGTTCATGTAAGCGTCATAAATAAATGTTTTTATTCTTATTCTTAAAGGTCATTTTATTGTAGCAAAACTTGTCACAATTTAGATTGTTGAATGTAAAAATCTGGGTAAAATTATATAAGCGTTATTTTTACAGCTGCGTGGAATAAGGGAAGCACCAAAAACAAATGGCGAGCCAAGTTTTTTCGGGTATGCCAGGAAAGACCGCGTCTTCGCTACTAACGTTCCTGTCACAATAAAAAAATACGAAACGGACATAATAATAGCCACCACAAAGATTAACGCACGGTCTCTAGCTAAAGGAGTTAATGGTGTAGTCCAGGGCGAATTTCCGTTGTATCCCCCAAACTTTGCAGTAGAAAGTTTAGGCCGTCAAACATTCTGCACAAACGATCTAAACGGTATTAAATTGCCAATTATCCCTGAACAAATAGTTCCATCACACGTTATCCTAGACGCTCAAATGACTTTGGATGTACGCATGGGGTATGCTGGTTGCAGGCCGAAAAGTTTAGAAAAGAGTTATTCCAGATTGATTTGTCTTATAACGGATAGTTGGCTAATGACGGATATGTTAAAGCTAGTTACTGACATTAATCGGGATCTGAATGCAGACGAAACGACAAAAGACAACGACGAATTTTTGACCGGTTTTGCCATTGATACGGGTGATACAGTAATTTTTTACGTTGAAGGCCCTAAGGATGGAGTAATTTTACATCTGTGGGAAAAAACAGGAGACAATTATCCACACACTAACCCGTTGTTTTCATCGTCACACAAATATGCATCACGGGTTTATCCGGGTAAGTCTGACAAAAAATAAATAAGTGAACGAACTTCATAACATTTTATTAATACCGCACCTGATAATTTCACATATTAGAGAATGCTTATTAAACAAATTGTCCTTTAAGGTAAAAACTGCGTACAAAACCTTAAAGATAACAGTTACATACAATTAATCGAAAAAATATTATTTTTCAGATATAACATTCGCTGGTACTTCTATATTTTTCATGATATTGAAGATGGTTGTACCTCTGTCGGCAGTTTTGGCCTGTCCTCCGGTTTATGCAAGACCAGTTTTGCCTATTTTAGCTCGATATGTGAGAAACTTTTCATATACCACTTACCTACTTAGAGTTATGTGCACTGATTAAACTATTAAAGTAGAACCTTGAAATTTCAAACACTCTTCTAGAATTCTTCTTCTTTAGATATAGATTCTTTCAATTTATTAGAACTTCTCTAAAAAAATATTTGTTTCAAGCCTCGGATACATGGTGACTTCGTCCAGTAATAGACGGTGAGCTAGCCACGTCAGATATGACACAATAATGAGAGCAACGAAACCCCTCTAGTCAGTTTGCTATACTATGCTTATTTCTAGATTGGGACTAGGGCATGCAATACCGGTATTGCTTGTATGGGCAATCCCGGAATTCCGGTACTAGCCCATACAAGCAATACCGTAATTGCATGCCCTAATCGGGACATCTGGCAGCTGTAAAGTGGCGGAGAAAACAAATCCTAGACTTCTGGGTTTGATGCAATATTATGAGAAATTATGTAATTGATTAGATCATATCGATTTTTCGGTCCCGTTAGTGTCTGATGCGCTTGCGAAGTGGTCGAGCACTGTTCCTGGCGATAAGCGGCCTGACAGTCCAGGCACGTTCAGGTCTCGTTTTTGAGTGGTGCGTCGGGGGCAGATTTGGCCCTATCTCTCTCAGCTTGGAACGCTCTTAGATAACGATTCTTTGAGGATTGCAGCGGCTCTTAGGTTGCGGGCGAAGGTATGTTAGGCTCATCGTTGCCGGTGTGGGGTAATGGTGAAGGAGAACGGGCACCACGGTCTCGGCTGTCAGAGTTGTGCCGGGCGGTTCCCGAGGCACCACTCGATTATCGAGATCGTGCGGCGGGCCTTGGTGTCGGCAAACGTACCATGCGTCGCACGGACGGGAAAAGACCGGATGGCCTGACTTTAATTCCGTGGCGGATGGGGCGCTGTCTTTTGTGGGATGCAACTTGTGTTAGCACATACGCTGCATCCCATTTAAGGCATACCATCAGTTGTGCGGGTTTAGCGGCGTAGTCTGCGGCAAAGATAAGGCATCGCTTTCGAATCCGCAAATGGCTTTGTGCCGGTAGCCACTGAGACGGCCGGACCCGGGGGGGCAGAGGTCAACTTCTTCAGGAAATTAGGGCGCCGTTTGCGAGAGAGGGGCTGCGATCCTCGCTCGGAATCGTATCTGGTTCAGCAGGTCTCCATTGCTGTTCAGCGGGGAAATGTGGCGGAAATAATGGGGATCTTTGAACCGGGTACAATTCGGAGTAAACTTTATAAAAAAAAATACAATTGTACATTCCAATATTTTAGTTTTTAAGTTTACGTTTTCTCTCTCTCTTCAATCAGTCCCTCATTGCTGATGATCGTGACTCCGTTTGATTCCGTCAACTAGTTGTCTCCATCGGTCCCGTTCTGTAGCTTGGTGGAGTGCGTCGCTGACAGGTATTTTTAGTTCCTCCGCTATTTGGTCCGACCATTGTTTGGGACTTCTACCCCTAAGCCTCTTTCCCTAAATTTTACCGGTCACCATAAGGCGTTCCAAATTGCTGGTATCCCTGCGTGCAACATGGCCAAAATACCGCAATATTCGTTGTAGGCAGGTTGTGGATAGACGTTGAGTCTTTTCTATTTTTAATTGTTTGAGAATAGACATGTTGGTGCGGCGGGCCGTCCATGGTATTCGTAGCATACGTCGCCAGCACCACATCTGAAAAGGGTCGATTCTCTGCCTATCTGCGGTTTTGAATGTCCACGTCTCTGCACTGTATATAGCAATGGAGAAGACAAGGGTGCGGACCAGATGTATTTTAGTCCGGTGGGTAATATTACGGTCTCTCCAAATTTTGCTCAGTTGGGTCATTGCAGATTTTCCCATGCCAATCCGTCTCCGTATTTCAGGTTCACTACTTCCTTTGTTGGTAATCAGTGAGCCAAGGTATTGGAACTGGGTTACGGTTTCGTAGTCATGTAGGAGATGGTGCGTTGGAGAGCTGTGAAACGGTCAATGACCATGAGCTTGGTCTTAGATTTATTATTAGCAAGTCCCATTTCCATACTGATGATTTCCAGTTTGTGAAGCAACTCCGCCATTACATTTTCCAATGATGCGAAGAAGGTGGTATCGTCCGCGTACCTGGGGTTAGATATCTTTACTCCGCCTATCTTTATGGCACCTTCCCAGCTATCTAGAGTTTGTCGCATTATGTGCTCTCTGTACTGTGGACATGACGTAGGCGCTTGACGAATGTAACATGATATTAGAATAATTTAATATAGAATATCAGGTTACGATCCGAATAAGGTAATCCCAAATAAGGTAATCATAATAACATTTATTTATAATGTCAATATACCAATATGGTTTAAATGTCAACCTAAACGTCACGCACGTAATCATCCACTATGAAACCTCAGCTTCCCCTCAATAAAGCGTCCAGTATTCAACCGACTTCTGTCTTATTATTTACCCCAGTAACTCGTACTTTTCATGGCGACCGTGACAGTCGAGCTACTCGAGGCAGCTCCACTATAATTGTCACCAGAGCAGTCCAAGACCTGCGAAGTACGATCATGGGCAGCCAGTGCGCGAAAGAAGGCAGAAAAGAAGAAATAATCTGAACGGAGCCTCCAACAGTGCAAGAAACACCTAGGCTGACAGCAACACAGTAGTAATCTACGTGACCACAACAGTGCTAGTGCTGATAGAAATCATCTTAATCTACGTTATTGGGAAGAAGATTCACAAATGTCTTACGAGGAAAATCGAGCGACAAGCAGTAGCAGTGGCGATGCGTAAGCCAATCGCCGTCTAAACCAGATCTTCGCGGGACGTCAACTTCACCAGTGAAGGCCGCACTTCACCAGCCCTACCCCGGAAGCCCAGCCCATTGCAGCCCATCGGGAGAATATGAATCACATCAAATTTAATTATAATTTAATCAAAAACTAATATTATCATATACTTTGGTCCATCTATACGTCACCTAACTTAGCATGAATTATGACCGAAATTGTAACATTATATGAAGAATTAAGAAAATTACAAGAGGATATTAGGAAGCTGGGACCTAAACACAGGGAAGAAAAAAAATGGTCAAGATAAACTAGAGCAGGCAGAAAAAATATATAACCAATACGAACAATATTTAGAACAAACCAGTAAGAAGGTAGAAATATCTTTGGAAGACAGTGAATTAATACAATCTTATCGCATAAAAATAGAGGAAATTTATAATAAAATAAATACATATTACGAAGTACAAGAAGAGGGAAACGTAAAAATGGCTTCCAGAGATAATTTTGAGTTAAAGGCCGCGGTGTCATTATTACCAATTATGGATGGTTCTGAAGACGTCACTAAGCAATTAATTGACGCAATAGAACTATACGCAACAATGATTAAAGATACAGAAAAGAAAATGTTAATGCCGATTCTTATTAATTTAAACTGTATAGTGTATTTGTGGTGTGGTTTACATGTACATTTCACCATATTGATGTTGTTAAATATATATATATATATATACAGGGTGTAATCGTTAAGTGTGGCCAGGCCATAATTCCGTAAATATAACAGATATCAGAAAACTTCCAACTGATATCGAAAGTGCGTTACCCAATGAGTAAAATTACATTAATAACTTTTTTAAATAAAATCAGAACTACCCCAAACATTAACTTCAAACCCGGACCGACGTTCGGATAAAGACTAGTTTGTACGGTCTAGTCATTTCACCGTTATCAAATTATTCATGAATTGTTTTATTTTATTCCATATCAATCAATTATCATGTTATTACAGTTTATTCGTGCAAATAATGAATCTCAAGCAGTTTTATCTCTTATGGCACCGACGTTCTTCTTTGGGAGTGAGTCGTCGTAGGTACTAACTGTATGGGAGCGTTTAAACTTAATATTTTTAATATTAATACTTTTATTTAAAAAAAGTTATTAATGTAAATTTACTCATTGGGTAACGCACTTTCGATATCAGTTGGAAGTTTTCTGATATCTGTTATGTTTACGGAGTTATGGCCTGGCCACACTTAACGATTACACCCTGTATATTAAAACATTATTGGTCCAGTGTCTTGGTCATCCGTAGCACAACCTAGAAATGTAATGCGTATTTCATTTACGTAGGTATAGCTTAGCAAAGACCGCTTGATGACGAAATATACCTTTAAAAAAATAAATAAAATGATTAGTCAACTTCAAACTAAAAAAAAATTAATAGGAATACATTTTTCTAAACTAATAATTCTTAATTACTCAGTCGCAATTCGTTTTTCCAACCAAAAACGAAAACATTTTATTTCCGGATGGTGTTCCAAAACAAATTGACAATAATTGGACAAGATTTTTTTAAAATTATTATAAGTGCTACATGACACGACATAAATAGGGATATTATTATATTAAGAACAATTAAGGGATGTATAGCGTGAAAAAAGCTAAAATAAAACAGATAGGTAAGTGGCGCAACCAACAACTAGCCTGATCACCTAAAAGTTATTGTGACCTAAGTAATGGGTTTTCTTGCATTCCTCTTTCCTTCACGCACTGCTAGGTAGCCCGTGGAAGAATTAAAAGTAAGCTGAGTACACCAGGATACAAAGCAGACGCTAACCCTTGGAACCAAACAATTCGAGCGAGTTCTCAATTGCCCAGGTCCTTGGACGCACGGAAAGATGTAGTGTTCCGATGTATTAAAACACTGTCTGATAGTACATATCAATATGTACTAGCGCGCGATAATAAATATTTATTCTGTATCCTTAATAAATAAAAATATTGTTTGTAATAGGGTCGGCCGACGAGATGCGCTAAAATGCGCCGTGTACTCATTAAAAGAAAGTGACAAGTATCACAAAGAAGCTTACTTTAGGACACAATGCAGACATTGCAAAATGGCTCATTTATTGTTCTGAATTATTTACTCGCCATCCGCGGCGACACTGTGTGTCGAACCAAGTACTCGATCGCGTCCGAAACGAGCTTTCCTCGCGAGAGAACTAGGTCAAATTTAAAAGGCACGACAGATACAAGAAGCATGCATACGACATAGTAAAGATACCGCACGTCTTATCACAGAGCTACCAAAGTGTATAAATACACATGACGAACGGTACTAATTAGTATTAAAAAAAAAATGTCAAGAAAGTCACAGACAAAGATGACAGACGTGTCACATTAAATGATTTTCACTTATAGACCAACCACAGTCAACCGCTTACCATATGAATTAGTATTCGGTAAAACATGTCGTTTACCAAGTAATATATAATAAGTCAAATAGATCCAATTTATAATTTTAACTCATATTCCCTAGAACTTAAGTATATATTACAAAAATCCCAGAAGGATGCTAGAAAAAATTTAGTTAAGACAAAACAAATAAGAAAAGAAAAATATGACAAAAAAAAAATCATGAAACTATAACGTAGGAGATTTAATATTAATAAAGAAGGAAGATAGAGATAAGATGGACCCAGTATATACGGGACCCTACACTGTAATACAAGACCAAGGTCAAAATGTAAAAATATTAGTTTCAGGAAAAGAAAACATTGTACATAAAAATAGGACAAAACTGTACTATTATTAAAACTCACCTTTTCAGCACACTAAAGGAACACGTACACACACACAAAACACACAATTTTAGTTTATATTTTCTAAAAGTTCCCTAACTCCCGCATATCTACATACAACCACAACCAGTCCAACTCGAGCCGCCACCAAGTGATTTGCCAGAACAGGCGATTAGGGGAAAGTTCATACCGCACGCAAAATCCACACTTAATAAATAAACTTGCTCGTAAATGTCCGCGACCTCCATTATAAAAAAACAGCAAAAAAGAAAAGTACAGCTTCGGGAAGACATGCAACCACAATGGTCTAATAATTTAAACATAACATTACTACAACCAGGATGCAATTAGAAACCTATAACACTTACCAAAACCACAGAATCCAAAAAAAGGATCTCCATCTTCCTAACTATAGTCTGGCAAACCATTTCTGTCAGTAGAAACGCGTGGCAAATTCAAAATACGTACATGTGGCAACCCTTTGTGATGAGCCACATTCATGTGTCATGTTTCATGACGAACATTTAAATTCACATTGAATTTGTTTCTAGTGTATTTCACTCTCTCATCTTAAGCGCGAGTAAGATAGAACTCCTGCAACGTTTCCGATCAAATTTAAATTCATTTTTAAGCCATATGTCAACTGCCTCAACCAGATTATCTGTTGCAGTTGATGACATATCAGACGAAATATATCCGTCTCCTTTTACCACACCGTAAATGTCACCTAATGAAAGGGGCGGAAATACCACCTAAAATTAAAAACATAAAATTTGACGATAATTGCTGCTTTTTTCACTGATTCTTAGTGTTGTCATACTTTTGTTCGCTGTACAGTGCTACTGCGTTCGTTGGCTGGCCAGACTATAAGTAATATAGTCTGGCAAACCATTTCTGTCAGTAGAAACAATCGGCAAATTCAAAATACGTACATGTGGTAACCCTTTGTGATGAGACACCGTATTTCATGACGAACATTTAAATTCACATTGAATTTGTTTCTAGTGTATTTCACTCTCTCATCTTAAGCGCAAGTGAGATAGAACTCCTGCAACGTTCCCAATTAAATTTAAATTCACTTTTAAGGCATATGTCAATTGCGTCAACCAGATTATCTGTTGCAGTTGAAGACAGATCAGACGAAATATATCCGTCTCCTTTTTACACACCGTAAATGTCACCAAATGAAAGGGGCGGAAATACCAACTAAAATTAAAAACATAAAATTTGATGATCATTGCTGCTTCTTTCACTGACTCTTAGTGTTGTCATACTTTTGTTCGCTGTACATTGCTACTGCGTTCGTTGGCTGGCCAGACTATAAATCATCTACCTTCCTACGTATGTATGTGGGGCACTTATTTATAATTACAAAGTAGAATTATTCGGAAACCTTTTAGCAATGGACATGCAAAGTAATAATTACGCATACCTATTCGATACTAATAGAGACCTAACTTTAGATATGTTCTCGCATTACTCTGGAAAAATAACTAAGTTCGGCATTAGATCGGCTTTTTCTAGTTTAAAAGAATTAATATTGCAGAATAAAAACGTCTCGAGTAATATTAGCATGAAAAACTTTACCTGTGGCATGAAAACACCGGAAAAAATAATAACGGGGCCAGACGAACAGCCTGACGAGTTTTTTCGAGAGTAATGTTCAAGAATTTCGGCTATTTCATCAAAACGTGGCGGGAATACTTAATAAAAATGAATTATTTGAAATAACAATGTCAGAGCTCTCTAAACAGTTTGGTGAAATAGACTGTATCTGCATTACAGAAACTTTTATGAAACTCGGCTCTGAATGTAATTTGAAAATGTCCAATTATGATTTAGCATCATATTATATGATTTCAAGCTCACATGGTCATTCACATTATAAATATTATTCGAAACGGGATATTTACCATGTATATTTGAGTTTATGAGCACCCGATATTTCGGCGCAGTTGCATGCACCATCATCACGGAGTAACTAACGTTGAGCGAGTTTTAGTGGTCTACCCACACACCGTAGCGATCTACCCTCTTTCGAGTTCGCTTTTTTCGTCCATTGTCACTGCTACTACTACTGTCCGCGTTCTCACTTGTAACTCGATCACGATTGCGACACACAACACTTACAGTGTCAAATCGCGCGTTTTTTTTTTTTTTTTTGCGAAACAGTATATTTTGGATTAGAACTTCCGGATCACTGGATACCAGACACTTGATAGACGAAACCCATCCTCCCGGTTAAAATTCTTATATTAAAAAATTTCAATGGCCTCTTTGACCATCCTGGGTATGTAGTGCCTTTCGGTCGAAAGTATCTGAGGGTTATGTAACTCAATCCAATGATTTGTTCCCGCCTCCAGTAGGTGTTCCGCGATCGCCGACTGCCGAGGATCATTGTTCCTGTACGCTCGGATGTGTTCCTTTATACGGCATGAGATTGTGCGCTTCGTTTGACCGATGTAAGAGCTACCACAGCTACAGTCTATTTTATAAACACCTGGACGTTCAAGTGGGAAACTGTCTTTTGGTGTGCGTAAATATTGGGACAGTTTTCTATAACACAGGTTATATAGGACACATTTATAGGTTTAGGTAGGAAAACATATCAAACGTTTTGTGAAGCAGTCAGATTAGGATTTATTTTTCTTTATAATTAAACAACAGGTACATTATCTGTCTCTCAAGCTGTTTTGATATGTCTTCTTGAAGAACTACGCATTATTTTGTATCTTTAAGATCTAATAATGTATTACTGTTTTGAAAAAAATGAGTCCCGTCGAATTTCTTTTCGGTCATAATACTTCTTGGGCCAGAGGTGTAGGGTTAGAACCGGTGGTAGTTTTGGAACGAAGTTCCTTATCGGACGGTTCGCGGATGGGGGCCTAGGCGAAAAAAAGTCACGTGACCGTCACGAAAAAGCGTCACGTCACGAAAACGCGACACCCATACGATTGAGAAACATGTAATGATGAATGAAACACAACATGAATGAAATAAAAAACAAAACATGAATGAAATAAAAAATATATAAAATAGAATAAAGTGAAGTGAAGTGTAGTGAAACTGAGAAGTGATAAAAGTGAAAAAAGTCGAGAATTTTAAAAATGTCAAAAATTTTGAAAACTTTGAAAATGTCAAAAATGCCAAAATTTCCAAAATTTCCAAAATTTCCAAAATTTCCAAAATTTCCAAAACTCAAAATTTCCAAAATTTCAAAAATTTCCATTTTTCCAAAATTTCCAAAATATCCAAAATATCCAAAATATCCATAATTTCCAAAATTTCCAAAAGTTCCAAAATTACCAAAATTTCCAAAATTTCCAAAAAATGCAAAAAAAATTAAAACCACCAAATTTACGAAAAAGTCAAAAATTAAATAACATAACTTCGTTCCAATCGCACTCGATTCCACTCGCACGCACTTTCCACGACACTCACGTATTTTATTTTTCTCTGACGTTCATTAGTGCATTGTAATGTGCTTACATTGACGAATAAATATCTTGACCTACACCAATATCATAAATCCTCTATTCCGTGTTCGGAACCGTATGTAATTAATTACCAACATTATTGCAACCAGTAACGTAACATCAGTGTATTATCTGTGACAGTGTGGTAAAAACGTATGAAAATTCATTACGGTAACGTAATGAAAATCCGCCCCCCCGACCGCCGGCGCAATAATGTTGGTCATGGCGGTGTAATGGCGGTCATTCTAATGGTTTCAATAGATTTTTAATATGTGTGTAGGTAAAGCAGTGTATGCTTCTGTACATAATTAGGCCTTATTACGTAACAGTTACATCGCCATGTCCGTCCGTCTGTCCGCGGTCTAGCTCAGTTACCGTTCGCACTAGAAAGCTGAAATTTGGTGTGGCCTGATAAGAACTTTCAATAAAAACTATATTGAATAAAATCGGTTCAGCCGTTTTTGAATTATTAGTCAAAAACGCATAGTGAAAGGAAGTGCCGAATAGTAAAATGACGTAAGCGCCGCCAAATAAACGACCTTTTGAACGGATGTTTTGTAACAGGGCAGCATCTACGAAACTCTACACTGAGCATCGCCCGACATGCTCTTGGCATTGTTATCCCGCATTTTTTGCATTGTTATCCCGGAAATCACCCCTTAAGGATTACTACTTCCAATTCCAGAAAATCCCCAGCCAGGTTATATTCAACGTCTAAAAGGGGGGGGGGGGGGGGTAGCCACTACACTCGATTGAGTCCAAGTGCACCTCAAATAGAAAAAAATCATTTCTGCATAAAAAAGTATTCATTTATGAGTGTAGTTTCATTTAGTGGTAATTGTAGCGGGAGAGAAATTAGGGGTGAATTAGCCGCTTACTGCCACATACCGAATTCCACGCGAGCGGAGCCGCGGGCACAGGTAGTTTATAATAAGATAGCGTCACATTGCTTGCAGCGTCATACCACTAGATTGTAATTTTAAACTCGACCACATATTAAACAACCACTATGCACTTTTGACATTATAAATAGGAAGTATACCATTAAGAATATTATTTTTATAACCTTAAGATAAATTAGTTAATTAAAATGTTATTTGCTGTAAGGTAATTAATAACAATATACTTAAGAACATATAAACATCAACTGTGTATTCTTTTAGATTAATAAGTTATATTAAGCAAAAATTGTAATAATAATATATCCTTTAGAAAGTAAGTTATGTTTTAACTTAAAATTGTATCCAATTTTTCTTTCTTCAAAAAAAAAGGGGGAAGGTGTACTGTGGACATGACGTAGACGCTTGACGAATGTAACATGATATTAAAATAATTTAATATAGAATATCAGGTTACGATCCCAATAAGGTAATCCCAAATAAGGTAATCATAATAACATTTATTTATAATGGAAATATACCAATATGGTTTAAATGTCAACCTAAACGTCACGCACTGAAACATCCACTATAAAACCTCAGCTTCCCCTCAATAAAGCGTCCAGTATTCAACCGACTTCTGTCTTATTATTTACCCCAGTAACTCGTACTTTTCATCTCCATAGATATTAAAGAGGATGGGAGATATCACGCATCCTTGGCGAACACCCTTATTGAATTTGAAACGGCCTGATGTTAAATCTCCTACAGTCACAGTGCCGTATCCTGACTCATACAGCTAGCGGACTAGCATTACGAGGTGGCCTGGTACACCTGTCTCAGAAAGAACTTTCCACAGTTTCTCCCACTAAACGCAGTCAAAAACCTTTTGGTAATCCACAAAACACATGAAAGTTGGGGTGTTATGTTCATAACACTTTTCTATTATAAGCCGAAGGTTTAGGATTTGCTCTCTGGTGCCCCTCTCTTTCACAAAACCGGCTTGTTCGGGGTACGAGTATTTGCCAGTCCAGGTAAGATTTTAGTCTCGCGTTGATGATGTAAAGCAGAATTTTACTGGCGTGGGATATTAGTGCAATGGTTCTATAGTTATTACAGTTCCGTACCGAGCCTTTTTTGTGAAGAGGAAGAATAGAGGAGTGTACCCAATCAGATGGCCAATCTGAATGGATTTTAAAATTCAAATATTTTGCTAGTCTTACACTCTGACCTCTACCCATTAAAAGCTGCCAGATGCCCGTATCTAGTGTAGGTACCAATCTAACCAGACGGGTTTTGTTGCTCTCGTTATTGTGTCATATCTGACATGGCCAGCTCTTAGTCCATAAGTGTAAATATCTTCGAGGCTAATAATATAGTTATTGTTAAATTAAATATAGTTGCTTGAACTAAATATTAGTTTTGTGATTAAAATGACGCTTTAATGTTAATTATTTTCAGAGGAAGAAGGTACCAATTTACTCCTTTTAAATTAAGTGAAAGTATGCGTCTCACGAAAATGTCCAACAATATCCCAACTCTCGCATGCGACCAAACTTCTTCCTAATTGCGATTCATTTAGTCCTCCCCCTGCTTTAATGAATACTGTATGGAATATCTTAATCCTTAAGTTTTGCCGTCCTCTACCAGAAGTTAGAATAACCATCTCAACTGTATGTACATCTGTAAGTTTTTATAGCCTAAAAGGGTAACAATGACTTGACTAGAGATGCAACGGAAAATTGCTTGGCGAAACCGTTGGCCGAATAGCAAGGAGGATTAAGACATGGATTGACAATGCCTATACAAAATCGCGTTCCTCGAACCTTCAGGTTATACGTCTGTTTTCGGTACTAAGTGCCACAGCGCCATCTGTCGAGTCTGGAGTCGAGTTATTCTGTCAGCGTTAATCGCCGAACAACATATTAGAAACTAGAATTTAGTGTTAGTGGTGACCGATAGATGATGCTAGTGCTATAACCTGAAATAAGGGAACGCGATTTTGTATGGATATTGTCAATCCATGGCTTATATCATCCTTGCCGAATGGCCAGAAAACCTTTATCTTAACCATAGATTATATAAGTCCCAGATAGAGTGCGGCTAACAAAATTTTGTGATTCCATAAAGAGCCAGTGTCCTCGTCGTTACGCACTACACACGCCATTCGTGTCCAAACGTCTATGCAGTCAAGAGCAGTTAAAAAATAATAAAAACATGCCGTCGTGCGTTGTCAAATGCTGCAGCAATGCCACCGGTCGAAAGAAAAAAACGGATGGGATAACTTTTCACCGTTAAGTAAACAATTCATTGCGTAATCACATTAAAAATCAGTAATTTCGTACACTATTAACTTCATGGTAGCGGTGTTGCCAGGTGGTTGAATAGGGAAACTTCCGGAACGTAAGGGGAGTCCGATATGTTGTCAATACGACATTGACGTCCACACTACTAACTATACGTTTTATTTCACGCACGTTTTCAACGAATATTATAAAACGTTACCTAATAGTTAATAACTTGTATGCTTTTGTGAGCAAATTATTCTTTATTATTTTTTGAATAAAATTTATAATTAAACATAATTATATATTTCTTAAAATTATTCCAAAAACTTCTTAAAACAAAAAGCTCATATCTAATCGTAGATTGAACGCGCGAAGTTATGTCACCACTACTGATCTGTCAAACTTTCGTCTCATTCTAACTATCGCTCCCTCGCACTCTGAGCGGCTTCAGTAATCGACTGGTCAAGCGATTAGAACGAGATAGAACTATAGTTAGAATGAGAGGTCAGCTCTTAAGTCAAACCGATTGTGTTGATCGATCGAGGAGCATTTTTAACCAACTTCAAAAAAAAGAGGTTCTCAATTTGACCTGTATGTTTGTATGTTTGTTCGCGATTATCTCGCGCTTGGCTGAACCGATTTTAATGCAGTTTTCAAAAAGTATTTGTTACATTCCAAACAAGGTTTAATATAAAATAAGGCGTTGTTCATTGATTACGTAAGAATTTTTTTGCCAGAGACACCCTTCCGCCCCTACGTAAGAAAAAAATAATAATAATCCTCTCTGCAGTAGAAGTAAGACATGGTCAATTCCCCTCCCTCCTTAAATCGTGTTACGTAATAAATGAATACGTAATTACACTTTTAGTTTTCTTCGTCTTAGCGAGGGCACTGCCGTGCCTCCAGATTAAAAAGGTATAAAGTATGCTTAAATAATAGTATTGGGGACGACAAGAGAGGCCACCACACTCAACAGTAGTCGTGTATGTTATTCAATCAAATACAAACATTGAAAACATTGAAAAAATAATCAACCCAGTTGGACTTGAACCAACATCGATACGCCTTACCGGGGCTCGAGCCCCGGTAAGGCGTATCGATGTTGGTTCAAGTCCAACTGGGTTGATTATTTTTTCAATGTTTTCAATGTTTGTATTTGATTGAATAACATACTAATGTATGAGTGGAATACCCACTTTAAAAAATGTAAAATAATTATGAGTAGTCGTGTAATTTTAATAAATAGTTTATTCAGATTTTTTTAAATTTTACCTTTTAGTCGCCTCTTCAGAAATATATTTCATCAAATTTATTAAAATAGGTGCTTATTAATTCTATTTAAATATATATATTAATAATCTATTTTTTTTTATTCAAAGATACTGTATTCTTAATCGGGAAAATTTGTATTACATGGCAACACTCGTCTGGACACACACATTCAAACCAGCCGCCATCTTGCGTCACAGTTTGTTGTACAGCCATGCTCCGTCCTTTAATTTTTTTCGTCCAAGATCTTAACGATGACTGTACAGTTGTGTTTCAGTCGTGTACACGTCTAAAAATATGTATACATTGAATGTGACAGAAATATGTAGCCACGGCTCTATGACCAAGGCGTAGTCTTGGATACATGTTTTTGTCACATTTAATGTATCCATATTTTCAGACGTGACCGGTATGCTACAATCCGAAATAGTGAAATTGTGGCCGGATGGGCTGGATACCGAATACTGGCTAGAAATCCGTTCTTCTTCTTCTATCGTGTCGGGGTTTCTCGTATGTAGTGGATACACAGAAAGCAGCGGTGTTGACAGCCCTTGCCGTTGCGTCTATCAAATCTGATTCTGAACAGGAATACGCGCATGCGGGCAATATGTGCGCCATTGTTTGCGTTACGGTGTTGCAGGTGCATTGGGTAGAGTTAACATTTTAGGTCATGCTTTTAATGCGTTCTAAATAATTACTAGGCCACATTGAAGTTCGGCCGGTTGCTGAGCAACAAGCTTTGGTGGCGGCTCGGGCCGCCGACCAGCGAGCTGCCCACCACTGCCGAGCTGGTCAGCTTTCGCCAGGAGCTCTGCGTCACGACCCGCCCCGTCAACGCGACCAAGTCCGCCATGCTACTTAAATTTAGTAAGCGTTTTTGGACTACAGATCTGTTCACTCACGAAGTCGTGCCCCTCCACATTTTATAACTGCAGTTGTAAACGTATCTGTATGAATTTAGCTGTGGAGGGGCGTGACTTCGCGAGTGAACAGATATGTACTACGAACATGGTGCATTACAAAGACACCCGACCAGCAAATATCAATTTCGTGAAGCACTTATTAGAAAACAATACCATGCGTTGGCTGTCAATCATTTTTTTAACGTCTTGCATGTCTTTACAAAAAGGTTTGCGATTAAATATATTCGTGTTCTGCTTTTTGTGAAAACCTACGAGTAACATGTAAAGTTCAACTGTATTTGAGCAATCAGGTTAGACAAACAAAGTAACAGATGTTTTCTGTTAATTATCTTCTATAATTATAACAGTCTTCTATTATCCCACAAGCCTTATTGATTTTTCTGTGGGGTCGATTTATGTAAGGTTTTGTTTGGTAGTGTGTTTTTTTATGTGGGACAGTATGGGGAAATCCTAAAGTATAGGAGATACAGGGAAACTGCCTTAGGAAATATTAGGTATTTTTTTGAGAAAAAAAATTGGTATAGTCAAAATATTGGTCAAGTGTGAGTTGTCCCTAAAAATTAATAATATTGATGAATTTTTTTTTGACGGAGATCTACTCAGTTTCATGAGAGGATAATTTTATTGTATGGAAAGAAAATAATAGGAATAGTAGAAGTTAGTCAAATTTAAGAAAATCGTTTTTGAGGTTGAGGTGTCAATTGCCTAGGTACAGTCGCCATCAGATATATCGGAGCGGCCAAGGTGGCCACAAATATCTGAACAACGCCTCTATTTTCAAGGCGATAAAGTGCATGTTCAGATATTTTTGAGTACCCTGGCCGCTCCGATATATTTGATGGTGACTGTACACTGTAAGGTTTATATTAAAAAAAAGTATTGCATATTCCAATATGACATTTTTCGGAACACTTTATTTAATTTAAAAAGGATTAAATGATATGAGATTAATATGGGCACAAATGGTCCTATTAAATGGCCACCACGTTCACCCGATTTAACGCCGATGGATTTTTTTCATTTGGGGTTACCTTAAAGGTCGAATTTATGAAGATACTTACAACACGGTACAAGAGCTAAAAGACGCAGTTCATAATCATTTGAACAACATACATCATAACGCCTTGTCTAAAGCTACAAGAAAGAGGTATTCTGAAACGCGCCCGTACCTGCATTCGGCAAGAGGGAAGCCATATTGAACATTTAATTTCATGTGAAATTATTTTAGTAACTTCTGCTGTTCCGATTTTTTTCTTCCGATACAATAAAATGATCATCTCATGAAACTGAGTAGATCAGCGTCAAAAAAAAAACATCAATATTATTAATTTTTAGGGACAACTCACACTTGACCAAAATTTTGACTATACCAAATTTTTTTTCCCAAAAAAATACCTAATGTTTCCTAAGGCAGTTTTCCTGTATCTCCTATACTTTAGGATTTCCCCATACTGTCCCACTTAAAAAAAACACACTGTATACTGTATATCATATCATATGATGCATATCTGACCATCGGAATAATTGCTTATTAATACCTACACTGAAATTCATATCTATAGAACCAGCATCTTTGCTACTATGATGAAACGAAACCGCGTACCTACTTAAATATTCATGTTTCGATTAATCCAAATCGCAAAAGCGCTTATTTGGCATTTGGATATTCAAAGTGCCTACGTAACAGCGGCAGCGGAGCAGACTAATAAGTACTTAACTAAACTAGCATATAATATCGTCGCCTTGTCACCTAGTGCCCACAACGCAAGCATTATTGAGCTTACTGTGGTAATGTATTCTATCTAGAACAAATTTTATGCGCCATGTTTGGCGGTTGACAGCTGTCACTGAATCAAAGAGCAATTAATTTTAGTGGTTTTCACTATTCGCTATGTGCGAAGTGCATGGTAACGGAAACGATCGCAGTGCACAATGTGACAAGAAATGAAACTGCAAAGGGACCACCTATGTCACTTCAACACGGTCAACTGTCAAAATAGTAAATCAGCCAGAGACAAAATAAAAGATAGAGCCCTGGCCCAAATATGGCGCCACAATCATGCACACAGCGAATAACTTTTGGCGCAAAATATTTTGTTTGGGATGTCATCTCCTGTAACACAATGACTTTAGTTTGATTTGTATTGGATCAGATTTGAATATTACTGAATTTATTAATTAAAGGAATTCAAGCTTTCATAGTTTTTATATTAATAACTAGTAGTCCGCCTCGAACTCAGAACTCGCGATTTAGATGACCAATATAACAAGACCCTAATGATAATTTTTTCGCGCCTCCTATAATAGCTCCATGACCCCTTGGTCGATCCTGCTCATATACTAACTCTCAAATTATATGTATCTCTGCTACAACCCCAACAAATTTCATGAAGATCAGAAAAGGGTTACTAAAGTTATCTAAGAAATGACGAGACGTCCCACTACCCAAAACTTGTTGTAAGAACTTGCTTCGCTTACGCTCCGCTCGTTCGATAATATTCTGTCTTGTGTAACTAATAGCTCGAAAACTGAACACTGACATGAAATATGTAAATGCTCGACCTACTAGTTCACTTGAGCCTACGACTCGTATGCGCTTTGGAATTACATGCCCTAGTCCATATTCGAGAGGACTGACGCATATCTATGTATACAATAGATTGGAATTCAGTTCGTTCTTGCCTCCTGTTTCAACGTCCCGAACATTATACGGCGTTCACACCAGTTCGTACTCGCGTCGTTGCTCGTCGAATAGTTCGACGAATCATTCGCGTACGAGTGCCAACACGAATGTCCGTTCACATATTCGTCTCCCCGTACAACTCCCCGACCCCAACGCGAGTACGAGCGCGAGTGCCACCACGCATGTATGATCAGTCGCGCGCTATAGGCATGATGAATTTTTTTCATGTATGGTATCAATAGATTCGATTTCAGTCGGTAGTGACCATGCCTACGAAGCAGGAGGTCCCGGGTTCGCGTCCTGGTCAGGGCATTTATTTGTGTGTTTATCACAGATATTTGTTCCTGAGTTATGGGTGTTTTCTATGTGTTTAAGTATTTATTCATATTTATCTATTATATATATCGTCGTCTAGTACCCATAACACAAGCCTTATTGAGCTTACTGTGGGCCTAGGTCGATTTGTGTAAGGTTGTCCTATATAATATTTATTTTATTTATTTATTTATTTATTTGTTGTGAGGATCAAATGTCTATATGCGGCCAATTGCGTTAAAGCAACACAAAAGTCAGAAATTAGACTTAAAGTCTGAGATTTGAATTTGTTTCTGGAAACGCTCCTAACAAAATGACGTGCAAAAGTGACGTCGCGATCATATACTCGCCCTGTTTAAAGTATGGAAAAATTATGAAATTGCTATTTTACAGTGAAATGTTGCGTTTCTGTATATGGTTACCATACAATTTATTTAACAGTAAAATGTTAAAAATCGAATGGTATCCTTACTTTTTTTTAAATTTCGTACTTTAAAAAAATTTGAAATTTTAAAGCATGATATCTTTGAACCATTTCAATAGATGTTTTTAATTTTCACTTTATTTGTAGGTATATATTGGTAATTCTGCATCCTATCAACTAAATTTTATTGCATAATTGAACATGTGTCATCATCCCTATTCGCCTCATCATTTTGCTCGTCACTCGCTCACATATGTGATCGCACTTTTAAATATCTGGAACGCAACACACTTAATTTTCATATTAAATTGGTATTATATTTATCTAGCGTCGAATGCATACTCTGTTTTGAACATTGCTGCACTCGCAATGCATTTGATCATTAATTATTGCACGTGTTTCCGGAGTGATAAATTAAAGGCATAGTAACGATAAACCCATACTAGTTTAGTGCCCTCCGGGAAGTTACGGGAGTGCTGGATATTTATCATTTTCATATTTTGAGAAGTGAAGTTTAGGCCTGTTTTGGACATATCACATGCAGTTTCATGAAAATTAGTTTGACATGTGAATGTAGTAAATCTCCAGATACTAAAATGACTAAGTACTAAATTTTCTCCAATCTACTCGTAGCTTAAACTGTAATTTTAATAGAAAACAGGACACGTTTATAGATATAACCTAATCTGCCCAATCCAACCAATTAGTACCAAACCAGAGAGAATAGGTTAAAATTGTGCAATTAAACTGTCATGTCCACCCTTAGAGTATGAAGTTAAATACAATCTGGAGGTCATACTTCGACCACAAAGTGAGGCCGAAAGAGAGGGTAATGTGGGGGGCTCCATCTCATTCTAAGTAGAGTGACCATATGTACTATGATGTATGTGGGATTGGGATAGTATGAAGATAAATATAAAATAAAATATGCTTGTCGTCTAGTAAGTATTGTCCAGAAAGAGAAGTCTCATAGTTCATATGGGAACTTATACATTCTACTGACTTGAGGAACTGGCCACTTCAGATACGTTGGCGCAATAATGAGAGCAGAGAACCCCTCTAATTAGTTTACTATTTAACACTTATTGCTAGATCCAGGCATCTGGCAGCTAATATCGGAGGACATCAGAGTGACAGACCAGCAAAATATTTATTTAATATAAAAAAATAAAAACACTAGTAGCTACGGAAAAAAAACAGTAGGTAGGCGACAAACAATACATTAACGTAACGTCATTTTGCACTATTTTCCCCCAACAGAAACTCCTGAAAATGATATAATCTTATTAATTACATGATACCGAACTGCATCAAACCTAGAACTGTAAGATATTTATTTCTTACAACTCGTTTGCATAACACCGATGAACAATTGCCAGATGTCCGCGTCTTAAAATAGGGGATAGTTAGTGTAGCAAACTAAAACTAAGTAAGTACAGGGGGTTCGTGGCTCTCACTATTGCGTCATATCTGATGTGGACAGTTTTCCGACTTTAATATACTTAAAGGTAAATAAAGAAAACATCAATACATCAAACTGCTCAATGGTTGACTGTAAGAGATCTCTTCCATGTACAAATATTGTATATTCTTCCTGTTGTATTTTTCTTTGTTGTACAATAAAGTATATTTTAACGGCCTCCTAGCCTAGTCGGTAGTGACCCTGCCTATGAAGCAGGAGGTCCCGGGTTCGAATCCTGGTCAGGGCATTTATTTGTGTGTTTATCACGGATATTTGTTCCTGAGTTATGGATGTTTTCTATGTATTTAAGTATTTAAATGTATATATCTATTACATATATCGTCGTCTAGTACCCACAACACAAGCCTTATTGAGCTTACTGTGGGTGTGGGACTAGGTTGATTAGTGTAAGATTGTCCCATAATATTTATTTAATATTTATTTATTTATTTATTATACTGCCACTACTACATTTTTTTGTATGGCCTTGTGCCATTTTAGGACCCTTTCGAAAGGGCCTAAAAAGACCCGCGGGCCACTCCTGTCCTGTGTAGGTGATACTTAGGAACAGACCATGTACTTATGTACATTTCTGTAAAAAACAACAAAACCGACCGCAGCTTGCCGACATCATAGTCACCCTATTGTTTGACAATCTTAACTTGTTGTTAAATCGTAAAATTGAATGATCGTGAATTACCGGTGAAAGGAAAGTCTACTTTATTGTAAAGTCTCACCCCTGCACCCGTTTACGCAACATATCTTAACCATTTTTACTTTAAAATGTTGTTACGAAATGTTGTTGAGCTGAGCGGCGTCATTTGAAATAATATCAGTGACATATTATGTCAGTGATGGGACTGATGGGATGGGGATACCAGACCGTATTTTAAATATTACAAAACTTACTAGTGTCTGCAATATTAATTGCAATTCTCTAATTTAATTAATGAAAATAATGAATAATATTTACGTCGTAAAAAAATTCAAAGCAGCTAAAAGGGAACAAAGTATTAATTCAAATCTTGCAATAAATTATTATAAGTAAGTAGGAAGTAACTTCTAGTGTGTTACTAAAATAAATGTATATAAATAAAACCACATTGGTAAGTTTCATAAGTTGGCAGCATTGTGCGAGTGAGACACCGCCCCCTACATTATGCTCTCTATCGGACCGTTTTTATTACTTTTTACTAGTGACCTATGAACGACTGTTTTGCTCGGTAATAATGTTCAACTGTGGTTAGGGAAATATAGTAAAAGTACTATCCGGATTGTCTTCTGATCCGTGCCTTAGAGAGAGATAATCATACTATCTGTATTTTTCTTACGCTAATTACCCTGACTACTGAAAAAGGGCTAAGTATAGCCTATTATTTCTACTGTTACTGCACTTTTTGGTAATCTATATTTTCAGACGTTTACATGCAAATTTTACAGCAATAGTTTGCCAAGGGCGTGCATTTTAAACCTGGTTGATCTTTAAAGGCGGAATATACAGCGACTCACGCAACACACATGAATCATGGTCCTACAAAATTGCCTGAACGTGTATGCGTGAATATGGCCACACGTCGGCGTTGAAGGGTCGATTTAGATGTTCATGATTTTAATACAAAGTAATAGTTTTGCACAGGGCGAAATCGGAGACGGAATCAGAAATCATTTCTTTCGACTCTATAATTGACAGCCATTTCATTGCTAAAGTAATTACATGAAACAAATTTTAAATTTCCCTTCTTCGTGGTAATATCCTACATCCGATATCGGATCGTGTCGTTGGATAGGTCTTGAAAAAAGAATATGGGTCTTCTTAAATAATTTTTGGATATAATTTTAAACAAAAAAGAACCGACTTCACTAAGCATCCACCTTTCCAACACCAAATGCTCGATCTGCTGTAAAAAATACTCAAATCACCATAGGTGTGCCTATAATAGTTGAAGAGTTCCCTCGATTTCTCCAGGATCCCATCATCAGATCCTGACATGGTTACAATGGGACCAACTGTGAAGTATACGCTTTCAATTCAAACAAAAAAAGAATTTTCCGAATCGGTCCAGCCGTCTTCGAATAATCGGTGAACATACATAAAAAAAAATAGCAAAAACAAAGATCCCGACGAATTTATAACCTCCTCCTTCGAAATCTTGAAGTCGGTTGAAAATGAACAGATTCGTAAATAATTCCTCCAAAACCTTTAGAAAATGCACCTGTACATATTAATTTTGATCTTACTAAAATAATATGGTAAAATGCATGAAAGTGAGGCTTGAAGTACTTTGAATAAAAACTTGAATAAAATCGGTTCATTCGTTTTTGA
Organism: Pammene aurita; assembly: GCA_947086415.1. NCBI lineage: Eukaryota > Metazoa > Arthropoda > Insecta > Lepidoptera > Tortricidae > Pammene > Pammene aurita. Next base: position 18,186,216 of record OX352301.1, on the reverse strand, counting down.
GTTATCGCAAAAAGTTATCATTTCATAGTAAAAGGACGTAAGTAACGCAAAATATCCTACGAAAAGCGACATTTTGAGTGACTGTATTGTGACGGGCAGGAAACTACAGAACCCTAAACTGAGCATGGTCGGACATGCTCTTGGTCGGTTGTTTTTCCTGTGTAAAATTGTACATTATACGGGTGATTCAGACGTGAGCAGGATTAACACTAATACCTAAGCCATTGTTTGATACCAGTATTAGTGTGCAATGATTAGCGCAAAAAATATATAAATATAATAATAAGTTTATAATTATTTACGACACGCATGGTCACTTTACAATTAAAATACTTACTCCGTCGAGTAAGGTTTTTCTCTCGCTCTTGTTTTTCTGTGATATGTGTGAAATTGATGATGTTTGATTGCTTTGGAAACATCGTATCTCAGTTCATTTCACAATTTTTTTTTTCATAATCAAAGTGCTGTCATAGTCATAATTGTTAGAGAGGTTTTATCTTTTTTGATTTGTTTATGTAGGGTGACCATGATAACAGAGAATAAAATTTCTACGTAACAAACAGATTTTTTTTTAGAAAGGCAACAACTATGACGGCCGATTCATTATCGTTAAGTAAGTGTGTAGGGTTATTCCTGCTCATGTCTCCTGAATCATCCTGTATAGGGTGTTAAATGGACTCTTGTTCGAGTCTCAAAAGTGAAACTGCTTTTATCTGTTTACAGTGCCTAGAAAATGTATGGAGGTAAATGGGACAACCGAAGAAACCTAGGAAACATACATCTACCGTTTAGTATGTATTTTATTTTTTCTCTATCAATATAATAAAACGTTGTCATTTCATTTGTTTATGTGTTCAGTACCTATTGAGCGGACTGCGTAACTGTACTTCAACTAATTTAGTACTTAACGGTAAATAATATTTTTGGCTGACTGTACAACGCCAAAAATATGTGTACTTTTGCCCCTTACTCCATTGTAATAATGTTCAACATTGTATACATTTTTTTGACGTTGACTGTACAAGCTTCTAATAACCACCAACAGCGCCAGGGCACTTTAGGCCGGTCTAGAAAATCGACTTGCAGGTTTAGTAAACATGCACTGTTTTTAGGGTTCCATACCCAAACGGTAAAACGGGACCCTATTACTAAGACTCCGCTGTACGTCTGTCCGTCTGTCACCAGGCTGTATCTCATGAACCGTGATAGTACATAGTACCCGTAACCGTAGTAGTACATTTGGTATTTTCACAGATGATGTATTTTTGTTGCCGCTATAACAACAAATACTAAAATACAGGATATAATAAACAAAGCCCGGATGACGGGAGCAAATATGCACTTTTATCTAGTGCTAAATTAAATATCGACTATTCCATCGACATCCATACCAACGAACAATTTTTGAATCAGAAATTTATTGATCATAAGTTATGAGAAAAGTATCTATTTAAAAGAACTGTCACTATTATTTTATTATTACGATAATTCCCATGAATATGATATATGTAATATTGATAATAATTGTAGTATGTAATTAGTTAACTGAAATAATATATAATGTAAGCTTACCTAGGTATTTGATGTAATATTGTGTAACAACCTGACATGTAAGATAATGAGTTTGATCAATACATTTCTGATTCAAAAATTGTTCGTATGAATGTCGATAGAATAGTCGATATTTAATTAAGCACTAGGAAAAGAGCATTTTTGCTCCCGTCATCCGGGCTTTGATAATAAATTTATTTAAGGGGGCTCCTATACAACAGACATGATTTTTTTTGTCGTTTTTATAGGTACGGAACCCTTTGTGCGCGAGTCCGACTCGCACTTGGCCGGTTTTTTTAGTTGGCTACACTTATGTGGTCGTATTTTTAAATTACGATCTAGGCGTCCGAAATTACGATCTAGGCGTCCGAAGATATTTCATATGCACACACAGAGAGAGAACCTAACTCATTAACTCTCTTGTCGTAAACTTTTAACAACTGACGCGACGCGTTTTCCATTTCGATTTTCAATTTCCGAGGTTCAATCTGTATATTCGTGAGCGAAACAGGCGTTGGCAGAATGTAGAAAATAAACGTAAGCCTGGGATTCGTTTGCCGTGAGAATCAACAAATAATTCTAGTCTGCCAGCCGGAGGTATAAGGCATGTGAAGGTTTTTATACTTTTTGCGAGTTTTTATTATGTTTCGAGCCTTTGAGTCGAACACCTGTGATCCTGTTCCTTAGTGTTAGTAGGTAACACTTTTTTTTCGTTTCGAACAGGGTTAACACTTTTAGGTCGGATGCTGACGAAAGGGGTGAGCATATTAGAGAATAAAACGTTATCCACTTATTCACGCTGTTCGGGGTAACATGTTGGCCCGCAGGTTTGCGCGTTGCACCAAGGAAGTTAAAATTACCTTATTTAAGGCGTATTGCCAGTCTTTATATTAGTGCAGCCTGTGGGTGGACTATACTCAAAGGGCAGTTAGCGCCTTAAGAGTACAGTATAACAATACGCTCAGGATGCTGTTGGGACTCCCTAGATACTGGACGGTTTTCACGCCATTATCCAAAAGCGAGTTGCCTCAATAATGTGCCGCATACGTGGGAGTGACAACAGCATTCTGCGTTTCATTGCCAGTAGCTTAGACTGTTCCATTGCCAAGCATTGCAATTCTTTTTTTATTTGAAAGCTGGTGCTTCCCGTGTGGTCCCGTTTCAATTTGGTCCAGTTCTGATAATGGCATCCATGAGAAAGATGATGCTGATGATGATGATGAGTCTTAAATTTGGGTGCCTTCCTTTTCGCATAAAATACATTGTTATATTATCACATGGCATAACACGATTGGTCCCATTGTAACCAGGTCAGGATTTCATGGTGGGATCCTGGAGAAATCGAGGGAACTCTTCAAATATTATAGGCACACCTATAGTGATTTTAATATTTAGTATTTCATAAAAGTTTGAATGTAGAAATGAACTTGGGTTTATGCTTTATTCAGATAATATAAAACATATTGGGCATGAGAAATAATAATAAAAATCAAGCGACAAGTTTGCACGAATTAACGTCTTCACTAAACAAGCTCTACAAAAATTGAGTTTTCGGGTATTAAATAATAATAAATGTGTATTAAAAGTATTTTTTTGCAACAAACAGACTTCAAACTATCTTATCAAATGCAATGAGGGTTTCCGCGATTGAGATTTTCACTAGATGGCAGCACCGTGACGACAGGTCTTTTTGGCAGTAGCTGTCAAAATCCACCAATCAAAAAATATATGGTTAAACATGATTGGTGGATTGTGACAGCTAGACCTGTCGCCACGGTGCTGCCATCTAGTGAGAAACTCGATCGCGGAAACCCTCATTGATGTGCCTTATTTCATTATTTATTTATTCAAACTTTATTGCACAACAAGTGATAATGTACAAATGGCGGATGGTGTTGCATTATTTTATTAGCGATATTCGTTTTCAAATCGTTACCGTACTCTTAAATTGACTACGAACCGGTTGGTATAGAAGTCGTGAATGAGTGTTTGGAGCGCGAGCGGCGGTGCAGGACCACATTATCAGCGAGTGCCCTCTCACAAAATATCAGGACAATCCAGTGGACTTGAAAATGACGTAATCCAATAAATGTTTTCTTTTACGGAAAGCGACTGATAAGTAGGGAATACTTCGCATATAAATTCGGAAAGTCATTGGTACGAGCCGGGTTGCCGGGGGCCGGGCAAATCAAATATAACGTCAAATAAAAAATATCTCTATCTGTACCTTATAAGTTAACGCAAAAAAGATAGATTTGACATCATCCGGCGACTAATGTGTTTCGTATCGCTTTTATGATTGAATCGTTAAGCCATAAAATGATGACCGAAATCAATGAGATGAAAATCAAACGGTTTGAATCGCTCGTCAATCGTCAACGAATACCGAAGACATCAAGACGTAGTGATGCGATAAGTTCGGTGATACGTTATCGGCTCGACTCGATTCCGCGTCTATTAGTGTGGTAACTCCTTTATGAGCTCAACAATTGAATCTTCCGATTTTAATCCAACCCAAGTGCCAGAACCTCGTGAATGGCACACAATACCCCGTAGCCTGAAAGCAACGCGGAAAATTGGATGTGTCGCCGAACGTACGAGGTCTCAACTTACGCGCTGAGATTCGGGACAAATAAACCTGGGGAACGTCTTTGGGAAATAAAATAAAATATTAATTTAACACTAATCCAATATAAACCTCGCACACATGAAACTTGGCTTTAAAGAGTATTGCAGCCTCAACCAAAATATTTTCCATGTAATGTTTATATGACAAATGCGCAATCGACAATGAGGCCTTGTATTGGTGTCGAACATCCAATCTCTTGGTAAGTCTACACCTCCTAATTTGGTAATTCCATTTTACTTTGAATATTCCCAGATTTCTGAGAAACAACCCTTTAATTATGATTGATGATTCCTTTCTACGACACTAAAATAATAATGCTATACTATAAACACCAGTCCGTCTAAGATTTATTATTATTATTAGTAAGTATTTAAACGTACGAAAATCAAGTCAACATGATGCATTATTGCTACATTTTTTGACGAACTCGCTTAGATAGTTAGTTGGTAAGTAGGATAGTGGATTGGATAAATGTTGTACTGATTTAAACTTACACGATTTTCACTCATTATTATGACAAGAACGGGACTTAATCGCGTACACTTACTTTTATTATTTTCCTGACGTTTCGAGCGTGCCGTAACGCTCGTGGTCGCAGGCAGACTGGCGAGGAATTCTATTAGCAGCTCCTAGGTCTCGATTATGCACATTCACGCTAGGGTTATCACTTTGCCTACACACAACACTCACGACATCTGGTGGTTTGGAAATGCAAGTATTTTCACGCTTACATTTGCTGATCACTGGATTCCACGAAGACGAGATCCCCTGTCCCTCGTTCTGGTTGAAATTCTTATGCTTTCTAATTTCAATAGCCTCTCGTAGTTTCCTGCTATAACGAAGACGTTCTGTAGAGAGGACTTTTGGATTATGGAGCTCAATCCAGTGGTTTGGTCCAGATTCTAACAAATTTTCGGCCACAGCAGTTTATTTGCCGATTTTTGACTGCTGTGATATGTTACGCGTGTTTGCTGTGAGCGTTACGGCACGCTCGAAACGTCAGGAAAATAATAAAAGTAAGTGTACGCGATTAAGTCCTGTTCTTGTCATAATAATTGGATAAATGTTCATTAAGAATAAAAAAATATTCACAGATAAAATACCTACTTATAGATGCAATGTTTACCATAAATATCAGTTACAGTGACGTTTGCATGATATTATAATATATAATAGAATAGAATAAAATTTATTCAGACAACCTGTCAGCACATTTACAGAAATATTAAAAAAAGTATACATAACAAAAAAGATGTGAGGCTGAAATGGTCTCCACTCAGCAATGCAGTTGGCACGACTGAGCGTTGAAAATATCGTATACCGTCAACTGCTACAACTTTTAGAAATATCGCAACTTCAAAAATACCAGTTTTTTACATTTTATACCTAAGCTAGCAATGTTTTACTCAACCAGTTTGACATCATACTCGAGTACATGCATAAGAGAAAAAAAGAACGTGTCATGAAAGAAAAAGTGACAATATGACTAGTAGGTACATACGGGAACGCCTTTTTACATATAAAAATGAAATAACTCACTGACCTGTTGTATAGTACCTTTATATTATACTCTCCAACTAAAAAATAAATCGTTATCAAAGCTCAAAACTGTTCGCATTCTGGGCAGTACTATTATTTACTCTGTGCCCTAAACTAAACCAAACGTCCAGATACAATATTCGGGTACCTACTGGTTTACCATGGAAACAGCGCAGCGGCCGGGCAACGGCGCACGGCAAACAGGCAACGTCGCGTGCGCGTAATGATTGGTCCCGCCGCTATAGTACAGTACGCGAACAGTTTTGAGCTTCGATAACTCACAAGTGCGATTTTCTTTTTTAGTTAGAGAATATGATATGATTACTTATAGTAAAAAAATATTTTCTAACAGTTCTTGACGTCGCGCTAGGTATTATATAGATATTTGTTAATAACAACAAGAAAAGATTATACAAGATATATTTTCCTTTACCATACTATTGCATTCAACTATTTCAACATGATCTGTCAATTTATAACAGTTTGGTCAATAGATTATGTGAGCATAATCGAAAACAATTTGTCAAAATATAAGTGACCTTGAATTCTAAACGAATTACAAATGGCTAAGACGACATATGCTCTCGAAAAAACCGTTATAAAATGTGAAGTTATGTTGCATTAGTAAAAAGCGATAGCCTGGTGGAGAAAAATAAAACTTGCTATATTTTTTCTATGTGTAGCAAACAAATACATGTATTATATCTAGCGCAATGCTAACAATTGTTAGAATAGTAGTTTTCGATACAAGTGCGAGAAGTATGTCATTTTGCACGAGTACCGAGGTTACTTGGCCCGAGCCGAGAGGCGAGGGTCAGGACTCGGGACGAGTGAAAATGACACTTCTGTACGTGTGTCGAACAACGTTTTTTAATACAATTGCGAAAAAACTACAATGAAATGAAATAATAGTAGATTGTTTGACAAGGGTCTAAAGTAGGCCATATTACCACCAGGTGGTTATTTTCCCGACCGAAGTGAGGGAAAATTGTTCGAGTGGTAATATGGCTTGTAGACCAGAGTAATGCATACAATGTTTCACTTCGATTGCGAGAAAATATCATAAAATTACTTATTATTTACGCACAATAACTAAACTAAGGTGAAATTATGGTAGGGTAAATCGCCAGTAACTGGCCACCATTCAGTTACTGGCCACCTATACTAAAATGAATTCTGTGTATAGGTGAATAGAACTCATTTTTGTAAGAGGCGACCAGTTATTGAACGAGTGGCTAGTAGGCAAATCTCCAGTAACTGGCCATTTTCCTCATACTAAAATGATTTCTCTTCACCTTTAAATAGAATTCATTTTTAGTGTAGGTGGCCAGTAACTAAAATGTGGCCAGTTATTGAAACTTTTACTTAATTTATACCTTGTACTAAAATAAACTTTATTCACCTATAAATAGAAATCATAAGGTGGCCAGTTACTAAAAGGTGGCCAGTTACTGGCGATTTACCCTATAACTTGACGGTCTTTTAATTTTTTTTACTTCTTTGACATAGATACAAAATATAAATACCGCGAATAAATGCCACAGACGACAGTATAATTAGCTCTTTAAACAGTTTAAACACACTTTAAAGCGTTTCCCAAAAAATTAAATCTTTTTTAATGATTGTGAAGTAGGAACTAAAAAACACCTCATGTTTTGAGAAATAAATTGCGTTTCCTGATTGGTCGAATTTAACATTACTGTATTCTGATTGGTTGATATTAAATACAATGTTTTTTTTAAGGACTTAAATTATTTACACAGTATTCGCACCAAAAAAGTATCTAGATACTTTTTTGGTGCGAATAACTCCGATATGTGTTGTGATTGGTGGATTTAATAAAGTGAAGTGTTCTGATTGGTCAATTTAAAATGTCTTGTTCAAGTAATACTATTGGGTCTCGCATAATACTCCTTTATGCCCAATCGCACGTAGTTCAGGTGGGTCATTTATAAGCGGGTCTCGCATAATACTCATTGATTTAAAATTCTGATCTGCAAATCGTGCGTAAAATCAAACTTTACGCACGATTTGCAGATCAGATTACTTTTTAGCACTAGTGCATAAAATCAAACTTTACGCACGATTTGCAGCTACATAAAGTAAACTTTTTGAGCAATTGTATTAAAAAATATTTTTTATTATTATTACTTAACGTATTCTAACATGTCACAAAATAAAATCGGACTTGTGATTTATGTCAATTTTATAGGTTAAAAAGGCGTTCCCGTACTCCACTACTAGCGCCATGATGGCTGCCATAATCTCCGCGCGTTTGAATTAAGTTGAGAACTGATAAGTAAAAAAAACTGGGAGCGATTGATGGATTTGTTATAATTTTGGTGCAAGTTTTAGTAAAATGATAATGAACACAACGCGTTGACTTGAAAATTTCGAGATTTCTTTTATGCCTATTAGAACGCTTTTAAAATTCAATTGTTCATTAAAATTTAAGCGATTGAATAATGTGTTATAAATCAAACCCATTACTTGCCTTCGATAGTTTTAAATATATTTCAGTTGCCATATAACACTTTAATTATCTTTTGGAGGAAGTATATATTTTTTATTTGTTTTAAAAACGGCTACCGATAAATCTGTCAGGGGACATTCATATAGTTAAATACGATAATGAAAAGAAATACCACTCGAATTATCTTTTGTTAAACTTATAAATGTCGCTAACAAATTTATTTTTAATACCTACAGCGACCTCATAAATAGTTAGAAAAAAGTTTTCGCCATTAGTGCTCAGTGTACTTGCTGATACCAAAAAAAATCGGACTTGTGAGTTATATTTTTTTCAGGGCAATTTTACCGTTCCCGTACCTACTCCACTATTTGTACAGTGAATTGAAGGCTTGGCGTACACGACTAAATAGTTTAAATCGAGAAATAAAACAGTTAGAAAGAATTGACGTAGTTTTGTCTCTGATCTTATGTAACTAAGAATAGAATATGGGAATTTTAATACCCTTTTTTTGTAGTAGTCTGATTTAAAATTAGTACCATAAACAGTCAAGTAAAAAATATATCGATGCAGCAAATTAATTAAGTTGGGATACGCAAACAAACTTGAAAAATATGGTTTTCTTCACCAAACAGCTATTTATATCTCAGGACTAAGATATAAATAGCTATTTGGTGAAGAAATCCAGGTTTTTCAAGCCAGACAAAGTTAAACATCGTACCTGGTTAAATAGTGGAGTACGGGAACGGTAAAATTGTCCTGAAAAAAACATAACTCACAAGTCCGATTTTTTTTGGTATCAGTAAGAGTACACTGAGCACTAATGGCGAAAACTTTTTCTAACTGTTTTTGAGGTCGCTGTAGGTATTAAAAATAAATTTGTTAGCGACATTTATAAGTTTCACAAAAGATAATTCGAGTGGTATTTCTTTTCATTAGATTATCGTATTTAACTATATGAATGTCCCCTGACATTTACTAACAGATTTATCGATAGACGTGTTTAAAACAAATAAAAAATATATACTTCCTCCAAAAGATAATTAAAGTGTTATATGTCAACTGAAATATATTAAAAACTATCGAAGGCAAGTAATGGGTTTGATTTATAACATATTATTCAATCGCTTAAATTTTAATGAACAATTGAATTTTAAAAGCGTTCTAATAGGCATAAAAGAAATCTCGAAATTTTCAAGTCAACGCGTTGTGTTCATTATCATTTTACTAAAGCTTGCACCAAAATTATAACAAATCCATCAATCGCTCCCAGTTTATTTTACTTATCAGTTCTTAACTTAATTCAAACGCGCGGAGATTATGGCAGCCGTCATGGCGCTAGCGGCGGGACCAATCATTACGCGCACGCGACGTTGCCTGTTCGCCGTGCGCCGTTGCCCGGCCGCTGCGCTGTTTCCATGGTAAACTAGTAGGTACGCGAATATTGTATCTGGACGTTTGGTTTAGTTTAGGACACAGAGTAAATAATAGTACTGCCCAGAATGCGAACAGTTTTGAGCTTTGATAACGATTTAATTTTTTAGTTGGAGAGTATAATATAAAGGTATTACCACAGCTCAGTGAGTTATTTTATTTTTATACGTAAAAAGGCGTTCTCGTATGTACCTACTAGTCATATTGCCACTTCTTCTTTTATGACACGTTCTTTTTTTCTCTTATGCATGTACTCGAGTATGATGTCAAACTGGTTGAGTAACACATTACTGGCTTAGGTATAAAATGTAAAAAACTGGTATTTTTGAAGTAGCGATATTTCAATCCTTCTTAGTTATAAGTGACTTTGAAACTATATATTTAAATTTATAATGATTTGGTGAAACCAAATAAGAATGGGAAGGAAAAAAACTGTCAATACACCTAATAGCAGAGTAAAACATTCCCACCTGCTCCCATATGGCTTTTTATGTGCGAGGAGATGGAAAGTTTTTTTGCTCCTTCCTATATTCATATGGAGGGAAATATTCCTATCGGTTCCCAGCGGGCACAGATGGAAATAGGTGTATTTTCATCCGTTCCTGGCGGGTACAGACGTTGAACGAGAGGAGTCATTCGCATGTGCGCTGGCGTTGATGAAGGTCATGCGCAGTGGGGACAGATAATAAATCTAATACGGGAATAAAAAAATCCCACCTGCTCCCACATGACTATCCATGTGGGAGTAGATAGAAAGTTTATATTGCCTCCTACTATTTTTACATGAAGGGAACATGTGGGAATAGCTACCTATGTTATCGGCGGGTACTGACGTCGAACGAGAGGATTTGTTCCCATCTCATCTATGCCCGCCTTGGTCATGCGAGGCCGGGGCAGATGGGAATACATCTAATAGCGGAATAAAACATTTTCACCTGCTCCCATATGGCTTTTTATGTGCGAGGAGATGGAAAGTTTTTATTACCCCTTCCTATATACATATGGAGGGAAATATTTCCATCGGTTCCCAGCGGGCACAGATGGAAACATGATTATGTAACACTTTAAACAAAGATATTAGTTAAAGCCATGGCGCCTAGTTATGGTGTCCGAGAGGCAACCAGATGGCTTGCGGTATTTGAGCTCCCGTATGCGTAGAGGCGACGAAAATCTCGAAAAACTGATTGTGGTGGGGAACACTGAGGGCAAAAGATCGCGCGGTCGTTCACCAACCAGATGGGCCGATCAAGTGAGGGATTCGTCGTCTGCGCAATTCTACACGGTCGTAAGAGACGCGCTGGACAGAAACCGGTGGAGGCAGATCATCCGCTCCAGATGCAACCCTGATGCTGACCACGATCCTCAGACATGAGGGAACGACCTAAGAGAGAGAGAGATATTCATTAGTATGATTTAATCAACTTACTGCTTTAACGGCTTCCTAGCCTAGTCGGTAGTGACACTGCCTGTGAAGCAAGAGGTCCCGGATTCGAATCCTGAATAAGGTATTTATTTGCGTGTTTATCACGATCCTGAGTTAAATAAATAAATAAATAATAGATAAATATTATAGGACAATCTTATTTACACAAACCGACCGAGTCCCACAGTAAGCTCAATAAGGCTTGTGTTGTGGGTACTAGCCGACGATATATATAATAGATAGATATAGATAAATACTTAAATACATAGGAAACATCCATAACTCTGGTACAAATATCTGTGATAACCACACAAATAAGTGCCCTGACCAGGATTCGAACCCGGGACCTCCTGCTTCGTAAGCAGTGTCACTACCAACTGGGCTAGGAGGCCGTTAAAGCAGTAAGTTGATTAAATCATACTAATGAATATAGATGGCTGTTATTCGTTTACTGATATAGTGAGTTATGGATGCTTTCTATGTATTTAAGTATTTATAAGTATTTATCTATTATACAACGTGTTATACCCAAGACTAGAAACCTAAAAACTGTTTGTTCAGAATCTAGAGTGGAATCGATTGCAGTATATCTTAATATGGGTATACTTTTTCTTTAATTTTCCAATTTTACACGCGTTGAGTCTAAAAGTTTATAATACTACAGTTTACTATTTTATCGAGAGGTTAGGAGATTAGAGGTTGACTATTTAATAAAGGCTGGCAGCTTTGACAAACTTGTTTTTTCTCTGTACATAGTGTCATATGGGTTGTAATTGTCAAAGTATATCATCTGATGTCATGTCACACAAATTGTCAAAGTAGGTTGATAGGTTGACATGACATGACACATGTAGAAATGTGACAACAACGTAACAAATGTATAGTTAACAATTGAATAGAATTGCAAGGAAAACGAAACATACGAATATCTTTCAAAATAAGTAACTGGTTGAAAAATAAATACTCGAGATTAATTAGCAATAATAAAAATCATTTGGGGGTCTGGAGTTTTTAGTGGCTCAAGTAACACGTTGTATGTACTCGTATCGTCGCCTAGTAACTACAACTACAACAAGTCTTATTGAGTAAGCTGTGGGACTAGGTTGATTTGTGTAAGGTTGTCCCATAATATTTATTATTTACTGCTAGAACAAGTTTTGTGTCAATAAACGATAAGTCTTTCATATTGATTTATTTTACTAGTCAATACACTACTGGAATACATTATGTAACATCTAAACAAAGACATTAGTTAATAAACGATAACAACTTTTCATATGTATTTGTTTGATCTGGTCAATCTACAACTGGTACAAGTTATGTAATAAAGTAGTGTCAAGATCATTTTGAATCCCTTTTCCGTTTACCTTTTTTTTATCGCGAGGCAACCGATTGAAACAGTGGTTGCCTGAAAGAATGTACGCTGGTTATACAACAAAATTTTATTGCCATCCCTCCTGGTTGGACTGGTTCCCTGTACGAGAGCGAAGAAAAAAAATTGTCAGGCAACCGCTTGAAAATTAGCATGCTTGTTCTTCATCACAGACAGACACCGGAAACAAATTGCCATCCACCCAGGCCGGGCAGGTATCGAACCATCAGAGTTGGAAGTCGGACGCAAGGTGAATTTTTCGATCGGTGGAGGAGAACTTAGTGAAAACGCACTTACAATCATTGAAATCGGATGGCATTTGTTTTATGAGTTTTGTATGATGTGGAAAACGATATGCCCAAATGCCATCCCTCTCCTATGAAACTTCGTCCCTCTCCAACCACGAGGGATGGCATTAAAATTTTGTTATATAACCAGGGTACATTCTTTCAGGCAAACGCTGTTTCAATCGGTTGCCTCGCGGTAAAAAAAATGTTTTTTGCACCCCCCCTCTAGTTCCGCTCCAGTCCAAGTTGGGTCAGTTCGGGTTGCACAGGGCGGTTCCTCATCACTTCAGGAGCTTAAATACCGCGAGCCATCCGGTTGCGTCGCGGTCACTGAAACTATTATCATTATCATTGTAACCTGTGGAAGAGCAGTATCTCTTGATGCAAGTATCAACAATATTTATATTAACGAGATACTAGCTCAGCTACTGTAAGTTACACAATAAATTATCTTATTTATTATTTTTAACTAAACAATCCAGTCGAAGTTATGTAATATCTAAAGGAAGACATTAGTTAATGAACGATAACAACTTTGCATATTTATTTGTTTGACCAAGTCATTTACAACTGGCGTAGTCAGTAGCAGAAGCAGCTTAGTGGGTGAGGTGTTCAAAATTACGTTCACTCACTCTTATTCTCTTAACAATAAAGTAGTGTCAAGACATTTTTGAACACCTCCCCGTTAAGCTACTTCTGCTGCTGGCTGTACAAATTAAGGAACATCTTAAGTAACGGCATCAATTAACGATTACAGTCTTTCATATTTATTTAGTTGAACTAGTCAATCCACTGGAATAAGTTATTTAATTTAAACATCTAACCAAAGACATTCATTAATAAACGATAACAGCCTTTCAATGTAACTTTTCCCATCTGTGCCCACCGTGGACCGAAGGGAACAGTTTGTTTTCCATCTGTGCCTAACCCACGTGACCACAGGCGGAGACAGGTGAGAATATACTTAACAAAAACATCAAAAAACGATAAGACTTACAATTTACTTCTTTAAACTTGTCGATCCACTACTGGGATAAGTAATGTAATATTCATATCGTATATGAAAGCTATTTGAATCCACAACACCACAGACAGCTATTTGAATTCGGCACAAATATAGTTCTCAGGATGGGAAGTAGGAACACGATGCTTTCAGAATAAAACCGTTAATACTGTGACGCTGGTTTATTGTTTATCCAAGTGATTAGTACAAAAGTTGTAAAGGAAAGCAAAAGTCACGTCCATCATGCTCCATCCATGACTTGAATCTAAGTAATCATTTAACGTACTTAATAATCACTATCTACCACAATTTATTACGTTCAAGTCTCATAATTCGCGAACATAATTAATAATGGTCAAAACATTTGAATTTATAAGAACATGTTAACTAAAAGTAAAAATAAAATAAATTAATCGATTAATGACGTAGGTCGAAAGCTCAGTGGCGCCATCATAGGCGGTGTTCTCGTGACGTATGATGACATAGGCCGGTAACTTCGATGCCTCGCAACATATGGCGCTCTCGTAGGTCTTATTATACTGGTTTAGGCGCCGACAAGGTAGAGGATGCTAACACAAAACATAAATATACATGTCCATGTAAAATTCAATAATTGACCACAAAATGCACTTATCTTCGACATTTTGTTTTGTTTGAGAGGATCATCGCCATCGCGGTTGAACGGTGAGAGTTAAACACAAACAAAGACAGTGACACGGCGCGTCGTGATTGGTGGACCCGCTCGCGTTGCCTACTGCGCACAAGACTCCCGCGCCAATCTCCATGCGTTCAAATTACGAATTGAACTGATAAGTTCATAAAACTTACAGCGATTGATAAATTCGTTATTTCTTTTTAATAAACATTACTATAATAATAATAAACTAAACACGCTGACTTGAAAATTTCGGAGATTTCTTTTATGGTCAAGACAACGCTTTTAAAATTCAAATGCTGTAATAAAATCAATCTATTGATGAATCTATTATAATTTAAACATGATAGTTACTTTACAGAGCTTTCAATACAATGCAGTCATCATAAAACACTTGAAAAATGTTTATGTAGAAATATGTTTTTTTTTTTACGTTTTACATTATACTGAATTAAGCGGTTGAAAAATACGTTATTAAATGACAGCCGATGTTCAAACAGTCAAATACTATTATGTCATGAAGAAAAATGCCACTTGTATAATCTTACCTTGAATTAAGAAGGCCTGAAATAAAACAATTAAAAACGGATTTTATCGCGTGTATTGAGTTTAAATTACATCCCGACGTTTCAAACACTTTACAGCGTTCGTGGTCAACGGTTCGTGGTCAACGGGTCGGCAGTCGACCCGTTGACCACGAACGCTGTAAAGTGTTTGAAACGTCGGGATGTAATTTAAACTCAATACACGCGATAAAATCCGTTTTTAATTGTTTTATTTCATGAATAACTATCGCGGCAACCGAAGACAATATTAAGAAGGCCTGTTAACAAATACCTACTTTATACCTAAATCTACACCAAAATCCGATATATTTTTTTATAAGGAGTATTTCTCAGAGTATTCTAACCGACTACAAAAAATTGGCCACTTGTGAGTTATCGAAGCTGATTTTGTTCGTGTACTAGACTAATCCCTTTGAGTTATAAGTGACTTTGAATCTATATATTTACATTCATAATAATTTGGTGAAACCAAATAAGAATGGGAAGGAAAAAACAGAAGGAAAATACATCTAATAGCGGAATAAAACATTTGCACCTGCTCCCATATGGCTTTTTATGTGCGAGGAGATGGAAAGTTTTTTTTACCCCCTCCTATATACATATGGAGGGAAATATTTTCCCAGCGGGTACAGATGGAAACATGATAATGTAACATTTTAAACAAAGATATTAGTTAAAGCCATGGCGCGTTGTTATGGTGTCCGATAGGCAACCAGATGGCTTGCGGTATTTGAGCTCCCGAAGTGTTGTGGAACGGTTCTGTGCAACCCGAACTGACCCAACTTGTACTTTGTTTCCCCCCCCCCCCCCTCTTATTTTTTCCCGGTTTCCAACACTGACGAATTGATCGTCTGACCAGGCCAGGGTGAATGGCAATTTGCATGCTCGGTCTTCATCACACGAATACACTGGAAATTAAAAAAGTCAAAGTGGGGTTAGTTCGGGTTGCACAGTCCACAACACGTCGGGAGCTCAAATACCGCAAGCCACCCGGTTGCCTCGCGAACACTGCAACTACGCGTCATTGCTCCGAATATATCAGTAAACGAATAACAGCCATCTATATTCATAAGTATGATTTAATCAACTTACTGCTTTAACGGCTTCCTAGCCTAGTCGGTAGTGACACTGCCTATGAAGCAGGAGGTCCCGGATTCGAATCCTGAGTAAGGTGTTTATCACGTTCCTGAGTTGTGGATGCTTTCTATGTATTTAAGTATTTATAAGTATTTATCTATCATACAATGTGTTATACCCAAGACTAGAAACCTAAAAACTGTTTGTTCAGAATCTAGAGTGGAATCGATTGCAGTATATCTTAACATGGGTATACTTTTTCTTTAATTTTCCAATTTTATACGCGTTGAGTCTAAAAGTTTCTAATACTACAGTTTACTATTTTATCGAAAGGTTAGGAGATAGAGGTTGACTATTTAATAAAGGCTGGCAGCTTTGACAAACTTGTTTTTTCATTGTACATAGTGTCATATGGGTTGTAATTGTCAAAGTATATCATCTTATGTCATGTCATACAAATTGATAAAGTAGGTTGATAGGTTGACATGACATGACACATGTAGAGATGTGACAACAACACAACAAATGTATAGTTAACAATTGAATAGAATTGCAAGGAAAACGAAACATACGAATATCTTTCAAAATAAGTAACTGGTTGAAAAATAAATACTCGAGATTAATTAGCGATAATAAAAATCATTTGGGGGGTCTGGGGTTTTTAGTGGCTGAAGTAACACGTTGTACGAGTATATACTCGTATCGTCGCCTAGTAAATACAACTACAATATAAGTCTTATTGAGTAAGCTGTGGGACTAGATTGATTTGTGTACGGTTGTCCCATAATATGTATTATTTACTGCTAGAACAAGTTTTGTGACATCTAAACTAAGAGTGTATTTCCATTTTTCCACACCACATGTGACGAACCTATAGGAATACAGCATATAAGCAATAAAGGATAAGTCTTTCATATTGATTTATTTTACTAGTCAATACACAGTCATAACATGTAAACAAAGACATTAGTTAATAAACGATAACAACTTTTCATATTTATTTGTTTGATTTAGTCAATTTACAACTGGTATAAGTTATGTAATAAAGTAGTGTCAAGATCATTTTGAATCCCTTTTCCGTTTACCTATTTCTGCTGCGGACTGTACAAATTATGTAACATCTTAAGTAACGGCATCAATAAACGATAACAGTTTTTCATATTTATTTATTTTAATTTACTCTTACACCCAATTATTTCGTACATTAGTCCCTGGACTCCTAGTTAAAACAATGACGCGTAGTTTCAGTCAGTGTTGGCCGTTAATTTCAATTAGAATTGAAAATTGATCAATAAGATTGAAGATTAATTACGTAACTAATCAATTACACTAACATCAATTTTTACTAACGTTAGTTCGCATTGATTTTGTGACGTCGTCAATTACACTAACCGTCAATTAGAATTAACCTATTAGTTACACTAACGTCTCGAAAATTTAATAAGAATTACAGTTAATTAGATTAACGTTAGCGTAACTAAATTAATCCTGTCTTACACTAATAATTAATTTTAAAACTGCATCTCGGGTTCGGAAGTCGGGACCAATATCACAAGATGGAGCTCATGCTGGACCCTAGGGCTACCTACTGGATCTCGGGTTTGGCGCATCATAGAGTCATGCTGTTTGGGCTCATTCGACTTGTACTGATGAGCAGATGGTACCGGTATCAAAATCTGGAGCTCATGCTGGACCCTGGGGATCCCTACTGGATCTCGGGTTTGGCGCATCATAGACTCATGCTGTTTGGGCTCATTCGACTTGTACTGATGAGCAGATGGTACCGGTATCAAAATCTGGAGCTCCTTTTTACTTTTACTTTCTTAGTAAAAGTGAAAGTGAAAGTCAAAGTCAAAGTCAAAGTGAAAGTGAAAGTGAAAGTCAAAGTCAAAGCGAAAGTCAAAGTCAAAGTGAAAGTGAAAGTGAATGTGAAAGTGAACGTGAAAGTGAAAGTGAAAGTGAAAGTAAAAGTAAAAAGGAGCTATACCGGTACCATCTGCTCATCAGTACAGGTCGAATGAGCCCAAATAGCATGAGTCTATGATGCGCCAAACCCGAGATCCAGTAAGGATCCCCAGGGTCCATATGAGCTCCAGATTTAGATACCGGTACCATCTGCTCATCAGTACAAGTCGAATGAGCCCAAACAGCATGAGTCTATGATGCGCCAAACCCGAGATCCAGTAGTGTCACGTATACCGTGAATAGTCATAAGTCATAAGTCATAAGTCATTTATTTGCGATTTGTCTGTCTTATAGTTTACACACAGACAGATAGTCGACGTCAGGCTGGGCATTTTATATATACGTACGGCCTACCGGTTATACACCCTTCCGTCGCGCCCCGCGCCCGTCCCTGCGACTAGGCTGGCCGCTGGCCGATGCGCATTCCACTGCTGTCAATACGACGCACGGCCGCGACACCCGTTGTAAGATTTAACTCGCTCGCTACTGAACGGACGTGTCTAAATGTAAATATAAGTCAGTGATAATCCCGAATTGGGTAAGTGTTGCAATTAATCTGTAATGATACCGTAGCTTAGTTAAGGTGTAAGGTAATTATTATAATAGGTCCTAGTAACCGGGATGTACGATTAGTTGCCACCTTGTTAACCTTTGGACTTTCTTTGTCTAGTTAAACACGTGTTAGAATATAATAGGCTAATACATTTTATCTAGATTTTCATTATTACGAGTAATAGTGGGGATCATTTATCCATAAATAATATGAATTAGTAAATAGTGTAGTAATAGTGTTTAGGTTCATAATAACTATAATACTTATTACTAATTTAGATGATAAGCTTTATCCTGTTAAAAAATGCTTACTTCTTTGGTTCTTGCATACTTATTTCTTTCTTCCTATTTGTTATACGCAAGATGATTTTGTCTGGTCTTAATGGTGTGAGCCTTTGCTTATGAATAATAATTTGTTCGCTACGGAGCTTATTTAGACGACAAAGTTATATTTATTTTCTTATACAATATAAGCAAATACTATTTGTAAGAAAAGGTCTGCTTAAAAATTAAGCTTACTTATTTTTTTTAAAAAAGCACTTTCTATAATCACGTTTGATCCCGGTACCTACTGCACCGCTTTCTTCTTGTAATGCTGTGAGAATCGAATGTAGTTGCGTTGCCCGCGGGTTTGTTTGTACATTTTATTCGCGGCTACTAAACTATTATTATTACAACCAACCAGCATTTAATTCTCATAGCACCCCTTTGCTTTCCATGTACCTGGACTGCCCATCACACCCAATGATTGCTTCTTTGTAAACAAATACCCAACCCTGTAAGTGCTAGCGTGTAATGATTGCCAGTCCAGGACTAATTTTGAAGCCCAATTCTTATTATGTTATTGGACGCGTTCCAGTAACACCCTACGGGTTCGGCATGTAGCCGCATCGCCTATAGACCTTTGGAAGCCTAAGTTGCCGCCCTGATCACTGCCTCGAGAGGGTAGCAACTAGAGAGAGCCGCTCCCGCACTGACCTTGGCTCACCGCGACTGAGCTGCTTGTCGCTCCTGTCTGCCTACTCGGACTTCGCCAGAGCTACTTGTCGCTCCTGTCTGCCTACTCGGACTACGCCACGCTAAGCACATCCGAGGGACGTGGGGTACAGAAGAGGAAGGCCGTCCAACTCTCTTGTAGACAGACCCAGAATCTAGGTTTCGAACCCACTCCTAAATCTAATTTAGTAATAAAAAAAAACGCCCCTTTCTTAAATATTTTAGGTCTACACTTAGGTCTAAATAATTCTTTAACTTAATTTTAATCTAAACCTTAAACTTAATCTTAATCTAAATCTTAAAACTTAGGGAGTTCTTATACCTACTTAGAATTCATACGTATATAAATAAAATTGCTGTTTTAATGTATTACTTGTTAATTATTTACGTCCCAATAGTATCCTCTAGGCATTAGACGCTTAGGTCGGATATATTTAGGTGACAGTTTGGCGCCCATACGTTTTGTTTTAGATTTTGGGTCTACCTGAGGGTTGGTAAGTCTCCTGTTTTTTTAGCTTTCTTGGTGTTGGTGTGTACATGTCGCAGATTAGTTTACATTAGTCGTTTTTAGATTTAGTTGTAGAAGTATTACCAAACTGTTTCATACTTCGACTTCGTAGTACACTTCCTAGTTTAGTATCTTTCTCAGAATAATAATAATCAGATTTTTGCAATACTTACTCAAAATCTTACTTAGTAAAAAAAAAGAGAACTTAATATTTAATCGAAATGTCTCGTCCAATTAAATATTTGCAATTGACCAAGCCAGAGTTGGTTTATGAGGTCAAAATACGCGCAGAGGAGCCTCAAGATAAAGTAGAGGAATTAAGGCAACAAATATCCAAGCTTGCCATTAGGCTTCCTTCAGAAGACATACTCGATTCTTGTTATGAGTTCAATGATGACATTGCCGGTATTAAACACACCTTAGCTAAGGTCGCAATTAATATAGCTTGCCTCAAACAAGATCCCCATCAAAGGAGTCTACTCGCACGCACTCAAACCTACCTCAATCATATATACCACAGGCTCAGTAGAATTAGTCTACCTGATTCTTCACCAGAAAGATCAGCCTCGCTCCACGAGCAACAACAATTTTATGACGAACAATGTGCGTCCCTTCAGGAAATTCAAATATTACTACCAAAACCTGATGCTCAACCTAAAAAGTGCAATACAATACAATACCCTGCTACTTACTCAGCCCAGGGCAATGTACCGGACGACTCCGATGAATCTCATCCTAACGCTGATCGGTCAAATTTAGACAATACGAACAGCTATAATATTAAAGTTACTTGTGACCGTGGTCTAAGCACCGACATATCTAAACTTAAATATGATGGAAAGTCTTGTGTTCGGGCATTTATTGCACGTGCTAAGGAGTTCCGCCTTACTAAAGACGTCACTGACAAAAAGATGCTTTCATTAGCTACAGAAATATTTACTGGGGATGCCTTGCACTGGTATCGCAGTGTGAAAGAATCTGTAGATTCTTGCGATAATCTGTTAGATATGCTAAAAGCTGATTTTGATGTAGCTAATTTTGACTATCTTATGCGCAGGGAGATTAGCAATCGTAGTCAGGGTCCATCGGAATCAATCACTGTTTACCTGGCTATCATGCATGGCATGTTTAGTAGACTAGATACAATGCCAAGCGAACATGAACGACTCGAGACTATTTTACATAACATACGTCCTTATTACTCAAGCGTTCTTGCTACTTGCCCTAATTTAAACTCGCTTGTAACCGTACGCACCCTTTGTAAAAATTACGAACAAATTAAAGCTCGTTCAGACAACTTCAAAGAACCACCTTCGGTTACCTCAACTACACTAGCCCCGGAGTATTCCTACCAGCCTAGAAAAGATTTTCCAAAGAATAGCCCGAAAATTGGCTTCGCAAACTATCAAACCCCGACCACTACGAGCTACTCGCAAACTTTTGCTAAACCTAGTATAAATAAACCACATAACATTGCTGCCATTCAGGACAACAAGTACTGCTATCGTTGCCGCGTTAATACTCATAATATGAGGGAATGTACAGCAGAACGAACAATACTATGTTTAAGTGTGGCCTGCAAGGTTACCGTTTTCCTGACTGCCAGCAGTGCAACCCCCCCAAAACCCAAGAAGCTTGTGCTTCTGTTGAACAATCAATTGAAACCGCTCCAAAAAACTGAATAACGAAAATTGTTGCATGCCACGGTACGACAATCCAGACTGGGGTGATTGGCTCATCACCATTCGCCATTTCTTTAGTACGTACAAGGTTGCGACAAATTTCAATTCAAAACCCGCCAACGAACCTCGTCCATTTATAAAAGTTAATATAGCTTCAAAATACGAAATGTACGGCCTTCTAGACTCTGGGGCCGCTATAACAATTATTAGTAACGATACTTATGCTGACCTTTTAAAAACGAATTCCAACTTAAAATTAATAACTGAAAATAATTCAAATCTTACTGCAGCAGGACGCAACAAACTGCACTGTCTGGGCTATGTGCCATTGGCTGTAAATTTCAGAAATGACACACACGTGCTGAATGTGTACGTCATTGCTAATTTGGAAAATCCTCTCATCCTTGTCATCGATTTTTGGAAAAGATTTGGACTACTAAAAAAAATTTTAGATGACATTAACTATTTCACGCCTCTTGAACCTAGTAGTATGCCTAAAATCGCTTCCATTCATCAGGAAACTCATTTACTTTCTTATACTAAACTTGAACCTTCGCAAAAGCTAGTGGCAGATGGGGTGATCAATCAATTTGATGACATTTCATTTGAAAAGAAAGGTTTAGGTAGGACACCTTTAATAACTCATCACATTGACACTGGGACTACAGAGCCCATCAAGCAGAGGTATTACCGATTGTCCCCTGAAAAGAAACGCATCATTACTGAACAGGTGGATGAAATGCTGACATTAGGAGTTATTTCTCCGTGTGAGAGCCGGTCCTCTCCAGTTTTAGTTGTACGCAAGAAGGACGGTAAACCGCGCTTTTGCTTGGATAGCCGGAAATTGAATGCGGTTACAAAAAAGGATGCCTACAACTTGCCGTACGTCTCTGAGATCCTAGATAATCTAAAGAATGCTAGGTTTCTGTCTAGTATCGACCTATCTAAAGCATTTTGGCAAATACCCATCCACGAGCCAGATAGGGAAAAGTCAGCTTTCTTTGTGCCTGGCCGCGGAACCTTTATGTTCAACGTCACTGCATTTGGACTTACTAATGCCCCGGTGACCCAGCAGAGACTAGTAGACTCACTCTTCATGCCAGACTTCGAGCTGAAGGTCTTTTGTTACCTCGATGACATCATTGTTATTAGCGAGACCTTTGAGGAACATGTTTCTTTCCTCAGGCGTGTTCTTGATAAACTTAAACAAGCTAATCTTACGATAAATTCTGAAAAATGTCGATTTTTCAGGGAATCTTTAAAATACCTTGGTTACGTTGTCGACCAATATGGTTTGCGTACGGATCCGGACAAGGTGTCGGCCATTGTTAACTACCCGGTACCTAACAGTAAAAAAGAAGTGAAGAGTTTTTTAGGTACAGCTTCTTAGTACCGGCGCTTCATACCAGATTTCAGCACCCTAGCAGGGCCTCTCAATGCGCTATCATCAACTATGAAATCTTCACCGCCCTTTGAGTGGTCGTCTGAGGCGGCTGCGTCTTTTGAAACCTTGAAAAAATGTCTTGCCCAGGCTCCGGTCCTAGCTTGTCCCGATTTCAGCCTCCCTTTCGAAGTTCATACGGATGCGAGCAACTATGGCGTAGGTGGTATGCTCGCACAAACCATTGACGGAGTCGAACACCCAGTGGCCTTCATGAGCCGATCACTTACAGGTCCTGAAAAGAACTATAGTGTTACTGAAAAAGAAGCCGTTGCGGTGATTACAGCCCTTGAGCACTGGCGGTGCTACCTCGAAAACGGTCGTCCTTTTACCGTATACACTGATCATTTTGCGCTCAAGTGGTTTCTCTCCTTGACAAATCCTACAGGACGCCTGGCCAGATGGGGAATTAGACTGTCTGCTTTCGACGCTGTTATCAAGCATAGGAAGGGTAAAGACAATGTTATACCTGATGCCTTGTCTAGATATGTTCCCATTGCTGCTATTACTACTTCTACTATTCCCCCTACTACTTCTGACAAATGGTATTTGGGTATCTTCAATGGCTGCTTGAACTCCCCATCTAGTTACCCAAATTACATATTAGAAGGGAACAAGTTGTTTAGGCATATGAAAAACAAAAGTTCACTTACATCTGAGTTTAATTGGAAGGAGGTCCTCTATTCGGAACAACGCGTAGATGCGCTATCTCAGTGCCACAACGAACCAATTGCGGGACACTTCGGTGTTTTTAAAACATAAAAACGAATTAGTCTGTCTTATTACTGGCCAAAAATGTACGCGGATGTTGTGAATTTTGTTGCTAATTGCGAAACCTGCCTTGCTCATAAGGATTCAACTCACGGAACACTTGGCAAAATGGGTAGGCCTAAAGACTGCTGCAGGCCCTGGCAGGTTATCTCGGTTGACTTAGTTGGGCCCTTGCCCCTTAGCAGGAAACAAAATAGCTACATCTTCGTAGTAATGTGCTGTTTCTCAAAATACTGCCTGATATTCCCTCTACGTCGTGCTACCGCTGAGACTACTTCTAAAACACTCGAGAACAACGTAATATTAGTACATGGCGTGCCACAAACTATTATTTTGGACAACGGGTGCCAGTTTGCTAGTCGGGAAATGGATAACTTGTTTAGGAAGTATAAAATACCGAATGTTCATTTTACCCCGAAGTACACGCCACAAATTAACACAGTTGAAAGGTACAATAAAACTATTGTCACAGCAATATCCACCTTTGTAGGAGATGATCAGAGAGCATGGGACGTGAACCTTCCCAAGATTCAGTTCGCGATGAATACTTCTACAAACGAGGTAACTGGTCAAACTCCTGCGCTTCTCGTGTATGGTCGTCAACTAGTTACATGCGGGTCGCATTATATAGATAATGACAACCCAAACGAGTTGATCTTTGCCCCCCGGGAACGTTACGCAGAGAACCTTGGACATTTAGCCGCCTTATTTGACCGTGTCCAAACTACCTTATGGCGAAGTCACCAACAGAATGCTGCGCGGTATAATACCAGACGCAAGGACGTAGAATTCCAAGTCGGTGACATAGTGTATAAACGTAACTATTTCCAAAGTGATAAAAGTGCCTATTTCAGTAAAAAAACTTGCGCCTAAGTTTCTCAAATGCCGCGTGAAGGTAAAACGTTCAGTGTATGTAGTAGAAGATATGTCAGGGCGTGATCTAGGAGCCTGGCATATAAAAGATTTTAAAATGTCAAATAAGGCTTATGTACCTTGATTTCATATCTTTTAACTCTCTTTCATGCGGTCCATTTCCGAGCATTTCCGTCCCTTGAAGGAAGGCTATTACTGTCCCTGGAAACAGTCCGAACATTTAACTAACTAGTTGGCGATTATCCTAGCTCTTTAGAAGGATTTTTATTAGGAAAAATCCTACTCTGAAGAGAGGGGGTATTGTCACGTATACCGTGAATAGTCATAAGTCATAAGTCATTTATTTGCGATTTGTCTGTCTTATAGTTTACACACAGACATATAGTCGACGCCAGGCTGGGCATTTTATATATACGTACGGCCTACCGGTTATACACCCTTCCGTGGCGCCCCGCGCCCGTCCCTGCGACTAGGCTGGCCGCTGGCCGATGCGCATTCCACTGCTGTCAATACGACGCACGGCCGCGACACCCGTTGTAAGATTTAACTCGCTCGCTACTGAACGGACGTGTCTAAATGTAAATATAAGTCAGTGATAATCCCGAATTGGGTAAGTGTTGCAATTAATCTGTAATGATACCGTAGCTTAGTTAAGGTGTAAGGTAATTATTATAATAGGTCCTAGTAACCGGGATGTACGATTAGTTGCCACCTTGTTAACCTTTGGACTTTCTTTGTCTAGTTAAACACGTGTTAGAATATAATAGGCTAATACATTTTATCTAGATTTTCATTATTACGAGTAATAGTGGGGATCATTTATCCATAAATAATATGAATTAGTAAATAGTGTAGTAATAGTGTTTAGGTTCATAATAACTATAATACTTATTACTAATTTAGATGATAAGCTTTATCCTGTTAAAAAATGCTTACTTCTTTGGTTCTTGCATACTTATTTCTTTCTTCCTATTTGTTATACGCAAGATGATTTTGTCTGGTCTTAATGGTGTGAGCCTTTGCTTATGAATAATAATTTGTTCGCTACGGAGCTTATTTAGACGACAAAGTTATATTTATTTTCTTATACAATATAAGCAAATACTATTTGTAAGAAAAGGTCTGCTTAAAAATTAAGCTTACTTATTTTTTTTTAAAAAGCACTTTCTATAATCACGTTTGATCCCGGTACCTCGCTTCACGTCACCGCTTCACGTTTGATCGCGGCACCGCTTTCTTCTTGTAATGCTGTGAGAATCGAATGTAGTTGCGTTGCCCGCGGGTTTGTTTGTACATTTTATTCGCGGCTACTAAACTATTATTATTACAACCAACCAGCATTTAATTCTCATAGCACCCCTTTGCTTTCCATGTATCTGGACTGCCCATCACACCCAATGATTGCTTCTTTGTAAACAAATACCCAACCCTGTAAGTGCTAGCGTGTGATGATTGCCAGTCCAGGACTAATTTTGAAGCCCCATTCTTATTATGTTATTGGACGCGTTCCAGGAACACCCAACGGGTTCGGCATGTGGCCGCATCGCCTATAGACCTTTGGAAGCCTAAGTTGCCGCCCTGATCACTGCCTCGAGAGGGTAGCAGCTAGAGAGAGCCGCTCCCGCACTGACCTTGGCTCACCGCGACTGAGCTGCTTGTCGCTCCTGTCTGCCTACTCGGACTTCGCCAGAGCTACTTGTCGCTCCTGTCTGCCTACTCGGACTACGCCACGCTAAGCACATCCGAGGGACGTGGGGTACAGAAGAGGAAGGCCGTCCAACTCTCTTGTAGACAGACCCAGAATCTAGGTTTCGAACCCACTCCTAAATCTAATTTAGTAATAAAAAAAACGCCCCTTTCTTAAATATTTTAGGTCTACACTTAGGTCTAAATAATTCTTTAACTTAATTTTAATCTAAACCTTAAACTTAATCTTAATCTAAATCGTAAAACTTAGGGAGTTCTTATACCTACTTAGAATTCATACGTATATAAATAAAATTGCTGTTTTAATGTATTACTTGTTAATTATTTACGTCCCAATAGTATCCTCTAGGCATTAGACGCTTAGGTCGGATATATTTAGGTGACAGTAGGGATCCCCAGGGTCCAGCATGAGCTCCAGATTTTGATACCGGTACCATCTGCTCATCAGTACAAGTCGAATGAGCCCAAACAGCATGAGTCTATGATGCGCCAAACCCGAGATCCAGTAGGGATCCCCACGGTCCAGCATGAGCTCCAGATTTTGATCCCGGTACCATCTGCTCATCAGTACAAGTCGAATGATCCCAAACAGCATGAGTCTATGATGCGCCAAACCCGAGATCCAGTAGGGATCCCCAGGGTCCAGCATGAGCTCCAGATTTTGATCCCGGTACCATCTGCTCATCAGTACAAGTCGAATGAGCCCAAACAGCATGAGTCTATGATGCGCCAAACCCGAGATCCAGTAGGGATCCCCAGGGTCCAGCATGAGCTCCAGATTTTGATACCGGTACCATCTGCTCATCAGTACAAGTCGAATGAGCCCAAACAGCATGAGTCTATGATGCGCCAAACCCGAGATCCAGTAGGGATCCCCAGGGTCCAGCATGAGCTCCAGATTTTGATCCCGGTACCATCTGCTCATCAGTACAAGTCGAATGAGCCCAAACAGCATGAGTCTATGAAGCGCCAAACCCGAGATCTAGTAGGGATCCCCAGGGTCCAGCATGAGCTCCAGATTTTGATCCCGGTACCATCTGCTCATCAGTACAAGTCGAATGAGCCCAAACAGCATGAGTCTATGATGCGCCAAACCCGAGATCCAGTAGGGATCCCCAGGGTCCAGCATGAGCTCCAGATTTTGATACCGGTACCATCTGCTCATCAGTACAAGTCGAATGAGCCCAAACAGCATGAGTCTATGATGCGCCAAACCCGAGATCCAGTAGGGATCCCCAGGGTCCAGCATGAGCTCCAGATTTTGATACCGGTACCATCTGCTCATCAGTACAAGTCGAATGAGCCCAAACAGCATGAGTCTATGATGCACCAAACCCGAGATCCAGTAGGGATCCCCAGGGTCCAGCATGACTTCCATCTTAGGATACCGGTCCCATTGCTTATTAATACAAGCCCCCGAGTCCAGAGTCAAAATCGAAACAAAAATCAAAACCTCGTAGTCGTAGCTTAACCTAAATTCGCGTTTAGTTAGGTAAATTATTAATGTCAATTACCAATTCAATCTACACTAAAAATTAAATTAATGTTTCAATTTTTGAGAAAGACTAAAAATTAAATATCTTCAATTATTAGTTATTCGCAAAGGATTGACACGTTAGTTACAATTAATTTCAATTCTAATTGAAATCAATTTGCACTAAAAGAAAAAAGAAAAAAGCTGTCAACCTGTCAAGTCAACATTTGGAAATTAGTTTTTATAAACAACGATTTTTATCTCATTTTACTCAATTATTTCTGTATATATCTAAATTCATAGTCAGGGAAACTAAGGAGACCGAAAGTGTTCTCAAAAAGTCACAACAAGAAGATGTACAAACATTATCGACACTGCCAGAATCATCCCGGTGCCCACTTTCAAGATTAATATTGCTGTAAATTTTTAGTGATGGATAGAACACACACACAGGCCCAGTTGGTGGAATGCTTCATTTGTAATGACCATAAACTCTATAAAGGTGATCGCGGGCTGAAGATGCATCAAATCAGGACACATGTACCACGGATTGACCTACCTTCGGCAGTTCCCGCCCATATCAACCGAGGCGGGGTCCACATTCCCAGCACCATTACCCAGTCGACAGACATATCTGCACGTCTCGCCGCATTAAAATCCAGTATTAAAATAGCTAAACGGATCTCAAAGGGCGCCCGTGTTACTGTGGCTCAGAGTTTGATAGAATGCGTGGCTAAGGTGGTTTCTGACAACAATTTATCCGCATGGGAAGCGCTACTCACCTTTTTTTATAAAAACTGCCATATTCCTCGCGACAAACCTAATCGTACCCTATCCGCTATTATCAAAGACAATGTGCTTCACCAAGACTTCCCAGCGGATCTCACGTTGCCGCCCGTCACAGATTATTACAATACCAACTTGAATTACAAAATTAGAGCAATAGAAAGCAAAATTTCAGACGGCAACATAAGAAGTGCAACCAAACTTTTATTTTCCAGCGATACCTTAGCTTCTCGTTCCGAAGAAGTGTTCGCCGCCCTTAAAGACATGCATCCGTTACCCTCCACGCCGGTGCAGCTTCCAGTGCCGCCAGCTACCGCTACGCAACCCCTGCAAGTTACCGAACTTGCAACATTACAGGCAATCCGTTCCTTTCCCAATGGCTCTGCGGGTGGACTAGACGGCATAACTCCTCAGCATCTCAAAGATCTAACTAACCCGCTGATAGGCGATGCCGGCCAATCTCTACTCAAGGAGTTGACAGCTTTAATTAATCTAATGCTGTCAGGTAAAATATGTAGTGAAATCGCTCCTACTTTGTACGGCGCCAACCTAATAGCACTAAAGAAAAAAGACGGCGGCACTCGTCCAATAGCGGTAGGGAGCTCTCTACGACGATTAGCGTCCAAATTATCCTGCCGCGTGCCTCACAGACAAGTTCAAACCCAATCAGCTTGGTTTCGGTGTCAGAGGCGGGTGTGAAGCCGCAGTGCACGCCACACGCACGTTTCTGGGAAATTCAAATTTCGAAGTCCTACTAAAACTAGACGTTAGAAATGCTTTTAACTCGTAGTACGCTTTTGGATGTCAGCAGGGAGATCCCCTAGGGCCCGTAATTTTTAGCCTCGCGATCCACCCTATCATTACCCAGCTAACTTCAGATCTCAACTTATGGTACCTTGACGATGGTACGCTGGGTGGAACGGCTACATCAGTCTTAAGCGACCACCATCAAACGGCGCTTTTCAGAGATAGGTCTCACACTAAACTTCAATAAATGTGAGATTTTCATTTCAGAAAAGCTCCCTGCCAGCGCCCGAAGTGACATTCTCCTAAATTTTAACCAAGTTACACCCAATCTTACCTTACTAACCCGAAGTTCCCTTATTTTACTTGGCGCTCCAATATATGAAGACGCCACAGCCGCAACAATAAACTCTAAATTAATTAATTTTCAAAATTGTTCGGACCTGCTTTTTAAAATTGATGCCCATATTGCAATTTACATATTAAGGTTGTGCCTTTTTTCCCCAAAATTTTCATACATCTTAAGATGCAGTCCCATCTGGAAATTCCCTAACCTGACATCATCCATAGATACCGTGTTAAAAGATTCCATAGAAAAAATTTTGAACATTTCTCTAAACTGTCAATCATGGTCCCAAGTTACTCTACCCATCAAATATGGCGGGCTGGGCATACGCTCCGCTGGCGACCTGGCTCTCCCTGCTTTTCTCTCATCTGTCCACAGCACCGTCGCCCTCATCAGTGGTATCCTTCACGTTACCAATCCCACTGACGTGGTAGTGGCGGGCTTGATAGATGCAGAATCAACATGGAGAGCCGGTTTCCCCAGCGAAGATTTACCCACGGAAAAAACCAGCCAAGCTGCTTGGGACCTAGTAAAAATAAAATCAACGTACAATTCACTTTTGGCAAACTGTCTAAATTCTAGTGAGCGCGCTCGACTGCTGGCAATTTCCGAACCTGAGTCGGGGCATTGGCTGCACGCTTTGCCGTCGAGAAACATTGGGTCCCTTTTGGACCCGGCTTCCCTTCGTGTAGCTATTTGTCTCAGGCTCGGGCTCAAAGTCTGCGAACCACATACATGCTGCCGCTGCGGCAACCCAGTGGACGACCTTGGGCGCCATGGACTTTATTGCCAGTCGAGCGCCGGTCGATATTACAGACACACATCACTCAACGACCTTATCCGCAGAGCCCTTGGGACGGCAAACATACCGTCAACCCTGGAGCCGGTCGGCTTGTCTGCGGCGGACGGGAAAAGACCCGATGGTTGCACGCTTGTGCCCTGGTCTTTGGGGCGACCTCTGGCATGGGACGTGACCTGCGTGGACACGTTGGCCCCGTCCCACGTCCGACGTTCGGCCCAGAAGCCAGGGACCTCCGCAGACGACGCCCAACTGGTCAAGTGCCGCAAATATGCTTTTTTAAAAAACAATTACATATTTGCGGCACTTGCGGTCGAAACTTTCGGCCCGTGGTCGTCAGACACTAAAACCATTATTAAAGACATATCGAAAAAACTAGTCAATGTGTCTGGCGACCTACGGGCAGGTTCCTACTTCGCCCAAAGGCTGAGTCTAGCCATCCAGCGGGGAAATGCGGCTGGCGTGCTGGGAACGATGCCCCGGGCCAGCTTAGATTGTAATGTATTTTGTTAATGTAATAGTAGTGTATTGCCTTATAAATTTAAATTTGCACTAAACTATTCGTGTTCAATTTTAACTAAGGTGTTTCAATCTTCAATTTTTAATTTTCAATTACACTAACGTTCGGCCAACACTGGTTTCAGTGACCGCGAGGCAACCGGATAGCTCGCGGTATTTAAGCTCCTGAAGTGATGAGGAACCGCCCTGTGCAACCCGAACTGACCCAACTTGGACTGGAGCGGAAATAGAGGGGGGGGGGGGGGTGCAAAATTTTTTTTTTATCGCGAGGCAACCGATTGAGACAGCGGTTGCCTGAAAGAATGTACGCTGGTTATAAAACCAAATCCCCGCCTCTATTTCCGCTCCAGTCCAAGTTGGGTCAGTTCGGGTTGCACAGGGCGGTTCCTCATCACTTCAGGAGCTTAAATACCGCGAGCCATCCGGTTGCCTCGCGGTCACTGAAACTAAGCGTCATTGCTCTGAATATACTGTAATGAAAGAAATTTTGCTTTATATAATAATTTCCTGTAAATTCTAATGATTTGTTTAGTTTTATTTAGCATACTCTTGTACGGAGCCGAGACCTGGACTTCGTATGCAAAACAGGAAAGTCGACTTAACTCCTTCCATATGCGCTACGTGCGCAGCTTACTGGGCCTCACATGGAGGGATAGAGTCACAAATGAGGCAGTTCTTGCTAGAGCTAAGCTTCCCAGTTTCACCGCCCTGCTTAAACAGCGACGTCTGCGGTGGCTGGGGCATGTGCATCGCATGGACTCTAAACGACTTTCGATGCAGGTCATGCTTGGCGCAGTTGCGGGTGCGAAGAGGAGTATTGGTCGACCACTGCTTCGCTTTAAAGATTGCGTGAAGCGTGACCTGATCTCATTTAACATCGGGCATGGCGTTTGGGAGAAGCTTGCTGGTGACAGGGACCAGTGGCGTAATATCCTCAAGGAAGGCTAGCAATTGCATGATGGGATCTGGTTCGACAAACTAGCCGATAAGAGGGTGAGACGGCAGGGTTGTAACACCAGCACATCAGTTGCAACATATAGCTGTGCAAAATGTGGGCGCGCTTGCCAGTCCCGTATTTGTTTGTACAGCCACCAAAGGAAGTGTCTAAGTTAATTTTGGACATTGCATCTAATCGTCTGCCATAGACGTTGCAGGCCAATGATGATGATGATTTAGCATGCAAATTTGAATGTTAGAATTAGTCAATTTAATTTAATTTATTCTATTGTTTTAATTTTGCAAGTTACTGTTTTATATTACACTAGCTGTGCCCGCGGCTCCGCCCGCGTGGAATTCGGTCTGTGTCAGTAAGCGGCTAATTCCTCTCCCGCTACCCTGGAGGCGGAACTTGAAGTAAAGTTGACAGATGACGCTAGAGGACAGTAGTCCTAATAAAATATTTTACAATTACCACTTAATGAAACTAACTACACTCAAAAATGAATACCTTTTTTTAGGCATGATTTAAACGACATAGAGTAGGTAGTAGGTGTATATCGGACGATACAGGACCACTTTTGTATTTATACGTTCATGTCCACGGCAAATATCATCCAAATCGATCCTCCCGTCAAATCAGTCTAAGCATGAAAGGTAAGAACAGGCGCTGTTGAAATTTGGGGGGGGGGGGGGGGGGGGCGGTTTACAAATGCAGAAATGATTTTTTCCTATTTGAGGTGCACTTGGAGGGGGGAGGGGGTCCATGACCCATGCAAGTTTAACTCAAGTGTATTGGCTACCCCCCCCCCCTTTTAGACGTTGAATTTGAGCATGATGAGATGAGAACCGGCCAAGAGCATGTCGGGCGATGCTCAGTGTAGTTTCGTAGAGGCCACCCTGTTACAAAACATCCGTTCAAAAGGTCGTTTATTAAGGGATATTTGATAGATAGATAGATAAACACTTTATTATTTGGCGACGCTTACGTCATTTTACTATTCGGCACTTCCTTTCACTATGCGTTTTTGACTGATAATTCAAAAACGGCTGAACCGATTTTATTCAATATAGTTTTTATTGAAAGTTCTTATCAGGCCTCACCAAATTTCAGCTTTCTAGTGCGAACGGTAACTGAGCTAGATCGCGGACAGACGGACACGGACATGGCGAAACTATAAGGGTTCCTAGTTGACTACGGAACCCTAAAAAGAGATAAATAGTAGTTTATGTAACTGTTACGTAATAAGGCCTAATTATGTACAGAAGCATACACTGCTTTAGCTGCTAGGAACGAAGTTATGTTATTTCATTTTTGAATTTTTTTTGGGATTTTTTTTTTGTATTTTTTTGAAATTGTTGAAATTTTAAAAATTTTATCTGAAATTTTTGAAATATTTGCCATTTTTTACTTTTAGGTTCCCGACTTTTTTCAGTTTTTCACTTTTATCACTTTGTCACTTCTCACTTTAACTTTTCACTACACTTCATTCACTTCACTTTATTCTATTTTATATATTTTTTATTTCATTCCATTTTACATGTTTCTCAATCGTATGGGTGTCGCGTTTTCGTGACGTGACGCTTTTTCGTGACGGTCACGTGATTTTTTTTCGCCTAGCCTCCCATCCGCGAACCGTCCGATAAGGAACTTCGTTCCAAAACTACCACCGGTTCTAACCCCACACCTCTGGCCCAAGAAGTATTATGACATTTATGACCGAAAAGAAACTCGACGGGACTTATTTTTTTCAAAACAGTAAGTAATACATTATTAGATCTTAAAGATACAAAATAATGCGTAGTTCTTCAAGAAGACATATCAAAACAGCTTGAGAGACAGATAATGTACCCATTGTTTAATTATAAAGAAAAATAAATCCTAATCTGACTGCTTCACAAAACGTTTGATATGTTTTCCTACCTAAACGGTGTCCTATAAATGTTAGATGATTTTGTAGTAGTTTTTTGGTTTGGGCCATGCATCTTTGTCCGTCATATATAGTCCTCGAACCTGGAATAATCCTTTGACATTCATGACATTTTCAAATATTTCTTAAGAGCGGGTAAAGGTAAATTTAAAGCATCGACGGGTATGTTATAAATATGAACACCTTGACCAAAAAATTACAAATTATTTCAATACCAAATTTCATCTAAATACGTACAGCGGTTATTGGTTGTTTCTTCCCCATGTAAACTTCCACCCCTTTTGCATCCGCTTAAGGGATAATTTCCGAGATAAAACTATTTTATTTCCTTTTCCAGAGCTCAAATTATCTCCATACCAAATTTTATCTAAATCGATTCTGCGGTTAATAATTCCCTATACAAATTTCCAACCCCCTTTTCATCCCTTTAGGGTTGATTTTGGGGTAAAAACTATCCTTTGTCCTTTCTCGAGACCCATACTATCTCCATACACATTTCCATCTAAATCAGTTCAGCGGTAAAAAATTCGTCATACCAACTTCCAACCCCCTTTTCACCCCCACAAGGGTTTGAAAACTATCCTATGACGTTTCTCGAGACTCAAATTATCTCCATACTCATTTCTATCTAAATCGTTTCAGCGGTTAAAAATTCTCCATACAAACTTTCAACCCCATTTTCACCCCCCACCAGGGTTGATTTTCGGGATTAAAACTATATATTATCCTTTCCCGGGACTCAAACTATCTCTATGCAAAATTTCATCAAAATCCGTTCAGCCGTTTTCACGTGATGCGCGGTCAAATAAACAGACAAACAGATAAACAGACAAACAGACAAAAATTCTAAAAATTGTTGTAACGTGTTCTGTTATCGATTCTAAGTATCCCCAGCCAACTTTTTTTCGATTATCTTCCATGTACAGACTTTCGACCCTCTTCAGCTTTATTATATGTATAGATAGTTTTTATTGAAAGTTCTTATCAGGCCTCACCAAATTTCAGCTTTCTAGTGCGAACGGTAACTGAGCTAGACCGCGGACAGACGGACACGGACATGGCGAAACTATAAGGGTTCCTAGTTGACTACGGAACCCTAAAAAGAGATAAATAGTAGTTTATGTAACTGTTACGTAATAAGGCCTAATTATGTACAGAAGCATACACTGCTTTAGCTGCTAGGAACGAAGTTATGTTATTTCATTTTTGAATTTTTTTTGGGATTTTTTTTTTGTATTTTTTTGAAATTGTTGAAATTTTAAAAATTTTATCTGAAATTTTTGAAATATTTGCCATTTTTTACTTTTAGGTTCCCGACTTTTTTCAGTTTTTCACTTTTATCACTTTGTCACTTCTCACTTTAACTTTTCACTACACTTCATTCACTTCACTTTATTCTATTTTATATATTTTTTATTTCATTCCATTTTACATGTTTCTCAATCGTATGGGTGTCGCGTTTTCGTGACGTGACGCTTTTTCGTGACGGTCACGTGATTTTTTTTCGCCTAGCCTCCCATCCGCGAACCGTCCGATAAGGAACTTCGTTCCAAAACTACCACCGGTTCTAACCCCACACCTCTGGCCCAAGAAGTATTATGACATTTATGACCGAAAAGAAACTCGACGGGACTTATTTTTTTCAAAACAGTAAGTAATACATTATTAGATCTTAAAGATACAAAATAATGCGTAGTTCTTCAAGAAGACATATCAAAACAGCTTGAGAGACAGATAATGTACCCATTGTTTAATTATAAAGAAAAATAAATCCTAATCTGACTGCTTCACAAAACGTTTGATATGTTTTCCTACCTAAACGGTGTCCTATAAATGTTAGATGATTTTGTAGTAGTTTTTTGGTTTGGGCCATGCATCTTTGTCCGTCATATATAGTCCTCGAACCTGGAATAATCCTTTGACATTCATGACATTTTCAAATATTTCTTAAGAGCGGGTAAAGGTAAATTTAAAGCATCGACGGGTATGTTATAAATATGAACACCTTGACCAAAAAATTACAAATTATTTCAATACCAAATTTCATCTAAATACGTACAGCGGTTATTGGTTGTTTCTTCCCCATGTAAACTTCCACCCCTTTTGCATCCGCTTAAGGGATAATTTCCGAGATAAAACTATTTTATTTCCTTTTCCAGAGCTCAAATTATCTCCATACCAAATTTTATCTAAATCGATTCTGCGGTTAATAATTCCCTATACAAATTTCCAACCCCCTTTTCATCCCTTTAGGGTTGATTTTGGGGTAAAAACTATCCTTTGTCCTTTCTCGAGACCCATACTATCTCCATACACATTTCCATCTAAATCAGTTCAGCGGTAAAAAATTCGTCATACCAACTTCCAACCCCCTTTTCACCCCCACAAGGGTTTGAAAACTATCCTATGACGTTTCTCGAGACTCAAATTATCTCCATACTCATTTCTATCTAAATCGTTTCAGCGGTTAAAAATTCTCCATACAAACTTTCAACCCCATTTTCACCCCCCACCAGGGTTGATTTTCGGGATTAAAACTATATATTATCCTTTCCCGGGACTCAAACTATCTCTATGCAAAATTTCATCAAAATCCGTTCAGCCGTTTTCACGTGATGCGCGGTCAAATAAACAGACAAACAGATAAACAGACAAACAGACAAAAATTCTAAAAATTGTTGTAACGTGTTCTGTTATCGATTCTAAGTATCCCCAGCCAACTTTTTTTCGATTATCTTCCATGTACAGACTTTCGACCCTCTTCAGCTTTATTATATGTATAGATGTATAGATTATCATTGTAACCTACCATCTGTGGAAGAGCAGTATCTCTTGATGCAAGTATCAAAAATATTTATATTAACGAGATACTAGCTCAGCTACTGTAAGTTACACAATAAATTATCTTATTTATTATTTTTAACTAAACAAACCACTCAAAGTTATGTAATATCTAAAGGAAGACATTATTAGTTAATGAACGATAACAACTTTGCATATTTATTTGTTTGACCAAGTCATCACAACTGGCGTAGTCAGTAGCAGAAGCAGCTTAGTGGGTGAGGTGTTCAAAATTACGTTCACTCACTCTTATTCTCTGAACAATAAAGTAGTGTCAAGAAATTACAGTCTTTCATATTTATTTAGTTGAACTAGTCAATCCACTGGAATAAGTTATTTAATTTAAACATCTAACCAAAGACATTCATTAATAAACGATAACAGCCTTTCAATGTAACTTTTCCCATCTGTGCCCACCGTGGACCGAAGGGAACAGTTTGTTTTCCATTTGTGCCTAACCCACGTGACCACAGACGGAGACAGGTGAGAATATACTCAACAAAAACATCAATAAATGATAAGACTTACAATTTACTTCTTTAAACTTGTCGATCCACTACTGGGATAAGTAATGTAATCGTATATGAAAGCTATTTGAATCCACAACACCACAGACAGCTTTTTGAATTCGGCACAAAACATAAATATACATGTCCATGTAAAATTCAATAATTGACTACAAAATGCACTTATCTTCGACATTTTGCTTTGTTTGAGAGGATCATCGCCATCGCGGTTGAGCGGTGAGAGTTAAACACAAACAAAGACAGTGACACGGCGCGTCGTGATTGGTGGACCCGCTCGCGCTGCCTGCGCACAAGACTCCCGCGCCAATCTCCATGCGTTCAAATTACGAATTGAACTGATAAGTTCATAAAACTTACAGCGATTGATAAATTCGTTATTTCTTTTTATTAAACACTAGCTTTCCGCCCGCGACTTCGTCCGCGTATAATACGGTTCCTCATACAGAGTTTCATATCCAATTTTATCTTCTTAACTAACTTTTGTTAATCCCCGAACCATCTTCTTAATCTATTTATACTTATAGCTATACAAACTTTCAACCCCTTTTTTACCCTGTTAGACGTTGAATTAAAAAAAAATGCTGAAATTACTTTGCTACGTGAGCTAGTAAGCTATGAGCTATCGGCTATTTTCTAGCCCAAGAAACGAACAAAAGATAATCGCTTCCGTGTAAATAAAAGAGAGAGATATATATTTATAGTTCATCGCTGGCTGTTCACACTGCGATGAACTATAAATATACATCTCTCTCTTTTATTTACACGGGAACGATTATCTTTTGTTCGTTTGTTGGGCTAGAAAATAACCGATAGCTCATAGTTACTCGCCCGCGGTGGGACCAGTGCCTTATACCTAAATCTACACCAAAATCCGATATATTTTTTTATAAGGAGTAGTTCTCAGAGTATTCTAACCGACTACAAAAAATTGGCCACTTGTGAGTTATCGAAGCTGATTTTGCTCGCGTACCCCCTAAAAAGACTGATTGGGTCGCGAACTCGCGAAGCAATGGAAAAATACGATACAGTGGAACATACTTACAATTTAAAGCCTTGTCGTTTTGAATTAAGGTCTATTTTTCATTGAATGAATGACATTCAAAATTTGCTCTGACAAATCAGTGTTCAAAATTTTCCTTGGTACACTACCTTTACTTTACCGACCTAAAGTACTTTACCATTTAGATGATTTTAAGATAAGTATAATTGTTAAAAAACAATTTGGATAATTTGAAAAGTTCAGGGAAATAACGATGACAACATTATAGACTTTTTGTTTTTAAAGGGGCTACAAAATTTTGAAATTTAAAACATTTGGGAAGTAAGAAAGGACTTTTTGAAATCCAACCCCGGGGTAAAATAGGATTTAAAGTTTTACCGACTTGTATGCAAATAAGTTGCAGCTAAGAATATATTGAACCGCATCAAGATCCTTTTTCTATTAACATTGTAAAGTCAATTAAAAAGAATAAATTGCTACGTTGTGTACCGCAATAGTACACAAAACAAGATTGCAGCGAACAACAACAATCTTTCCATTGATTAACCCAGAGCCAGAGCAGTCCTATTACAAGCACTGTTTGTATGTTAGGATTTATGGTCTCGGCTAGCGTGGTTGATAATGCTGTAGCATCCGAGTTGACAGTGGCGGCGCGGCGGCGCGTAGCGGTGCCGATTTAGCAAGGGTTGCATGTGTGAATTGGAACGTGGAGATATGTCACGGATAGCTGCTTCGAACTATGGGGTAGCTAAGTTAATACTAGCTGGAGAATGGAGTAGCGTTGATGACCACGCCAAGTATTTGGACATGGATTTTGCAATGTGGAAATACCGTCTTGTACGTCATATACTTATAATAAACTTGGCGTTTAAACTAATTAATGCCTCCTAGCCTAGGTAGTGACCCTGCTTACGAAGCAGGAGGTCCCGGGTTCGAATCCTAGTCAGGGCAATTATTTGTGTGTTTATCACAGATATTTGTTCCTGAGTTATGGATGTTTTCTACGTATTTAAGTATTTATCCATATTTATCTATTATACACGGTGCTCGTGAGGATTGCGAGAGATTTTAACAGTGTATTCCTGATCATAATCGGAGACTAAAATATCATATAAACTTTTCTGGAATTCGCCTAGTTTCAGAGTTACTACCAATTAAATAAAAAAACATTTTTTATTGTGACTCAGTGCAAAACGCTTTTTTGATGGTGATTTCACCCTTTATGGGGTCTAGTCTAGACATTCTTATTGACAGATATCAAAGTGCCAAAGAATACTTTACGTAAACTATTTTTTACGAAAAAAAATGTACTGATTTATTTTAATCGACAATTTTACCAATAACATTTATGTCTCCATGTTCAAAAGCATTTAAAAAATCGAAAAAAAAACAACAAAAAATATTATTTTTTTGGCGAAATTGACCTAAATTCATATAACATTTATTACTCCTTATGACCTCAGGAATTCGTGGTTAAAATCTCTCGCAATGCTCACGAGCACCGTGTATAAATCGTCGTCTAGTATCCATAACACAAGCCTAATTGAGCCTACCTACATCTCGCAAGCGATAACACCGTTTTTGATCAGCTCCGTTTACCACTAATTATTAAAATAGTTAATGTTGTTTATAAAAGTTGTACAGTACACCAGTGCGTAGTGCGTGTTTTCATCTTTCCTAATTATTAAACAGTACTCGAAAACAGTCGTGTAAAATAAAGTTTTGATAGTGCCAAAAATCACTTCACTTCGTTTCAACAACTCCCGAGTAACGTAAACAAAGCGCGCGACTCATCTACCCGCCAGTTGCACCGTAACAACTCGCCCAGTACCAAGACACCGAGTTAGCGCTGTCGTTTACGTATCGCTAAGGTTTCGTGGTACGGGAACTTTGAGATTAGTGAAATAACCAGCAACTTCTGACAGAATGGAATGCGTTAAGTGCCCGAAACCTCTAGCAGAGAAAGATGCTATCAGATGCTCCGGTTGTCAACTATATATGCACTTTACCTGTGCCGATATGCAGGAGTCAGACTTTAGAAAAATACTTCCTATGAATAAAATTAAATGGAAATGCCCAGCATGCAAAGTGAAAAAAAATCAACCGTCCACTATTACTACGTCCAATTTTGGATCCCCAAAACAGCCCTTGGATGCAAGCACGTCAATATTGAATGTTGACACTGACTACCTTACTTGGACACCAAATTCCTAGTATTGCGTCAGCAGTGGCGCGATGACATTAATGAAGCCATCAGAGAGGCAACAAGGACCCTACAAGGTGATATGGAAAAACTCGATAGCCGACTAAGTAAGTGCGAGGAAAATGTACAGCGGTTAGACGAAAAACTTGAATCCTTGGAGGCACAAGATGACAGCTGGGTAAGGCAGGAGAATGAGCGACTCCGAAGAGACCTGGATGTCCTGCAGACAAAATTCGATGATTTAGACCAGTCGGCGCGTATTTGTAACGTCGAAATACAAAATATCCCCGAAAAAAGAGGCGAAAATCTCGTGCAGTTGGCCAGTGTAATTGGAAAGCTTATTGGGGTAGAGCTTTCGGACGAAAAAATTAAAGCTATTCACCGCACGGCGCACAATGTACCCAGCGACCGCCCGAAGAACATCGTCATCCAACTCAGCAGCAGGCGACTACGCAATGACGTCATAGCGGCTGCGCGCGCGCGCCGTGAGCTCTCCACCGCCGACCTTTTTCCCAAGACTACTACAGCTGACGTCGCGGGTGTTAAACGGTTTTATATAAATGAACACCTGACTCTGAAAAAAAAAATTCTGTTTGGTCAGGCGCGCAAACAGGCCGGTGAAAAGGACTATAAATACGTATGGGTTAAAAATGCTAACATAATGGTGCGAAAAACTGATGACTCGCGTGTTATTCATATCCGCAGTGATAGCGACTTATTAAAAATGTGACTATATTTTTTTAAATGGCGGAATAACTTGTTTTTGTGTATTATATATAAGTTTAATTGGTTTTACTATGTATTTGTTGCGGCCGGGAGAAAATTTATAATTTATTACATCTGGTTCAATAGCTTATCGTATAATGAATAACTCATGTATCTCTATTTATTACCAAAACTGTGGTGGTCTCAAATCTAAACTTAGCGATTTAAGACAAAGTTTATTGTCATCTAGTTATGATGTTATAGTTTTGGTTGAGACATGGCTAAATGAGTCCGTACATGATGCAGAGATCATCAACAGCGATTATAATCTCTTCCGACGCGACCGTAATTCGCAAACCTCACTTAAAAAGCGTGGCGGTGGGGTTTTGATTGCAGTTAGGAAACATATTAATGTCACAAGGCGAGTGGACTTAGAGGCAAACGATCTTGAGGAGATATACCTCCAGTTTCCAATAACGGCAGATAACTTAATCATGTGTGCTTGCTATTTACCTCCTTCATCCAAAAAAGAAATTTATGAAAAACACTTTTTAAAAGTACAAGACGTTTTCTCTAAAATGTGTCCTTGCAGACTACTTTTAATAGGCGATTATAACCTACCTGGCACCGAGTGGTTATTTATTGACAACACGCCTCCTAGTTCACCTCAAAATAGTGACAACGAAATAATTAAATTGCTTTCCTATACAATGGCTTTCACCAATATAAAGCAGTTCAATCATATCATGAATGAAAACAACAGAACTTTAGACTTAGTTCTCAGCAATATACAAGGATGTCGTTTGTTGAAATCCATTGATCCGTTGCTCCACAATGTACCACATCATCCCTCACTGAACATAATATGTGACTTCTCACAACCTAAATCGTTGGGTATGGCTCCTAGGCTTAAACGTAACTTTCACAAAGCGGATTATAATAAAATATTATCCGAATTAAATTCCATCGACTGGATATCAGAATTTGGCCAGAAGGATTCTGAAAGCTGTGTCTCCATATTTTACAATGAAATTTACAAAATCATCGACGCTTTTATTCCTGTATCAAATCATAAAAATATGCGCTACCCTGTCTGGTTTTCAAAAAGTCTGGTTAGTACGCTTAGACGCAAACAAAAAATACACCGACGTTGGACTATATATGGGTCTCAACGTGACTATCAGGAATTTTCACTCCTGCGTGCCAGAGCCAAAATTCAGTTTCAAAACTGCCTCAATAACTATACAAAAAACGTAGAAACATCAATAGGTAATAACATTAAGCAGTTTTGGAAGTACTCTGCGAGTCTGCGACATACAAATACAGGTTATCCTCAAACAATGACATTAGAAAATAGGTCTTCTAACTGTCCAGAACAGATATGTAACCTGTTCGCAGGATATTTTCAATCAGTGTTTGAAACAAATTCCCCGAATAGTTATAACTTAGATATGCTTGAGCAGGCTGATGACAATAACTCCATTAATATCTTATCGTGTATTGCATTTTCAACAGACGAAGTCTGCTCAGCCCTTAAAAAAATTGATGCAAATAAAGGCCCAGGTCCCGATTCACTCAGCCCAGTTTTCGTGAAACGGACTAGTCACGCATTAGCGTTACCGTTACAACTCATATTTAATAAATGCTTAGCAGAAGGAATATTTCCCCAAAAATGGAAAGCGGCAAACGTGAATTATTCATAAATCTGGTTCCAAAGACAATATTCAGAACTATCGCCCTATATCTATTTTATCTTGTATTCCCAAAGTCTTTGAAAAATTGAAACACTCGCGTGTTTACGAGTTTATTAAAAATTCTATACTCGTTGAACAGCATGGGTTTGTCAAAGGTAAATCCACAGCCACTAACCTCATTATTTTTACCGATTTCATCTTTCGATCCTTAGATGAGACACAGCAAGTTGATACAATATACACAGACTTTCAAAAAGCCTTTGATAAAGTGGACCACATGATACTTTTGAACAAGTTGTCATATAATGGTATAAAGGGGAGTCTCCTCAGATGGTTTGCCTCATACCTACAGAATCGCACCCAATCTGTTGTTATGAACGGGTTTACATCTTTCTCAACCGCTGTAACATCTGGCGTACCTCAGGGCTCAATTTTAGGGCCATTATTATTTGTCATATTTATGAATGATATTTCGACCTGTTTTAAGCATAGTAATATATTATTATATGCTGATGATCTCAAAATATATAAAAGGGTGCACTGCTTTGAAGATACTATCCTACTTCAAGAAGACTTGAATAGATTTAATGACTATTGCTCCAAAAATAAACTATTTTTAGCTTTGAACAAATGTAAACACATAATATTCACACGAAAAAAAAATATAATCCATAACTCGTATCACTTAGATCAAAAAAATCTGGAAACTACTAAAAGTATGCGTGATCTGGGGTTACAACTTGATTCTAAATTAACTCTTGATATACACGTAGATAATGTTGTAAGAAAAGCGTACCAAATGTTTGGCTTCGTAATACGCACAACTAAACCGTTTAAAAAGCAGAACACCTTTATCCTGCTATATCAGTCATTGGTGAGATCATGTCTTGAGTATGCCTCAGTAGCATGGAACCCATACTATAATGTTTATGTAGATAAGGTTGAGATGGTGCAAAAGAAATTTCTTCGTTTTCTAAACTTTAAAATGAGGTACCCACGTCGCTCATATACTGGTCTTCTGATCAAATACAATATGCTGTCTCTAGAGAACCGACGGGCCGTCGCTGACGCATTGATGCTGCGCAACATCTGCTTAGCCGATGTAGACTGCCCGCAGCTGCTCGCGTCCGTACATTTCCGTACTCCGCGGAAGTTGACCAGGTCCAAGCATTTATTCAGCTTACCCATTACACAATCTAACGCAGGGAAGCGGGCTCCCATGTATAGAATTTGCGACCACCACAACAAGCTACTTTCTCATGTCGACCTATTCTCATGCTCCCGCGCCTCATTCAAGGCTGCTGTCATAGAAACATTAAAAAATTGATAACATAAATTACCAGTAAAATAAGTTTATTTTTCTGACTACTTTATACTTTTGATACATGTTATTATGATATTGTACTGTGATCCAACTTACTCATAACTAAATGAAGTCAATTCGACCACTGAAAGTAGGTCAATTTTTAACTTGCAATGTTATGACTCAATATCTAACTTACTTAAGATAGGATAAGTTTAGTTCAAAATTAGGTGTAGACCATTGTTTGCATGTTGCTAGGTTTATATTCTAATACCATCAATGTTCTCAGTGAGATATGTCTAAGGGAACATCTTAATCTAGTTACGTATTTTCTATTTATAATCTTCTTCACTTGTATGCT
This sequence comes from Pammene aurita, assembly GCA_947086415.1. Lineage (NCBI taxonomy): Eukaryota > Metazoa > Arthropoda > Insecta > Lepidoptera > Tortricidae > Pammene > Pammene aurita. Next base: position 18,141,546 of record OX352301.1, on the reverse strand, counting down.
TCCGTTGTATCTCCTTATAATAAAATAAAATAAAATACTGTGGGCCTAGGTCGATTTGTGTAAGATTGTACTATAATATTTATTATATTTATAATGACATCTCTTCAAAGGCGCAGTTGATGAGAGTTAGCGTAAGATAGGTATGAAACACCCATTATTCCCATACTTAACTTATTGGGTGTCTACAACTCTAGAACACGATTTAAATTTTTTTGTATGGACACTTTCGTTTCTATGGAAACTACGTCGTTTTATCACGGCAAACAAATGAAAAGTCCTTTATCTACACCCATATCATAAATCCTCTATTCTGCGTTCGGAAACCGTATTTATTACCACCATTATTGCAACATTATCTGTAACAGTGTGGTAAGAACGTATGAAAATTCATTACCACATCGATATAACGATAACGTTATGAAAATCAGCCCTCCTCCCCGACCGCCGGCACAATCGAGTTGGCCATGGCGGTGCAATGGCGGTCATTCTAATGGTTTCGGAACACATAGTTTAGGATGTTATTCAATCAAATACAAACATTGAAAACATTGAAAAAAAAAATAATCAACCCAGTTGGACTTGAACCAACATCGATACGCCTTACCGGGGCTCGATATCGCTTTACCAATTAAGCTATGGGTTCAGTTACCGAGCTGACGAAATTCTCAATGCCTTCAATCATCTTAACATACTAATGTATGAGTGGAATACACACTTTAAAAAAACATGTAAAATAATTATGAGTTGATAGCAGGCGCCATCTGTTATTTCCGTTGTGACACTTGTAAAAGGGTCAGCGGGAAGGGTATCTAACTCTAGTGGTTGGCACCTAGATGTCGCTTACGGCTGCTATAAAGTCGATGTAAAAATAAATGCAAAAAGATGATTGAAGGCATTGAGAATTTCGTCAGCTCGGTAACTGAACCCATAGCTTAATTGGTAAAGCGATATCGAGCCCCGGTAAGGCGTATCGATGTTGGTTCAAGTCCAACTGGGTTGATTATTTTTTCAATGTTTTCAATGTTTGTATTTGATTGAATAACATACTAATGTATGAGTGGAATACACACTTTAAAAAAACATGTAAAATAATTACATAGTTTAGGATTTATAATATGTGTTTAGATAAAGCAGTATGTTCAACTGTACGTAATTAGGCCTTAATACACTCGTGTGATCTTATTATGAAACTCGCCTGGGGCTCGTTTCATAAAACTACACTCGTATTTTAAGGACCCTTACTATTATTACTTAGCAGTTACATAAACTACTATTTCTACTCGTACATAAAAGGTTCCAATCTATCGCAACCTTAAAGCCCTTTGAAAAAAATGCACATGTAAACTACACCGTGGTATTTGTTGTAAGTACTACTTCAAATAGCAAATGAAACTGAAATGTATTTAAAAGTCTTGATAAATGTCGATTAACACACGAAAATCGGCCGGTTTAACGTACAAATTTGTCCAGGTTTCACGATGTTAGATGAGTTGACAGCGCAGCGCGGCGCGGTGCGAACGATAGCAATTTAGCAGGGTACCGTGTGAACTGACCTTTATATTCTCAAATCCGTAGCTCACTTAACGCTGTTATTGAAAAATAAACCTTGGTTATTATGGAATACAGTCTAGTTTAAAAGGAAAGCTGAAGAGAGATAAGCGGTTTGCTAGATTGTAGAAATTATTTCAGGTAGAGCCGTGCAGTAGAGCAGACACGTACATGGAAGTATTGCCTTCCAATTGAGAATAGGTCCATTATTCACAAACTAGTATAGATGCATGTATAAGTGAACTCCGATTGCATGTGCTTTTTATGAATGTAGAGGTCCAATTAAAAGAACTTGTTCACGATCGAGTAGGTACATCGAGTGCTACGCCTTAGATCTCGAGGTAAAGACGTCCATGGTCATATAAATTAGATGAACTAAGAGTACAATCAAATTTCGCTTTTGTTTTGGGCCTTATGCCTAGTCGGTTACTCGTACTGAGTTCTGTTACTAGGTTTCTGACTGATAAAATATAAAATAAAAAAATTAAGCAATGATTTAATAGCTTAATTTCTAATGAACATAATATGGTATATTAATATACAAATCAGATGGGAAATTTATTGGAAATCCTTGTAAAGCTTAAGATTGCCTGAAGACGCAAACACGCGGCAAATTTATGAAAATACTTTACAAAAGCGAATCAAATAAATATTGCACCTGTGTTTAGAAGGTTCCATGGCTTGTTTGTAAGAAACCTGTTTATTATAGGTAATTTCGTGACCACCATTTAGTTTTCTTGCGATTTTATCGTACAGATATTTTCATTTGAAACATTGCCTATTTTTAAGTTTTGCACAAAAGACATAGATTTAGACTGCTATGGGTCAAGCAGACTTGCAACATGTAGTCTAGTATTTTATCGAGCAGACTCACGTGAACAATACATATATAAAATTGAAGCTAAATAATACAGCTACCGAATTGTGCAAGTAATTTTGACGTTCATTTTTTACGCCTTTTTCTGAGTGTATAAAGAATTCTGAAAAACTGCGACAATAATTTTCATTTCAATATATTGTAATCTATTGACAATTAAATAAGCTTTTAAATTATATACACGAATAATTAAAATGTTGCTACCTATTCCTATTTATTTAGTGAAAACTCTAGTAACAGAACTTGGTAACCGACTAGGTAGTTAACTAAGAGGGAACGCCTCAAGCAAGTCTGCCTTTTGTAGTCATGTTTTGTGCAATAAACTCCAAATAAATAAATATTATAATATTGTAATGGAAAAGTTTAAAAGTCGGAGTATGAAGCAAGTTTACAACGTATTTGCTCCAGGCAATAATGGTAAGTTATTTTGTTTTACCGGATGTTGTTGACGTGACTCGGAGTTTAGCAGAATTTTACTGATTCTTTCAAGATTTAAACTAGAACTTCCTAGTTTGAGAGCAACGCACATAATAGTTGTATTTATTTATCCGTGCAATGTAGACATGCTGCAACATCAAAGGTAATAAGTTGTGCAGGTAGGTTAGGGTGTAGGTTCCCTTTAAAACTACTAATCCTTACACCCAGCCAGTTCGACTTGGACACGTCCGAGGTCAGATATAATCCACACGAAGTCACCATTCCACTCGACTTTCCAGGATCTTCGTTTCACCGATAACCCGTTTACTGTCGGTAAGCGGTTTACTGGTGGGGTGATATTCTAAGTGGATTGGTGGAGTGAATTTTCTTACCGATAGACGGATATATTCTGAATTTAAAATAACTTTTAGATAATAATATAAACTTAAAAACTGCAAATCAGAAAATATTAAACAAAATTATTTGTTTTGTTCGTAAAGACGGACAAAATAAATAAAGAAATATTATGACACATCAATGACAAATCAACCTAGTCCCACAGTAGGTAAGCTCAGGCTTGTGTTGTGGGTACTAAGGGATAGATACAGTTAATACTTATATACTTACAAAGAAAATATCCTTAAGTAACTCAAGAACATCCATGATAAACACACAAATAAATGCCCTTACCAGGGTTTTAACCCGGTACCTTTACTGTTTCGTAGGCAGGGTCACTACTGACAGTACCGACTAGGCTAGGAGGCCAAGGGACAAAAGATCCTTAACAAACAGATCCCAGGCCGTATTCTAACTTTAAAACACTTTAAGATACGATCCAACTCCAATACAACTACAATGCCTTACGCAATATAAGCAATACAGCTAACTCCTAAACGCCAGAATTTGCTTGAAAATTATTCCAATGTATCTCCAATACAACCCCACTATTGGTTGATTATAAATTTGTTGTGTGTTGGAGTCGTGTTGGGGATAGATTGTATTTTTGTACTGATTTGTACACGATTTTTACTAATTATTTTGATATAAACGGGACTTAATCGCGTACACCTACTTTTATTATTTTCCTGACGTTTCAAACGTTTTGTAACATGTGGGTGTACGCGATTAAGTCCCGTTTTTGTCAAAATAAAGACTGTATTTTTAATGAATAGTTTATGTATCTTTTTAAAGTATGAATGCCACCCGTTTGTGTTATTTATATCACGCAATGATATAAATAACACAATCGATTACATATTTCATTATAAGTACCTACCTTCTTTTGTTCGTTTACACAGATACGCTTTTTAAATATAGGTAAAAGTTATTTTTGTTGTTGTGATAAGAGTCCTAAAATCAATTTAATCGTCCCGCTTAACTTTCCGAGCACCTACGAACACGGCTCCAAACTAACAGCAACGTGTTGTAAACCCAATAAAGAAATGATATTTGAAGTTCCTTTTCCCCCTAACTTGTAAACCTCACTCAATTTGCCAGTTTCCCTTAGGAGATTTGATTACCGGAACCTCCGCTTATCCGCTTTCTTACGACGTAATTTTATTGTTCTGGGATACGCGTTTGATGTCAAAAGTAATTTACTGGATGGTTCGATGAGCAGGTATGTTGTGGAAATTTCGCATGGTGCACTGAAACCATTGCATTTATGCTCTTCTTACTCTAGAAATACAAGTAGGTAATTAGTGTAAAAGTGCGCTGTAGGTACCTTCGAAACTAGTGCAAAAGTTGGTTATTTCCCAAATTAATTGAACCAATCGCCATTCCGATTCCGGTATTATTAATTGCGTTTGATGTTTCTACAACTGCTGAACAGCTATTGAGTCGTCAAACAAGTTAATAAAAATAAAATAAAAGCGGTTTATTGTAAATGGGTGGAATTTCGCCGATGGATATTTTAAAAACGTACAGCGCATATGAAAAATTAAAGCTAGCGTTTTATTTGAGTAGGTGAACGGGATTTCTGTCGGCATAAATGTTTTTTTTTTGGAATAGGAATTTGGTGTGCGAGAATCACAGCAGACGAGGACATCGACCAAAATTACTGAGGCTGAAGGACGAGTCAAAGTAAGGGCTTACAAACGACGGTTGAAAGACGAGACAAAGTTAGGGGTTGTGTTGGGGTTTGATCGAGGCAAAAATTCATTACATCAATTTTGTAACGAGTAAGAGTCAGACATCGCCCTCTACTCTCTTTCGAACCGCATGTTCTGTTTAATTAAATAGCTCACTTCTACGTGGCGAAAATACGGTAAAAAAATTAGTATGTCTATTGCTGCTACGGCCGTTGTGAAAATATTTTAGTAGTTTATACCTTTGTTGTCTTTCTTTCTAGCCATCTGCCCTTACATTGTTACATTCCACGAGGTACGCTGCGGCCTATTAAATTGGGACGAGGATCATTGAGGAAATGTGGCGCGTCGGCATGCGACTGTCGACTGGCAGTATGCAACGAGTACATAATAATATACTAAAGCCTGACCAGAAATATACGATCATGCGCCATGTTGCGGAATTTCATTGGAACTAATTTCTTACACTAGCAGTAATTTTAATGACAGACTGATATGCATGTGTGAGTGCATGCGATTGGATATCACTCATGTCAGTGTCATTGACGCGGTTCACTTGAATAATAATAAAGTGTTGAATATTAAATAATAAACGACAAAAAATCCCAAAATTATCCATAGTCAAGAGCGAAACATTGTAAATAGTGTATATATGTAGTTAGTTAGTTATCCTGGGCGTTTTTCCGCAAGTCGACATCAAGTGTGCCTATTTTTGCCTGAAACGGGGGTACCACTATTATTCCAACCACCCCAGCTCCTCTACGAAGCCCAGCAGAGCTTTCAGGTTGCCTGCCGCCTCGCGCAAGGTGCCTGGGGTCCCTAGGTGTTTAGTTATGTATACTTCTACCTGTTTTGCAGTCCAGCAGAATGTGTTTTGTTGTTACATCCGCCTCCATGCATGCTCTGCACATGGGGCTGTCTGTCCTACCTATTGTGAAGTGGTGTTTGATTAGTGTGTTGTGTCCTGTTATCAGTCATACTAATTTGCGTAGTTGGGGTCTTCTTGTCCTCAAAAAATGTTTTGGTATAGTGGGTCTCAAATAGTGTATATAATAAACTGCTGTAAATATCACGCTCGGGAATGAAACTATTTAGCTGTGAAACATTTTCAAATTAACATCAGAGCTGACAGGTAAACAAATCAAGATGTCACCATACCATAGAGCTCTATAACTATACTGAACTGTTGCCATATAAATGAGAATAATAGCGCCCTCTTGACAATAATCATATATTTCTGGTCAGACTTTACATGTCTACTTAATTCACTTATTCAATACATAAACACTAAATAACGTGTAGGTAGCTAGTTAATTATACGGATGCTGCTGGCAAGGAAGTTAAGATTTTCACTGTGAAGTCTTCATGTCACTTATTTTACATCTAATTAATTATATACTCTTTTATTGATGTAATTTAAACACAACCGTACGTTACAAAGCCGTACATTGTGTTTTATGGGCTTAAGCAGTCGGGCTGTCGATCGCTGGTTGCGTTAACCAGCGATCGACAGCCCGACTGCTTCCGGCCAGGCGTCCTACACTATATTGTACTACAACTACAACACTATACCGAGGGTTGCGAGGTGAAACCCGATAACTCGAGCTAATAGGTTTTTGAAAATAGAACAATAAGCTGACGTACGTTAGGTGGTTATTTAAATAAAAATTATTTCTTCTTATCGGGTTTCACCTCGCAACCCTCGATACTTTTTAACCAGTAGTCCGCCTCGAACAAAGACTCGCGATTCTTACAAACGAATTGACCAGTATAACAAGACTCTTAACAAGACCTTTGTATCCAGAATCTCCTGGTCAATTCAGTATATTTAAGAACTGTCTAATTATATTCATCTCAGCTACAACCCCAACAAATTACACGAATACCAGAAAAACGTTACTAATGTTATCGTGGAACAAACAATCAGAATCAAAAAGCCTTCGAAATGCACGGACGTCCCAGTAGCTAGCTGACAGTTCTGTTGTGTCCGAAGTTGCCTGTATGAACCTCGTTTCACTGCGCTCCCTTGTTGGAATACATGGAATATTACATTTTCAAAAGTCATGGACCCACTTCAGCTAATTGCGTCCAAGTTAGAATGTTGTAATATTAGTGGAATTAAAAATTGTACAATGTATGTGCACATTGTCGAACGAGGCGGAGCGTAAGCGAAGTGAAGTTCTTACAGACAACTTCGGACATAACAGAACTGTCAGCTGGCTAGCTGGACATCTGTGCAGTTCAATGGCTTTTTGATTTTAAATAGTTGTCGCGCGATAACTTTAGTAACGTTTTTCTGATCTATATGAAATTGGTTGGGGTTGCAGTAGAGCTCAATACAATTTGAGAGTTCGTTCATGAGCATGATCGATCAAAGGGGTTATTGAGCTAGAAGGCTCGAAAAAAATCATCAATAGGGTCTTGTTATATTAGTAAACTCGTTTGCAACAAAATCGCGAGTTTCTTAGTTCGAGGCTGACTACTATTTAGTATAACTAGACAAATAGACTTGCGTCATGACTCAAATAGAATATTATTGCGTTATTATGTACCGTTTACAGTAGAGTGCACTGTTGATTGCCTTGCTGTTTAAGTATTTATTTATATTAGTATGCAGCCAGTGTTGGCCGAACGTTAGTGTAATTGAAAATTAAAAATTGAAGATTGAAACACGTTAGTTAAAATTGAACACTAATAGTTTAATGCAAATTGATTTCAATTAGAATTGAAATTAATTGTAACTAACGTGTTAATCCTTTGCGAATAACTAATAATTGAAGATATTTAATTTTTAGTCTTTCTCAAAAATTTAAACATTAATATAATTTTTAGTGTAGATTGAATTGGTAATTGACATTAATAATTTACCTAACTAAACGCGAATTTAGGTTAAGCTACGAGGTTTTGATTTTTGTTTCGTATTTGTCTCTGGACTCAGGGGCTTGTATTAATAAGCAATGGGACCGGTATCCTAAGATGGAGGTCATGCTGGACCCTGGGGATCCCAACTGGATCTCGGGTTTGGTGCATCATAGACTCATGATGTTTGGGCTCATTCGACTTGTACTGATGAGCAGATGGTACCGGTATCAAAATCTGGAGCTCATGCTGGACCCTGGGGATCCCTACTGGATCTCGGGTTTGGCGCATCATAGACTCATGCTGTTTGAGCTCATTCAACTTGTACTGAAGAGCAGATGGTACCAGTATCAAAATCTGGAGCTAATGCTGGACCCTGGGGATCCCTACTGGATCTCGAGTTTGGCGCATCATAGACTCATGCTGTTTGGGCTCATTCGACTTGTACTGATGAGCAGATGGTACCGGTATCAAAATCTGGAGCTCATGCTGGACCCTGGGGATCCCTACTGGATCTCGGGTTTGGCGCATCATAGACTCATGCTGTTTGGGCTCATTCGACTTGTACTGATGAGCAGATGGTACCGGTATCAAAATCTGGAGCTCATGCTGGACCCTGGCGATCCCTACTGGATTTCGGGTTTGGCGCATCATATACTCATGCTGTTTGGGCTCATTCGACTTGTACTGATGAGCAAATGGTACCGGTATCAAAATCTAGAGCTCATGCTGGACCCTGGGGATCCCTACTGGATCTCGGGTTTGGCGCATCATAGACTCATGCTGTTTGGGCTCATTCGACTTGTACTGATGAGCAGATGGTACCGGTATCAAAATCTGGAGCTCATGCTGGACCCTGGGAATCCCTACTGGATCTCGGGTTTGGCGCATCATAGACTCATGCTGTTTGGGCTCATTCGACTTGTACTGATGAGCAGATGGTACCGGTATCAAAATCTGGAGCTCATGCTGGACCCTGGCGATCCCTACTGGATTTCGAGTTTGGCGCATCATATACTCATGCTGTTTGGGCTCATTCGACTTGTACTGATGAGCAGATGGTACCGGTATCAAAATCTAGAGCTCATGCTGGACCCTGGGGATCCCTACTGGATCTCGGGTTTGGCGCATCATAGACTCATGCTGTTTGGGCTCATTCGACTTGTACTGATGAGCAGATGGTACCGGTATCAAAATCTGGAGCTCATGCTGGACCCTGGGAATCCCTACTGGATCTCGGGTTTGGCGCATCATAGACTCATGCTGTTTGGGCTTATTCGACTTGTACTGATGAGCGGATGGTACCGGTATCAAAATCTGGAGCTCATGCTGGACCCTGGGGATCCCTACTGGATCTCGGGTTTGGCGCATCATAGACTCATGCTGTTTGGGCTCATACAACTTGTACTGATGAGCAGATATTACCGGTATCAAAATCTGGAGCTCATGCTGGACCCTGGGGATCCCTACTGGATCTCGGGTTTGGGGCATCATAGACTCATGCTGTTTGGGCTCATTCGACTTGTACTGATGAGCAGATGGTACCGTAATTCGGGGTGAGTAGGTTTCGCGGGGGGAGTTGGCTTGCGAATCCAAAATTTCTTTTTTGAGTAGTTACTTTAATTTTTGGGCTTATGTTGCTCTCAAAGTACAATTTTGAAACACAAATTCACTCTCAAAGTTGATGCTCGAAATCGGCGGATTTTTAGTTGATTTTAACTTTGATTTTAAGTCATGTTTACCAAAGTAAGTGTTCATATACTATTCGGATATCGTTTATATACTTACATGGCTTATTGGAAACAGAAAAACATATGTTATATTTTCTTTATTTATAATGGTTTTAACATAGAAAACAATCCAACCGCATTTGATGATTTTTATGGGGTGAGTAGGTTTGTACTGTGGGGTGAGTTGGCTCACGAATGGGGAGAGTTGGTGTTACGAACGGGGTGTACCGGCTTGGTAGAGGGGGGAGATGGCGTTCGTAGTTCAGGGTTGTCGATTTACATAAGTAGTCAAAAGTGTCTTACATTATAATGAAATGGTAAATATTATTTTAAAAATCATTGAAGTAGCAAAGAAATTAAATAAATTGCAAATTAAATCAATACGTTATATTAAAATTTGCAATTTATTTATTTCATACAGTAATACAGGCTATTACCTACTGAGTGGTTCATCATCATCATCATCATCATATCAGCCATAAGACGTCCACTGTTGAACATAGACCTTTCTTTTAGCTTTTTTCCATATATATCGGTAGGAAGCGACCTACATTAATCGACTTTAATTTAACTCGTGAGTTTATTTATTTTTATTTTATTATTAATATTTGATGTGTGATGAGTGTGTATTGTCAAACTACATACGTATGAGAATATGACTGTGTCCTATCTCATTGCTACCCTACGTCGACAGACGTGGAGTTTTATCAACGTATTTGAATATTCGATTACCGTAGGCTCAAAGAGGGCTAGGGCCTACGCTAAGTGACGCGGACGCCCGCCTACCACACTCCCCCTCCACACTCCCGCCATACTAAAATCATAGAATTTCTTATACTCGGGACCCGCGAGCGGGCGCACGCGGCGGGCGTCCGCGCGAGGTAGCGTAGGCCCCATGGGGCAAAATCATAGACTAGTATAAGGACGGGCCCAACGGGCACTACTAAGTGAGTCAGTTTGTTGGTGTCAAAATGCGATTGATCTAAAAAACTATTTATACTTACTAATATTATAAATACGAAAGTGTGTGTGTGTGTGTCTGTCTGTCTGTCTGTTTGTCCTTCTTTCACCGATCAAGGGAGCGACAGATTGACGTGATTTTTTAAGTGGAGATAGTTGAAGGGCTGGAGAGTGACATAGGCTACTTTTTGTCTCATTCTTACCCCCCACTTCCCTAAAAGGATGATGATGATTCCGCAATATCCAAGGTAGAAAGCTAAAAATTGGTATGCGGACTATTTGTGACTAACAAAAAAAATCGGTTGTGTTCGTTGGTTATTTTTTTGAAAACTGCCCCCAACCCTTAAAAAGGGGGTGAAATTATAACGCGAGCGAAGCCGCGGGCAAAACCTAGCACGTCATAAAAATAAGGGTCACTACTTATCGAAAACATTAAGCCGGTTCAAATAGGAGCATAAATAAAACATAAATTTGCTACATTAATAAAAAAAATCTCTTGACAAGTCGAGCTATTGTCTTAATCCAAAAGTGGCAACCCTAGCAATTTTTCCAACTCACCCCTTTGGTAAGCCATCTCACCCCAACTACGGGGTGAGCTGGTTTTGTCTACTATTATGCATTTTTCGTAGAAACTATGCAATGTAGCAACAAACTATCATTGACAAAATAAAATTCATACCTCCGGAACACTTTTTTTGTATATAAATCAATGTACCACATATAAAAATAAACTTTTATCTAGGTTTGAACTTCGATTTCGCGCCAACTCACCCCGAATTACGGTACCGGTATCAAAATCTGGAGCTCATGCTGGACCCTGGGGATCCCTAATGGATCTCGGGTTTGGCGCATCATAGACTCATGCTTTTTGGGCTCATTCGACTTGCACTGATGAGCAGTTGGGACCGGTATAATAATATGGAGCTCATGCTGGATCCTGGGGGCCCCTACTAGACCTCGGGTTTGGCGCCACATAGACACATGCTGTTTGGGCTCATTCGACTTGTACTGATGAGCAGTTGGGACCGGTAATACAATATGGAGCTCCTGCTGGACCCTGGGGATGCCTGCTAGATTTCGGGTTTGGCGCAACATAGACTCATGCTTAGCGTTCGGAGTAGCTGTGGCAAAATTCACACAGAGGGAAATGGAGTCGCCTAAGTATGTTTATGATTAAACGAATAACGATTAAATGTTTAATTTTGCATAATACTGCCTATAATTATTTTGCGAGCATTACCTATAGGTACGTTAGTTTGTATTCATATTCATTCATATTTAAAAATGTATTGGTATAGACACGTCAATTTAATATACATTATTAGGTACAATATGTAAACAATCCTACATTTTTACATTAAAAAGGTAGGTATATAGTTCAAATAAACGTATTTATATTTATACAAAAGTATTTTCAATAGAAAATTAAAATGTCTGAAATAAAATTTAAACAGTATACATTAACAATGTCAATAATTTCAAATATTCCTTACAAAACATAGGTAAAATGTCAATAAAACTAAATAAAATTATTATATATTATTATTTGTGAAATCGTAATATGATTTTTTAATCAAAATATTATTCACATATTTTTTAAATAAAATTACTAGTTTAAGAAGTGAACCTGCCATGTATATTATTTTCTACGCCATTAAACTACAATTGGTGACTGGAATTAAGTGTTCGATGTCTTCCTCACTGTCTTCAATTAAGTGCGTATTTATGTTATAAAATAAATGGACTATAGCCACACTTGTTCCTGGTTTTTCGAAGTAAATCGGTTTCTTAATTTATTGAAGACCCATTTATGTGTGGAAAATGATCACTCTACATGTATAGATGTCATGGTTGCGTGTTTTAGGACTTGTCTATAATTTTCCATTGAAGCCATATTCTTTAATTCGTCAACATCTGGGTTTCTATCCAGAACCAATTTGAGTTTATTTCGCACGGTTTTACTTCCTTGCAGGCTTAAAGTACTCCTAACTATAACTATTATCAGAAAACTTTTTCTATCGGAATTATAGTGCATTCTTACTTTTCTATCGATTCTGATATAATTTCATAACACTCTTTTATAAATAAATAAATAAATATTATGGGACAATCTTACACAAATCAACCTAGTCCCACAGTAAGCTCAATAAGGATTGTGTTGTGGGTACTAGGCGGCGATATATGTAATAGATATATACAAATAAATACTTAAATACATAGAAAACATCCATAACTCAGGAACAAATATCCGTGATAAACACGCAAATAAATGCCCTGACCAGGATTCGAACCCAGGACCTCCTGCTTCATAGGCAGGGTCACTACCGACTAGGCTACTACCTAACTTGTTTTTTAAATTGTCATTTTTAAACAACTCTTGGGCTTTTCTTACTGTTCAATTGCATTACAACATTTAATAGCTTCTTTACTGTTCAATTGCATTACAACATTTTTTATCTACACTCACATTGTAAATCCTCTAAAACGTGTTCAAAAATGGTAGGCAATGGCTAGCATTACCACAGCCGATTTTACTATGATAAGCTTTTTATCTGTGGCAGTAACGTAATTTTAACTTTACATGCTCATATATTGATACGTAATGAGTTTAGAATTCCGAACATCGAATTTGATAACATAATGTAAATCCTATGCTCCTTCCTGACCAACGGCACGCGCCCGCGCGACCGCCGGCACAATCGAGTTGGCCATGGCGGTGCAATGGCGGTCAACAGCGGTGCAAAATGAAAACGAAAACGAAAACGAAAATGAAAATGAAGCTAAAAATAGCCCAAACAGCATGAGTCTACGATGCGCCAAACCCGAGATCCAGTAGAGATCCCCAGGGTCCAGCATGAGCTCCAGATTTTGATACCGGTACCATCTGCTCATCAGTACAAGTCGAATGAGCCCAAACAGCATGAGTCTATGATGCGCCAAACCCGAGATCCAGCAGGGATCCCCAGGGTCCAGCATGAGCTCCAGATTTTGATACCGGTACCATCTGCTCATCAGTACAGGTCGAATGAGCCCAAACAGCATGAGTCTATGATGCGCCAAACCCGAGATCCAGTAGGGATCCCCAGGGTTCAGCATGAGCTCCAGATTTTGATACCGGTACCATCTGCTCATCAGTACAAGTCGAATGAGCCCAAACAGCATGAGTCTATGATGCGCCAAACCCGAGATCCAGTAGGGATCCCTAGGGTCCAGCATGAGCTCCAGATTTTGATACCGGTACCATCTGCTCATCAGTATAAGTCGAATGAGCCCAAACAGCATGAGTCTATGATGCGCCAAACCCGAGATCCAGTAGGCATCCCCAGGGTCCAGCATGAGCTCCAGATTTTGATACCGGTACCATCTGCTCATCAGCACAAGTCGAATGAGCCCAAACAGCATGAGTCTATGATGCGCCAAACCCGAGATCTAGTAGAGATACCCAGGGTCCAGCATGAGCTCCAGATTTTGATACCGGTACCATCTGCTCATCAGTACAAGTCGAATGAGCCCAAACAGCATTAGTCTATGATGCTCCAAACCCGAGATCCAGTAGGGATCCCCAGGGTCCAGCATGAGCTCCAGATTTTGATACTGGTACCATCTGCTCATCAGTACAAGTCGAATGAGCCTAAACAGCATGAGTCTATGATGCGTCAAACCCGAGATCCAGTAGGGATCCCCAAGGTCCAGCATGAGCTCCAGATTTTGATACCGGTACCATCTGCTCATCAGTACAAGTCGAATGAGCCCAAACAGCATGAGTCTATGATGCGCCAAACCCGAGATCCAGTAGGTAGCCCTAGGGTCCAGCATGAGCTCCATCTTGTGATATTGGTCCCAACTTCCGAACCCGAGATGCAGTTTTAAAATTAATTATTAGTGTAAGACAGGATTAATTTAGTTACACTAACGTTAATCTAATTAACTGTTAATCTTATTAAATTTTCGAGGCGTTTGTGTAACTAATAGGTTAATTCTAATTGACGGTTAGTGTAATTAACGACGTCACAAAATCAATGCGAACTAACGTTAGTAAAAATTGATGTTAGTGTAATTGATTAGTTACGGAATTAATCTTCAATCTTATTGATCAATTTTAAATTCTATTTGAAATTAACGGCCAACACTGTATGCAGCTCACAGCCTAGACGAGAGGCGTCAAACAAGAACCTACTTTTTTGATGTTTAATGCAGAAGGCGCAAAAATAATTACAAAGAGGGTAGGTTTTTTTGTTAATTTACAAAAGTTTCCGCTTCCCAAAGGTTGTCTGGAAGAGATCGCTCTTTAGCGATAAGACCGCCAATTGTTTAGCCTCTGCTTTTTTGTTTGTGTCTTGTGTATACTTTGTGCCTATTATTTGAGGTGTGCAATAAAGAGTATTTATGTTATGTTATGTTATGTAATTTCATGCTTTAACTTACATGGTCTCAGCTTCTCAAACAATTACTCAAAGCTATCGCTTTGTAAGTAAAAAGCAAATACATCAAAGTAAGCAAGGGTTACACGCATATGTACCTCGCTTTTTATTAGTTGGGTTTAACCATCACCTCAATACAAGCAATATTAACTGCAAATAGAGTATTTATAGCTCTATAATTTAATCTTGCGAAACCTTTATTATCAATTTATCAGCTTAAACAGACAGACAGGGAAGCAGGCCAAACGGACTATGTAAGACTTTGGAGCACTCGAAATAAAATAAAATAAACCGGCCAAGTGCGAGTCGGACTCGCACACCGAGGGTTCCGTACAAACCTGTAGGTACCTATATAGGGGTAATAACTTTAAAATTATTAAAAAAAATTTTATTATATGATGTAACAAAAAATTTACGGATTTCGCAATTTTTCCTTTATCTGTGCTATAAGACGTTGCTTCGTACCAAATTTCAAGATTCTGAGTTCACGGGAAGTACCCCGTAGGTTTTGCGAGTGCCGAAAAACTCTAAAATTTGCAGCATAAACGACTGTATCTTTTGATTGCGTTGGCTTTTATGTTTGATTTTTTCACAGCTCCAAGGGACAATAGGTTTGAGTATTTGATATAAATTTCAGCTTGATACCTCCACGCGTTCCTGAGAAAAATGGTCTTGGCAGACAGACAGACAGACAGACGGACAACAAAGTGATCCTATAAGGGTTCCGTTTTTTCCTTTCGAGGTACGGAACCCTAAAAACATGATCGAACATAATAAATTAATAAGTTATTAATTTACTATGTTAAATTGTTATTAATTTACTAGCCTTTTCCCGCTGCTTCGCCCGCGTACTATAAGTACTCAAAAAGGATACGATGACCATGTTGATTTTCAGACTTTGTGACCACATTTGCTCCTTTTAGGGGTTGAATTTTCAAAAAACCAGAACCTCGTGTTTACTCATTTATCGTTAGGAATACTCCTGTGAAGTTTCGAATAAAATAATCTAACAAATCTTGATTCGCCATACAAATTTTGGACCCCCATTTTAGCCCCTTAGGGGGTGAATTTTAAAAAATCCTTTCTTAGTGCACCCCTAGACCTTATAAGGAACCTACGTGCCAAATTTGGAATCTCTAGAACCAGCGGTTTGGGCTGCGCGTTGATATGTCAGTCAGTCAGTCAGTCAGTTTCTTCTTTTATATATTTAGATTATTTTACGCGAAAATAATGATGACTTGTGTGTCATTAATAATAACACTCAAAAGTCATCATTATTTGCGCGTAAAATTATAAGTTTATTATTAGGTTATTAAATAAACACGATTTTAAATTGTATCGCTTATACAAGATGTAACGAAAATAGTGGTGATCCGTATAATTCGTATCGTATTCTAGTTATGAAAAACCGAGAAAAACATTTTTCACGCCAAAAAATATTGGTTTTGTATGGAGGGTTGGCCGGTTGGGATGACGTGTACCATACAAAAAAAACTTCAAGGTTTGGCTACATAATATTAAGGTCATAAAAATTATATATCACTTAAATAATTCCAACTGCAGGTAGACAAATTACAGCAATAAATGAAAGGCACTATTGTAATGAAACACGTGGTTTTTAAAACGTTGCAGGGACCAATTTTCCTTATTACAAAGTTCCTTATAATAGCGAACTAGCGGACTTAAAGGCTGTCATGTTACGGCAATCGATAACTGATTCAATTATGTACCTAATCAATCAACCACAGGGCCACAGAATAACTAATAGTACGGTGGGTTCCCCAACTTAAGTACCCACATTGCCATACAAAGTTGTATGGGAGGGTGGATACTTATGTTGGGGAACCGACTGTACTACCGTACAGAAAATTCACTCCTTAAGAAAAGTCAGATTTAGGTATAAAATTATACCTATACTCGCCGTCTGCAAGCAAAATTGAAACTTATAACCGCGCACGAACCGTGAATCTTCTTTGCGCGCCGCAGTTTTATGACCGAGCTGTGAGCGTCGGCACGGGGTTGTCACTTGACAAGTTTTTGTACCTATACCTACTGATTTATTATTTTTAAGATACATATGTAGGAATTACAAACGTTGATTATGTAAACATGAAATTTTTTATGTCTGATTCTCACGGAAGTAGGTATGCCACAGCCTTTGAAAATATATCGGTCAGTTCCTAATATTGTTTCTGGGCAACCGATATTCAATAAATTAAGTATGTTTATTTTAACTATTACTAAGTAAGGACTTAGGGGCCTTTCAATATCGTCCGGAATTTAAAAATGTTATTTCTGCTTCCCTGTTCTTCCGTTTATTCAGACATCCGTAAATACATCTTTTATACGGATTAGATCGAGATAGGTTTCGAAGCCACTGTGTATTTAAAATTTTGCGCGAGCGCCACGTGACACGAGTATCGTGCGAGCCGAGCGGAGGCTCACTGCCATACGCCTGCCCGGCCCGGGAGGCGCGCCGGCCAAATGTACCTAAACTGCGTAGTGAAACCCCCCTGACAGGGCCCTTGGCAGGCCTAAATAATAGTTTTTTTAAAGGAAAAGTTTAATGACACTTGTGATGTTTAACGATTCGAAGTGTATGCGTTGAAAGCCTTTGAATCTTATTATTCATCAGAAGTTGCTAAGCGGGTGAGGTGTTCAGAATGACCTTTTCACGCTCTTATATTTCAACCGACTTCAAGATTTCGAAGGAGGAGGTTCTCAATTCGTCGGGATCTTTGTTTTAGCTATTTTTTTTATGTTCACCGATTATACGAAGACGGCTGGACCAATTTGGAAAATACTTCTTTCAAACAACTTCACAGTGGGTCCCATTGTAACCAGGTCAGGATCTGATGATGGGATCTTGGAGAAATAGAGGGAACTCTTTAAATATCATAGGCACAGCTATAGTGATTTTAATATTTTGTACAGTAGCTCGGGCATTTCCTTTTGGAAAAGTGGAGTCTAAGTGTAGTCGGTTCTTTTTTGTTTTAAATTATTAACAATAAAGTCGTGTGAAGCTCATTTTGAACACCTCACCTGCTTAGCTACTTCTGCTACTGACTGTAATTATTCAGGGCTAAATTCACGAGACAGGATATAGTCTTTATTTTAACTTGACCTAAGACTTTAATCTCCGTCATGATTGATTGTGTTCTATCTGACACGCTGCTGTAGCTTTGAGCTAAATAAAATGATCCAGTGAACGATAAATAATGTAACATTAATTAAAAACGAGTATGATAACGATTACAGACGGTGGGTTGTAACCGGCCATTAGCAAAACAGCTTAACTACTTGACGGTCTGGGAATCATAACAATGCCTATTTGCCCTATTTAACATAAAATCAACAGCGCATTTACTGAAAATACAGGCCCGGAATATACAGATACGGGATAAGACAGGTACCGGAATGATATTTTACGCATATTTGAAGATTGTCGGGGATATTACGAGTTACGGAATATGCTATGAAATAAGCGCAGCAGCAAAGCAGCTCTCTTATTTATTTAAACTTTCTTGCACAAATAAAAAATTGTACATGTACATTTTTTATTTGTGGTTACATCCTCTTGGCGAACTTAATGCCTTAATATACTTACGTATCATCATACGTTATTATTGTGCTACTATCTATTTTACTGTACCCGGCGACTATTCATCGGTGGAGCTCAAAGTGCCCGTCGAGTACATTCTTTCAGTTAGAAAAAAGTGATACCTATACACGTGAAAAGTGCCGAAGTTGTATCACTAATAGAGAGCACGATGTACATTTCATAATTAGAACTAGTACCTAAATACATTGTACATGGAGGTGGGTAAGAGAAAAATTGCAAACGAGAGTAGGTAATTAATTTACATATTTACATCGTAGGTAGAGGTAGGTCGATAAACAAATGAGTACCATTTAATCTATAACAATCTGATTTTGATTTGATATACGGACCGGAACGATCAGTATACGTAAATGAACGTCTGACAAGTGAAAACCGTCGTTTATTTCGTAGCACCAGGGAATTCGCACAAACACAAAAATATAAGCATATTTGGACCCGTAACGGAGCTATTTTTCTTAGAAAACGAGATGCATCAGAGGGAAGCCCCGCAATACGTATTTACAGCGAGGAGCACCTTGGCCAGCTTTCGAAAAAAGCATCACCGGACCGGAACAATCCCTCAGGAGACTCGGCAGACCTTTGGCCAATATCCACCCAATAGAAAAATAGTATATGTTCTATTGTTGCTCTCCTTACTTTCTATCAGATATTTCTTAGTTACTCTTTTTACCTTCAGTTTGTTATCATGGTCTCACAGTAATTTCACTAATAGACACTACACACTATTTACACATACACACTACATTATTTCACAAAACACTCTTCGTGGCCTACGTGCGAATGGTAAGACCTTTAATACGTATACTTTTATGTTTTGTTTGTTTACTTCCGGTTTGGCTATTTGTCGTATGTACTACAAACTATCGTACCTCCCAACCATGTACCCATGGCGACCTTAAACCTAATACAGGATATTGACAACACCTACCAGATTAAATGCCACAAGTTTTCCTACCCTGAAGAATGTCGCCAGGTATTGTCTAAATTTAAATTAAAAATACTAAGTGTGAATATTAGAAGCTTACATAAGAACTTCAACAGCTTTCTTGTTTTATTAAAACGAACGGGCATTGAATTTGATGTGATTGTACTAAGTGAATGTTGGATTAATGAATATTCCACTATTTGTTCAATTCAAGGTTATTCATCTTTTAAAACCACTAAATCCATAAATAGGTCTGGTGGGGTGGTTATTTATGTTAACACGAAGTGGGCCCCAGTTTGCTCTGAATTAGAAGTTGATGATGCTAACTGCCTACTCGTAGAAGTACCCAATACCTTCCAAGTCTTGGGGGTCTACAGATCTCCGAGCTTCCACAACATCGATCCTTTCATTTCATCACTGAACTCTGCTCTTACAGCCATTTCCTCTAGCCCTTGTCTTGTTTTTGCCGGCGACCTAAACATAGATATACTAGATACGGGCAGTATTATTACTCAAACATCCGACTATCTCTGTATGCTGGCAGAACACGGTCTTCTTTCCTGTATCGATACGGTGACTCACCATAAATCGTGCCTTGATCACATTTTTGTTTCCGGGAACTGTCAAACTGAATCCGTTATCTGCACCGCTGATTTAACTGATCATGATATCACGATGGTAGGTATCTCTCCTAAAATACATAAACAAATCAAACTTGCCCGCTCTAGGGTTGCTTTCGATTTTGAATCAGTGAGATCAGAACTAATAAACGTCGACTGGAGCCCTGTCTTGCAAAGCTCCTGCCTTCCCGAAGCTGTAGAATTGTTTTCCACTAAAGTCTCTACAGCGGTATCTAATAATTCAAAAGTCTTAACATTAAGCCGGTCTAAACATGTCATTCAGCCTTGGATGACCCCCGGGTTGCTTAAATGTTCTAAACTCAGAGATAAGCTTCATATGGAATCACGTACAGACCCTACTAATATGTGCAAAAAGATAATTTTCACTCGGTATAGGAACTTCCACAGAACCCTTCTTAGAAAACTTAAGACCGAACACGACTGCAATGAATTAACCCAAAATAAAGACTCGCCTAAAAAGTTGTGGAACTCGATTAGACGTATCACCCATGCCAATGTTCCTTTTAAGTCATCTGACGACCTACTTAAAATTAAACCAACAGTTCCAGAGTCCCTCGACGTATGTAACACCTATTTTTCAACAGTTGGCTCGAAACTTGCGGAGGTCATTTTACTGAAACTAAACACCACTCAAGAAAATTTAGCCTCGAAAGTAACCACTGCGAAAATTAACAACTCTTCAGGGTCCTTTTGTATCGATCCTACAGATCCGGACGAAGTTAAAAGTCTTATAAACAGATTAGACCTTAACAGTGCCTCTGGTCAAGATGGTATAAGTAATAGACTTTTAAGATCTGTTAGTGATATTATATCTGTCCCACTTTCAGCAATTTTTAACCTTAGTTTTTCTTCGGGCTCATTTCCCCAAGACTGGAAGACCGCTGCCGTAGTTCCAGTACACAAAGGTGGACCTACTAATACACCAAACAACTACCGGCCGATCTCACTCCTTGGAGCTTATTCCAAACTACTTGAACGACTAGTTCACAAGCGATTTGTAAAATACATCGAAAAAAATCGACTCTTGTCTGACCGCCAATTTGGCTTTCGCCAAGGAAAGTCTACTGAGGAAGCTGTAAAAAAATTAACAGATATTGTCGTCTCACATCTTGATGAAGGCAAAGAATGCATTGGTGTCTTCCTCGATTTGGCAAAAGCCTTTGACACTGTGTCGATTCCCATCCTGCTCAGAAAACTGGAGGCTTTTGGCATACGTGGAAAATCGTTGGATTGGTTTTCTAGCTATCTTACGAACAGAAGCCAGCGTATTAAATTAGAAAACGTTACTAGTGCTGCGAAGCCTGTATCATTCGGTGTCCCACAAGGCAGCATACTTGGTCCGATGTTATTCATTACCTATATCAACGATATCATGTCCCTTGAGCTCAAAAACAGTGAAGTTTTATGTTACGCCGATGACACAGCCATAGTGTTCCATGGTGCCTCTTGGCAAGACGCATACGATGTAGCTATAGCGGGATTACAACGACTATCCACTTGGCTAAACCAAAATCTTCTAACCCTTAACGCTGAAAAATCAAAATTCATCGCTTTTCATAAAACAGTGACCTCTCGTCCTCCGCCTACATTTTCATGTCTTAAAATCCACAATCACACGTGCATAACATCGCCTATGACGTGCACTTGTGACGGCATAAATAAAACCAACTCACTGAGATACTTAGGAGTTATTGTGGACGAGAACCTTAACTTTAAAAAACATATTACCGTGACGTCTAGTAGGGTTCGTAAACTCATATACACTATGAAACTTTTACGGAATGTTGCAGATCCCCACCTGCTTCGAATTGTGTATTTGGCTCTATGTCAATCTATTTTAAGTTATTGTATTCTCGCTTGGGGTGGTTCTGCTAAATCAACTTTAATCATTTTAGAGCGAGCACAAAGAGCAGTTCTGAAAGTCTGCCTGGGACTCCCCCGTCGGTATTCTACGTCTGAACTTTTCAACAAAGCGCACGTCTTAAGTGTTCGTAGACTTTTTTTACTGCGTGCTTCCCTTTACATGCACAATATGGTCTCTCGTGATCCTAACCATAAAGACATGATACTAAAACGAGTCTACAAAATCCCTATACCCCTTGTTAAAACTACTTTTGCTACGAGATTCTCATCTTATCTCTTTCCGCATTTATATAATAAATTAGTAAAAATCTGCGATATACGGCACTGTGATTTAGCTGATGCAAAAAAGCATATCCAACCCCTACTTTTCTCTTGGAGTTATGATGAGTCAGAGGACATTTTGAAATGACTATACTTATAGTCATTTCAAAATGTCCTAACTAGGTAACTGTGTAACTAGGTACTTACCTAGTTTTAAACTTCAACATTCCACGTCTGATCTCAAAAGATGAATAAAATATACAACTAATATTCTTCATCCCTATTTTATGTCTTTCACACTTTTATTTCGTAGGCATTCACACACACATAACTAATTCATACATACATACACACATTAAAAACACACATACTTAACTTTACTTAAACACCGCTTACTTATATCTTACTAAGACCATTTTAACCGACTTTTTGTACTTAAGTAGTTAGTTTCTCGGTCATTTAATCAAAATTCTTAGTTTTAAGTTTAGATTTAATGTTCATGTATTTCTTTAAGATCCCCACGTCACAGGCTCAGCCTAGTGTGGGGATCACTGTATTGCCATTGTAAAACCAATATAATATGAAATAAATATATTTTGAATTTGAATTTGAATTTTGAATTTGAATATTATTAGATATTCATCTAGACCTCGCTTTACTATGTAGAGTGTATAGAACGCCTTAAGCGTGACATTGACAGTAGCTGTCAACTTAGGCGGGAACACGGGAGAACTGTCACTTAGGGTTAGTCCGCCTAGTTATACTACTAGTTATACGATATAACAAAATGAACAAAAAAAATCCTAATAGTTATACTGAGCAGTATAACTAAACGGATTCGATTATTTTGGATCGAGTTCGTCCAATTAGTTATATTCTGAAATATACAAGCGTCTAATAAAATGTAATGCGATATTTTACGTTTTTACACATTTTTTTAACCCCCGACGCAAAAAGAGAGGGATGTTATAAGTTTAACGTGTCTGTCTGTGTATCTGTCTGTGGTACCGTAGCTCCCAAACGGATGAACCGATTTTCGTTTAGTTTTTTTTTGGGTCATAGATAATTTTACTCCGAGTGTTCTTAGCCATGTTTCATGAAAATCTGTTCAGCCTTTTGAAGATCAACAGCTCTTTTCTAGTTGATGAGGGGATCTGACTAACTTCCTTATGTCCGATCGAATCGAAATTTGGTACCGTGTTACTTCAATGATATTGAAAGTTAAAAACCGGCCGAGTGCGTGTCGGACCACGCATAGGAGGGTTCCGTACCTTCAATGGAATAAGAACCAAACTAATACCAAAAGGTCGTAACTGATGCCTATGGAAGAAGTTTTTTGGAGATAACTCAAAAATGGCTGAACCGATAATGTTCAAAACAATTTTCGTAGAAAGTATATGATAAGGCGCATCTCTTCAAATTTTTTCATATTTTTTGAACTTACGGTTCAAAAGTCACGGGGGGGGGGGATACACATTTTTTCTGACTTTCGAAGCGATTATTTCAGAAAATATTCACTTAATCACAAAATAGTCAAAGAAACCTCAATGTTATTTTGAAAGACCTATTTTTTTATTTAGTTACCTGTATGGAGCGCCCCCCTAAAAATATATTTTTTTCAAATTTAATTACATAACTAAGTAGCTGCATACAAAATACACCTTATGTGTAAATTTTATTCACATACGTCGTATAGTTTCCGAGTAAAATGCCTGTGACATACGGACGGACAGACAGACAGACAGACATGACGAATCCATAAGGGTTCCGTTTTTTGCCATTTGTCTACGGAACCCAAAAAATGTGGTAAGGTCAACTCTAGTCTCTCAAAATGTAGGTAATACCTACTTTAAAAGGACAAAATAAAAGTAAAATTAAAGTTTTAAAAACTCCCCCGACACAAAAATCATGTAGCTGTTGTTGGAAAAATACTACACCTGTTTTTCTCACTTAGCAGTCCCCCGACGCGATGACGCTTGGAAAATAAAAATACTTGAACTTACATAATTACAGATTTTCATGAAACATGGCTAAGAACACTCGGGGTAAAATTATCTTATGTCACATAAAAATTAAACGAAAATCGGTTCATCCGTTTGGAAGCTACGGTACCACAGACAGATACACAGACAGACACGTTAAACTTATCCCTCTCTTTTTGCGTCGGGGGTTAAAAAAATGTGTAAAAACGTAAAATATCGATACATTTTATTAGACGCTTGTGTATTTAAGA
Organism: Pammene aurita; assembly: GCA_947086415.1. Lineage (NCBI taxonomy): Eukaryota > Metazoa > Arthropoda > Insecta > Lepidoptera > Tortricidae > Pammene > Pammene aurita. The sequence goes on along the minus strand of OX352301.1, from coordinate 18,117,102 downwards.
ATATAACTAATTGGACGAACTCTATCCAAAATAATCGAATCCGTTTAGTTATACTGCTCAGTATAACTATTCGGATTTTTTTTGTTCATTTTGTTATATCGTATAACTAGTAGTATAACTAGGCGGACTAACCCGTCACTTATCCTTACGGCGCTACGCGTGGGTGGACATGGCTTTATCTTGTAAATTAGTTAATTCGAGCCGATTGCCTGATATTATTGTAAAACCTTTGATTATAGAACCCAAGTTTGATCTGGAAGTGTTTTATTCCCAACATCAGACGTGGGAAATGAGCTTATAGCCTGCAAAGTGCTTGCCGTACTACAAACCGCGATGGTCTAAGTTAACGTTGTTTTGGCATCGTTTGTCTTTGTTTAAATCCGAAACAAGAAGTGTATTTTAATCACAAACACGTATCACAATTGGCAATGTCCACGTCCGTAGTAGATTTCCGCGGCGAGATCAAAAGGGCCGCACTTCTTGCGTACGGCCACTACATACGGCCTTTGTGGACGCAGATAGTGCGAAACATTTTGTTTTCAGCATTTACGGGTGATATTCAAAGTACCGATATACACAGATGAAGTCTGTGAAGCCAAAACAAACAGTGGAGCTTCATCAGGATTTAGTTGCAGCCTAGAGCCTAGGCCATACCAGGACACTACGGCGGCGTTACCAGTCACCGGCCACCAACTAAATGTATACAGCTCTATGGAGGATACCTCACCTTCTGTCCACTTAGTTGCGCAAACTAAAAGTCATCAAGTGCCTAACATGGAAGTTCAATAAACTACAAATGCAAATGAAAAGAGTGTGTTGCCAATCATTTTTCAAGGTGTAGCGCGGCGTGAGCGCTCCAATAACGCAGGAATGGTCAAAGAGATGGTGGCGTTTCTCATAGAATGAAGAACTGTTAGTACCTACTAGCAAGTGGTAACTTATATGTGAACAAATACATTAATGTAAAGGTATGGAGTGTGATGTTCCAAATAAACTCCAATTTATTAATAAAGAATATTTATTAAAGAAACGCAATCTTATTGTAACCGCACAGACAGACGCCATTAATAGAAGGAAGCAAGACACGAGCATAGACAAGAGAGTAAGTAAGTGATCGGATAAAGGTTAGTATACATAGTGCAATTACTTCTATTAAGGGCGGTGTACATACACCACACTCTCCCCCCACCAGAGGGTAACAAACCTCTCACAGAGATCCTTCCAATTGTAGACTAAAAGGAATACAATCACTCTGGTTCTAAACTAGTAACAATAACATATTTAGGTATACTAATGGGCAAACATACCAAATTCTTGGTAACTAAACTAAATTATTTATACCAACTTATTCTAACAAACTATCGCTACAATTCAACATTTGATTTACATGCCTTTTCCATTTAGCACCATCAACATCTATGATGTAGGTGGTGTCTGGTACGGACTCTTCTAAAATTACTCCTTGAATCCAAGGTTTATGATCCTTCCTATAATCTCTTAACATTACCTTCTCCCCTACCGTGAATTTAATTTGTCTGCTACCTGATGCCAGTCTACCTTGTTTTTCAAACATCTCGAATGATTTTTCAGCAGTAGGCTGAGGCCTAAACAGAGAAAATCGTGACCTAAGTTCTCTCTGATAAAAGAGTTTTGCAGGTGTGACCCCAGGGTACTGTGTGGCATAGTACGATAGTCAAAAAGAAATAAATCAATAGCAGATTTGATGTTATAACCACTCTCTTTTATCTTTGTCACATGGGTTTTGAATATTTCAACAAAACGTTCTGCGGCACCGTTGGTTGCTGGGTGATATGGAGGAGAGAAAGTATGCTTTATATTATATTATTATTATATAAGTATGTTTAGACTCACAATATCTCTTAAACTCCTGACTTGCAAATGAAGGCCCATTGTCAGTGACAAGGTGAACTGGGTAACCATGTCTACAAAATAGGGTATCTAATACTTCTATAGTCCTAGCTGACCCAATTGTACTCATTTGTACTACCTCAGGCCATTTTGAGTAACTGTCAACAATGATAAAATACATCTTATTATAAAAAGGTCCACAGTAGTCTGCATGCAAACGATGCCAGACCGTTGGTGCTACAGGCCAGGATTTTTGAATGCCCTTAGTGGGATTATTTCGAATAGTTAAGCATGTTGAACAATTATTAGTTATACTTTCAATATCTGAATCGATAGCAGGCCACCAGAAAAAGGAACATGCCACTTGTTTCATTCGAACAGTGCCTAAATGGCTCTTCTGCAGCTCAGATAAGACCGATTCCTTTAATGAATTAGGAATTATTATCCGGTAACCCCAGAAAAGGCAATCCCTATCACAACTAAGTTCGTCCTTTTTATTAAAATATGGCAATAAATCTTTGCTAATATTTTTTTTGTCAGGCCAACCATCAGTATTGTACCTGATTACTTGTGTTAATATTGAATCTTTTTTTGTTTTACATTGTATTAATTTCCAATTTAAAGTCTCAATCTCTGAACTTTCAATATGATATATACAACTTTCTTCTGCTTCATGACAGATAGGGTGATAATCTACTTCAAAATTACTGACATCAGGTGATGCTCTAGATAGATAATCAGCAGGATTTGTATTTGATTTAATATACTTAATTTTGTAATTAAATGCAGACAGAAAAATAGCGTAATGCTGCAGTCTTTTTGCTGCCATCTTAGGTATACCCTTGGTAGGGCCAAAAATTCTAACCAGAGCTGCATTATCCGTTTCTAATTCAAATTGCCTGCCGTAAGTATAATTATTGAACTTTGTTATTCCATATACAATCGACATGGCATCTTTATCAATGGTAGAGTATTTTTTCTCAGTGGAATTGAGTTTCTTGCTAGCATAAGCTATTGGTTTGACAACACCATCATAGTCTCTATTAGATACTCGTAGAACTGCTGCTAATCCGGTGTCAGATGCATCACATGTTAAAATTAACGGCAGATTTGGGTTGTAATGTCTTAAATTATGAACTGATGCTAATTTTTCTTTTATCAATGTAAATGCATTGTCACACTCACTAGACCAGACAAATTTATTCTTCTGTGTACATTCATACAATGGTGTCAGTATTGAAGCCAAATTTTTTAAAAATCTAGCATAATAATTGATTTTTCCTAAAAATGACCTCAGCATTGTGATATTAGTTGGTGCTTTTGCTTGCAATACAGGTTCAATATTGGATTTAATAATACTGATGTAATTTTTTGTAATTCTAAAGCCAAATACATCAATGTGTTGTTTAAAAAATTTACACGTTTCAATTTTTAATTTGAATTGACTTTCTTGTAATTTGTCTAACACTTTGCAAAGAGTGTTCATAATATCATTGATATCCTTCCCCACAATATAGATGTTGTCAATAAATACTATTGTATTAGGAATATTTGTTAGTTTATCATGCATTATGCGTTGGAATGAACCTGGACCAGTGCTGACACCATAAGGCAGGTATTTATACTTGTAAGTACCCATTTCTGTTACAATAGTTGTTAATTCCTGTGATTTTTCATCCAATGGAGCTTGTAAATATGCCTCTTTCAAGTCAAGTTCGCAGAAGTATTCGCCTTCTTTTAATGTGTGTAAAATATCTTCAATATGTGGCAATGGGAAATGATCAACTTCTAAATGAGGGTTTAAAGTGACCTTATAATCACCACAGAGACGTACTGAGCCATCAGATTTAATGACTGGAACAACTGGTGTTCCCCATTGGCTGTGTTCCACTGGCGCTATACGATTATTTTTAAGTAATCCGTCTATTTCTAATTTTACATTTCCTTTGAGTGCGAAGGGTACCCGTCTGGCTGGCAGGCATTTAGGCCGAGTCCCTTGCTTTAATTTTAAAGTAATTGAGTCACCATTGCTGTTTCCCCAATCTGCTGCGAATACTTCTGCGTACTTCTCCTTTACAAAACTTTCTGCCTCTGAAACAGTATTACAATTGTAATTAATATTTAATTCATTACTTCCTAACTTTGGTGGCCATAGATTAAAATTAAGCAGCCAATCACGACCAATGATACGTGGTACTTTGTCCCCTGCTACAAAAACATTTAACTCTTTTTGAATACCCTCATATTCAACCTGCAATTTTTCTATAATGCCTACTGGCTGAGATTCGCTTTGGTCAAAGTTCACAAATTTTGCTTTACATTTTGTAATTGCTTTATTAGGAAATAACTTGTTTTTGTCACTTAATGGTATTACAGTAACCTCCGAGCCGGTGTCTAATTGAAAGTCAAGATCAATTCCTTCAACTGCTAACCGCATATAAAAAGGAGGTACTCTACTCACGTTCACTGCATAAACATCATATTCATTAAATAAGTCTTTGATGGATTCTTCGGTGCCCTTGCCGTCTACTTCAGTGTCCTTGGAACAGGATGAGTCCTCATTTTGAAGCAAATATGTGCGCCTAAACCTTGGGTTTTCTGGGCAAACCTTATAAATGTGCCCCTGACGACCACACTCCGAACAAAACTTTTTAATTAATCTACAATCCTCTTTTAAATGATTAGTATTACCGCAACAGAAACACTTAATTTCCTGCCGCGATGTAGAACTCCTGCTTTTGTTCATCTTCCGGTTTGGTGTAGTGTGGTTCCTTTGTTGTTTGCCGTAGAAAAATAGAGTTGATGATTCTTGAGCACCACCCCCGCTCTGCTGCCAAGCCACCTCCACGGATCTGGCCAATTTGACAATGTCCTCTAGCTTTCCTGCATCGCTTTTCAGTAGCTCGAATTTAATAAGTTTAGATTGGACTCCATCAATCAAATTTTCTTTAATCTGGTCATCTGGGTCTTTGAAGTCACATTTACTAGCCATTTTCTTTAATTCAGTTACATAGTCTTCAATATTTTCTTGTGGCAGCTGATTCCTGCTCCGGAAAGCGGAGCGTTCCAAGGAGACAAGTCTAGGGCTGACATATTTCCTTTTTAGTATATCAGTTAGCTCACTGTATGACAAGTCGATAAGTTTCTTTGGAGCACATAAACACTTTATAGTTTCGAACACGTCCGTTGTTAATTTTGTAAGCAGAAGTGGTGCTTTTTTTTCTTCGGGTAAATCATTTAGTTTTATAAAGCAGTCCAATTGTTGCTTAAAGCACTCGTATTTTTTACCGTCAAATGGCTGTAAGTTTACGGCTAAATGCGTGACTGACTTCTCCATTTTTTGACTATTTCGCTTATTCTTGCAGTAAGTAGCTAAAAGGTGTCGTAATTCATCTACGGTCAGCTTTTCATCAAAGTCTATGTTTAATTTGTTGAGTGTTTCATGTAGTTCACTTTTATTTAATTTATAAATCCATGAAGTTTTCTCATATTGTACTATTATTGAATCATTTTAAGAAAGTGAAGATTCTGAAGCTGTTTCTGACAAATCCGACATTCGCTCACAACTGGATAGCGTTGCTGTCGAAACAAAAGACGACGGCGTCCATTAATTTTACACAGGCGCTGCCGGCGTCTAACACTGAATCACACAATTTCCGCTTATTTATGTTGGCTACGGCTTAATTTGGCATCGTAGGTCTTCCGTGTCCTCGTCGCCAATGTGATGTTCCAAATAAACTCCAATTTATTAATGAAGAATATTTATTAAAGAAACACAATCTTATTGTAACCGCACAGACAGACGCCATTAATAGAAGGAAGCAAGACACGAGCATAGACAAGAGAGTAAGTAAGTGATCGGATAAAGGTTAGTTAGTATACATAGTGCAATTACTTCTATTAAGGCCGGTGTACATACACCACATGGATTAATGTATTTATCATTGGTACAGGTACACCACTCATCAGGTAAATAGAGTATGCTAGTAATCAGTTGCTTATTTTCAAAGCGGATATTTATTTACCTACATGCTCTTAGAAATCATTTTGTCTAGCTAGCAAAGTACATATTATTGAAACTTAAGATCTATTCTAAGAGTTATGTCATCATATGAGACCGTTGATAAAGATCAGTTTTGATATTCATGCCTACCACCTACAGTGACCATTTCGCTCAATTGTGAGGAACATTTATGCTAAAGAGTAATTAATCATTTTCAGTTTAAATTATTCAAAATAAATAAATAGGAAAATGCTCTAAAGTACTCATACCTAGATTCATAAACACTTGTTCATACAATATTTTTATTTGTGAACTAAGATAAAATGTAATTGTTGCTTTCCTATTTGAACAAAATCATCTTATGGCTTCCGTACTTTAGCACAGCGGGTATGGGCTGCCTACCCTATGTTCCTATTCAAGCAGTTCATGCTCAGTGATATGGTGCAGAGACATTGAGAAATCTCTTCTTATTCATTATTGAAACATGAATATTGCAGTAGACACTTAGTTAAAAAATTAAGTCATAATTATTAGAGAGCCCGTGGATGTAATTTATGCAAGGCTGCAGTGCAAACCCAGGACATTGATAAGTTTCAGTATTAGATCTTTCTGTATCTTGGTTCTTTTGTCTGTTCTGAGGAATTAGTCAACTCTAAACAATAATCAAATTCGTTAAGGCTTTCAGGTCGATATTGACCCTAGTAGTGTTTCAATAAGGTTCAAATTCAGATGCCAGTCTTAATGGATCTTATAGAGTGAATTATGACTTACAAAGTGAAACTGAGCCCACTTACATCAGTATGGTGGCAAACATGTGTAAACTTCATCTATGAGTAAGCAGACACCGGAGCCTATGGACGATTGCCACTCAAGCATTATGACAAATACACCACTGATCTTTAACAAGCATACAAGGTCAGATTGCAGTCGCTTTCATAAAAACTAGTGCCTACGCCAATTCATGGGCTTAGGTTGCCAAGCAGACGCCAGGCTCAATTCAGCCGTGGCAAAAGTTGGGGCAAACACTAGGAGGAGGATAAGGATCGGGTTCACTGCGAAGATTTAATTTGACAGCTTGTGATGTTGACATGTTTGAGGACTTACTTCAGGTTTTGTGTGTGTGTGTGTTTGCTTGTATTATGTTCACAGATACAGATAAGATAATATACTGGTGATGAATTGGATGATGATGATGCATAATTAAATTAATAAGTGCATCATATGATTGACAGCTGTTTGGATGTATAAAACAAAAAGAGGAAGCTAAGTTGACTTCTATGTACATGAGTTATACAGTTATAGGAAACATGACAAGTAAGATGGTCTAACAGCAATAAAATGGTGAGGAAGTATTTAATGTGTCTAGTCATAGACGAGAGTAAAACAGGTGAGTGATCAGATCATACATTTGCTTTTGATTCACAATGTACAAGTATTGACGAGCCACCAACAACCAACTGCTTTTGCTTTAACCAACTGGTGAAGAAAGAACAGTAATATTGAAAGGTTGATCATGATGATCAATAATAAAATCCACAAGTGATTTCTAAATAATGATTATTACTGACTATGGGCATTTGCATTATCCTGCTAGAAAGTGTCCTTACTAGACATTTCTTGCAAATGTTGTTTAAATTTGAGAATGAGGCAAATTGGTCTAGCCCAATGGTTCTTAACCCTTCAGTGGTGAGGGGCTACCCGACAAAATTTATTTTTGGCATGAACCACAAACTGTTTTGAAATGAGTAACTATGACAAATAAAGTCAACAAAGGGCTGTACTGTTCATGTGAACACATAGATCACTTCAAGTGCTTTCGGGGACCGCCAGTGGTCTGCACATCACCGGTTGAGAACCACTGGTCTAGTCACTACTACATTTTTGTGTTGTGAAATGAATTGCCATTAATGGATAAATTTAATGTTTTACTTCATTTTAAACTAAGTTTGGTTAGTTTACCAACAATGCTGTCCTATATAAAAATAAAACTTAATTTCATTCTTCTACCACAAGGATTTAAATTGGCTTGTAGTTAAGTGACTATTGTTAAAGCATACAGTTGGTAAAGTTACTTATAGTTTCGACAAGTTGACACTACACATGTAATGACTGCTAAGCACATGTTTGGGCAGTTTACATCCTGAGTTAACTGTCGAGAACTAGTGACAACTATCTGTGCTCTTGCCTTATGGCATTGTGTCATAGATTATTAATAAAATGTTAGTTCACTGTTGTTAGGTGTGTCAAACTACAGTATTGCCATGCATTTGAGAATTTGGAGGAATAGTTAACTACTAATGCTAACTTATGCCTATTTCCGGCTATGTGTGCTTTGGTCTTAAAATTGCAGTTGCTGGATTTCTACGTGTTGATGCCCCGTCATGTCATTATTAGATTAACGGGAGGTGACAGAAGGATTCAGTGACTACATTTTTGTTGTTGTTGGACTTGTTAGCTTTGTTGAGGCCACTGGGAGCGCAAGCTGGCCTCAAAGATTTGAAGCTGTATGATGGACATCACTGTGGCAATTCAAGGAACAGCAGGACGCCCATTCAGATGAAAATCAACACCCTTATGAGATTTTAATGTCAGCAACCATGTTGCGGGAAAGTTGGATTCAGAAGAAGCCGATGTATTCACCTGTGTGTCTGAAGGAGGGTGCTATGAAATGTGGTTATTAAATGGATCCCACGGCAAGATCACGATGTCAGCCGCAGGATTACTGGGTGCTGTTTTGAGGCGAGTGAGCCACAGGAGTTTCCAGAGTTATGCGCTGCATTCTCTAGAAGCGAGTTTTAACAACTCTGTCATAGTGCTTAAAAGTTGTGATTCTGTTTATCATTAAGCCTCTTTCTCTCTCTCTATCCTCTCTCTTTTTAATTAATTTGTTCCTAAACTAGATTTATTAAAACTAACCAAAATGACCTGCCTAAACTTACTACATAACTGACTGATATTCCCTTTTATGATTAAATGAATTACAATACGGCTATATATGACTAGGAGTTTGCCATGGTGTGGACAAGGTACCAGAGTATTGGGGGTTGTAGCATGACGCTACGTATCGTACGACATCTGTCGACTTTCTTTAGAACTTCTGAACTTCTGTGTCTAAGGGAGGTCTAAGGCTAGGTCACGGTTGATATATAAAAGGCGTACATTGTGATTCACGGCATTACAGTTAGATGGCTCTTATATCAGTCCGCATTTTGTAATACGTCTGGCAGTTATAAAATTTAGATAATACTCGCGCTAATTTTGAATGTGAATTTTTGAGGTATTCCAGATTGTCAAAAAGAAAAAAGTTGATTTTTGATTGAGTGTGTCAGAGCGACGGGAGATTTTTAAAGAAAAACAGATATTCTGGTTTTGTCTGAGAGTTTTGCTGTAATTTGCTTAGTTGCATCGAGTTGAAGTGCGATCTATTTCTGTAGATCTTTGCGCTCAAACATTATATAGCAAGTGCTAATACATTATTAAATACAAATTTTTTAAAACCAAATACGTTGCTGGACAAAAAGGCAACCAGAGGGACCGCCTGAGCCGGAAGGATTCCGGAAGGCACTTGTGGGTGCCGGACCGGCGAGACGGTCTGCATCTGCCGCGTTTTCCGCGGGTTTCTTCACCATTCATCGGAGAATTAGAGTCCGCATCCAGCGGGCTCTCCAAGTGAGAAAAGGAGTTCAGCGAGCTATTGGGTCCGCCTAAATCAAAGCGGACACTTGCCCACGAACTCTTTTTAATTTAAAACAACAGCTTTAGCCATCCTGCTTTCGAGAATATCAAATTATTTACATTTTTTTTAAAAACGTTATAAATCCGATTCCTTTTCTTTGTATCCAGTATTTTTGTGCCATAATAGTTTTTTTTATTGTTTTGCTAAGAATCTTGAAGCAAATCAAATTATTTTGTTCAATATTTTTTGATTTGCAATTTTTAAGTAGTTACACTACTATATATAAACTGAAAATAGATGTCATATACTTCAGAAAAAGTGACCAAACCCTCCGGTGTCCGAGGCCAGATTTGAACTGGCGTCTTCAGCTTTCGCGGCTGACGTCCTGACCACTAGACCACCCGGTCACGGCGGAACTTGACAAATTTTCTCATGTATATGCAATCTCTGAATTTGAAACGGCTAGGCGCCGTTGACCATACTCTAAGGGCATGCGCAGTACGTGCTTGCACCTCCTATCCGAATCTCTTACGTGATTCTGGTATAGCGAGAGAGATGGTGCTGCCATCTATGAATCTTGAAGCAAATCAAATTATTTTGTTCAATATTTTTTGATTTGCAATTTTTAAGTAGTTACACTACTATATATAAACTGAAAATAGATGTCATATACTTCAGAAAAAGTGACCAAACCCTCCGGTGTCCGAGGCCAGATTTGAACTGGCGTCTTCAGCTTTCGCGGCTGACGTCCTGACCACTAGACCACCCGGTCACGGCGGAACTTGACAAATTTTCTCATGTATATGCAATCTCTGAATTTGAAACGGCTAGGCGCCGTTGACCATACTCTAAGGGCATGCGCAGTACGTGCTTGCACCTCCTATCCGAACCTCTTACGTGATTCTGGTATAGCGAGAGAGATGGTGCTGCCATCTATGAATCTTGAAGCAAATCAAATTATTTTGTTCAATATTTTTTGATTTGCAATTTTTAAGTAGTTACACTACTATATATAAACTGAAAATAGATGTCATATACTTCAGAAAAAGTGACCAAACCCTCCGGTGTCCGAGGCCAGATTTGAACTGGCGTCTTCAGCTTTCGCGGCTGACGTCCTGACCACTAGACCACCCGGTCACGGCGGAACTTGACAAATTTTCTCATGTATATGCAATCTCTGAATTTGAAACGGCTAGGCGCCGTTGACCATACTCTAAGGGCATGCGCAGTACGTGCTTGCACCTCCTATCCGAATCTCTTACGTGATTCTGGTATAGCGAGAGAGATGGTGCTGCCATCTATGAATCTTCTTTTTTCTGAAGTATATGACATCTATTTTCAGTTTATATATAGTAGTGTAACTACTTAAAAATTGCAAATCAAAAAATATTGAACAAAATAATTTGATTTGCTTCAAGATTCATAGATGGCAGCACCATCTCTCTCGCTATACCAGAATCACGTAAGAGATTCGGATAGGAGGTGCAAGCACGTACTGCGCATGCCCTTAGAGTATGGTCAACGGCGCCTAGCCGTTTCAAATTCAGAGATTGCATATACATGAGAAAATTTGTCAAGCTCCGCCGTGACCGGGTGGTCTAGTGGTCAGGACGTCAGCCGCGAAAGCTGAAGACGCCAGTTCAAATCTGGCCTCGGACACCGGAGGGTTTGGTCACTTTTTCTGAAGTATATGACATCTATTTTCAGTTTATATATAGTAGTGTAACTACTTAAAAATTGCAAATCAAAAAATATTGAACAAAATAATTTGATTTGCTTCAAGATTCATAGATGGCAGCACCATCTCTCTCGCTATACCAGAATCACGTAAGAGATTCGGATAGGAGGTGCAAGCACGTACTGCGCATGCCCTTAGAGTATGGTCAACGGCGCCTAGCCGTTTCAAATTCAGAGATTGCATATACATGAGAAAATTTGTCAAGTTCCGCCGTGACCGGGTGGTCTAGTGGTCAGGACGTCAGCCGTGAAAGCTGAAGACGCCAGTTCAAATCTGGCCTCGGACACCGGAGGGTTTGGTCACTTTTTCTGAAGTATATGACATCTATTTTCAGTTTATATATAGTAGTGTAACTACTTAAAAATTGCAAATCAAAAAATATTGAACAAAATAATTTGATTTGCTTCAAGATTCATAGATGGCAGCACCATCTCTCTCGCTATACCAGAATCACGTAAGAGATTCGGATAGGAGGTGCAAGCACGTACTGCGCATGCCCTTAGAGTATGGTCAACGGCGCCTAGCCGTTTCAAATTCAGAGATTGCATATACATGAGAAAATTTGTCAAGTTCCGCCGTGACCGGGTGGTCTAGTGGTCAGGACGTCAGCCGCGAAAGCTGAAGACGCCAGTTCAAATCTGGCCTCGGACACCGGAGGGTTTGGTCACTTTTTCTGAAGTATATGACATCTATTTTCAGTTTATATATAGTAGTGTAACTACTTAAAAATTGCAAATCAAAAAATATTGAACAAAATAATTTGATTTGCTTCAAGATTCATAGATGGCAGCACCATCTCTCTCGCTATACCAGAATCACGTAAGAGATTCGGATAGGAGGTGCAAGCACGTACTGCGCATGCCCTTAGAGTATGGTCAACGGCGCCTAGCCGTTTCAAATTCAGAGATTGCATATACATGAGAAAATTTGTCAAGTTCCGCCGTGACCGGGTGGTCTAGTGGTCAGGACGTCAGCCGCGAAAGCTGAAGACGCCAGTTCAAATCTGGCCTCGGACACCGGAGGGTTTGGTCACTTTTTCTGAAGTATATGACATCTATTTTCTTGTTTTGCTAAATTTCCCCAAATTCCTATTGCCTCGTTTGACGGGCATATAAAGACCTGGCTCTTTAATTTAGGCTACGTTCAGCCAGCGAATCATCTGTCACCAACATATCACCCGCCTCATTAACCCATTATTTTCCTGCAGCCAAATTATTACCAGCCGAGTCTTTATTTTTACTTACCAGTTTTGCTAACTATTGAATGTGAAATATCCTTATATAGGTACAGTTGTCTTCATTTTGAAGTGAAGTGCTAATATTAAATATTTTTATTATTGTAATTTAATTACATTCTGGTTGTTGAATGTGAATGTGAAATAGGTACAGTTGTCTTCATTTTTAAGTGAAGTGCTAATTTTAAATATTTTTATTATTGTAATTTAATTGCATTCTGACCACTAGGGAAGTTATTGAATGTGAAATATCCTTATATAGATGCCGTTATTGTGATTTTTACGTGAAATGCTAAATTTTAAATAATTGACTATTTTTGCTAATCTTTATTTTTACTTTGTCTTCAAAATTAAACGTGTTAATGCAATAATAGAAGTGTTTAACTGCAAAATGGCGCCCGATAAGGTAAAGAACTCTGGATTTACTTTTAATAATTGTAATTAAATATTTTGTTTTGGATTTGTGAGACGGTGACCGTAGACCGGTCGCGGTTCTATTAACCTTGATTTTGGTTTGTTTCAGCCTGCTGCCGCCTTACGTCCCATCATTAACCCGAATTCCGTTATATTGAATTATTGCTTTTATTTATGTTAAAAAAAAAAAACGAATTTATCTGTTGACCTTTACTTATGCCTTTTTCTCAATTACCCGTAACATATCCCGAATACCTTATTTCATAGTTTGAGTCCTGTAGTTAGAGCCCGTAGACGTTAGGGAATTCGCAGGTAAGTCAGACATAGAATGTATGATTTGCGTTTTGTTTTTTTTTTCAGAAACTGAACTTGTTTTTTTTTTGAATTCGAACTCTAACTTAGCATCTAGACTTCGAGTGCTATTTTCTTTCTTTGTCTTAAGCGCTTGGTTTAGACCTCTGATATGCTCGAACTTCAGATTTTAATTTTGAGTCCGATTAACTTTATTTTTGTTTGAACTTGCAACGCAAGACAACTTTCGACTTTTCGCCATGTCGCACTTAAGTAATGAAGGATCAATTGCTGAGACACCTCATGCGCACTCATCTTTAAACTCGTACGATCCGAGGATTTTAGATCCAATGGCAGACGATGAAGAACAGTTTTTTGATTCTGAACCACGACCCCAGGTGATGCATATGTCCGGACTTCCCCCGCCTTTTCCTTTCAAAGATTATTCACTTACGAAATGGAACTTGAACTTTTCCGGGGACACTTGTGTTCGCGAATTTTTCTTTCGAATCGAGGAAGAAGGTATGGCGCGTAACGTCAATCCTTCATATGTTGTCAGACGTTTCCATGAATTGTTGTCAGATAGTGCCTTGAAACATTTTAGGGCAATCAGATATCCGGGTCTTACTTACGCGGAATTAAAGTCTGAATTCGTTAAAACCTTCGACGTAGCCGATTTCGATTTCAAGCTTGAGAGCCAACTTCGCGCTTTATCACAGAAGGACAACCAGTCAGTGGTTGATTTTGTTATTCAGGCGCGCGATCTAAACGCAAAGCTTCGTACACCGGTTTCCAAAGACAACCTGTTTAACATTATTAAATATGGAATGAATCCTAGATATCATCCTTGTCTTGCAACTAACGTGGTTAGGGATATTGATGGTTTGTTAGAAGTCGCGAAAAATTTTGAAGCCTTTCAAGGTTCACGACCAGCACGTTTGGCTATTGCACCGATTAGTGCTCAAGTTGTAGGTCAACCCAGTTCTATAGTGTGTATGAAGCGTGATGCAACTGGTCACAACTATCGTAATTGTCCTAACGTTTCAGGGGCAGTGTGCTTCAAGTGTAAGCGTGTTGGTGCAATCACACGCGATTGTCCTAGTTGTAATTCTGGTCCGTCAAAAAACGAATAAGTGGCGCACTGAGAGGTCCATCGGTGTCGCCCGTTTATATGAATAATTCCACGGATAATAGACTTTTTATTGATGTTTTAGTTGCTGGCTCTTCGGTAAGAGCTCTTTTAGACTCTGGTGCTCAGGTTTCACTAATTGATATATCCCTCTTATCGGAGCTCGGTATAACATATCACGAGGATATCCGGCCTTATGTTGTCTCCGCCGACAATTCTCCTATTGAAATTCTAGGCGGTTTGGACGTCCCCATTCTTTTTAGTGGCATTCACGTTCTGCACCCCTGTCTAGTGAGCAGTAATCTTCCTACTGCATTTATTTTAGGAATTGAGTTTTGGAATGCTGTTGGTCTCATTGACATTTTAAAGAAGGCATTCCGTGATGGTTTGTCAGGTAAGCTTTACGTCGCTTCACATCATGTTCCTGTCGCAGTCCCACGAGTAGGTGAGGTTCGCTATGTCCACCCTCGTACGGTGCTTGCACCACTGCAGGAATCAAAACTCCAATGTGTTATTGACGAGTTTGAGGAGATTTCTTCTGATAAAGCTGGATTAGGTTGTACTTCGTGGCTTTCGCATAAGATTGAGACTGTTGGTTCGCCCATTCGCCAACGTTACTATCCCTTATCTCCAGTCAAACTCAAGATTCTCAACGAAGAGATCGACAAGATGTTAGAGTCAGGCGTTATTCGTCCCTCACGATCACCCTGGGCTTCCCCAGTGGTGATGGTTACCAAGAAAGATGGTAGTGTCAGGTTTTGCGTGGACAGTAGGAAGTTGAACAGCGTTACCATCAGGGATTCATACCCTCTCCCGCGCGTCCAGGACATCCTTGATAACCTACGAGGTGCCAAATATCTAACTTCGTTGGATTTTAGGAGCGCCTTTTGGCAAATCCCCTTAGCTGATAAGGCCAGTTGTGAGAAAATGGCCTTTATTGTACCCCAAAGGGGCCTCTTTGAGTTCGTTCGTCTCCCTTTTGGTTTAACCAACGCTGCGTCCGAGATGCAGAGGCTTACTGACATGATTGTCAATTTTGAATATACCCCTGAGTCTGAGGATTTTATCTTCGGCTATGTTGATGATTTGATTTTGGTGTCTCGTGATTTTGACAGTCATATGCGGCTTATTCGTAAGGTTCGTGATAGGTTGAAAGAAGCTGGTCTTACGGTTAATTTAGATAAGTGCGAGTTTTGTAAGTCTGAATTGAAGTATCTCGGCTACATCGTCAATGAGCGTGGTCTTCAAACTGATCCGAAGAAATTAGAAGCTATTAGGGATTACCCTACCCCTTCTTCTGCCAAGTCTCTACGTGCTTTCATTGGTATGTGTTCGTATTATCGCCGTTTCGTGGATGGTTTTTCTTCGATTATTGCTCCTCTGACGGCACTTATCGGTAAGAGAAAGGGACGTGATCCTATCGATTGGAACGATAGTGCTAGTGAAGCTTTTTCTAAAGTGAAGGATGCCTTGATGAGCGCTCCGTTGATGGCTTGCCCGGATTTTTCGAAACCTTTTATCCTTCAATGTGACGCTAGCCAGGTTGGCTTAGGCTCGGTCCTGGCTCAAGAGTTTGACGGCGTTGAACAGCCAATTGCTTATTATTCTCGTTTATTCACTAAAGCTGAACGTGGATACGGCACAACCGAATATGAGCTTCTCGCCGTTGTTGATTCCATAAAGCATTTCCGCGGATATCTCGATGGAATGAGGTTTAAGATCATTACTGACCATATTGCTCTTAAATGGTTGATCACCCTTGATAATCCTACCGGGCGCTTGGCTCGTTGGGCAACTTTGATTTCCCAATATAACTTTGAGATTGAACATAAAAAAGGTGTCCTTAATGTTGTTCCTGACGCCTTGTCCCGCGGTCAAGTTGGGCTTATCTCATTCGCGCGTGGCATGGATCCTTCTGGAGATCCTTAGTATGAACGAATTTACCAGGGAGTTTTGGACAATCCTCAAATGTTTACTGCATTTGCTCTTCGGGATGGTGTCTTAATGCGCAGGGTATCTATCGAAAACCCTTTAGCACCTAATCCATGGCGTATAGTTCTTCCTGCTTCAAGGACTAGAGAGGCGGTTGCTGAAATTCATAATGGATTTCCCAACGTTCATCCTGGTGTTATGAAAACGTATTTAAAAGCTCGTGACTATACTATTGGCCGAATATGTACCGTGATGTTACAAGGTTCCTTTCCGAATGTCAGATTTGCAAGTCTTATAAAATTGCAAATTCACAACCTCGTGGACTTCGCTTATTTCCTCGTCGTTTTGCGGCTCCAATGGATCTTCTTTCCATTGACTTAATTGGTCCTTTACCGGTTAGCCGTAATGGGTGTCGTTATATTTTGACTTTGGTTGACGTTTTTACCAAATTTGTTTGGTTGGTCCCTTTGAAGTTGGTGAATGCGAGGTCAATATCGATGGCATTAGAGTCGGAGGTTATTTTGCGGTACGGTGTTCCTACTAACATTCTCTGTGACAATGCTACAGTTTTTCATAGTCGTCAATTTCTGGATTTCCTGGCGAGCTATAATATTCCAGGTCCGTGTTATACCCCATATTATTCGCCACAAGCGAATGTTGTGGAGAGATATAACCAGGTCGTGATTACTACTTTGAGCATTTTAGTTGAAAATGACCAACGCAGTTGGTCGGGTCATTTACATCGGGTCGCTCTTTATTTAAACTCTTGTATAAATTTGGCTACTGCTTATACACCGAATTTTTTGATGTACGGCCGCGAGTTGTCAATGATTCGTGAACGTGTTGAGAATCAGGCTGTGGACCAAGATGTGGGACTCAGCCGGATGGAACGCGCTTCGAATCTTCAGACGCTTCGTGAGGTATACGATAAAGTTTCTGATTCGATGGCTTTAGCCTTTCATCGTAACGCCGCCAAGTTCAACACGAACCGTTCTTCGCCAAGAATCGTTGGTGACCAAATCGTTTGGCGCCGGAATTTCCAGCGTGGATCCGCTGATCCTTTTCGAGGCGGTAAATTCGCTCCACGTTTCGTTCGGTGCCGTGTGGTTAGACAGGTGTTTCCACAGGTATATGTACTGGCTGATACCGATTCCGAGCACGTTGGTACCTATCATATTAAAGATATCTTGAAATAGTTTCTTCTTTCGGCCCGTTCAGTTTTTTCAAAATTCTAAAATGCGCTTTAGTCCGCCATTCCCTTATCGGTAATCCTTGCTTGATTCGTTTCTTATCGATTTTTTGTTTTCGTTTGAGCGTTTCCTTGCTCCTTTTTCCAGATTTGACTTTTTTTTACCGTTGGTGCTTAAGGCTTCGTTTATCTTTCCCGGTCTATGATAGCCTGGTTGTATAATTTGATGACTCGATGTGAGGGATTAAGATCTGTGCCCAGGTGCAGTTTCTGTCCTATCCCGGCCGTCACGTCTTGGACCGCGTGACGCGTTGGTTGGCGTTTTGTCATCTTGTTAATCTATTAGGTTAGTCTTTAGGGGTAATGTTAATTACTGGTTAGTTTTGTTTTTTTTGGAATTCGTTTAGGGTTCTCTTGTTGTACCTTTTTTGGCCTTAGCATTAAGTTGTGTTTTTTTTGTTGCTTGGGGTTAGTTTTCTTGTGTTTTCTTGTGTTGTTGTTCGTTTGTTTCTTTGTTTGGTAGGGAGATGCTGTAGCATGACGCTACGTATCGTACGACATCTGTCGACTTTCTTTAGAACTTCTGAACTTCTGTGTCTAAGGGAGGTCTAAGGCTAGGTCACGGTTGATATATAAAAAGCGTACATTGTGATTCACGGCATTACAGTTAGATGGCGCATATATCAGTCCGCATTTTGTAATACGTCTGGCAGTTATAAAATTTAGATAATACTCGCGCTAATTTTGAATGTGAATTTTTGAGGTATTCCAGATTGTCAAAAAGAAAAAAGTTGATTTTTGATTGAGTGTGTCAGAGCGACGGGAGATTTTTAAAGAAAAACAGATATTCTGGTTTTGTCTGAGAGTTTTGCTGTAATTTGCTTAGTTGCATCGAGTTGAAGTGCGATCTAATGCTAATACATTATTAAATACAAATTTTTAAAAACCAAATACGTTGCCGGACAAAAAGGCAACCAGAGGGACCGCCTGAGCCGGAAGGATTCCGGAAGGCACTTGTGGGTGCCGGACCGGCGAGACGGTCTGCATCTGCCGCGTTTTCCGCGGGTTTCTTCACCATTCATCGGAGAATTAGAGTCCGCATCCAGCGGGCTCTCCAAGTGAGAAAAGGAGTTCAGCGAGCTATTGGGTCCGCCTAAATCAAAACGGACACTTGCCCACGAACTCTTTTTAATTTAAAACAACAGCTTTAGCCATCCTGCTTTCGAGAATATCAAATTATTTACATTTTTTTAAAAACGTTATAAATCCGATTCCTTTTCTTTGTATCCAGTATTTTTGTGCCATAATAGTTTTTTTTTTGTTTTGCTAAATTTCCCCAAATTCCAATTGCCTCGTTTGACGGGCATATAAAGACCTGTCTCTTTAATTTAGGCTACGTTCAGCCAGCGAATCATCTGTCACCATCCATATCACCCGCCTCATTAACCCATTATTTTCCTGCAGCCAAATTATTACCAGCCGAGTCTTTATTTTTACTTACCAGTTTTGCTAACTATTGAATGTGAAATATCCTTATATAGGTACAGTTGTCTTCATTTTGAAGTGAAGTGCTAATATTAAATATTTTTATTATTGTAATTTAATTACATTCTGGTTGTTGAATGTGAATGTGAAATAGGTACAGTTGTCTTCATTTTTAAGTGAAGTGCTAATTTTAAATATTTTTATTATTGTAATTTAATTGCATTCTGACCACTAGGGAAGTTATTGAATGTGAAATATCCTTATATAGATGCCGTTATTGTGATTTTTACGTGAAATGCTAAATTTTAAATAATTGACTATTTTTGCTAATCTTAAATATTTTTACTTTGTCTTCAAAATTAAACGTGTTAATGCAATAATATAAGTGTTTTACTGCAGGGTATATTGTTCATTGTTTTACCATGCGCTTGAACAAAGTACCAAGGTATCGAGGGTACTCAATCTGGAGATGCCTCTCCTTGAGGGGATTGTTCATTGTTTTACTATGCGCTTAAACAAGGTACCAGGGTTTTGGGGGTACCCAATCTAGAGGTACCTCTACCCTGAGGGGATTGTTTATTATTTTGACGCGGTGTGCACAAGGTACTTGAGTATCGAGGGTACCCAATCTGGAGACGCCTCTATTCTGAGTAGATTGTTCATTATTCTAGTATGGTAAAAGCTTGATCAAGTATTGGAGGGGGTTAAAAACGTGATTTCGTCTTTTCCTGGGCAGGCAATTCAGTGATGCCTCTGCTCAGGTGTGAAGTCTTCGCGTGTAAGACCCTCTGTGGCATCGTGATATTGTGAAATCCGCGCTGCGGCATCGTCGTTTCTATTCTCATCTATAGCGTGATTCATGTACGAGTATGCAGCATCGTCTCTTATTCTATTCTCATCTGTAGCGTGATTCGTGTATTCTCAACAAGCGTGATGAATGAGTGAACAACAATGATGATAATTTGTTATGATTGATGTTTTTGGTTGTTGTTGAAACTTACTGCCTGTTGATTATGAATGATCAAATGGTTACTGTGAATGATAAGTTCTTGTCTGATAATTATGAATGGCCGAACGGTGTTTGTAGGAGAGTAATGTTTAATGCGTCATTAGGTAGAGTTTAAAGATTACTTTTCGGTTATTCAGATGACGAACTAATGCATCCTAATGCTGGACCTCCCCAAGACCTGGAGCGCAGGGCTACGGGAGCTGAGCGGGGAGCGGCCGACTCTTCGCGTGTGTGCGTCCAGTACCAACTGAAGAGGCGAGAGCTGAGGAAGCGGTCGAGGCCGACGCATCATCAGGATTGGCTGTATTAGATATTCATCTAGACCTCGCTTTACTATGTAGAGTGTATAGAACGCCTTAAGCGTGACATTGACAGTAGCTGTCAACTTAGGCGGGAACACGGGAGAACTGTCACTTATCCTTACGGCGCTACGCGTGGGTGGACATGGCTTTATCTCGTAAATTAGTTAATTCGAGCCGATTGCCTGATATTATTGTAAAACCTTTGATTATAGAACCCAAGTTTGATCTGGAAGTTTTTTCTTCCCAACAATATTATGTCTTGCACGTAAATATATGTACAGATATATTTATATGTCAAGTCAATATGTATTTCGACGAAAAATTAGCCTTAAAGCGGTGGTCCATATGTGTGTCATATTTTCGTTGTGATAATATCATACGAGATGATTCACTTTATTTGACGTTGACAAGGTTCTTGAGACCACCATTAATAAAACCAGGCCTATAGGGTAACCATCAACAGGACAGATCATAAATCATATCATTCATATCTTATATAAAGCTATAGTCGCTAGCACATAGATGCATGGTCTAAAGTGGATGTGGCATCTATAGGATTGTTATTGTTGCTTATAAGCTATAAACGACTTTTCTGTACTGTAATAAGATTCAACTGTGGTTAGGCAAAAAGTGTAAGAATCACCTCCACCTCATATAACTCCATGAGCGAGACGTGTTGTTTTTGACGTAAGTGACTTTTGTGACAACCGAATTCACTCTTTAGTGACTTAGACTCGCATTTGACCGGTTTTTTAAACCTTGAACATTGGTAGGAGGGTATACTAAGGTAAATAAGTAGAGGGCGGAGTACCGGTGGCAAATTTCACACAAAAGGTATGGAGTCGTTTTTATAATTATTATTTTAGGCTTGAATAATAAAATTATTCATTTACCTAATGTACTTAGTATGGTACCTACTCGTAAATTGGAAGTAAGTACTTAACATTTATTTTCATAAATCGATTTCAGGAACACCTAAATGTTATGTCGTAAATGTTTTGGGTTATTTTTCAATTTCTTTTAACAAAGTCACCATTCATCGATATAATATTTTTTACCATATGCAACCTTTCTTTTCAAAAAGTTACTAATTTACAAATTTATGAGACATTTAGAAACTAATTATTTGACATTGTCAATTTAGACAGCTGCTTTACATCTATATTATCCAGAGAAATGGGATGACAAAGAATGCTTGTCAACGATAAAAAGTGTGGCAAAAAAATGAAATCCATGTATGTGTCAAAATTGTCTATGTGAGCGTAAAATAGTGATGCCAAATACAACAGGTTAATTATCTATCGGTATTTGACTTTCTTATCGATACGTTCTAAAGGCCTCTACAGACGTAAGCGACTAAGGTAGAATTAATAATTCAGTGGAGTGATTTGACAGCTCTCTGCATACAAAGCGGTTGTCAAATGTAAGTAAAGTTCTGTCAAATCACTCCGCTGAATTATAGATTCTACTTTAGTCAAAGTAGTAAAACGGCTATTAGACATGGCAATTTGTAGGGCCCAACCTGTTGTGTTGGGAGGTGTAATAGGAGGTAGGGCCCGTAGGGATCTGAAGGAGGGTGAGGGAGAGGCAGGGTACACAACAGGTTGGGCCCTACAAATTGCCATGTCTAATAGCTGTTCACACTATGACGTCAGTTGACATCCCCACTACCAACTTGACGTTTAATTTCACGCACATTTTCGACTAATATTATTCTTCTTTCTCCGTGCCTCTTCCCATTCGGTCGGCCCTCCGAATATTTTTCCGCCAGTTGGCTCTCTCACACTACAGACCGACGTTCGACTAATATTATTACATTACCTAATTAAATAGTTAATAACTAGTATGCTTTTTCCAAGCAAATAATATATTCTTTAGTATTAAAAAAATTTAAATAAACAAAATTATTTATTATTAAATTAAAAATATTAAGTGAACAAGATTATTCCCTAAAATAATTTCAAATATTTCATACAACGGAAAACGGAATTTCAAGTCGCCGGTCGAAAGCGCATTCGATTGATCGCATGACCATTTTGACAGCTGACTTCTCATTCCAACTATATTTTTATCTCGTTCTAATCGTTTGACTAGTCGCTTTTAGGCGCGGCACACACTTGAGCGGAATCCAGCTATCATAAATAAAAATCAGCCGCAGCATAAAAGTCGGAAATTTCTTTACGGGAGCTGAATTTTTGTATGGAGCCCATATACAATATTCAGCCCGATTTCCGTTTTCCGCTGCTTTTTGACTATGGTAGCGAATTCCGCTAAATGTGTTGAGCGCCATATTTGAATGAAATAATACTGCAAGGTAAAAAAATCTTTAATAATAAAAATACCCGTTTAAAACCGGATATAATAAGGTTCTAATTTAATCGTCTTACGTAATGGCGTAATGTGAATATAATATTAATTTATTCATTGGATTTTTTTGAAGCAATAATTATAATTTTCATATCGAACAGTTATCGATATAAGTCCCTAAAACGTTTTGTCAATCCCTAGCGTAGAATAAATGTTTCGGTTTTTACACAAAATAATCATGAATATTAACTATTATGATAAAATATTAGCACACAGTATACGAAACACTAATAATTAATAGTATCTAGTAAATACTTACACGATTTATTTTGCTAATATGACAAAATATTGTTTCAAAGACATCGATCGGAATATCATGTAAACCTGTGAAATGAGTAATTACTTGGGTTTTTCCTATGAGTAATAGTCCAATCTGGAACAAAACACGACACCATGTTTCTCCTTTTTCATCCCAAGTTATTTTATTCACGATTGTTTTATATTTTCCACGCTAAAATATGAGCTGTCACGACGTGGGCACGTAAGCTGACTACCCAAATTCAAAAGCTGTCACTCCTTCAAAATGATCGTGTGTCTCTTTTGCACTCGTGGAATGTTCATATACGTGTTGGTTTCTCTTTTGCGCACTTCGTTTATCTTTTAGCGACAAGCGCCATTTTATATCTATGATATTATCTGAATTATTATTGCGTCGGCTACATATTTAAAACCGAAAAATATCAAGATGAATAAGCCATGTGAAGCAACAATTCTGCGGATGATAGAACCGTACGAAAATCTTATATATAATGAAGAAGAATGTAGCATTCACTGTATGTCTTGCTCAGTGGATTTAAAGCAGTTGAAAAAATATAATGTCGCAAAACACGTTAACAGTAAACAACACCAAATTGACTGTGGAAACCAAAATGGCACCTTTGCCTATGATTTATGCGTTTTCCTTATAGCGTATAACCCATGGAAAAGAGTTAACATCCAGAATTTAAAAAGTTCTTTGGAAAATACTTAGATAAAGGCGTAAAACTTCCCGAAGAAAGTGTTTTGAGAAAATACTGTCTTACCAGAATATACAATGCGACCGTCAAGCAAATACGAAATACATTTTTCGATTCCAATTTATGGCTTGCGGTGGATGAGACTCTTGATAATTTCGGTAATTGCGTAGTAAATGTAATTATAAAATCACTTGATGATGCTTTACAATGGCCATATTTGTTAGCGTGTAAAGTCGTTAGTACTGTAAACGCGAACTCAATTGCAGCGGTGGTTGACGAAAGCTTGAATTTTTTGTGGGAGGATAATTTTACAGATAATATGAACAAATTTTTAATATTCTGTTCGGATACATGCTTGCTGCCGGCAAGATTTTGAAGAAAAAGTACACTAAAGTACGACACGTAACTTGTGTCGCTCATGGACTACACAGAGTCGCGGAGCAGATAAGATCTGAACATAAATTGGTCAATTCTTTAATATCTAATGTCAAGAAGATTTTTTTTAAATCACCACACCGCGTCCGATTTTTCAGGGACCATGCGCAGAATGTGCCTTTACCGCCGGAACCCATTATCACTCGTTGGGGCACCTGGTTAAATGCAAGTTTTTACTACGATAGACATTTTGACGTGATTAAAAATGTTGTGATGCAATTGAACAGTAAAGAAGCTATTGCCATTAGAAAAACCCAGAAGTTGTTTGAAAATGAAAATTTAAAAAACGAGTTAAGCTTTATAAAAAATTGTTACGAAATTATACCGGAATCGATAGAAAAATTAGAATGCACTAAAATTCCGATAGAAGAAAGTTTTCTGGTAATAGATATAGTTAGGAGTATTTTAAGCCTCCAAGGAAGTGAAACCGTGCGAAATAAACTCGAATTGGTTCTAGATAGAAACCCAGATGCTGACGAATTAAGGAATATGATTACAATGGAAAATTATAAACAAGTCCTTAAACTTACAACCATGACATCGGTAGATGTAGAGCGATCGTTTTCCACTCATAAATGGATCTTCAATAAATTAAGAAACCGATTCACTCCGAAAAACCAGGAACATGTGGCCATAGTCCATTCATTTTATAACATGGATACGCACTTAAGTGTAGATTGTGAGGAGGACCTCGAACACATAATTCCAGTCCTCAATTGTAATTGAATGGTCTTGAAAATAATATATCGTTTGGCAGGTATAACTTCTTAGTCTAGTATTTAGTACCTAATGATAATGTTTTGATAAGAAAACATATTATTATGTATTATAGATATTAACAACATATTACATTATATTTGTATGCTCGTAAGATAATTTCTATAAGTTCCTAAAAATTATTATGCAAAATTAATCATTTATTCGTTGTTCACGCAAATCAGCGCCATCTAGTTCAAATGTATGTATGTCTAATAGAGTAAATGCGCACGATCTTTTGTTCATTCGCTCCGTCTGATATTGCCCTCTCTGTTCAGCTAGCCGTCGTAGTGGTTAGACGTGCTGTCATTGTCGCGGTGCGCGAGCCATTGTTAAAATAAACATGGCGTAATTTAAGTGTAAAGTGTAATCTAGGTTAAGGCAAGAGAAATATACGTGTAAAGAGTGCCCGTTGTTTCTCTTCGAAACCCATCCGTCGTTACCGCAGCAGGCGAGGCGGCGTACTCATCTACGAGACAGATGATGGTGGCCCATGGAAAACTCTCTACAGCACCGTGCCGGAGCGACTCGACTGCTACCAGAGAAGTATGAGATGTACCTAACCGGCCTACCGCGGCGACTGGGCTGGTTTTGCGTACATTTTGGTGTGACCCATGAGAGGGAACAACCGCACGAATAACAAAACCCGTGATTTGGGAAAATATAAAATAAAATCCCGTGATTGGGGCAAGATTGAAGCAATCCAGGGCCAAGAATCGCGCCACGGCAATCAAGGATTCGTCGAGTGGAATTTGCAGTTGTTTGCATTCATTGTGTAAATTCAGTGCGCGATTACGTCATAAACATTTCGATCAACGTGAAACGTGTCATTGTGGGGACAGTTGGAGGTCGCCATAGTGAAGTGCCACATCCGGTTGACGTTTACCGGTTTTGTGCTGAGTGAACGAACTGAATGGTAGGAACGTGTAGCGTCGATCCGGAACGACGTCGGGCGTCGTGGCGACAACCTTAGAGACTTTATTATCTATGACATACTTCATTTGACAAACGTCAGTGTCAAAAGTCAAGTTGTGTTGTGTGCTATTTGTGATAGATTTCTCAACTAATATTACTTGAAAAATACTTAGGATTAGATTAATTGGATAGAATATAGCTTGGAATTGATTAGTAAATACTCACAAATAGGTGATTTATTGAAAATACGCGCGGCGCGGTGAAGTATTTGTGTTTTACCAGGTAAGTTAATATCTATTCACAACATGTCACTCAAAGCTAAGGTACAGTTGGGTACGAGGTATCAAATGCTTATTGATTACGTTGGCACGGTGGCTACCAGGTCCGGGTCTTCAGCGACAGCGGTGGCCAAGCGGCATTTTGATCAGGTATATAAAACATATATCACGGCCTATGAGGCGGTACTGACAAGCGATACGGAACTAACAGAGGCGGAACGTCTCAAGTACCAGGAGCAGTTCGCCGAGATCAACCGACTTCTTATCCAACTGGATGAGGCATCAGGTGAGGAGTCAGAACAGACAGCTGGTGCAGCTAAGTATCACAGTAAGGTTAAGTTGCCTTTGGTACAACTGCCAACATATGGCGGGGATATGACAGAAGGGATGTCATTCTATGACCTTTTTATGGCATTAGTGGATGCAGGTCCATTGTCTGATGCCGAGAAACACTACTACCTGCGAACGTCCTTGAATGCTGAGGCCTTGACGGTAGTACAACACTTACCTATGGATGGAGCCAGCTACTCTGTAGCATTGGATCTTCTTAAGAAAAGGTACCATAACTCCCGACAGCTTGTGGACACCTTCATTGCGCGGATAGTCAATCTGCCCAATGTCGGGGGCCCGAATATAAATTTGCGAACTCAGTTTTATGATCCTCTGCGCGAGTCGATTCAGGCCCTAGAAAAGTTGAAGCAGCCGGTTTCTGAGTGGTCGTATTTAGTTGTTTACATGATGTTACAGAAGCTGCCTATTCGCATCAGAACCCTATTTGAGGAACGCTGTGGCACGGATCCTCAAGTTCTGCCAACGCTCAATCAGCTGCTGGCGCTGCTGGATGAGCAGTGTCGGGTGCAGCAGGTAGTTCCCACTGCGGCAGCGGGAAGAGCACCGATGGGACGGCAGTCACCGACCAAGGGAAGACGCGGCAGAGCGTCCCCTCCACGTGTCCTAGCTGCGGAGCTGGAAGAAGCTGATCAGGTGAATCAGTCTAAAGGTCTGTGCACGTACTGTTCCAGTAGTGCACACTCTATATACAAATGTCCATTCTTCGCAAGTCTAGCTGTTTCGGAGAGGAAAACCTGGGTCAGGAAGAATGGTGCATGTTTTAAATGCCTTCGCTCTCATTACGCGAGAGAGTGTATGGCTCGTAATTGGTGCGGTGCGTGCCAGTCAGGGTCGCATAGCCCGTTGCTGTGCAGGGAGGAAGCGGAAGCCGCGGAAGCGGTGCACAGGGTGCATGAGCGAACCCCGGTCCCACCCACCAGAAGGGTAAGTACACCACCACAGCGTAGGTCCCCACCACGACACAGGGTGTCGACCCCGCCACAAGGGTCTTGGGCGCAGCGAGCTCAACAACCCCGTACGAGCCCGCCAAGGTGGAGAGAAGAGACTAGGTCGCCTACTCCACAGCAGGTCCAGCCAGCTCAATTGATGACTGCTGGTCACATCCCGCGCCCTCCGGTGGGAACGAGGGCCCGCCAGGCGCAGGAGTCTTTCCACAGCCTGCGTTTCGGCACTCGAGGCAGCCCTGAGCGCCGTTCTTGAAATAAGGCTACTGCTGATGTACCACGAGAACCTCGGATGATGATGCCATCGATCCGGGTCAGTCCTACTGCTATTGTCATGGTAAGGTCAGGCCAAGGCAATTATATTATGGCAAGGGCACTGTTAGACACCGGAGCCGGGTGTTCGATAGTTAAGAAATCATTTGCAGATGAAATAGGATTGCATCAGCAGTATGTAGGAAATAATATTGTTGGGATCGGAAACCAACAGGTCAAGGTGCCCGGTACCATTGCTAAAATAGTATTTAAGCCAGTAGGAAAATTAGTCCCTATAATTAGCGTTGTAGCAACCGCCATGTATACCGTTACAGGAAATATTCCGGCCTGTAACCATTACCTGAAGGCCCACTTAGATACGTCTAAACTCAGCCTGGCCGATCCAGATTTTGACAAATCTCAAGATGTAGACATCATTTTCGGCCTGGATGTGCTAAATTATATGTTCACTGGTTCAAAGATGCTCACGAACATTACAGGAGTGGAGGCCTACGGTACCTGGTTTGGAGATGTCCTCATGGGAGCCATCTGGACACACCCTGCTGACACCTCGGCACAGCAGTCGAGAGGAACGTCCGTGGAAGACTACGGAGTGCACGCTACCAAGCTTGAAGAGGTGCTGGAGAAGTTCTGGAAGGTGGAGCAGCCTCCAGAAGACCCACCTGATCATCCGGAACATTTGGAATGTGAAAGGTTGTATACTTCTACTACTAAACGTATGCCTGACGGGAAATACATGGTGCGGCTGCCCTTCTTGTCAGACAGACCCACGCTAGGCGAGACCAGAGCCATTGCTGTACGCAGGCTTCATTCGTTAGAGGCGAAGCTAGCCAAGAATCCAGTCTTGGCTGAGAAATATAAGGAGTTCATGCGGGAATATGAGTCTCTAGGACACATGTCTAAATCCAGTTACCAGTTTGACTCGGAGCACTACTGTGTTCCGCATCATGCGATTTTCAAAAAAGATTCAAATAAGCTTCGGGTCGTCTTTAATGGAGCATCGAAGAGTAGCAATGGCATAGCTCTTAATGAATGCCTGCATTCAGGCAAGCCTCTTCAGAATGATATTACAAAGATATTGTTGAATTTCAGACGGCACCAGTTCGTGTTCACGGCCGACATCCGGATGATGTTCCGGCAGACGTGGATACACCCCAGTGATAGGCGCTATCAGCTGATCCTGTGGCGTGAGGACCCGTCGCAGGATATACAGGTTTACGAGTTGAATACTAATACCTACGGACTACGGTCAAGCCCCTTTGTCGCAATACGGACGCTGTTGCAGTTGGCCGCGGATTGGCAAGCTCAGCATCCAGGGTCTCCAGCTGCAGACGTCATACGACGTCAGAGCTATGTCGACGACCTCCTGGTTGGAGCAAACTCCATTACAGAGGCTCGGCAGCTTCAATCGGAGCTCATAGAACTCATGAGCAGTGCCGGCTACGAGCTCAGGAAATGGTCGGCTAACTGTCACGAGTTACTCCGGGACCTACCACAGGAGTATTGTGAGCTGCCTCATCAATTCGACGCTGAAGACAGGAGCCTCATAAAGGTATTGGGAATACAGTGGAACCCGGTGCACGACACCATGTCGTATCAAGTCAATGTACCGTTGGGGCAGGCGGTAACGAAGCGAAGCGTTTTAAGTACTATAGCTAGGCTTTATGATCCGTGCGGTTACTGCGCACCGATTGTCTATAGATTCAAGCTGTTCATGCAGTCATTGTTTACAGATGGAATGACGTGGGATGAACCGCTCCTGGACACTCAGGAGGTTCAGTGGAACGAGTTGGTTCAGGATTTAAACCATTTGTCTCAATTACAGATCCCTCGTTGCGTCGCGTTATCAGGATCTGCCTCCTACTCACTCCACGGGTTTGGAGATGCCTCGGAGCAGGGCTATGGAGCGTGCGTGTACCTTCGGACAGAGGACACGTCTGGAAACGTCATGGTATGGTTAGTCCTAGCTAAGACCCGAGTGGCGTCGAAGAAAGTCAAACAAACCATTCCGAAGAATGAGTTGAATGCAGCTCATATGGTTTGTAAACTCCTGAATCATGTCGCAGCGGCCTATGAAGACGAAATCGAGATTGATAGCATAAATGCGTGGTCTGATAGCAAAATCACGTTGTGTTGGCTTAACACAAAACCGCATCTGCTCCAGACATTTGAATGTAACAGAGTACAGGATATTCAGCAGTCGAAGCGACCAATGACATGGCGCTATGTCCGAGGTGAGTCCAACCCGGCCGACGTCGCGTCCCGAGGTGCTACCGCGAAGGGGCTCCTCAAATGCAAGTTGTGGTGGTCGCCGGAGTGGCTACTCAAGGAGGAGTCACAGTGGCCGACGATGCCGGTCAACATGTCACCGGAGCTGCCAGGGTTCAAGCAGCTGGTTCATGTCGCCAAGGACGAGCAGACATGGGAGGACATATTACTGTCGAGAGTCAGCTCGTATAGTAAACTCATAAACGTGACGTCGTACGTTTTGAGATTTTGCAGGAATATTCGTTTGCCGAAGCAGCAACGAAATTTAAAACAGAACCTTACTATCGAGGAAAATCGTGCAGCAACGGATCACTGGGTCAAGAAGGTTCAGTTGGATGCATACCAAGATGAAGTCATCTTACTGAAAAAAGGAAAGTTGGTATGCAAATCACTTCAGAAGTTGAGCGTCTTCGTGGACGATAATCATTTTATTCGAGTCGGAGGCAGACTACGTAATTCAAGCTTACGTTATTTTTTTTTTTTTTTTTTTTTTATTTATTCAAATAAGTTACACAGTATTACAGTAATAAAACCAATGCACTGCGAACTACAAAAATATACAGAAAAATATTTATAACTAGTTTATTTAGGCGACGTAACTGCGTGGCTCCGTTGCGCCGTCTGATCTGGTGTAGGATTCGGTAGAGTGCCCCGGAACTGCCGAAACACAACACCCTTCGGCCAGAAGTCAGCATTCGCTATCGTGTCCTGCAACGGTCGCGGCACGCGCACCACAAACGAGCTGAAGTGCACGTAATGGCGGGACCGCAGCTGGTGCACCCTCAACGAGTAGCCAGTCTTCCGGCGGACGTACTCCACCACATCGTCGGCCACGGCGGAGTAATGCAAGCGCGACACGTAGAGCGCCTTACTCGGTGTCGCAATCCGAAGTCCAGAATTAGCCGGCTCGGCAGTGCCACACAGAGTCTTGCGGGGCGCCCTGCACGCCTTGCGCTTCCGTTCCACCAGTGTGAATCCCTCCTTATCCACATTGGTGCGGGAGGAGTTTTCCTTATCGGGAACCCGTACTACCCACGCCTTAGAAGGCGAGGAGGCCCGGTAAGCTGCGACTGGCTGACCGGCAACGTCAGCATAAGCACTCTGACGTGATTTAGAAACAGTAGGCGGCCGCACACGCGAGGGGCGCGCGGGCGGTGCAGCGGCGGGTGCGGCACATTTTACAGCGTCAGCAACACGCAAACTGACAGACTCCGCGTTTATAGTAGCGGGTCGGTCATCGCTCTTGAAATTTGATTCCGCCGACCGAGTTGGAGCATTTCGCAAACTATTGACTTCGTTGCGTAACTCGGCAATAGTGACTTGGGCCGCTTCAAATTTCAAAATAATTTCTGCTAAACTCGTTTTAAGGGCCACGATGTCCTTAAACAAGCAGCGAACGTCGATATTATCCGGAACATGGGTCGGCAGGATAGAGGCATCCGTCGCCACAAACTCCGGAATCCGCTCTTGATACTCCTTCAGGATTTTCATAATATCCGCAAGGGTCTTCTTCCCGGTTTCATCCCCCTTCCGGTGAGGTACATATGTGCCGACGATCCCAAGGGTCTGGCACAACACCTGCTTCGCTTCACAGATGTCTTCGACGGTGAAACTCGATGCCCACGAACTGAACTGGACAGCGGTTGCCGCATTC
This sequence comes from Pammene aurita, assembly GCA_947086415.1. Lineage (NCBI taxonomy): Eukaryota > Metazoa > Arthropoda > Insecta > Lepidoptera > Tortricidae > Pammene > Pammene aurita. The sequence goes on along the minus strand of OX352301.1, from coordinate 18,085,634 downwards.
ATCTTTTCTTCCAGCAGCATCTTCTCCTTCTGCTACAGAAAGGCGAGGAAATCGTTCACGACGGGTTGACTCTGATTGAGGGCACTCATCGTGTCGAGTTGCTAGTAGCGGCCGGGCCGCGCTAACTTCGCAATTGATATTTATTTAATTACTCATCAATGCGTCTAGGTCGCTTGGCGCACTGGACACGACTCTCCGTTATGACGCAAAGCACCCCATGCTTATACCTAAGGACCATCGATGGTCGCAATTATTGATGGAGCACTATCACCGGATCTATTGTCATGCTTCGACAAGCGCCCTGATTAATATACTTAGACAACGATACTGGACTCCGTCAGCACGGCGTCAGGTGTCACGTGTCATCAGGGGTTGTATGTCATGTTTCAGATTCAACGCGACAGATCAGGCGCCTTTCATGGCTGATCTGCCCGCGGACCGCGTCACGGCGACGCGTCCATTTTCCGGCGTAGCGACGGATTTCGCTGGCCCCTACTTGGTTAAAAGTAGCCAGCTCAGGAATGCTAAATCTGTTAAAGCTTACCTGTGTGTTTTTGTATGTCTAGGTACCAAGGCGGTACACCTCGAGGTCGTCTCGTCGCTGAGCACCGAGGCTTTCATCGCTGCGTTCACACGGTTTGTGAGTCGACGTGGGCTGCCCGCCCTCGTTCGGAGTGACCAAGGTACCAATTTTAAATTTGCTAGCTCATACCTCCGAGAGGTTAACCAGTTCTTGCTTGACAACGAAACCATTCTAGAGGATGAGTTTCGTCGCCAAGGCATCCGCTGGGAGTTCAATCCTCCCGGCGCCCCTCACATGTCTGGCCTAGTGGAAGCAGCGGTCAAGAGTAGCAAGAACCTGCTTAAACGAGAGATTGGGGACCGTATCCTGACATTTGAAGGTCTGCAGACGGTATTCTGCAGGGCGGAAGCTATCCTCAACTCTAGAGCGCTGGTTCCAATGTCCGAGGATCCTTGTGACCTGGAAGTTCTCAGCCCAGGTCATTTTTTGATAGGTCAACCTTTGGTGTCATTACCTGAACCTTCCTGGAAGGACACGAATATGTCACGGCTGTCGCATTTTCAATTTATTCAAGCTGTAACTCAAAAGTTTTGGGCTAGGTACCACTTAGAATATTTAAATAATTTGCAAGCCCGTAACAAATGGAACAGACATGTACCTAATGTAGCATTAAACGATTTAGTCTTGATAAAGGATGAAAATTCCCCGCCTCTACAATGGCGTCGAGGTAGGGTCATTCAAGTTTTCAAAGGCTCCGACGGAGTCGTCAGGTCTGTGAAGTTGAAGACACAGATAGGCGAACTTGTACGCCCCGTTGTCAAATTGTGTAAATTACCTATGGAGCTTTAATTATTTGAGCAGCTCTTGTAAGTTAACTATTATAAATCTTGGTTTAAATCGTAGCAATTAGTACTAATTATCGTGAACTATGTACTACTGTTTCCTCGGGAAACCATGTAACTAACTTAGTAAGTAGCTTACCTTTGTTGTTTTTACACTTTCATGATTCATATTTTGATATTATCTGGAATGTTATTGAGTGCAAGTGCACTGGATGGTCACAGATTACTTATGCTGTAGACACCTCATGTAACATTTATTAGTGTTAATAATTGTTGGTTTTCATATCTCTTGTTTATGCTAGATCGTAGCGATGTAAACTTCAGGTCTTCAGCTCACCTTTTCCCTGGGCCGGGAAGGAATGTTCACGCAAATCAGCGCCATCTAGTTCAAATGTATTCAAGTCTAATAGAGTGAATGCGCACGATCTTTTGTTCATTCGCTCCGTCTGATATTGCCCTCTCTGTTCAGCTAGCCGTCGTAGTGGTTAGACGTGCTGTCATTGTCGCGGTGCGCGAGCCATTGTTAAAATAAACATGGCGTAATTTAAGTGTAAAGTGTAATCTAGGTTAAGGCAAGAGAAATATACGTGTAAAGAGTGCCCGTTGTTTCTCTTCGAAACCCATCCGTCGTTACCGCAGCAGGCGAGGCGGCGTACTCATCTACGAGACAGATGATGGTGGCCCATGGAAAACTCTCTACAGCACCGTGCCGGAGCGACTCGACTGCTACCAGAGAAGTATGAGATGTACCTAACCGGCCTACCGCGGCGACTGGCCTGGTTTTGCGTACATTCGTTATTTATTTAATCATAAGTATACTTAGGCGACTCCATACATTTAGTGTGAAATTTGCCACCGGTACTCCGCCCTCTATAAATAAGCCAAGAGCCGGCCGGTAGGTCGTGCTCAGTGTAGGATTCCGTAGTTACCGGCCTGGCCTGTTACAATCTAATAATAACATTATAACAGACCTTGTAATATGTCTTGTAGTACCTAGTTGTTGGTAAGTTGGATCATAAGTTCCTAATATTTTGATTTCGTTAAGTTTAAAATGTATGTATTAAGTTTTCTATTTTTTTTTTCAAATTTTAATGTATTTGTTATTGTGTACAGTGAATTTCAAACACAATATTGTCTTGATCTTGTTGATGAATAAAGCTACTATGACTACTATGACTACTATGATATGACTTTATGACTACTATGACTACAATACATCCGTTTCGTCAAGTAATTTTATTATGCGGCACTTACGTCCTTTCACTATGCGTTTTTGAGTTATAACTCAAAAACGGTTCAACAGACTTTCTTTAATATAGTTTTCATTAAAGGTACTTATCAGGCCTCAATTTCATGAATTTTTACAAATTTATTTGACCCACGGTTCAAGTGTCAAAGAGGGGGATCCATTTTTTTAAACTTTCGAAGCTATTATTATATGTTTTATCCAAAAAAATTGTTTTAACAAACCGTTATTCTTTTTGAAAGACCTATCCAACGAAACTCCAAACGACAGGGTTGAAGCGAAAAAAAATTCAACCTCCTACTTCATGTGTACGTGAGGTACTAACCCCAAAAAATATTTTTTTCAATTTTTATTTTACCGTTTTCTCGGCGTGACTCATACACATACTCATAATTTCAGCTTTCTGGTATTTAATGTGTCTGGTCAACGATGTCGGAGCTTATAAGGTTGTGTAGTACAATCAATTTCATCGATAAATCACCACGTGTTTTTTTTTTATTTCGACGGTCATAAAATGGCGGCATTTTTAATTTTTCAAACACCTGAGCACGGGTGCATGTGGTATTTTTGCTATTATCTGTCAATTATTCGTCCTACGAATACAAAAAATATCTTATTAGATAGCTAAACATATCAGCAATCGATTAAATCTAACAATCATACGCAAACGTTTTAATAACAGAGCAAAAAAAAAATTAAACGTAAATAATAAGGACAAAAACGCATATTTTTTTCAGATTTCATTTGTTTTTGAAAAAACTAGGTCGTTTACCTACTTTTTTTTTTGTTCTGTGTTTGTAGTATAAGGTATTGGCTAGACGTCGATACCAAATTTACGGATCTGACATAATTACTTAAGAAGTTACACAGGTTTCAACATGTACCTAAAAATGAGTTTATTTTTTAGAAGGAGATAAAAATAAAATAAAGCGGTAATAATAATTTAAACTTTAATAAGAAATCACAGCAAGAGTATCTTAAGGCTAACGATGACAATTAGTTGAGTAACTGTTCAAAATGGCCCCCTTGATTTTGGAGACAAGCAGTTGCTCTTATCGCAACATGCTGCGTAGACCGCCGAATCATCTCATTATCTTCTCTTAATATGTTTCCATGTTCTATTATTTTTTGCACTAATTCTTCCCTTGTTCTCGGTATGTCAACGTACACTCTTTGTTTTAAGGTTCCCCATAGAAAATAATCGAGTGGAGTTAAGTCCGGCGATCGAGGTGGTATGTCCGTCACGTCCAACCCACGGGACATAATGCTAGTTCAAATAATTTCGCACATCTCTTGCAAAATGTGGGGGAGCACCATCCAACTGTAAAATCATCCTTCTCCTGTATGCTATTGGCAGCTCCATTAATGCGTCGTGAAACTCTGTTTGAAGAAATTCCAAAAATCGTGGGCCATTCATTGTCGCTGGTAGAATAATAGGCCCAACTAAAATATCGTCGATAATTCCTGCCCAAACATTCACTGAGAACTGGTGCTGGAACGAACTTTGTCTCACAGCATGAGGATTCTCCAACTGCCACAGATGCTCGTTGCGGTGGTTTGTAAATCCCGATCGCGTGAAAGTGGCCTCGTCGGTCCACATACTACGTTTCAAAAACGTTTGATCCCTGCGTACTCTTCTTGTTATCCAGGCACAAAAAACAGATCTTGCAGCGTAATCTGGTTCAATAATATCTTGTACCCGTCTAAAATGATAAGGGTGTAAACCTTCTCTTTTTAATACTTTCCAGACTGTCCACTTGCATAAATTCATCCGGTTTGCTATTCTTCTAATGCTCAGTCTCGGATCATGTGTGATTAATCTTAATATCTCTTCTTCGTCCTGGGGTGCCACAAGTCGAACACGTTCATTGGCAGGACTTCTTATGCCGTTCTCAGCGAGCCGTGCAATGGATTCTTATGAATGTGCGAGCATTCGGAATGGGTCTTGTCGCAGATAGCTTAAAATTGCCATTGTTTGTGTATAACTAGATCTAAGTCAATCATTTTCTCGGTTTATACCAATTTGTTTGTGTTAATAACGTGTATAAATATTGTGTTTCTATGTCTAGTTGCTAAGTCTTATCTGTGTCTAATTTTATTGATATCATGTCATAATACGCAAAATGTCTAGATTATAAGAATTTTGTACTAATTTACGAAGAAATGTCCTATATAAATATCAATTTTAACCCTCCTACAAACATGTAATACTGTAAGCTTATTAGCCAATAAATGTCTCACATACACGGCACATACCAGCCACTAGTACGAGCACGCTAACAAACCCATAAAAGAGGCCAGCACTCGTACTCGTTGCTCACTTCAACCTCACTTCTACAACAACTCCCAGCGGGGAAACACCTGCAACTACACTGCTCAAATGTTTTACAATTTTAAATAAGCGTTATTATTCATCTCCCTACATGACCTGGTAAATGGTACAGCGGGTCAGCGCTGCTTGGTTCAACGTGGTAATCCGGTCTGCACACAACAGCTGGTCCTTCGAGCTCCGGATATCAGAAAACTGCGGCCAATTGAAGAAAGAAACAAGTACGCGCTGAGCTGGATTAATTTCGCTCAGAATCTTCATACGGTGTCCGGCCTAACCGCTGATACACCTGCCCGCTTTCGCGGAAGAGCCCTGTGCTATTTACCAGCTTGCTGGACGGACCGCTCGTGTAGAGGCCATACTCCACGTTCGTGTCCTGGCAACTTTCGTTGCAACGTCACATGGTTGACGTCTTCACACTGCTTTCGGACGCTCTGGCACTTGCACTTAGCCTTTGCGCGAGATTCAGTGCATCAGGGATTAACGCCCACGAGTAAGTAAAGTGAACGTAGGGCCGCTTTCACTGCACTAGGCAGTGTCAGCCATTAGGTTTTAGGTAGGTAAGGTTAGGGAACCCCACGTGCGTCAAGAAGCAAGAAGAAAGAAGAAGATGTCCGATCATACGCTCAAGATGTCTCTTCGCTCACACAAGGGACAACCCTCCAGAGCCGTTACCCCGCCGTCTGGTGAAACAACCTCCGGCGATGCCAATACATGGGACAAAGGCACCACCAGCACTCTTGGCGATGGTCCTAGTGTCGAACCGCGTCTACAGCCGCCGCCGGCAATAGCGCCGGCGCCCGCTTATTCGGAAATATCGGAAGACGAGGCGGAGAAGACGTTAGTTAAAAGTCCACCGGGGACATCGTGTAAACCTAACACGTCCGCCGGGGAAAAAGACCGCTTTTCTCAGTGCGGCGACCGCGGTAGTAAAAAAGTGCGCGAAAATCGAAGTGTGTATAGTGAAAAGTGCGACGAAAAGTTAGCTCTGTTGCTAGCGGAACTCGAGGTTCATAAAGCCGCCCTCGCCGTTGCTAATAAAGAGACGGAAACTGCCAAGTTAAGGCTACAGATTGCCCAGCATGAGGCGCAATCTGTTAGCGGTAAGTCCGAACCTCTTGTCGAAAAAGACGAGCAACGCGTGAGGAATTGGGTAGAACGACAGTCCCAGCTAGATCAGAGCAATTACGTAACTAAAAATGAAGCGTCCGCGTTACACACAATACGTAATTTCGCCTCTAGCGCGCCGGCGCCCAGCGCCCCCGCGCCCCGCGAGCCGCATATGAGTACTCATCGCCCGCCGCGAGATGTGTCTAGTCAGTATGCGCCCATTATGCATAGGCCACCCGAATTACCCGCTTTCGACGGTAATATCACAGAATGGATCGCATTCCGTGCCGAATTTAACGATACCGCGCCCATGTTTAGTTACGTAAATAACGTCAGTCGAATTAGGCGCGCGTTGAAAGGTGAAGCGCGTACCGCGGTGAAATCCATAATGTATACCGTCCAGGATCCATACGAGATAATGGAGGCCTTAGAGAGGCAGTTCGGGGACCCTGAAGAGATCGTGTTGACTGAGCTACATAATGTTAAACGCATGCCGCGCCTAGCCGAAGATAACAGTAATATCGTGTCTTTTGCCGCGCACGTCGCAAATGCAGTAGCGACAATAAAATCATTAAAGCAAGAAAAATACTTGTACGCGCCAGAGCTAGTCAACAAGATCGTCGATAAGTTGAACCTTATTGTTAGGTACGAATGGGGCAAGTTCAAACAAGCTAATTTGAACTCGCCCGATTTAGTCGCGATATCAGAATTTCTGCTAGAAATTAGTCCCGCGGCTAAAAGAACGAGTCGTCATCGAGGTCCGAAGCCGAAAAATGCCGTGAACACGGTTTCCTTTGAGCTGGACAATAGGTCAGGGCGTCATACCGCCCCCACCCGTACTCCCGCCCCCGTGTTCTCCCGCGACTATTCGAGCGACTCCAACGACAGCTACCAGAGCACTCGCCCGCGAAATAGAGTAGATAGAGCTCACACGGGGGAGTATAGGTCGCCGACGGTAGCTCAAACGAAGCCCCGCGAGGCTAAAAGGCCCGCGTATACGGGGACCAAGCCCAAACAACATTCGGTACCAGCACGATTTACGTCACGTGATAAGTGTTTAATATGTCATAATCATGAACACAAAGTGGAAGCGTGTACTAAATTTTTGAATGCATCGGTATCCGAACGTTGGGATTGGGCGAAAAACGAAAAGCTGTGCTATAAATGTCTAGGCGCGGCGCACCGTGGTCGCTTCAAATGCAGGTATGTGGCTTGCGGAGTGCAACAGTGCGAAGCCGGGCATCACAGGTTACTACACGGTTTGAACGCATCTAAAGCGCCCGTGGAAGACAAAAAAGTCAGTAACGTTCACGCGATTACAATAGCGCCCACGTTTTTGAAAATGATGCCCGTAGAGGTTACGGGCCCACTAGGTACTACGCAAGCCTTAGCCCTGTTAGATGAAGGGGCGGCCCTTAGTTTGATTTCACACGAAACAGCCGATCGTATAATGCCCCGAGAGCGGGGAGAAACGCTCGACATAGAAGGTATAGGTGGGAGCGTGAGCGATCCGAACTCTTGTAACGTGCGATTCGCAATCCGCGGCTTTTGCAGTAGGCATCTAGAAATGATGGAAGCGCTTACCATCAATCGATTGAACGTAGGAGCGCAAGGCGTCTCCAAAAACATAGTCGCGCAGTGCGACCATTTAGCCGACATAGCCGAGGAGCTGTGTTACGATTCTGCCGCGCCTTCAATAATTATAGGTCAAGATAATTGGCATTTGATAGTGACGCGCCAAATTATCAGCGGTAAATCGCACCTCCCGGTAGCTAGTTTGACGCGGCTAGGATGGTCACTGCACGGACCGCATAGGTCATCGGAGGCAACCGTAGCGTTTGTAGGCCACATGGGGCCACAAACGGCCGACGATGAAGCTTTAGCTCTCATGAAGGAACATTTCGATATCGAGTCACTAGGGGTAGTTAAAAAGTTACCTCGGGCCGATCCCGATCAAAGAGCAATAGATTTACTAGAAGCGACATGTGAAAAAATCCCCGGGGAAGATAGGTTCCGAGCGGGTTTGTTATGGCGTACCGATAACGAAGAATTGCCAAATAATAAAGCGCACGCGTTACGGCGGCTGTACAGCCTGGAAAATAAGTTAGATCGCGACCCTATTCTGAAAATCGACTATACTAAGCACATAAATAACCTGTTAGACAAAGGTTACGCGGAAAAAGTAGACTCGCCGCCCCCGCAGGACGCGCCTAGGGCATGGTACTTGGCGCATTTCGCAACGTTTCATCCGCAGCGCGGAAAAATGCGCGTAGTCTGGGACGCAGCCGCTACCGCGTACGGCAGGTCGCTAAATAGCGCTCTTCTAGCGGGTCCTGATCTGTTAGAATCCTTATTCGGCGTGTTAGTCCGTTTTAGGGAAGGCAGGACCGCGGTAATAGCCGACATTAAAGAAATGTTCCTGCAGATAGAGATTATAGAACGCGATCGAGATTCGTTACGTTTTGTTTGGCGGGGGGAGGACCGCTCAGCCTCACCGCAAGAATATAGGATGAAAAGACTGATATTCGGGTCCGCGGCTTCGCCGACGACGGCATTGTACGTCAAAAACAAAAACGCATACGAACATGCGAAAGAATTTCCGATCGCCGCTGAGAAAACTATAAAAAGCACGTATATGGACGACTTAGTCGTAGCTTTTGACCAGTGTGAGAGCGACGTTAGGCGCATAGTAAACGAAATTTACGCGCTTAATTTACGCGCGTCGTTCGAGCTCCGCGGGTTCGCCTCTAACAACCCAAACGTAATTTCTGACGTAGTTCCTAGCAAAGAGGATACGTCCCTCATCGGGGGAGGCGAAAGCGAGCGCACATTAGGCTTAAAATGGAACCATAGACGCGACACGTTAGGGTTTAACGTAAATTTACGCAACACGCCCGAAGACGTGCTCAACGGTACGAAATTACCCACTAAACGACAGGTGACGAGTAGCGCGATGTCGATATTCGATCCCATAGGCTACGTAAGCCCGATCTCTGTCTTAGGGAAGGCATTGATGCAGGAAGTCTGGCGTACAGGGATAGGCTGGGATACCGTTATACCCACCTCGCTCGCACCCGCGTGGAATTCATTCGTGAGTAATATTCAGCAACTTAGGGAGTTAGAAATACCGCGATACGTACCCGCGAGAAATAGAGAGGCCGACATGCACGTTTTTTGCGACGCTAGCGAAAAGATATACGCCGCCGCGATATACTTAGTTAGCGAAGGCCCGGACGGACAAAAGTCCGCAGCCTTAGTAGCCGCCAAGGCGCGAGTCGCACCGTTGCGTATTGTCAGCATTCCTAGGTTAGAATTGCAAGGTTGTGTGCTAGCGACACGGCTAGCCGACACAGTAGTAAAGGAGTCCGATTATGTCATCAAACATAGGTATTTCTGGAGCGACGCTCGGACAGCGTTATCCTGGATAAGGTCGGATCCACGTCGGTACAAAAGCTTTGTCGCACATAGAGTAGCCGAAATAGAAAACACAACTAAACCTACCGATTGGCGTTGGGTACCTAGCGCGTTAAACGTCGCCGACGACGCTACTAAGGGCGTCCCGGCCCAGTTCGGAGCTAACCACCGGTGGTTTATAGGGCCTGATTTTATACGGCAAGCCGAGGAGCATTGGCCGCGCGAGAAAACAGTAGAGCCCGTCGTAGAAACGTGCGAAGAGCGCGTCATAAAACCGGTTTGCTCTGTAAATACCGTTCAAAACAAGTTCGCATACTTGCCCGAGATATGTAGGTTCTCGAAGTTCACTAGGCTGGTTCGCACTACGGCCAGAGTTTTGATTGCTGCCGAGGTATTCAAAGCCAGATTGTCTGTCAATAGAAATCCAGAAACAGAAATGAATAAAAGACACATAAGTCTAGCGGAGATACTGCTGATTAAACGGAGCCAAAATGAGTCGTATGCCGAAGAGATACGACTAATGGAAGCCGGGCGCGCGCTGCCGAGGAGGTCTGCATTACATCGAGTTGCTATGAAGCTTGATAAGAACGGAATAATTGTGCTAGATGCCCGAATAGACAGAGACGAAGCCCATATACCTGTCTTGCACGCTAAGGAGGCATTTACCAAGCTGTTGATCCATCATTTCCACGCACTTTTTAACCACGGAAATCATGCGACGGTGATCAACGAATTGAAGCAAAGATATTACATAGTCGGACTGCGCGGTACAATTCGTTATCTGACGAATAAGTGCCAATGGTGTCGGACCTATAAAGGAGCTACCCTCAAGGTTCCTGTAGGCGACCTACCGCCAGAGAGGCTCAAGGCGAATCAACCGCCATTTACCGCAGCAGCCGTAGATTTGTTCGGTCCTATGCAAATTGTCATAGGCCGCCGCCGAGAAAAGCGATGGGGCGTCCTTTACACGTGCCTCACCACTAGAGCCGTGCACCTAGAGCTAGCCGCCTCCCTATCGGCAGCCTCTATGATCCTATCGCTACGAAGAATGATGTCTCGACGCGGCGCACCCACCGTTCTGTACTCAGATAACGCCACAAACTTTTACGGCGCAGAACGCGAGCTATCAGAGGCCAAAAACTCTCTGCCCGATAGTCTCAAACAATTTATGACCGAACGACGCATGATCTGGAAGAAGATCCCGCCTGGCAACCCCTCCGCCGGCGGGGCTTGGGAGCGTCTAGTCGGAAGCGTGAAAACAGCTCTGAAAGTCACGCTAAAAGACAGAGCACCCCATGAAGAAGTTCTCCATACGCTATTGCTGGAAGCTGAACACCTGGTAAACTCCAGACCGCTGACCCCAGTGAATCCTGACTTAGAGGCTGAAGCGCTCACGCCGAACCACTTTCTCATCGGCCGATCGAACGCTATGTCCCCGCTGGGAGTCTTCTCCGACGAAAATATGAGCCTTTCGTCCTGGAAAACAGCTCAAGCACTAGCTGACAACTTCTGGAAACGCTGGCTGAAAGAATATCGTCCAAACCTGATGCCACGATCCAGTGCACACCAGAACGCGACGAAACTACACGTAGGAGATGTAGTAATTATAGCCGACGGCACGATGCCACGAGGTACTTGGCCTAGAGGCGTGATCGCACAGCTCTTTCCAGGTCCTGATGGCCACATAAGAGTAGCCATTGTACGTACTCGCGCAGGAGAAGTTCGCCGCCCGGTTTCCAGACTCATTCTCATCTGCTCTGCACCAATCGACTGTGCTGACGCACGTGGGGGAGAATTGTCGCAGATAGCTTAAAATTGCCATTGTTTGTGTATAACTAGATCTAAGTCAATCATTTTCTCGGTTTATACCAATTTGTTTGTGTTAATAACGTGTATAAATATTGTGTTTCTATGTCTAGTTGCTAAGTCTTATCTGTGTCTAATTTTATTGATATCATGTCATAATACGCAAAATGTCTAGATTATAAGAATTTTGTACTAATTTACGAAGAAATGTCCTATATAAATATCAATTTTAACCCTCCTACAAACATGTAATACTGTAAGCTTATTAGCCAATAAATGTCTCACATACACGGCACATACCAGCCACTAGTACGAGCACGCTAACAAACCCATAAAAGAGGCCAGCACTCGTACTCGTTGCTCACTTCAACCTCACTTCTACAACAACTCCCAGCGGGGAAACACCTGCAACTACACTGCTCAAATGTTTTACAATTTTAAATAAGCGTTATTATTCATCTCCCTACATGACCTGGTAAATGGTACAGCGGGTCAGCGCTGCTTGGTTCAACGTGGTAATCCGGTCTGCACACAACAGGTCTGTTAGGAAACCTCCTTGCGTACTCTTGAACAGCAGCATTCGCGTTCCCGTTGCAAAATCCATAAACGAAATGTATGTCAGCAGTGTGCTGACTAGAATACTGACGGTCCTCCATTGTAACAAAGCGGAAAACAAACAGCAAGTCCAACAATTAACTTTTTTTTTTTTGAAATCGGCTCTATAGAAAATTATTCCATATAGAAAGTTATATCTTAAAATTATGTCGTACAGTTGTATGTCCTTAATTTCTTTGAAACCTAAGCTGCCAAAAAGAAGGGGTGCAGGAGGGGAACACGCAATGCTAGACAGGGAACGTGCGATTATTCTATGAGGCGTAAGAGAGAGTCAGACACTAATGGTTGCTATGGAGACGTACTAAGTTTACTGTCACTTCCAATAATTAGTGTCTTACTATAGAGTGAAATTAGCTTCGAGCGTGGCAGTGGGGGTCGCCCGGCTATGCGGGGTCTTGGATTAATTAGTCTATGCGCCCCAAGGAACAATGGCGCGTTCCCTGTCTAGCATTCGTCGTGTTCCCCTCCTGCACCCGTCGTTTTTGGCAGCTTAGGTTTTAAAGAAATAACGAGTATAGAGATATCTTGTATATGGTAGAAACTAACCATTAATTCCCGAATATGAGTTATTGGGCTGGAACCAAAAACAATAGAAATTGCGCCAGAATTTACGGAATGTAGAGGGAATTTCAAACGTAGCCAGTGGTAACAATTTTTTTAAACAGAGAAGAGTACAGGGGTTACCAGGGTTAAACCCGGTTGCAAGGTAAAGTCAGGTGTTCTGTTCGGCATTATTCGGTCGCTGGCATTCGGGAAAGTTCGTGAACATTGAAATTCAATTCAGGATAAATGGAGAACACATAAATCACTGCATTTTCGTTGAAAAAGGGGTTGATTGATAATCTTTTTAATATTCTTTGATATTTAATATTTAATCTTACTCAACTAAGATTGAGAAACTTCTTTTCGAAAGATTTTATTCCAGTAGGTAAATACGTAAGCAAATGCTTGCAGTGTAGGGTCTAACATACGGTAATTATAGTAGTTAACATACACTATTCAGTGTGTATTTTGATATAACCGCATACGCTAAGGGTAGTAAATATATACCCTTGTCGCGAACGCTTGTCTGTATGGGAAGGTATTGTAACTACAGTGGTAGAGTAAATAAAAATATGACAAGGCGTTGCGATGGATTGAGATAAAGATGTTTGAATCTTACCTTTATCTCCTTCTCTATGCCGTGGGTTCCAACTGCTCTCGCACTCGGAGAGCTCACCTGATTCGCAGTATGGGCCACGCCTGCAGGGTTTCAGCACACCACCTGTGGTTTTGAGTGATCTATGATTTAACCATTATCACTACTGAGCATCTCGGGATATCTTTATGGGAGTTAACAGAGCTACTATTGCTAGATGACATGATAGGATCTATGTAAGTTACAGACGTCAAATAAGTACAGTAGGTCAGTAATGTCAGGGAGTATGTATTGTCACATTGTCAGTAAGTCAGTAGTCCAGGAGATCATACACATTCATTTGACTGTCGAGGCATTAACGCCGCACGGGCTGCTGGTTCCTTTGGCCTCGTCAGGCACATTCGAGGCATTAACGCCACACGGGCTGCCGATACTCTTTGGCCTCGTCAGGCACCTTCAAGGCATTAACGCCACACGGGCTGCCGATACTTTTGGCCTCGTCAGGCACCTTCAAGGCATTAACGCCACACGGGCTGCCGATACTTTTGGGCGTGGGCTGTCGAGGCATTAACGCCACACGGGCTGCCGATTCCATAACGCCGAACTGGGCTTAGACTGTTGAGGCATTAACGCCACACGGGCTGCCGATACTTTAGGGCGTGGGCTGTCGAGGCATTAACGCCACACGGGCTGCCGATTCCATAACGCCGAACTGGGCTTAGACTGTCGAGGCATTACGTTAACGGTTCAACTATAGGGACAATCATTATTACCAGGGAGGGTCTTTGTTATCAGGTCATGAGACAAGTGGCAAGATGGATAAGTTACGTTACGAGGTCAGATTACATGGTCACAATATAGAATGAAACAAATTATAAAGTCGGAGAATACTCAGCTTAAGGGAAACCAGCCCATGTGGTTTCCTGCTTCGTAGGATAAGTCTGCACCTCATTGCACTAACACACTTCACTGTTCCGCTCGTTACGGCGGCAAAGACTGACTGCCTCGTTAGCTACGTGTCAGGAAATGGCGCTGACCATCGACACGTCTACCATAGACTAGATCTGATTTGCTTTCCATAGATACGCTTACCATAGATTTGATCTGGTCTACTTACCATAGATACGCTACTCCCTGGTAGGGTTGCCAGCGGTGAATTATTGATGGAAGACGTCATCGCGGTGCCCAGCACTCGCGACACTCCCGACGGCCGACAGAAGAGAAGACAGGGATTGCGTCCACCGCCGGATCTTCTCTCGGGCTTTGACGGCGGCATCCCGCTATCACGGTCGAGAAGATGCGCTAGTGTCATCATCACCGTTTAAACTGTCGTCTGTATCTATATTATTAGGCGAGCTGACTCTTTCTAGAGTACATTCTTCATTAATACTTTCAGTATCATGTAAAATTTCCTTATCCCCTTCCTCATTAAAGGGCATGTCGGCATGCAAGTGCGACTTCAATGTCGGTAGCTAAAATTTGTGAATCTTCAAGAACTCTCGAGTCTTCTTCGTTTACCGATGATGCAGTAGCTTCGTCGCTAGTCACATCTTCTACTTCTAATGGGTATAATTGTGCTAGAAAACGAGTGTATACTTTATTTCCTACCTTAACGCGGGCAACACGACACATATTGTCGCTCCCCTTCTCAAGAGATATAATTTTACCTACTCTCAAGTCTTGCCTGTTTTTGTTATCTGATTGAATTTGTACTACTTGGCCCTCTGATGGCTCCAGCTTGGAGGTGCACCTATAGGTTGTTTTAGGAGAGTGTGAATACCTTCCTCTCAGATTCAAAATATACCGATCTATGAACATTCTTTTGAACTCTTCCAGTATGCTAATACATTTCTTCCCTTGTGGTATCCAGAAGTTCTGACGAATGGTATAAGAGTGTGTGTGCATCTCCGACGTGATAATTATCACTATGAGTCCTCATAATGATATTATCTGTATATAAACTCTTAGGAGGTAGTAAGATTGGATATCGTTTGTCATACGTCCAATTAGCATATTGGAATCGCCCCTTACTTCTCAGTAATCCATCTTTATCTATAAAAAGGCCTAGATTTCTTTTTAAGCTAGTCTCTTTCCTAGCCAGTTTTTCGGGAAAGTACTTAGCTTGGACTGCCTTGATCTCAGATACCTTAGTATATATGATGCCGATGTCTTCGTGCGTCCCTTCTTTGGGTCCAGTTCTTGAGCTGTCGTCTTCATGTAACGTTTCTTCCGATCCAGTACTTAAACTACCATGTTCATCCTGTATATCTCTGTCGTTCAGTTCTATTTCCATTGGAGTATGTCGAGTACTCCAATGGAAATAGAACCCTCCCCAACCAGAAGAGAAGTGTTACTTGATGGACTGAGTCTCTCGATAAAAAACTCAGGTCCTGCCAACCATTTCTCTAGTTCCTCTTTGGTTGTGTGGGCCTAGTAGCCACGTCCGCTGGGTTTAAATCTGTTGGGACAGATCGTACCTTCAGTTCTTTGTTTTTCTTCATCTCTTGTACTCGTATTATTCTTGATACGAACGGTGTTAGGAATTTATCTGAGTAGTACCAACCGATTACGATCTGACTGTCCGTCTAGAGGATCTGTTCAGTTATTTCACCTTGTAGTGACTTTTTAACGTACTGAATTAAACGATGACCTATAAGAGATGCGATAAGCTCTAATTTCGGGATCTTCAGATCACCTCTAATTGGTATCAAACTGGATTTTTCCTATAACGAAGTTTCTCTGGTTGCCCTGCACTATGTAGACAACCGCTGCATATGCTTTAGTCGAAGCGTCTATGAAGCGGATGGAGTAGCTCTTCTGCCGAAGGTTCTCTACACAGCACCGAAGAACACAGGTGTCCTTTAAGTTCTCAAGTTCTTTCAGGACGTCAATCCATCTCTTCGCCTTACTTCCAGTTAAAGGGTTATCCCATTTTAATTTAAGTTTCTACAAGTTTTGTAGAAAGGGCTTTGCTGATAGTGTAGACGGTGCTACATACCCACAAGGGGTCGTACACTGACGCGATGCATTGTAGAACTCCTCTCTTTGTACTAGAGTACTCACGTTCCTTCAGTCGCGAGTGAAGTGTATCTGATTCTAAGTTCCAGTCCAGTCCGAGTACCTTAACTATTCTATCTTGACAGCTGTCTGGAACCTTTTCTATGAAGTCACGTGAGTTGGAGCTCCACTCCCTCAAGTTGTTGAAACTCTTGCTTTGTATTGCTATATAAGTCTATAGCCTCTACTACAGTATCTGTGCCAGTTACCATAGTATCCACGCAAAGGAATCTAGTTACGTCACGATCTTTGTCTTGTAAACCTATTTGTAAGAATGCTCTCTCTACATAGGCGCGAATACCTAATTTATTAGTATCTTATTATCCTTGATTTTAGATGACGCGTCGTATACTCTGCGCGGAGGCTTAATCTTCCTACATCCAAGTTGGTCTGACAATAAGTGATGACTTCCAAGTTATTGTCTGTTCCTATTTCTGGTTTTCCGCCGAAAGTACATCCAAACTTAGTGTTAATCATAAAAAGATCTTCGTTTAATTCTATTATCTCGGGCAATAACAAAGATAAATAGTAGTCGTTACCTACTAAGAGGTCTATCCGTTTATCGGAGGATCCATCATCCGCTAGCTTGTATTCCGGATTCCATAATCTACGGTCAGATCCTAAGTATGGAACGCTTCTTGCAATCACAGGAACGACGTTGACATTAATTGAAACAATTTCACCGGTTTGTGTCACCATCTGGATCTTGATTTTGAGACTTCTTGGGGTTGGAACATAATTGTTTCGCTGTCCATCACTATTATCCTGAAATCTGTGATTATTTCTTCCTCCTCCAAATTTAGGGTTATTAAACATTTCACTGACATGTAGTGTCTCAGTAGTGTAGTTACCTGCAGAGCTCATGCTTGTTTGAGAATAGAATCGACTGGCGTCCTTAGTTCCGGCACCGAATCATTTTGAACTCTTTTCTTCAGCTCGAAGACTATCTCTTCAGGGAACTTTTCCAGCATCACAAACCGAAGGTAGCTGTGAGTATCATCTTCACCTAAAGAGCTCAACACTCTGAGATGGGTTTCTATTTCGTTCAAAACGTTCCGGCAACTTCTTGTAGAGCTGTCGGCAGGCTTGATCTTGTTCAGGGCAGAGTAATGGGCATCCTTAACTAACTCCACTCCATATCGTTTTCGTTCTTTCAAAGTGTTGACATCGATGGTGTAGTTCTTGTTGGTGGTTCCAGGACCTTCGATCAGCTTCTTGGCTTCTCCCTTAACCGCAGAATTGAGGTACATGAACTTATCCACGTCACTTAGTCGTCGACTATCTACTGTTTATATATTATGGAAGAATATACTACAGCAAAAGAACGCCATTTAAGTGATTTAAATCTGAGACATAATAATGAATGAGCCATACCAACTAGTAACCTACAAATGAACAATAAGCGCCCCCATGTAATGACTATAAGATATACAATAATATTCCTAAAGAAATAACTGTAGAGCTCAAATATGCAAAATTTGTCCAGAAGCTAAAAACATATCTAATAGAGTGTTTCTACTTTGATGATAACAAATACCATAATTACCGTTAGATTTGCCTAGATATGTATATAATTGGATTATAATTAGTTAAGTATATTTTCCTATATTTTTTATTTTATGTAACAAAGCTTTATTGTGTGTGTTTAGTTTTGCAATACCCTGTCTGGGGTCTCATGTTGTTCTTTAGTTTTAAACTAACTATAAGACTATCTGTATCAACATGAAAGCAATACAATTTATTATTATTATTTAAGGAGACGAATTGATCCCAAAACTGGTGCCAAGTTAGAATATCACCGTGACATTCTGTTAAATTCAGCTTAGGTAGTTTCCCTGATACTGGCTCGAGCTCTTCTGATCCTCACTTGCAGCTCACATAGATCCTCTTCAGCTGTCAGCTGTATGACAGAAACTCTTGAGATCTCGTCGGCGTCAGGCTGATTAGGCTATTCTAAAGTAGTTGTTCATTTCAGCCTTTATTCTAATTAGGCTGCTCTCTAACCTTGAGATTACGATTTCCGTTTCAAGGATAAACTTATCTGTAGAGGAACCAGGTAAAATATTAAGAATCTCCCTCGCCTTTATTGACAGACGCTCTAAATGGTAGGCAGTAAATCTAAGTGCAATCTTCAAGCTTTCCTCCATGTTGATTAGTAGCGTAGATATAGACACAGGTCTATTACAGAATAGACACACAGCAAAATAGCAATGCCACATTGTATACCGTTCACCGTACAATGTACCATTGAAAATGTTTTAAGAGAGAAGCGTGGTTGGTCATCGCATAGTGTTGTAGGCATATAGCGTTTAGGCAGGTTTCACATATTATGCATGATTTGTTATTAAGGTGATTCCGTAAGCATTATATAAGTCTAGCATAGCTTAAACTTTGACTCCATACAATTACTTAAATCTATGGTGTTTCAACGCTAAGTTGGTTGAGGTCGCAGGATGATAGCTCTCGGCTGGTCAACGCTTAGTGAAATCAAAGTTTTGTAATCATTTATGTCTAACTTAATGATGAAAGTATATTCCTCTGTTTATCTGTGTAAACAAACTTATTTGTTATTTAAATGAACTAAATGTTCCAAAATGGAATGTGTATCTAAGGTTAAAATCTAATATTCTAGGAAAATATTAAATACTTGCAGTATTTTCCAATACTCATCAACAAATCTATTTAAATTATGGAAGCTAAATTACTAATAAGATATGTGTAATTTTATGTATCAAACAAAGGAATTTATGCAATCATAGATTAAAAAAGAGTCTATGTTGTAATATAACTAAAGAAACCTTCCATCCAATAAAATTATTTTATCATTGTGAACTAAAGTTGTAAATTTTCTTGGACATTTAGTATGTCTTAAGCTTATAATATATAGTCGTCACTAGGAATTATCACTAACTCTATATGGCAAATCAAGTAGGTGTGTGTATTTGTTCAACATTACCTTGTATATAAACTACTGAAGTGTATCAAAGAAATTTATAATTTCAAAGTGTGCTCTGACAAGTCAATAAGTCAAGAAATATTGATCCAAGTATTATACAGAATGAAATCAAGGAGTAATCTAGTTTTAAGTTTAGTTTGTATTTGGTTATATTTTAAGTTTCACTTGTATTTAAGTATCAGTTCTATTAATGTTCCTTTATTTTTACAACCTATATCATCAAATCATGTCTGAGGCGCATTTCATTGACACTATTTCATATAACCGCTGTAAATACACCCAAAGAAATATATGCAGGAGGTTTAGACACTGGGGCAGAAAATCAACACAAATATATAATTATTCACACACAGCAAAGCAGCTCCCTAAATTTGTAAAATTCCAGACGGGCAATGCAAATAAATCTCAACGTTTGATGTAGCAATTAGTGAAGAAAGTTACTAAAATAAAGTTGAAACTCTTAAATGAACCGTTCACCTTTCACTCTCTTGGTCTTACTATTGAATTTGATTTCCAACAAACATTGATATCACGATATGAATATAGCATTGATAGTCATAACTATTACTTACCACCCTTTAAATTAATGTCCCATTGATAGTAACAAGAATTTCATTATGAAAGTTGAGTTGACTATGATACTTTAGTTAAGTAAGGTGAACTTAGTACTAGTCTTTACCTGTTTAGCTAATCAATAAGCAATATTCAAGAAATTAATTTATTTACACGCATTTTATTTCAACTCCCAAACAAGTGAACAATGTAGTTCACAATGTAGTCCAATTTGGCTTTGTGAGAATTTACTTAATTTATCTCACAAGTAAATCTATCGCACAATTATGTCCGAATTAAATTACTCTTTTAGCTAGTGATTATAAATCTTGTTATAATAATTGTAATAGGTGACGCCGAATTTATCCAGTTAATGAGATACCATTTTCATATCCAAGATGACAAGACGCCCTGAGTAAGGCGTTTCAGGCGGCAGGCACAGGCATAGTAAATGTAGAAGCTCTTTGCATGGATCGCAAGTCGTATAGCGAGACGCTAAAGGGATTTAGATAAATAATATGTACTTACAGTGGAACAGACTGGGTCTCGCCTCAGATGACACCGGGCAGGCGTTGCCCTGGATTTGTGGAGAGTAGGTAGACTACGTGATGGCTGACGGCCTATAGGTACCAAACGAAATTCGTTATACAAAACTAACAATTAAGTTAATAAAAGAGGGACGCCTTTCCCTTAACTAACATCGACTAATTTTGACAAATGATTACCAGCGAGACTAATTCTAACTAGAAACATCAAAAGCTAAACCTAAATGTGGGACGTTCACTGTGGAATTTATCGTTCCTAGTTAAGTTTGGTAAATATTACTTTATATTTGGTCCAGCGTGATACCTTTATATGATTCGCGTTCACGAACGGATAATCTGCTCAATACAGACCGCACATACACTATCAAAACATTAAAAAGAACTTACCCCGCAGTAAAAAATAAACTTTACAAGTTTTGTCTCAATGTTTCAATGTTGTAGGTAACGTATATGGCCGACGCTGGGTCCTAAGCACTCGTACACCCACTAACACCAACATAAAACCTAATCGCCTCCGGTGATCATACTCGTAATTGGGTCATAGTTAATTTTATGACTATGCAAGTTAATTAATCGTTAGATTAATGAAAACGAATATAGAAATGTGTTTCAAGGTTTATAGGGTGTGTTAAATGATTTTGACAAAATAATAATACAAACGATTGACCAACCAAGCGCCCGCCCCACCGATAACGCACTCGTAAACCCTCGTAATTCTAATCTTAAATACTATTACATCCATTTTACGTAATAACAATACATAACGAAAATAAATATATTTTTCACCTTTTCATTTAATTTTTAATGAATATATTTTACGCTTGTTTTCCTGCAATTTTCTTAAGTATCGATGATTATGAATCGAATGAGTTAAACAACATCCTTTGAGCATTAAACCAACCGGAGCCGCCATTGACAGGCGTTCTCCTCCGCCGAAAACAAATTACCAGTGGTCATACACATGTATGGACTGACGTTTATCTGACGTGGCTATCTGCACGTTACGTACAAATAGTCACACATTTGACGTTCCCCTCCCCCGCAAAAATCGGCAGACCTTTGTGTATCGGAAATGACAGGCATGTCCACTCCATCCGGGTTAAATTCTCTAAGACAACATCCGATCTCGTGTTTGATCGAATCGAATGCTTATCGACTTATTGTATCTGCAATTCGCCATGAAATCAAATCCTCCTTTTATTGTTTACATTTAATGCCGTATATTAAAAAATCGGCTCGGCTCGGGCAGCTGCATGTAGGAATGCCCGCATTCCATTGCAAACCTTTTGAATTTCAATACTTACCCCCGAATTTAATAAGTATTTTTAATTTTAATTGTTTTTATTTCGTTTAAGTTAGTTCATAGTTAATACACTTATTGTGTTCTCACCGACGAAATTAGTATACTCGTATACCTAAGTATGCAATGTATGCATGTCAAATTTCTCATATAAGTGAATATGTATATTCTTAAGTTATGAGAAATGAAGTATCTTTAAACCTAAAATTAATACTTCCATAGCTTATATGAACTATATATTAGCTTAATTCTTTACCTGAAATAAACATTGAACAACAAATACAACAACAATTCTGTTGCCTCTTCGTGTCTGAAGCATAAAACTTTCTTCTATTCCCTGAAAGCTCAAAAACCCAACATCGACTATTTGTTGCCCATAAAGAGTTTAGGCATAGATTCATACATCCCAGCATCTTTCTCCACCATGTCGCGAACGCTTGTCTGTATGGGAAGGTATTGTAACTACAGTGGTAGAGTAAATAAAAATATGACAAGGCGTTGCGATGGATTGAGATAAAGATGTTTGAATCTTACCTTTATCTCCTTCTCTATGCCGTGGGTTCCAACTGCTCTCGCACTCGGAGAGCTCACCTGATTCGCAGTATGGGCCACGCCTGCAGGGTTTCAGCACACCACCTGTGGTTTTGAGTGATCTATGATTTAACCATTATCACTACTGAGCATCTCGGGATATCTTTATGGGAGTTAACAGAGCTACTATTGCTAGATGACATGATAGGATCTATGTAAGTTACAGACGTCAAATAAGTACAGTAGGTCAGTAATGTCAGGGAGTATGTATTGTCACATTGTCAGTAAGTCAGTAGTCCAGGAGATCATACACATTCATTTGACTGTCGAGGCATTAACGCCGCACGGGCTGCTGGTTCCTTTGGCCTCGTCAGGCACATTCGAGGCATTAACGCCACACGGGCTGCCGATACTCTTTGGCCTCGTCAGGCACCTTCAAGGCATTAACGCCACACGGGCTGCCGATACTTTTGGCCTCGTCAGGCACCTTCAAGGCATTAACGCCACACGGGCTGCCGATACTTTTGGGCGTGGGCTGTCGAGGCATTAACGCCACACGGGCTGCCGATTCCATAACGCCGAACTGGGCTTAGACTGTCGAGGCATTAACGCCACACGGGCTGCCGATACTTTAGGGCGTGGGCTGTCGAGGCATTAACGCCACACGGGCTGCCGATTCCATAACGCCGAACTGGGCTTAGACTGTCGAGGCATTACGTTAACGGTTCAACTATAGGGACAATCATTATATTTACCAGGGAGGGTCTTTGTTATCAGGTCATGAGACAAGTGGCAAGATGGATAAGTTACGTTACGAGGTCAGATTACATGGTCACAATATAGAATGAAACAAATTATAAAGTCGGAGAATACTCAGCTTAAGGGAAACCAGCCCATGTGGTTTCCTGCTTCGTAGGATAAGTCTGCACCTCATTGCACTAACACATTTCACTGTTCCGCTCGTTACGGCGGCAAAGACTGACTGCCTCGTTAGCTACGTGTCAGGAAATGGCGCTGACCATCGACACGTCTACCATAGACTAGATCTGATTTGCTTTCCATAGATACGCTTACCATAGATTTGATCTGGTCTACTTACCATAGATACGCTACTCCCTGGTAGGGTTGCCAGCGGTGAATTATTGATGGAAGACGTCATCGCGGTGCCCAGCACTCGCGACAACCCTAATAAACATAAAAACGACATTTCTTCTTCCATATAAAATAGGTATAGTAATCATGTAGGTATTCCTACCTACATGATTACTATACATTTAAAACGTCACAATTGACGATGTGTCAAATTAGTATATAAGCAATACATTGCTGCTAGAAAAAAAAATTAATACTCTGTATTAATTAATAGTTAACTAAATATTTAAATATCGATTTATAACTGCAAATCCTGCGTCTGGTTTCCTTTTGCGGTTATATCAAAGATACACGCAGTATAAAGGTTGAACACGCCAAAACCTGGGCATGTAAAAATAGCTATAGTTATTCGAAAAATGGAGATATTAATAATAATAATAATAATAAATACTCTTTATTGCACACCTCATACAGTTACAAGCACAAATTTTACACTTAGATAAATTTAGGTAGAGGTAACAACAGGCGGTCTTATCGCTAATGAGCGATTTCTTCCAGACAACCTTTGGGTAGTGGAGACTAGAGAAAAACAATAAGCAGTAGGTGATGCATAGACACAAAAGAGACGAAATAGATAACACAGCACATTCATATGAATATACATACTTAAATAAATTCAAAATAAACATACATATACGTACATATATACATATATAATACACACAGTAAGAAACAACAGTGTCAACTTAAAAACCTAAGGAAGAGATAAATAGTATTCCTTAAGTTGCGATTTAAAGCTACCGATAGATTGCGCGCGTTTTATGTTGAGAGGGAGAGAATTCCACAAACGAACGGCATGGAACGTAAATGAGCAATTATAAAATTTGGAAGATGAAGATGGCACTTTTAGGAGCAATTTTTGAGAGGATCTAATAGAATTAAGATAAGAGAAACGCTCTTTGAGGTAGCGGGGAGTTGCAGGGTTAAAAAGTATAGAAAAGAGTAAAGAAAGTATGTGAGAGTTACGGCGGTGACGGATAGGTAGCCATTTGAGTTGAGAACGAAAACTAGAAACATGGTCGAATTTGCGTAATCCGAAAATTAACCGAATGCAGGCATTTTGAATACGCTCAAGCTTATTAAGTTGCTCCTCGGTTAGGTCTAAATAGGAGATATCTGCATAATCAAGAATGGGGAGAAGTAACGACTGAGCAAGCGCAATTTTAGTAGCAATTGGCAGGAAATTCCGGAGCCGTCTGAGAGACCCTATGGCAGCAAACATCTTCCTGCTCACTTCACTCACCTGAGGCACCCATGATAGACAACGATCCATGATTACGCCAAGATTTTTCACTTGGTTGGAAAAAGGAATTTGGATACCATCGAAGACTATCGGAGGGAGCCTGAGAAAGTCAATTTTGGAGATTTGTTTAGCGCTACCCATCACAATTACCTGTGACTTTAGGGGGTTTACTTTTAAACCGTAATTTTGACTCCAATTTGATATGCGGAGCAGATCAAGATTCGTGGCTTCTATAACTGAATTGAGATCGCTATGCATACCCTGCGAATATATTTGAAGGTCGTCGGCATAGAGGTGATACGAAGAAGAGAGATCAAGAGTTATGGAATTAATGAAGATAGAAAATAAAAGAGGAGACAGCATACCACCCTGTGGGACACCAGCTGATGTGCTGCACCAGGAAGAACACGAAGAATCTAGTTTTATTCTTTGCCGACGACCAACCAAATAGCTGCGTAACCAGTCAATCGCTGCAGCCGATATGTTAAGAGACTGTAAGAACGCGAGCAAAATGTCAAAATCGACCGTGTTAAAGGCATTACTGAAATCTAGAAGTGCAAGAACTGTAAGCTTCTGGTCATTCATACCCAAACGGATGTCATCGGTAACCTTGACAAGAGCCGAGGTAGTACTGTGGCCCGGACGAAAACCAGATTGAAATGGGTTTAGGAGGTCATTTCTATTCAGGAAGGAAGTTAGTTGCTGATGCACTAGCCGTTCGAGGACTTTGGATAGGAAAGGAAGAATGGAGATGGGGCGATAGTCAGAGAAGGAACTGGGGTTGGATTTTTTGGGTAAAGGAATAATATTGGCATCCTTCCACAGACTGGGAAAAGTACTTGATGAAATGGAAAAAATCAGAATACCGGTGATAATAGGAACAAACAAATCAAGGAGAGGGAGTATCATATTTCGGCTAACACAGTCAACACCAACGGCGTTAGAAGTGATATTCAATATACCCTTCCTAACATCACTCTCACAGAAATGGCTAAAATAGAAAGAAGAGAAATCTAAGGCAGGAAGTGATGAAAGATGATGAAGTGTGTTAGATTTCTTAGGACCACTGAAACAGGTGGACGATAAAAAATGCTGGTTAAGCTGGTCAACGCTAATATTGTTTAAATTGGTTGCCTGTTGAGATTTGCCAACTCCGAGACCTTTCAAAAATTTCCACACTTTGGCTGGATTTCCATCTTCAACAGAACTGTGAATATGACGCCTCTGAGCATCTCGACATATAGTGCTACAGCGATTGCGCAGGGTATGATATTTAAGTTTATTTTTCTCAGAGTTGTTAGCCTTATACTTAGATTTAGATTGATTCTTCCTCTCTATAAGGGCTTTAATATCCTCAGTGAGCCAAGGAGCAGGGAGATGCTTGACTTTTATTGCACAAACAGGAGCATGAGCGTCATAAAGTTGTATGAGGAGCGAATTAAAGAGAGAAACTTGATCGTCTACCGAACCCGCTCGAGCGATACTGCTCCAATCGATTGTTAAAGCGTCATCTCGAAGCTTTTCCACATTTAATCCACTAAAATTGCGCTGCAAAAGAATTTTTGATTTAGATTTGGGAGGACGAATTTTGTAAGAGAGATAGGGCAGATCATGATATGAGAAGGCATCCGCGGAGTATTGTCCAAATTTAGACACATGAGAAGTCGAAGAAACTAAAGTTAAATCAAGAAGAGAAGGCGAGCAATTTGGAAAATAGTGGGTGGCGTCTGAAGGGAGAATAGTTAGATTGCATGCATCTACCAGGGATTTAAGGCGCCGGGATCGACTGTCATCCTTCAGAAGACACGTATTTAGATCTCCCATAAGAATGTGATGATTATAAGAAGGCATAAGGTCTTCGAGAAGTTTCTCAAGAGAATCAAAGTAATTAACGTGAAGGGAGGGGGAATAAAAAACGCCAAGTAAAAGTTTGGAATGAGAGAGGGAAACGTCGAGAAACATATACTCTGCGGCATCAGAAGTAGAAGAACTGGCAGATACATTAACAATTGAATAGGGGATGTAAGAACGAAGGTAAATCGCAACTCCACCGCCACCTCTTCCAAGGCGGTCGTGCCGAATTAAATTGAAACCAGGTAAAGAGTAAGACGTTGAAGGCAAAGCTGGTCTGAGCCACGATTCGATTAGTTTTGAGATATTCAAACTTTTTAAACAACAATTTTCTCACAAGGAACTGGGCTATAAAACGATGATAGTTTAATTCTCTTTTATTTATTCGTTGGCAAAATGTCGAGCGTACAACGTCAAAAACGTGAACGCATTTTGCACGAACATGTAAAAAATCCCATGTTAAGCTACAGAGATATCGCGAAAAGGCTGAAATATCCACAATCTACGGTTGGTCACGTATAGTGCCAAGGCTTTTTCTGCTGATTTTTTCTATGGGCGACTGAATTTCGCTGAAGTTTGGGCTGAATTACGCTAAACGCGTATTGCATCTAAAACTACAACTTACTAGTATTTTGTTTGTCTCTCTTTCTAACAACAGACCTGTATTTGTTACTGTCCTAACCTAAACAGTAAACATATAATTTGTTTGTTGTTTTCCGCTCTTTCATTCAACCATATTTGTTATAATGAAATAAATAGTAGTATTTTTTTTATTTAGGTAAAAGATTGTTTCATACAATTCAACATTTGTATCCTAACCTTTTTGGTACTAACCTGCTGACCAATGCCGCGGCATTGTTGACGGCCACGCAGAAGGAAGTTTGGCGTCACAATAGGGGTGATTTTAATTTTAGAGAAAAGTTTTTCAAATAAAGCACGCTCATTTTAGCGTTTTCTATACGGGAAAATCATCAAAAGTACATGTTATAATGACGTCCCGTCGATGGTTTTATTTTCCGAATTATATACAAGTACAAAGTCCATTATCTCGGGCATTTTTGATTTTAGACCAAAGTTTTTCAATAAAACACGCTTATTTTAGCGTTTTCTATACGAAAAAATCATAAAAAATATACTTTATAATGATACCCCATGGCTGGTCTTTTTTTCCAAGTCCAAATTAAATACAAGTTCAGAGTCCATTATCTTGGCAATTTTTGATTTTAGAGAAAAGCTATTCAAGTAAAACACGCTTATTATAGCGTATTCTATACAGAAAAATCATAAAAAGTGCACATTATAATGAAGTCCCGTCCATGATTTTTTTTCGAAGTCTCAATTATGTACAAGCTCAAAGTTCATTATCTCAGGCATTTTTGATTTTAGACCAAAGTTTTTCAATAAAACACGCTTATTTTAGCGTTTTCTATACGAAAAAATCATAAAAAATATACTTTATAATGATACCCCATGCTGGTTTTTTTTCTAAGTCCAAATTAAATACAAGCTCAAAGTCCATTATCTTGGCAATTTTTGATTTTAGAGAAAATATATTCCAGTAAAACACGCTTATTATAGCGTATTCTATCCAGAAAAATCATAAAAAGTACACGTTATAATGACGTCCCGATATACAAGTTCAAAGTCTATTATCTCGGCCAGGTTTGATTGTAGAGAAAAGTTTATCAAATAAAACACGCTTAGTTTAGCATATTCTATACGGAATAATCATAAAAAGTACACGTTATAATGTAGTCCCGTCGATGGTTTGTTTTCGAAGTCCAAATTAGGTATATACAAGTTCAAAGTCCATAATGGACTTAAATAAGCGTGTTTTATTTGAAAAACTTTTCTCTAAATCAAAAGGTCCATTATCTCGGCCATTTTTGATTTTAGAGAAAAGTTTCTCAAATAGAACACGGTTATTTAGCTTATTCTATACGAAAAAATCATAAAAAACACACAATATAATGACGTCCCGATATTCCATGTCCAATCGGCCATTTTTGATTTTAGAGAAAAGTTTTTACGAATAAAACACGCTTATGTTTGCGTATTCTATACGGAAAAATCATAAAATGTTCATGATATAATGAAGTCCCGTCGATGGTTTTTTTCGAAGTCCAAATGATATACAGGTTCCATGTCCAATCGGCCATTTTTGGTTTTAGAGAAAAGTTTTGCAAATAAAACACGCTTATTTTAGCGTGTTCTATACGGTAAAATCATTAAAAGTATACCCCGTCGCTGTTTTTTTTTCGGAATCTAAATAACATACAAGTTCGGAGTTCATTATCTCGGCCACTTTTGATCTTAGAGAAAAAATTCTTGAATAAAACACTTATTTTAGCGTATTCTAAACGCACTTTAATTTCGTGTTGTAAGCCATTTCGATGTGGTCGCGACTGTTCCGAGGTGGGCGACCCCGCCGGTGGGGGCGCTGCAGTGTACATGTGGGGGAGGGCGCACTCACAGCGTTCCATTTCTCATGAATGGCCGCTGTGAGTGCGTCGTCCTGGTCCGTGACGTAGTGTCTAGGCCGCCGAACCGAGCGGCCCCTAATCAGTGACTTCCGTGTTAAGAGTCCGGGGGGGGGGGGGAGGGTTGGGAATGTAGTTCGCAGCCTTCCTTACTAACGGATTACTACTGTGCGGAGCGTTGTCAAAATAACGCCGGGCAGTCTGCTTAAAGAAACCATAAAGGGAGTCAAGCCCCGCTTCATGGCGCAAACTGAGGTTCGTCTGGTACCACGGGGCACCAGTCGCCCTACGGAGGAAACGATTCTGAACGATCTGAAGCGGCTCGAGACTTGACATACCCACGTGGGTAAAAACCACACTTGAGTATGCCATGATTGGACGAACACAAGTCTTGTAGAGTGTCAGCTTATTTCTAAGTGACATTTTACTAAACTTGTTAATCATCGGCCCTAGCCTTCCTAATACGAACAGCGCTCTGTTGCGTACCCTACGGATGTGGCTTTTGAAAGTCATACGATGTAGAGGTCCACAGGGTCCTCTATGTATGAAAAGTAGCAAAATGACTTTAAAGGCTGATAGAGCTTCATTTGTAAGCTTTTACATGATATTTTCATGAGTAAAGTTCATGAAAAAATGAAAAATAAATGATTCACATAGTATGTATGAGAGTGGAGGCTCACCTTATTACATATTGGTTTTATTTTAGTATGTAAGAAAAGATCAAGTTAATGATCTGACAAAGGAAATAAAATATATGGAAGTATATAAGCATCATTGTGTTTTATTAACAACCATACATACCTGAACTTTAATGATAAGCTATTATCATTGCTTTCAGCAACTGAGAATATTTGGAAAATATAAAACCTGAAATCTTTACTAGGATTTCTCACAGTTTTCGATAAATTATATTATGTTTAGATATAATTATATTTATATTATTACTTATTTTTGCATTATCGCATAAGCAATTGATACCATAGAGTTTTGCTAAATATTGTTCACCGTTGATTGGCAAGATTTTGAAACATTCATGATCTTGGTCTATTAATTATGTATTTTGCATAGGTGTATTTTAGATAGAAATAATGGTTATTATTATTATTATTTGGGTATTTAAAATGGCATTTTGACCATAAGTGGCATTCATATGTAATTTATATATGCAGCTTGTGTAGATATTTAATGTATGTTTTAGTTTTCACAGGAATAGAGGCTATGAATAACAACTTAACGGGATACGTATGCAACATTTTGAGGAATTATTGTCTGAAATATCCGTTTGTACTATTTGCAGTGGACAAACAGTAATTTGGTTACAGCACTAGATTTGTCATAAAGTTTTAGCAATCTTATGATCGATTCCTTCAATAAGGGATGTATTATTAGGAAAAATTAAACTCATAGAATAGCGAGAGGTTGTATATAAAGTATGTTCTAGAAATATTTACTTCATTCTTGAGATATGTACTAAAGACAAAAATATATAATTTACTAAAGACATTTTATGACACAGTACAAACTGTTAGTAACATAGACAGGTTCTTTTACCCATTTAGAAATTAGTATTTTGATTACAAATTGCTTTATCATCAGTTTCTTATGTTTTCATTGTAAGAATACCTAGGGATGGAAATGACCGACTACTGAGAAGATTGTTTGTTAAGTAATGATGAAAATTGATGCTTTTAATAGGATTTTCGATATGAAATGTAGGTTATTGTATAGAATAAATGTATTATTTATAATTAATTCAATAACAAAAAGTAGTATCTAATAATATTTAAGATTTGTCTGAAAATTTGTCCAAATGGAGAGGTTATGTTTTTAATTTGTTAAGTATTGTTAGAAATCGATACTTAAATTAAAGGGAAAGTAATTAAAGCTATATTGCAGCAAGTATATTAACGTAATTGAACGAATTAAGCGTGAAAAAGCTAAGAACTTACCTTTTCATCCAAAATCGATTTTGGGAATATTATATAAAAACTCGTATTATGAAGTTAAATAACGGAAATAAATAAAGTTGGGAGCTTTGTTTTAATAAAACATAACGAGTTCGATTCGGTAAAACGCTAAAATAAACAAATTGTCGTAAAAATATTGTTAGGATTTTAAAATTACTGGTGTTTGATAGAATTCTAGGCTACTTTTAGCTTATAAACATATGGAAAACTCAATTTTGATCAAAACAAATAAAGGAAAGTAATGAAAATTAAGTTAAAAAGCGAATTTTCTTATAAAATTTATATTGGTATTTTACAAAGTAAATACGCAGTAAATCCGATAGGATCTGGTCATAATATATGCAGAAAAATTATCTTCATCATAGATTATATAAATACACCTTAGGAAATACTTACTTTTGTTTGAATTAAAGAAAATCGTTTTCTTAGAGGTTAGGTTTTCCAAAAAGGGTAGGGCGCTCATAGGAACTTGTTTCTTATAGAAGTATGTAGCGTAGGGGTCTTAAGAATCAAATTGGTATACAAAGATATATTGGCATTTTACGGGGAAAATAGATATTAATACTTACAGGGGCTTATTAAATCATACGCGGGGCTATTGTTTTCATCTATTTTCATATAAATTTTCATTGGAAATTGCATAATTGGATAGAAATTCAAGAAAAACATTCCCAATGGGGGGTAGGAGATTATCGAACTAGGTCACTTAAGTATAGGAATTTGGTCTTTAAAGTAGTATGAACAAAAGGATCAATAAGGTTCAAATTAGATCAAATCCGAGAAATATTGTCGGCCCAGATGGTGGTCGAAAGCATACCAAACTCGACTAATACGCCGCAAGCAATCTTACTGGACGAATCGATACGGAATTTTTATTACTATATAAGGGAAGGGCGTACGGTAGGGAATCACTTTGACTCCGACCTGAGATCTACGAACACCTTGCCTCTAACCTGACTACGGGACTACGGAACGACTGGACTTCTGCTGCCAACGTGAGCTAGAAGCATATCCTGAACCACGAGACTCCGACTTCTGTCTACAAGCCGAGCTGCAAGCACCGAGGCCCCGCCCTGAGCTGCCAATAGGACCAGCAAAAGAAGTCTAATTTGGTGAGACAAAATTTATTCACTTTAATGATAAAATTTATTTCTTTTCTGTGTATTCTCTTTAGGCCTTGGAGTTGAGTAAGTGCTTTTAATTGACTGTTATATTATGAACATTTTCCTTATCTCTGTGGTTCTTGCATTTAATTTATATGAAATTTGGTTGAATTATTATATGCAATATATATATACGCGTACGGAATTCATCGGAGTATGCGGAAACATTTTACGAATTTAACGAAATATGGATGGATGCGTTTATCCTATATTGCGTATGCGTTATCTTTTTATACGGTTGCGGAATGCGTTATATTTCTATATGTTTTGTGGATGCGTTTATCCTATATCCTATATTGCGTATGCGTTATAATTTTATACGTTTTGCGAATTTTATTGCGGAATACGTGATACTTTTATGTTTTGCGGTTGCGGCATATGAATTTAATTGAGTATATATTAAGACGTTTACCCTATTTTGGGAACGAATTTTAGCGTGTCTTACGTACCTGATTTATGAATTTAAAAGATTGTGTTCTCTATTATACTTGCGGTACATATGCTGTGGTAAATAAGCATGGGCTTGGACTAAAGTAATTATTACTTGTGTGATTGTAACATTATTTATGTATGACAGTGAAACCGACATTAACCATTGAACAATTATATTCATTCTTCATAACCACTACCTTGATCCTTCTATGAAGGAGCCTATTTATATAACTGAAATTATTTATTACTTTTAAGCTGAAATAAGGCATCTAACCTTGTACCAACATAGAGTTGTAAAACAAAAATATTATGAAAATTTTAACAATGTTCTCTGACATAGTGAGACTTGTACCTTATCGCCATTCACAATAATTAATGAATAAATATTATCATATTGTTGGAAATACAATTATTGGCAAAGAGAAAGCCACTACAATAAAGTATTGAAATTCAACTGAGAGATTGAGTCGTGCTGGAGTGAGTTATGGGGATCCATATCAACTACAACTGAACGAAAATAGTTCATAAGTTAATTCAGGCTTTCAATTCAATAGTGTACATCATCTGTAAAATTTGATAATTAGATGAAGAGTTTGGTAGTTAGAAACAATGCCCTACTCTACGTACAATACTATTTGCCTATCCTTGAAGTTTGAATTAGCATAACTGCCTCACACGACATATTTCTATGACTTATTTCGGTATGACCACAGTCACTTTGGTTGAATTTTAGGTTTAATTTTGATTTAATTAATTAGCTAGGCATCTCAGAGGTTTTCTTGGCGTTTCTTTCCTCTGGTGTGTAGGTTACGAAACGTTGGTAGCATCACTAGTTGTTATTGGTAGAGAAAAAGAAAAGAAATAAAAATAAAAATAAATTAAGATAGATTAAGAGCTAATAATCCCCACCGCACGGATTACAGGCGTGTAGATAAGGAAAAACCTTTCACACATCAGCTACCCATCCTAACTTTTGTTTAAATACTTGCAAAATTATATCTAATCAAAATAATAAAAAAAAAAACAACTAATTAGAAAAGTTGTTACTGCCTGGATTCGTTAACATTAGCGCTTGTAGGCGTAGGGGTTAAATAAAAAAAAACTATATTTGCTTATAGTTAAAAAAATATTCAAATAAGACAAGAGATCATTACATCGTCAATAACAAAATTTTACAAGTTAATTTTCTATCATTAATCTTTACCGCAAATGTTGGGAAGACTTTGTCTATGTGGAAACTACCGAATAGCCTTTTCTTTTACAGATCCTGACACCATTCTACAGCCTTACCACTAACCTTCCCGCATCAACAGCTTGAACTTACAACCGAATAAATTTAATTTACTAATTAATTTTATATACCTATTTACTTAATATTTTTTCCTTGTAAAGTACCTTTAAAGTTTAAAATAAATATCATTGTTTTTGTTTCAACAACCTCTTTATCAGTCTCCTAAAAATTATCGGGCCATTGTTAGGAAAAACCGCCGAAATTGTCTGACAAATCATGTTTATATAGGAAATTAGATTATTGGGGTTATAGTATTTAACGCAGGGTTGTAGTGTTCCTTTCAGGAGGTAAGTATGTATAGTCATCAGAGCTTAGAACATTTTAGTATTACAGGGTTTCAGACGGGGTACAGGGTTTCCTTCATAGAGAGCCACTTTGGCTTTCTAAGCTTTTCAGTTTCAGCTTTCTAAGTTGTACCGTCGTTTAGTAGCTTCCAATAGCTCCTCTAGCTTGTAGAGTAAAGAAGTAAAGTTTATTCAGGAGCGCGAGGTGCGTTTCTCTTCAGTTGGTGCCGTGACCAGGATTAGAATCATACATATTAGTATTTACACATAATCTGGTTGGATAATTTAAGCGGTTTCAGTTGCTGACCGTGTTAATGGATATGGAGACTGATATTGTTGTTGAAACAATAAAAAATATATACGCGGAGGGCAGAGGGAAGCATTCTTAAATCATATTGTTACCTTAGCCGCGAATTCCGGGTAAACTTTGTAGGCACATTAAATCACGGTATATCACGATATACACTTGAAACATAATTGCATCACTTCACTGGTGCTCGAAAGCATCTTTTCCACACACTTTGTAAGCAGTTCACGCGTTTTAAAATCACTAAAACTAACAATAACATAACCACGAAAACTTTGTTTTGACTATCTGACAGCCATGTTAATACTGACTGTCACTGGCGTTGCGTTTCGATTCTGTGTTCTAACAATGTTTTATTTTGCAAATTGTAAAAATAATTAGTATTTCACTATGTAATTAACGTATTATTATTGTCATTCAATAAACAATGAGACATTTTTATTAATATCGAATGGTTCAAAAGGCGGCAGATTCAAAATACCAATGCTTTTGATAAAAATATGACTCAGTCTAGGTCCATAATTTTAATATTCATTTCTATTTCATGAGATATCAATCATTTAAAAATATATTGTAGTCAACATGTAGCCTGTTTCAGGAGGGGAAAATCAATGGTTATTAGTAGATACATAACAATAGAGATAGGTTCATTTATTAAACCTAAGAAATGATCACTGGGGTGGGGTTGATTTAGTAAGGGTGTCACGCTTAATAAAACTACATGTTTATTTCTTGTTTAATAAATAATAACAAAATAAAAGTAGTATCAACATGATCATAGTGCAGCCTAGTACTGATCGATCACTCACATAACACAAAATCAGTGTCTGTTGACAAATACGAGTTGCCACAAGTAGAAAACTATTTCGGTGACCAAACCCTCAATAAAAGATCACCGTATTATCTAAATAATCTACCCTATAAGATAAGACACCAGCTGGACAAATTAAAAATTTAAAAAACAGCTTTAGAAATATCTACTAGATACATTTTGGTGATACCGGTATCACAAACAGCATGTCGCTAAGTGTGCCAATAAATAACATTAGCATAACAATAGAATAACTATTTAGTAACTAGCTCACCTACAGACAAACTACGAAAACAGTTCTGCAGGGCACTGTATAAATAAATGTATACTTTTCGAATAATTAAGCAATCTATCTAATCCATCTATCAGTAATCTCACTTACTTCTCCATCTGGAGAACCTTTATCAAGTGTATCAATCAAATGTATTATATTATGGCAGGATAATAAACTTAAGCCACAGAATAGATAATAGTATTTCATCTTAGGCAATGTAGGGTAACCTAGGATATATATTTATTTACACATACCAGTTCCAAGCAATGATCTCTTATCAAACGACATTCAAGTTTCAAAAGAGGATTCCTCAATTCGTCGGGATCCTTGTCTTTGCTATTATTTGAGATTATCAACTTAATAGTTTGCACACTGCATTTGATGTTTCGGTGATTTGAAAGGCTTATTTGTCGAATGTATGCTAATTTTACAAATTGAAATCATTATTTGACGTAGGCAGTTTTAGTGTAATACTTAAAAACCAGCCAAGTAGTGAGTACAGCCACAAGTACTTGTTAACATATCTCACAAAAGTTTAAATATTTAAAAAGGTTTAGCAATGATAAGGATGTTATTTACTTGTAGGGTATTCACATTAAAACAACATTACCCAGCCAGTATTAGATATAATTGCTTATGTATACTGATTAACTTAATAAAATAAAAGTAAAATCATTATTTTGAAAAGTTGTCATGTTCGAAAGCATATAGGTACTATAAATGCTTGCATGCGAATCCTCTGGGGTTACGGGCGTCCATAGGCTACGGTAATTGCTTACCATAAGTCGGGTCGTGTACTTGTTTGCCACCGTCGTGGTATAAATGATACTTAGTGACTAACTTAAGAGACTAAGGTTAAAATAGGAGTAGTGTGTAGATTCCAGTCTGTCTTCCACAGTGATAGGAAGGTGGGCCGCGTTGATCGATGATGAGACGGAAGTCGCTTTGTATAGATGTTCCGGGACTCTGAAAATTGATTAAAATAAATACGTTACTAGTGTCTGAACTTGGAGATGGGTTAAATGGTTATTTGCATTCCAAATGTAGGTACGTTTTACTTTAAATAAAGTAAGTAAGTAAGTTTGTTATTACTTCCAAGCACAGGTAAAACGTTAAAAAAGTATTCTAGTTTAAAAAAAAAAAATAGGAACTCATATTAGTATTCTTAAGGGGTTTGAGATGCTCTTTCCATAGCAATGGCGTGGCATGGCAAGTAATGGGTAGTCAATAGGGTGACTAAATTTAGGGCCTAGGTTTCGTTTGAACCTGATTCTTTGTGTAGGTGTCTATACCAAATTTTAGGACCAGTAAATCGGCCATAGAACTCTATTTCATGAAGGTTTGTCATTATGTGCATGTAGAGCTGATTTCAAAAAAATATTATAGAAGTCATCATCATCATCAGCATCACGTTAATAGTAGATAATTAAATACGTACTTACATACATATGTAGGCATGCATGCATATACAGCCATAGGTTTTCATTTTATTAGGAAGAGATTCTATACTCACTTGTTTTCCGTTGTGAAGCGCGTAGAAGAGATGCGAGGAGCCAGGGGTAGACTGGAAGCTCTCAGGGTACTGCATAAATTAGCCTGAAATTAGTTTAAATAGGAATGGCATTAGTGTGAACTTATATGTATGTCATTTACAAAAAAAAGTGATCTAGGTTTCTGGTGTCCGAAAGTAGCGTCGGGCTAGTTTTCTGCATTCAGGGTATCAGTGTGATCTATCTTAGAATAGGGAGATTTTAAAATATAGCTGTCTTAGTACTTAATTTTAGAAAACAAAAATTATCCATTGTTTAGGTAACGGGGCGTTAAAAGTCTTACTACATTTTTTCTCAATAATTTCATTTTTATGATAAGCTTTTCTTTGCTAACTGTACTCTTATACAATCTCTAACTACAAAAGTACAACAAGCCCAAACACAACGGGATAAAATTGAATAGTTGAGGGAGTTCTTATAGACACCTTTCTGCTCCATTATCAGATCAGTTGCATGTCATCATAATATTGCAGTGTCACGTGACATACATAGGCGTGGAAAATTTCAGCTCAATTAGAAATGGGGAAAGGGGTCAAAGTTCAGTTTCAAAATTTGATTACAGACAGCGGGGCAGGTAAAACAAAAATTTCTCAAAAGGTGATACTAAAGTGTTTGTACTACATAGAGTAGTATTTTGGTAAGTCAATTTAGGTAGTTCATTGTAATAATTAATTTACCAACAAAGAATAAAGACTAATTACCTGGTGTCAGAGTCGGAAATCTGGAGGGCAGCCACTGTCAGACTGGCTAACGATGCATTGCGGGGCTGGATTCACTGAAATACATAAAGTAGTTTATATAGTAGGCTGTTTTAAATAATAAAAATATTCTTTGTATGTAGTTAAGACTAAGATTCGTTTCATAGGGAGTGTACATATTTAAGAAACACAACATAATAAACATAACCTACAAAAAAAAAATATGATTAGTTATTGGTCTAAAATGCGGGGGGCAGCGTTTCCTTTTGATTAAATGCTTTAGTATAGATAATTAAAAATGTTGGGTTAAACATGTACTTACATTTTAGTTCCGGAGAGACACACGTTGCTTAGGCAGCTGTAGTTGAAGTCATAGAAGTAGGGTCAGTTTGTCGTGAAATCTGGCATTTCTAAAATTCCAAGCTCCTTCCTTTCATGTAGGCACGTTCTCTTGTCAACCTGTAATTAAATTAACTTAATGAAATAACCGAGATAGACCACTTTAGTAACATTGTAAGTACAATCGTCACATTTGAGTTTTGACGGGACAAAACCTTGTTTACCTTTAGATATATATTTAAAAACAAAAGGGATACGGTCGTAAAATAAACAATGTGGTTAAATGGTCCACTTTTAAACAAAATAATGCGTACTTACTTGATATTTTACTGTAATTCAAGTCCATTTGATCCGCCACATTTTACGTCACAAGTTTCGAAGGGCTTTAAACACTCCATAGCGTCCTGGATTGATTGATTATTGCGTAGTAACTTATAGGTTTTCCATTGTAATCTGGTTTTATCCATAACATAATAGGTGTAGATATTCATCAAGAGATATAATCTAGAAACAAAACAAATTCATTAAACGTAGTAAAAATGGCGCCGGTATTTACTAACAAAATTTTGAACTCGTAAACACATCTCCATCGTTCGAACTACTTAAACCACTGTTGATTAAATATGTCGGTTAACACTTGCTTCTTTCACTTAGGTACTTTCGCTATTGTTTTACTTAATAAACGGACACATATAAGGAAATTAGGAATCAGAAAACCGGAGTCGAAACGTGTCACATTAAAACACCGGTCGGCCATTGCTATATTCACGGCTATATTCACGGCTATATTCACGCCTATATTCACGCTATACTTGTGAAAATTTTGAACGGCTCTGTTTGGTTGGTAGGGACGGCTATGAGCTCCAAGCGGTGTTGCCATGAGTTATAAAAACCACCAAGCGCGTTCGTAAATTAGTAAAATCCTTGGGAGAAAAAAAAATATTTATTTCTTTCTTTTTATTTATTGGAACAAAAATAAGATTTAAATTCACACAGTGCTTAAAACGAACTAAATTTGTAAACAGACACACATTAATATACTTTCGGGTTCATTTTAATAGTAGCATTGATATGTTTATGGTAGAATTTTACTTTAAAAATATACAAAGTAGTATAAAAAGTTAGCAGAGTAGTAACGTTATTGGTATCATTCCACAGATAAAGAAAATATTTGATAGTCACTGATAACATTAGTGTCTTTATGTCTGAAGGCCCTGTTACACTTTACTTTTGTTTAGTGTCCTAACTAGCAACCTAATTAGGATCCTAACTAGTTTTCATAGTAAATTTACTTGCTGAATGCGGTTACACTGGACTAAATTTAGAAACTAAATCGTTTAGGAAGCTAACTAGGATAAGTGTAACAAGCCTTTTAGAGTAAAAATAAGCGTCATCGTCTCATCGTACATTCAGCTTTTATTTAGCGTGTGAGTTAAGACGGTATTAGTGTTAATTAAACCTACAATTACGATACGTAGTTACGTCAACTTAAGAATTGGAGTAAAAAAAAGGGGTCCATACACAAATTTGCAACAACAAATTCAGAAAAAATTGTGCGTTATGTTGGCCATAGTGAGAACTACCGATTATTCCTTCAACATGATATAAATTTTAGACTCGAAATAAATAAATAAAAGTTTGCTTTTACAGATTTTACTATGTTTTGGGAATAGTTATTTTACATGTTTTTTTAAAGTGGGGCATTCCACTCATACAATAGTATGTTATTCAATCAAATACAAACACTGAAAACATTGAAAAAATAATCAACCCAGCAGGATTTGAACCTCGCATCGATACGCCTTACCGGGGCTCGATCGCTTTACCAATTAAGCTATGGGTTCAGTTACTGAGTTGACGAAATTCTCAATGCCTTCAATCATCTTTTTGCATTTATTTTTACATCGACTTTATAGCAGCCGTAAGCGACATCTAGGTGCTAACTACTAGAGTTAGATACCCTTCCCGCCGACCCTTTTTACAAGTGTCACAACGGAAATAATAGATGGCGCTGCTATCAACTCATAATTATTTTACATGTTTTTTTAAAGTGGGGCATTCCACTCATACAATAGTATGTTATTCAATCAAATACAAACACTGAAAACATTGAAAAAATAATCAACCCAGCAGGATTTGAACCTCGCATCGATACGCCT
This sequence comes from Pammene aurita, assembly GCA_947086415.1. Classification (NCBI taxonomy): domain Eukaryota; kingdom Metazoa; phylum Arthropoda; class Insecta; order Lepidoptera; family Tortricidae; genus Pammene; species Pammene aurita. Next base: position 18,045,669 of record OX352301.1, on the reverse strand, counting down.
TACCGGGGCTCGATCGCTTTACCAATTAAGCTATGGGTTCAGTTACTGAGTTGACGAAATTCTCAATGCCTTCAATCATCTTTTTGCATTTATTTTTACATCGACTTTATAGCAGCCGTAAGCGACATCTAGGTGCTAACTACTAGAGTTAGATACCCTTCCCGCCGACCCTTTTTACAAGTGTCACAACGGAAATAATAGATGGCGCTGCTATCAACTCATAATTATTTTACATGTTTTTTTAAAGTGGGGCATTCCACTCATACAATAGTATGTTATTCAATCAAATACAAACACTGAAAACATTGAAAAAATAATCAACCCAGCAGGATTTGAACCTCGCATCGATACGCCTTACCGGGGCTCGATCGCTTTACCAATTAAGCTATGGGTTCAGTTACTGAGTTGACGAAATTCTCAATGCCTTCAATCATCTTTTTGCATTTATTTTTACATCGACTTTATAGCAGCCGTAAGCGACATCTAGGTGCTAACTACTAGAGTTAGATACCCTTCCCGCCGACCCTTTTTACAAGTGTCACAACGGAAATAATAGATGGCGCTGCTATCAACTCATAATTATTTTACATGTTTTTTTAAAGTGGGGCATTCCACTCATACAATAGTATGTTATTCAATCAAATACAAACACTGAAAACATTGAAAAAATAATCAACCCAGCAGGATTTGAACCTCGCATCGATACGCCTTACCGGGGCTCGATCGCTTTACCAATTAAGCTATGGGTTCAGTTACTGAGTTGACGAAATTCTCAATGCCTTCAATCATCTTTTTGCATTTATTTTTACATCGACTTTATAGCAGCCGTAAGCGACATCTAGGTGCTAACTACTAGAGTTAGATACCCTTCCCGCCGACCCTTTTTACAAGTGTCACAACGGAAATAATAGATGGCGCTGCTATCAACTCATAATTATTTTACATGTTTTTTTAAAGTGGGGCATTCCACTCATACAATAGTATGTTATTCAATCAAATACAAACACTGAAAACATTGAAAAAATAATCAACCCAGCAGGATTTGAACCTCGCATCGATACGCCTTACCGGGGCTCGATCGCTTTACCAATTAAGCTATGGGTTCAGTTACTGAGTTGACGAAATTCTCAATGCCTTCAATCATCTTTTTGCATTTATTTTTACATCGACTTTATAGCAGCCGTAAGCGACATCTAGGTGCTAACTACTAGAGTTAGATACCCTTCCCGCCAACCCTTTTTACAAGTGTCACAACGGAAATAATAGATGGCGCTGCTATCAACTCATAATTATTTTACATGTTTTTTTAAAGTGGGGCATTCCACTCATACAATAGTATGTTATTCAATCAAATACGAACACTGAAAACATTGAAAAAATAATCAACCCAGCAGGATTTGAACCTCGCATCGATACGCCTTACCGGGGCTCGATCGCTTTACCAATTAAGCTATGGGTTCAGTTACTGAGTTGACGAAATTCTCAATGCCTTCAATCATCTTTTTGCATTTATTTTTACATCGACTTTATAGCAGCCGTAAGCGACATCTAGGTGCTAACTACTAGAGTTAGATACCCTTCCCGCCGACCCTTTTTACAAGTGTCACAACGGAAATAATAGATGGCGCTGCTATCAACTCATAATTATTTTACATGTTTTTTTAAAGTGGGGCATTCCACTCATACAATAGTATGTATGTAGCGCCATCTATTATTTCCGTTGTGACACTTGTAAAAAGGGTCGGCGGGAAGGGTATCTAACTCTAGTAGTTAGCACCTAGATGTCGCTTACGGCTGCTATAAAGTCGATGTAAAAATAAATGCAAAAAGATGATTGAAGGCATTGAGAATTTCGTCAACTCAGTAACTGAACCCATAGCTTAATTGGTAAAGCGATCGAGCCCCGGTAAGGCGTATCGGTGCGAGGTTCAAATCCTGCTGGGTTGATTATTTTTTCAATGTTTTCAGTGTTTGTATTTGATTGAATAACATACTATTGTATGAGTGGAATGCCCCACTTTAAAAAAACATGTAAAATAATTATGAGTTGATAGCAGCGCCATCTATTATTTCCGTTGTGACACTTGTAAAAAGGGTCGGCGGGAAGGGTATCTAACTCTAGTAGTTAGCACCTAGATGTCGCTTACGGCTGCTATAAAGTCGATGTAAAAATAAATGCAAAAAGATGATTGAAGGCATTGAGAATTTCGTCAACTCAGTAACTGAACCCATAGCTTAATTGGTAAAGCGATCGAGCCCCGGTAAGGCGTATCGATGCGAGGTTCAAATCCTGCTGGGTTGATTATTTTTTCAATGTTTTCAGTGTTTGTATTTGATTGAATAACATACTATTGTATGAGTGGAATGCCCCACTTTAAAAAAACATGTAAAATAATTATGAGTTGATAGCAGCGCCATCTATTATTTCCGTTGTGACACTTGTAAAAAGGGTCGGCGGGAAGGGTATCTAACTCTAGTAGTTAGCACCTAGATGTCGCTTACGGCTGCTATAAAGTCGATGTAAAAATAAATGCAAAAAGATGATTGAAGGCATTGAGAATTTCGTCAACTCAGTAACTGAACCCATAGCTTAATTGGTAAAGCGATCGAGCCCCGGTAAGGCGTATCGATGCGAGGTTCAAATCCTGCTGGGTTGATTATTTTTTCAATGTTTTCAGTGTTTGTATTTGATTGAATAACATACTATTGTATGAGTGGAATGCCCCACTTTAAAAAAACATGTAAAATAATTATGAGTTGATAGCAGCGCCATCTATTATTTCCGTTGTGACACTTGTAAAAAGGGTCGGCGGGAAGGGTATCTAACTCTAGTAGTTAGCACCTAGATGTCGCTTACGGCTGCTATAAAGTCGATGTAAAAATAAATGCAAAAAGATGATTGAAGGCATTGAGAATTTCGTCAACTCAGTAACTGAACCCATAGCTTAATTGGTAAAGCGATCGAGCCCCGGTAAGGCGTATCGATGCGAGGTTCAAATCCTGCTGGGTTGATTATTTTTTCAATGTTTTCAGTGTTTGTATTTGATTGAATAACATACTTTTGGGAATAGTTTATGTAAGGGTCGCAAGGGGTCGTTGTTACAATTACGAACTAGCCAACAATGTTCTTACATCAAATGGTTTTAAAATTATAATTTTGTTTTAACAATTAGCAGGCAGGAGGTTCTTCAAAGTGTCACTAGATGTCACTGTTCTTAGCGTAAACTAGCGAACGATGTTTTCTTGTAGAATGCTTTTAGATTTTTCGATATTACAATAATAATTCAGTTTTAGTTCAACTACTCGTCACTAGATGTCATTGTTCTAAGCGTAAACTAGCGAACGATGTTTTCTTGTAGAATGCTTTTAGATTTTTCGATATTACAATAATTATTCAGTTTTAGTTCAACTACTCGTCACTAGATGTCACTGTTACTAGCGTAAACTAGCGAACGATGTTTTCTTGTAGAATCCTTATAGATTTTATCCGTCACATAATTATAATTAGCTTTTAGTTCACTCATTTGTCACTAGATGACGTCGTTACGGCTAGGAACTAGCGAATGACTTGTTGTCGTAAATTTTATAGGATAGGCGACAATTTCATACGTAAACTTTTCGGTTCCGAGATGACGACATATTTTGAGTAGAGTAGTTAAAAGGGATATTTGTCGATAGTAACTAATATGAAAATAAATCGAATAATAGATGTCGCGACACAAGTCTATACTCCGGGCAGGTATACAAACGTACATATTTGAAATTTTTTAGTTTAGAATAAAGTAGGGAAATATATAATTACGTTGAATTAGAGGTTTTGATATTACGTAAGCGCCTATCTACTTTATAGTACTTCGCGGGTATAATACACATCATGGATTTGACTTGGCGTTATTACCATTTGTCTTGATTCTTAGATGAAACGGGTTTTTTTATCTAGTAGAACTAAGTAAATAAATAAAGAGTGTAGTTTAAACAAGTAAGAGGGAAAATAGATAACGAGGGATGTTGGGGAAATACAAGCACACCGAGTTGTTCTAAAATGTAGAGTTATGCAACATAGTAGTTACAAACTTCGGAAATTCAAGTTTTATATGTGGGTTTAATAAATAAGTGAGGTTCTTGGTTTAGTACAATTGTAATGATTTCTATACTTAAAGGTACAACTGAAATTATATAGATTTTTAAGTTCTAATAATTTTAGTTCAGGTAATGGTAGTAGCTGGGACTATAGTTTTATAGTCCTGGTTACGAGGTTTTGATAAGGTATTGTAGTAACTATCGTTGTAGATTTATCTTTTTATTCTGCAATTTTAGTTATGAGGTAATTGTAATTATTCATAAATGGGGGATGAAGACAATATTTTGTGTTTAGGGAACATTTTGGTTTCGATCACATTTTCTGAATATTTTGGGTAATTAAACAAAACAGTGTGTGTTGACAGTGGGAGGATGTCTTTTAAAGGGATGGATGAGAGGTTAACTGTGTGAGTTATGACATTTTAAGAGGTGATGGTTGAATATATGATGCAGTATGGATATACGAGAATTTTGCGAGTAAGAATTTTGTTTGACTACACAAAGTTGGAGTGTGGTCAGCGGATATTGATGTTTTTTAAGTTGAGCTTAGGGGGGGAAGGGGTTCTTGAAGGGATTACAATGATCGTTGTCAAAGGAATCTTGGTGTTAGGTTAATTTTATACATACCAGTTCTAGGTATCTTTCTTTGACGATGAGACACTATACACGTTGCAAAAACTAATTTCACACACCCTTTTGTTCAGATATAAGGTAGATCAGTGACTGAATGATTTTGAGTATTTCAGAATTGTTATTATTGATCTGTTTTTGTTTGAATAGAGGACATCACGCCATAAAAGGTAGTATTAGTTGGTTTGGAGATGGTTGTAGACTGGCTATCGGTACTTGGGGATACTATTGGGGAAAGTTATAAAAGAGTAAAGGGATAGTCGTCCTGACGAAGGCTTCTCTTGTCCCTTCATAAGGCCAGGGCAAAGTTGGTTGCGTTTTGTTTGAGAATTAAGGAAAGAATCTTGTTTGATACAATACATATGAATGGGCAATGGGAGTTTCTATTAGAGATTGTAAGACCTCACAAACCTTGCACTTCCGTCAGGGCGGAAATTCTGGCTTTTTACCAATTCTGACTCAAGAAACTGAGAAACCACGAGGTCTATGATTATCTTGGAATCAATTGATTACTGCTGAGTAATGGTCACTTTTACATATCACACTATAAAAAAAAAATTTTTTGCTTTGTTTGATGATACTGTCAACTTTTTGATTGATGGTTAGTCAAATGGGGTGAAATAACACTGGGAGGGTGAAATATCAATATCTGTGTCTTTATTGGGTTACGATGCAATCTCTGCTTCAAGTACAAATGTCCTTTCCGCATCAATTCCATCGGAGGGCAGAGCTGTAGAGGTCCACAGGGTCCTCTATGTACGAAAAGTAGCAAAATGACTTTAAAGGCTGATAGAGCTTCATTTGTAAGCTTTTACATGATATTTTCATGAGTAAAGTTCATGAAAAAATGAAAAATAAATGATTCACATAGTATGTATGAGAGTGGAGGCTCACCTTATTACATATTGGTTTTATTTTAGTATGTAAGGAAAGATCAAGTTAATGATCTGACAAAGGAAATAAAATATATGGAAGTATATAAACATCATTGTGTTTTATTAACAACCATACATACCTGAACTTTAATGATAAGCTATTATCATTGCTTTCAGCAACTGAGAATATTTGGAAAATATAAAACCTGAAATCTTTACTAGGATTTCTCACAGTTTTCGATAAATTATATTATGTTTAGATATAATTATATTTATATTATTACTTATTTTTGCATTATCGCATAAGCAATTGATACCATAGAGTTTTGCTAAATATTGTTCACCGTTGATTGGCAAGATTTTGAAACATTCATGATCTTGGTCTATTAATTATGTATTTTGCATAGGTGTATTTTAGATAGAAATAATGGTTATTATTATTATTATTTGGGTATTTAAAATGGCATTTTGACCATAAGTGGCATTCATATGTAATTTATATATGCAGCTTGTGTAGATATTTAATGTATGTTTTAGTTTTCACAGGAATAGAGGCTATGAATAACAACTTAACGGGATACGTATGCAACATTTTGAGGAATTATTATCTGAAATATCCGTTTGTACTATTTGCAGTGGACAAACAGTAATTTGGTTACCGCACTAGATTTGTCATAAAGTTTTAGCAATCTTATGATCGATTCCTTCAATAAGGGATGTATTATTAGGAAAAATTAAACTCATAGAATAGCGAGAGGTTGTATATAAAGTATGTTCTAGAAATATTTACTTCATTCTTGAGATATGTACTAAAGACAAAAATATATAATTTACTAAAGACATTTTATGACACAGTACAAACTGTTAGTAACATAGACAGGTTCTTTTACCCATTTAGAAATTAGTATTTTGATTACAAATTGCTTTATCATCAGTTTCTTATGTTTTCATTGTAAGTGCAGGCGATTAAGGGCAAGTCAAAAGATAATGATACTTAAATGTGGTTTACTTTCGTAAAAGGTTACAAATAGTGAAATGTATATAAAAAAAGTCTTGTTTAGACGCGTGCGGCGTTGGCCGTGCCGCTAGAGCTTCTGCTCTTCCGGGGATCTCCCCCCCGCGCGCCCTCCTCCCGTGCGCCGTCCCGCCGCTCGGTAACTTGTTGTCGTAGACATGCTGGGGGCCCGTTGGAGGAAGTTGATGAGTCGGTTGTAATGGCTGGCTTAGATGCTTCTTCCAACACCTCATCGTTGTCATCTGGGAGGGGGCACACCTTATTCAGTGCCCGTCGTTCGATCCCTCTGATCGTTCGGAAATCGCCTACTCTGGCGATTCCATCCTTGCCGTAGTATAGACGATGTACTCGTGCAAGTTTCCATCTCATAGGGGGTTGGTTGTCGTCTTTAAATACCACCATAGCGCCTTCTTTAAGATTTTTGTAGGGATGTCTCCACTTGGTTCTTTTCTGTAATTCTGAGAGGTACTCATTTTTCCACCTCTTCGCGAAGCTGTCACGCATTGACTCGATCAGCTGATAGCGCGTCTTTATGCCCTTGCCGGATGCAGCCGGAGGTGACGCCACAGATGTCAGCGGACGCCCGATGAGGAAGTGCCCTGGGGCGAGGGGAGAGAGGTCGCTGGGGTTATTTGTAAGAGGGGTAAGAGGACGGGAGTTAAGGACTCCTTCGGCCTCTGTGCAAAGTGTACATAACTCTTGAAATGTCAAACTAGAATTTCCTATAGTTCTTTTTACATGATACTTTAAGCATTTTACATTGGCCTCTCATAAGCCGCCGCAGGTAGGGGAGTAAGGAGGATTAAATATAAACTGAATGCGCTCTTCAGCTGTATAGTTGTAAATGGCTCATCCCTGCCTGTAATGCTCGACCCAGTTCATTGTTTGCCCCTACGTAATTTGTACCATTATCACAATAAAGTTGACTGAAACTTCCTCTACGCGAAACGAATCTGCGAAGACAGGAAATAAATTCTTTAGCACTAAGATCGCTAACGGTTTCTAAATGGACTGCCTTAGTGCAAAAACAGATAAATATACAAATGCATCTCTTCCCTTAAAATCGGTTTTACCCTACCTTAAAATCGGTTAAGCCCTACAGCTCTACCCTTAAAATCAGTTAAGCTCTACCCTTAAAATCGGTTAAGCCCTACCCTTAAAATCGGTGAAGCTCTACCCTTAAAATCAGTTTTACTCTACCTTAAAATTGGTTAAGCCCTACCTTAAAATTGGTGAAGCTCTACCCTTAAAATCGGTTAAGCTCTACCCTTAAAATTGGTTAAGCCCTACCCTTAAAATCGGTTAAGCCATACCCTTAAAATCGATTAAGCCATACCCTTAAAATCGGTTAAGCTCTACCCTTAAAATCGGTTAAGCCCTACCCTTAAAATCGGTTAAGCCATACCCTTAAAATCGGTTAAGCTCTACCCTTAAAATCGGATAAGCCCTACCCTTAAAATTGGTTAAGATCTACCCTTAAAATCGGATAAGCTCTACCCTTAAAATTGGTTAAGCCCTACCCTTAAAATTGGTTGACCTCTTCCCTTAAAATCGGTTAAGCCCTACCCTTAAAATCGGTGAAGCTCTACCCTTAAAATCGGATAAGCCCTACCCTTAAAATTGGTTAGGATCTACCCTTAAAATCAGATAAGCCCTACCTTAAAATTGAAGCCCTACCCTTAAAATCGGTGAAGCTCTACCCTTAAAAAAGGTTAGGCCCTAAAATCGGATAAGCTCTACCCTGAAAATCGGTTAAGCTCTACCCTTAAAATCGGTTAAGCTCTACCCTTAAAATCGGATAAGCCCTATCATTAAAATCAGTTTTACCCTACCTTAAAATTGAAGCCCTACCCTTAAAATCGGTGAAGCTCTACCCTTAAAAAAGGTTAGGCCCTAAAATCGGATAAGCTCTACCCTTAAAATCGGATAAGCCCTACCCTTAAAATCGGTTAAGCCATACCCTTAAAATCGGTTAAGCCCTACCCTTAAAATCGGTTAAGCCATACCCTTAAAATCGGTTAAGCTCTACCCTTAAAATTGGTTAAGCCCTACCCTTAAAATTGGTTAAGATCTTCCCTTAAAATCGGTTAAGCCCTACCCTTAAAATTGGTAAAGCCATACCCTTAAAATCGGTTAAGCTCTACCCTTAAAATCGGTTAAGCCCTACCCTTAAAATCGGTTAAGCCATACCCTTAAAATCGGTTAAGCCCTACCGTTAAAATTGGTAAAGCCATACCCTTAAAATCGGTTAAGCTCTACCCTTAAAATCGGATAAGCCCTACCCTTCAAATTGGTAAAGATCTACCCTTAAAATCGGATAAGCCCTACCCTTAAAATCGGATAAGCCCTACCCTTAAAATTGGTTAAGATCTACCCTTAAAATCGGATAAGCCCTACCCTTAAAATCGGATAAGCCCTACCCTTAAAATCGGATAAGCCCTACCCTTAAAATTGGTAAAGATCTACCCTTAAAATCGGATAAGCCCTACCCTTAAAATCGGATAAGCCCTACCCTTAAAATTGGTTAAGATCTACCCTTAAAATCGGATAAGCCCTACCCGTAAAATCGGATAAGCCCTACCCTTAAAATTGGTTAAGATCTACCCTTAAAATCGGATAAGCCCTACCCGTAAAATCGGATAAGCCCTACCCTTAAAATTGGTTAAGATCTACCCTTAAAATTGGTTAAGATCTACCCTTAAAATCGGATAAGCCCTACCCTTAAAATTGGTTAAGCCCTACCCTTAAAATCGGTTAAGCTATACCCTTAAAATCGTTTAAGCTCTACCCTTAAAATCGGTTAAGCCCTATTATTAAAATCGGTTAAGCCATACCCTTAAAATCGGTTAAGCTCTACCCTTAAAATCGGATAAGCCCTACCCTTAAAATCGGATAAGCCCTACCCTTAAAATCGGATAAGCCCTACCCTTAAAATTGGTTAAGATCTACCCTTAAAATCGGATAAGCTCTACCCTTAAAATCGGATAAGCCCTACCCTTAAAATCGGTTAAGCCATACCCTTAAAATCGGTTAAGCCCTACCCTTAAAATCGGTTAAGCCATACCCTTAAAATCGGTTAAGCCCTATTCTTAAAATCGGTTAAGATCTACCCTTAAAATTGGTTAAGATCTACCCTTAAAATCGGATAAGCCCTACCCTTAAAATTGGTAAAGATCTACCCTTAAAATCGGATAAGCCCTACCCTTAAAATCGGATAAGCCCTACCCTTAAAATTGGTTAAGATCTACCCTTAAAATCGGATAAGCCCTACCCTTAAAATCGGATAAGCCCTACCCTTAAAATTGGTTAAGATCTACCCTTAAAATTGGTTAAGATCTACCCTTAAAATCGGATAAGCCCTACCCTTAAAATTGGTTAAGATCTACCCTTAAAATCGGATAAGCCCTACCCTTAAAATTGGATAAGCCCTACCCTTAACATTGGTAAAGATCTACCCTTAAAATCGGATAAGCCCTACCCTTAAAATCGGATAAGCCATACCCTTAAAATCGGTTAAGATCTACCCTTAAAATTGGTTAAGATCTACCCTTAAAATCGGATAAGCCCTACCCTTAAAATTGGTAAAGCCATACCCTTAAAATCGGTTAAGCTCTACCCTTAAAATCGGTTAAGCCCTACCCTTAAAATCGGTTAAGCCATACCCTTAAAATCGGTTAAGCCCTACCGTTAAAATTGGTAAAGCCATACCCTTAAAATCGGTTAAGCTCTACCCTTAAAATCGGTTAAGCCCTACCCTTAAAATCGGATAAGCCCTACCCTTAAAATCGGTTAAGCCATACCCTTAAAATCGGTTAAGCTCTACCCTTAAAATCGGATAAGCCCTACCCTTCAAATTGGTAAAGATCTACCCTTAAAATCGGATAAGCCCTACCCTTAAAATTGGTAAAGATCTACCCTTAAAATCGGATAAGCCCTACCCTTAAAATCGGATAAGCCCTACCCTTAAAATCGGTTAAGCCCTACCCTTAAAATCGGTGAAGCTCTACCCTTAAAAAAGGTTAGGCCCTAAAATCGGATAAGCTCTACCCTGAAAATCGGTTAAGCTCTACCCTTAAAATCGGTTAAGCTCTACCCTTAAAATCGGATAAGCCCTATCATTAAAATCAGTTTTACCCTACCTTAAAATTGAAGCCCTACCCTTAAAATCGGTTAAGCTCTACCCTTAAAAAAGGTTAGGCCCTAAAATCGGATAAGCTCTACCCTTAAAATCGGATAAGCCCTACCCTTAAAATCGGTTAAGCCATACCCTTAAAATCGGTTAAGCCCTACCCTTAAAATCGGTTAAGCCATACCCTTAAAATCGGTTAAGCCCTACCCTTAAAATCGGTTAAGCCATACCCTTAAAATCGGTTAAGCTCTACCCTTAAAATTGGTTAAGCCCTACCCTTAAAATTGGTTAAGATCTTCCCTTAAAATCGGTTAAGCCATACCCTTAAAATCGGTTAAGCTCTACCCTTAAAATCGGATAAGTCCTACCCTTCAAATTGGTAAAGATCTACCCTTAAAATCGGATAAGCCCTACCCTTAAAATTGGTTAAGCCCTACCCTTAAAATCGGTTAAGCTATACCCTTAAAATCGTTTAAGCTCTACCCTTAAAATCGGTTAAGCCCTATTCTTAAAATCGGTTAAGCCATACCCTTAAAATCGGTTAAGCTCTACCCTTAAAATCGGATAAGCCCTACCCTTAAAATCGGATAAGCCCTACCCTTAAAATCGGATAAGCCCTACCCTTAAAATTGGTTAAGATCTACCCTTAAAATCGGATAAGCTCTACCCTTAAAATCGGATAAGCCCTACCCTTAAAATCGGTTAAGCCATACCCTTAAAATCGGTTAAGCCCTACCCTTAAAATCGGTTAAGCCATACCCTTAAAATCGGTTAAGCCCTATTCTTAAAATCGGTTAAGATCTACCCTTAAAATTGGTTAAGATCTACCCTTAAAATCGGATAAGCCCTACCCTTAAAATTGGTAAAGATCTACCCTTAAAATCGGATAAGCCCTACCCTTAAAATCGGATAAGCCCTACCCTTAAAATTGGTTAAGATCTACCCTTAAAATCGGATAAGCCCTACCCTTAAAATCGGATAAGCCCTACCCTTAAAATTGGTTAAGATCTACCCTTAAAATTGGTTAAGATCTACCCTTAAAATCGGATAAGCCCTACCCTTAAAATTGGTTAAGATCTACCCTTAAAATCGGATAAGCCCTACCCTTAAAATTGGATAAGCCCTACCCTTAACATTGGTAAAGATCTACCCTTAAAATCGGATAAGCCCTACCCTTAAAATCGGATAAGCCATACCCTTAAAATCGGTTAAGATCTACCCTTAAAATTGGTTAAGATCTACCCTTAAAATCGGATAAGCCCTACCCTTAAAATTGGTAAAGCCATACCCTTAAAATCGGTTAAGCTCTACCCTTAAAATCGGTTAAGCCCTACCCTTAAAATCGGTTAAGCCATACCCTTAAAATCGGTTAAGCCCTACCGTTAAAATTGGTAAAGCCATACCCTTAAAATCGGTTAAGCTCTACCCTTAAAATCGGTTAAGCCCTACCCTTAAAATCGGATAAGCCCTACCCTTAAAATCGGTTAAGCCATACCCTTAAAATCGGTTAAGCTCTACCCTTAAAATCGGATAAGCCCTACCCTTCAAATTGGTAAAGATCTACCCTTAAAATCGGATAAGCCCTACCCTTAAAATTGGTAAAGATCTACCCTTAAAATCGGATAAGCCCTACCCTTAAAATCGGATAAGCCCTACCCTTAAAATCGGTTAAGCCCTACCCTTAAAATCGGTGAAGCTCTACCCTTAAAAAAGGTTAGGCCCTAAAATCGGATAAGCTCTACCCTGAAAATCGGTTAAGCTCTACCCTTAAAATCGGTTAAGCTCTACCCTTAAAATCGGATAAGCCCTATCATTAAAATCAGTTTTACCCTACCTTAAAATTGAAGCCCTACCCTTAAAATCGGTTAAGCTCTACCCTTAAAAAAGGTTAGGCCCTAAAATCGGATAAGCTCTACCCTTAAAATCGGATAAGCCCTACCCTTAAAATCGGTTAAGCCATACCCTTAAAATCGGTTAAGCCCTACCCTTAAAATCGGTTAAGCCATACCCTTAAAATCGGTTAAGCCCTACCCTTAAAATCGGTTAAGCCATACCCTTAAAATCGGTTAAGCTCTACCCTTAAAATTGGTTAAGCCCTACCCTTAAAATTGGTTAAGATCTTCCCTTAAAATCGGTTAAGCCATACCCTTAAAATCGGTTAAGCTCTACCCTTAAAATCGGATAAGCCCTACCCTTAAAATCGGATAAGCCCTACCCTTAAAATTGGTTAAGATCTACCCTTAAAATTGGTTAAGATCTACCCTTAAAATCGGATAAGCCCTACCCTTAAAATAGGTTAAGATCTACCCTTAAAATCGGATAAGCCCTACCCTTAAAATTGGATAAGCCCTACCCTTAAAATTGGTAAAGATCTACCCTTAAAATCGGATAAGCCCTACCCTTAAAATCGGATAAGCCCTACCCTTAAATTTGGTTAAGATCTACCCTTAAAATTGGTTGAGATCTACCCTTAAAATCGGATAAGCCCTACCCTTAAAATTGGTTAAGATCTTTCCTTAAAATCGGATAAGCCCTACCCTTAAAATCGGATAAGCCCTACCCTTAAATTTGGTTAAGATCTACCCTTAAAATTGGTTGAGATCTACCCTTAAAATCGGATAAGCCCTACCCTTAAAATTGGTTAAGATCTACCCTTAAAATTGGTAAAGCCATACCCTTAAAATCGGTTAAGCTCTACCCTTAAAATCGGTTAAGCCCTACCCTTAAAATCGGTTAAGCCATACCCTTAAAATCGGTTAAGCCCTACCGTTAAAATTGGTAAAGCCATACCCTTAAAATCGGTTAAGCTCTACCCTTAAAATCGGATAAGCCCTACCCTTAAAATTGGTTAAGATCTACCCTTAAAATCGGATAAGCCCTACCCTTAAAATCGGATAAGCCCTACCCTTAAAATCGGATAAGCCCTACCCTTAAAATTGGTAAAGATCTACCCTTAAAATCGGATAAGCCCTACCCTTAAAATCGGATAAGCCCTACCCTTAAAATTGGTTAAGATCTACCCTTAAAATCGGATAAGCCCTACCCGTAAAATCGGATAAGCCCTACCCTTAAAATTGGTTAAGATCTACCCTTAAAATCGGATAAGCCCTACCCGTAAAATCGGATAAGCCCTACCCTTAAAATTGGTTAAGATCTACCCTTAAAATCGGATAAGCCCTACCCGTAAAATCGGATAAGCCCTACCCTTAAAATTGGTTAAGATCTACCCTTAAAATTGGTTAAGATCTACCCTTAAAATCGGATAAGCCCTACCCTTAAAATTGGTTAAGCCCTACCCTTAAAATCGGTTAAGCTATACCCTTAAAATCGTTTAAGCTCTACCCTTAAAATCGGTTAAGCCCTATTCTTAAAATCGGTTAAGCCATACCCTTAAAATCGGTTAAGCTCTACCCTTAAAATCGGATAAGCCCTACCCTTAAAATCGGATAAGCCCTACCCTTAAAATCGGATAAGCCCTACCCTTAAAATTGGTTAAGATCTACCCTTAAAATCGGATAAGCTCTACCCTTAAAATCGGATAAGCCCTACCCTTAAAATCGGTTAAGCCATACCCTTAAAATCGGTTAAGCCCTACCCTTAAAATCGGTTAAGCCATACCCTTAAAATCGGTTAAGCCCTATTCTTAAAATCGGTTAAGATCTACCCTTAAAATTGGTTAAGATCTACCCTTAAAATCGGATAAGCCCTACCCTTAAAATTGGTAAAGATCTACCCTTAAAATCGGATAAGCCCTACCCTTAAAATCGGATAAGCCCTACCCTTAAAATTGGTTAAGATCTACCCTTAAAATCGGATAAGCCCTACCCTTAAAATCGGATAAGCCCTACCCTTAAAATTGGTTAAGATCTACCCTTAAAATTGGTTAAGATCTACCCTTAAAATCGGATAAGCCCTACCCTTAAAATTGGTTAAGATCTACCCTTAAAATCGGATAAGCCCTACCCTTAAAATTGGATAAGCCCTACCCTTAACATTGGTAAAGATCTACCCTTAAAATCGGATAAGCCCTACCCTTAAAATCGGATAAGCCATACCCTTAAAATCGGTTAAGATCTACCCTTAAAATTGGTTAAGATCTACCCTTAAAATCGGATAAGCCCTACCCTTAAAATTGGTAAAGCCATACCCTTAAAATCGGTTAAGCTCTACCCTTAAAATCGGTTAAGCCCTACCCTTAAAATCGGTTAAGCCATACCCTTAAAATCGGTTAAGCCCTACCGTTAAAATTGGTAAAGCCATACCCTTAAAATCGGTTAAGCTCTACCCTTAAAATCGGTTAAGCCCTACCCTTAAAATCGGATAAGCCCTACCCTTAAAATCGGTTAAGCCATACCCTTAAAATCGGTTAAGCTCTACCCTTAAAATCGGATAAGCCCTACCCTTCAAATTGGTAAAGATCTACCCTTAAAATCGGATAAGCCCTACCCTTAAAATTGGTAAAGATCTACCCTTAAAATCGGATAAGCCCTACCCTTAAAATCGGATAAGCCCTACCCTTAAAATCGGTTAAGCCCTACCCTTAAAATCGGTGAAGCTCTACCCTTAAAAAAGGTTAGGCCCTAAAATCGGATAAGCTCTACCCTGAAAATCGGTTAAGCTCTACCCTTAAAATCGGTTAAGCTCTACCCTTAAAATCGGATAAGCCCTATCATTAAAATCAGTTTTACCCTACCTTAAAATTGAAGCCCTACCCTTAAAATCGGTTAAGCTCTACCCTTAAAAAAGGTTAGGCCCTAAAATCGGATAAGCTCTACCCTTAAAATCGGATAAGCCCTACCCTTAAAATCGGTTAAGCCATACCCTTAAAATCGGTTAAGCCCTACCCTTAAAATCGGTTAAGCCATACCCTTAAAATCGGTTAAGCCCTACCCTTAAAATCGGTTAAGCCATACCCTTAAAATCGGTTAAGCTCTACCCTTAAAATTGGTTAAGCCCTACCCTTAAAATTGGTTAAGATCTTCCCTTAAAATCGGTTAAGCCATACCCTTAAAATCGGTTAAGCTCTACCCTTAAAATCGGATAAGCCCTACCCTTCAAATTGGTAAAGATCTACCCTTAAAATCGGATAAGCCCTACCCTTAAAATTGGTTAAGCCCTATCCTTAAAATCGGTTAAGCTATACCCTTAAAATCGTTTAAGCTCTACCCTTAAAATCGGTTAAGCCCTATTCTTAAAATCGGTTAAGCCATACCCTTAAAATCGGTTAAGCTCTACCCTTAAAATCGGATAAGCCCTACCCTTAAAATCGGATAAGCCCTACCCTTAAAATCGGATAAGCCCTACCCTTAAAATTGGTTAAGATCTACCCTTAAAATCGGATAAGCTCTACCCTTAAAATCGGATAAGCCCTACCCTTAAAATCGGTTAAGCCATACCCTTAAAATCGGTTAAGCCCTACCCTTAAAATCGGTTAAGCCATACCCTTAAAATCGGTTAAGCCCTATTCTTAAAATCGGTTAAGATCTACCCTTAAAATTGGTTAAGATCTACCCTTAAAATCGGATAAGCCCTACCCTTAAAATTGGTAAAGATCTACCCTTAAAATCGGATAAGCCCTACCCTTAAAATCGGATAAGCCCTACCCTTAAAATTGGTTAAGGTCTACCCTTAAAATCGGATAAGCCCTACCCTTAAAATCGGATAAGCCCTACCCTTAAAATTGGTTAAGATCTACCCTTAAAATTGGTTAAGATCTACCCTTAAAATCGGATAAGCCCTACCCTTAAAATTGATTAAGATCTACCCTTAAAATCGGATAAGCCCTACCCTTAAAATTGGATAAGCCCTACCCTTAACATTGGTAAAGATCTACCCTTAAAATCGGATAAGCCCTACCCTTAAAATCGGATAAGCCATACCCTTAAAATCGGTTAAGATCTACCCTTAAAATTGGTTAAGATCTACCCTTAAAATCGGATAAGCCCTACCCTTAAAATTGGTAAAGCCATACCCTTAAAATCGGTTAAGCTCTACCCTTAAAATCGGTTAAGCCCTACCCTTAAAATCGGTTAAGCCATACCCTTAAAATCGGTTAAGCCCTACCGTTAAAATTGGTAAAGCCATACCCTTAAAATCGGTTAAGCTCTACCCTTAAAATCGGTTAAGCCCTACCCTTAAAATCGGATAAGCCCTACCCTTAAAATCGGTTAAGCCATACCCTTAAAATCGGTTAAGCTCTACCCTTAAAATCGGATAAGCCCTACCCTTCAAATTGGTAAAGATCTACCCTTAAAATCGGATAAGCCCTACCCTTAAAATTGGTAAAGATCTACCCTTAAAATCGGATAAGCCCTACCCTTAAAATCGGATAAGCCCTACCCTTAAAATCGGTTAAGCCCTACCCTTAAAATCGGTGAAGCTCTACCCTTAAAAAAGGTTAGGCCCTAAAATCGGATAAGCTCTACCCTGAAAATCGGTTAAGCTCTACCCTTAAAATCGGTTAAGCTCTACCCTTAAAATCGGATAAGCCCTATCATTAAAATCAGTTTTACCCTACCTTAAAATTGAAGCCCTACCCTTAAAATCGGTTAAGCTCTACCCTTAAAAAAGGTTAGGCCCTAAAATCGGATAAGCTCTACCCTTAAAATCGGATAAGCCCTACCCTTAAAATCGGTTAAGCCATACCCTTAAAATCGGTTAAGCCCTACCCTTAAAATCGGTTAAGCCATACCCTTAAAATCGGTTAAGCCCTACCCTTAAAATCGGTTAAGCCATACCCTTAAAATCGGTTAAGCTCTACCCTTAAAATTGGTTAAGCCCTACCCTTAAAATTGGTTAAGATCTTCCCTTAAAATCGGTTAAGCCATACCCTTAAAATCGGTTAAGCTCTACCCTTAAAATCGGATAAGCCCTACCCTTCAAATTGGTAAAGATCTACCCTTAAAATCGGATAAGCCCTACCCTTAAAATCGGATAAGCCCTCCCCTTAAAATTGGTTAAGATCTACCCTTAAAATCGGATAAGCCCTACCCTTAAAATCGGATAAGCCCTACCCTTAAAATTGGTTAAGATCTACCCTTAAAATTGGTTAAGATCTACCCTTAAAATCGGATAAGCCCTACCCGTAAAATCGGATAAGCCCTACCCTTAAAATTGGTTAAGATCTACCCTTAAAATCGGATAAGCCCTACCCGTAAAATCGGATAAGCCCTACCCTTAAAATTGGTTAAGATCTACCCTTAAAATTGGTTAAGATCTACCCTTAAAATCGGATAAGCCCTACCCTTAAAATTGGTTAAGCCCTACCCTTAAAATCGGTTAAGCTATACCCTTAAAATCGTTTAAGCTCTACCCTTAAAATCGGTTAAGCCCTATTCTTAAAATCGGTTAAGCCATACCCTTAAAATCGGTTAAGCTCTACCCTTAAAATCGGATAAGCCCTACCCTTAAAATCGGATAAGCCCTACCCTTAAAATCGGATAAGCCCTACCCTTAAAATTGGTTAAGATCTACCCTTAAAATCGGATAAGCTCTACCCTTAAAATCGGATAAGCCCTACCCTTAAAATCGGTTAAGCCATACCCTTAAAATCGGTTAAGCCCTACCCTTAAAATCGGTTAAGCCATACCCTTAAAATCGGTTAAGCCCTATTCTTAAAATCGGTTAAGATCTACCCTTAAAATTGGTTAAGATCTACCCTTAAAATCGGATAAGCCCTACCCTTAAAATTGGTAAAGATCTACCCTTAAAATCGGATAAGCCCTACCCTTAAAATCGGATAAGCCCTACCCTTAAAATTGGTTAAGATCTACCCTTAAAATCGGATAAGCCCTACCCTTAAAATCGGATAAGCCCTACCCTTAAAATTGGTTAAGATCTACCCTTAAAATTGGTTAAGATCTACCCTTAAAATCGGATAAGCCCTACCCTTAAAATTGGTTAAGATCTACCCTTAAAATCGGATAAGCCCTACCCTTAAAATTGGATAAGCCCTACCCTTAACATTGGTAAAGATCTACCCTTAAAATCGGATAAGCCCTACCCTTAAAATCGGATAAGCCATACCCTTAAAATCGGTTAAGATCTACCCTTAAAATTGGTTAAGATCTACCCTTAAAATCGGATAAGCCCTACCCTTAAAATTGGTAAAGCCATACCCTTAAAATCGGTTAAGCTCTACCCTTAAAATCGGTTAAGCCCTACCCTTAAAATCGGTTAAGCCATACCCTTAAAATCGGTTAAGCCCTACCGTTAAAATTGGTAAAGCCATACCCTTAAAATCGGTTAAGCTCTACCCTTAAAATCGGTTAAGCCCTACCCTTAAAATCGGATAAGCCCTACCCTTAAAATCGGTTAAGCCATACCCTTAAAATCGGTTAAGCTCTACCCTTAAAATCGGATAAGCCCTACCCTTCAAATTGGTAAAGATCTACCCTTAAAATCGGATAAGCCCTACCCTTAAAATTGGTAAAGATCTACCCTTAAAATCGGATAAGCCCTACCCTTAAAATCGGATAAGCCCTACCCTTAAAATCGGTTAAGCCCTACCCTTAAAATCGGTGAAGCTCTACCCTTAAAAAAGGTTAGGCCCTAAAATCGGATAAGCTCTACCCTGAAAATCGGTTAAGCTCTACCCTTAAAATCGGTTAAGCTCTACCCTTAAAATCGGATAAGCCCTATCATTAAAATCAGTTTTACCCTACCTTAAAATTGAAGCCCTACCCTTAAAATCGGTTAAGCTCTACCCTTAAAAAAGGTTAGGCCCTAAAATCGGATAAGCTCTACCCTTAAAATCGGATAAGCCCTACCCTTAAAATCGGTTAAGCCATACCCTTAAAATCGGTTAAGCCCTACCCTTAAAATCGGTTAAGCCATACCCTTAAAATCGGTTAAGCCCTACCCTTAAAATCGGTTAAGCCATACCCTTAAAATCGGTTAAGCTCTACCCTTAAAATTGGTTAAGCCCTACCCTTAAAATTGGTTAAGATCTTCCCTTAAAATCGGTTAAGCCATACCCTTAAAATCGGTTAAGCTCTACCCTTAAAATCGGATAAGCCCTACCCTTCAAATTGGTAAAGATCTACCCTTAAAATCGGATAAGCCCTACCCTTAAAATTGGTTAAGCCCTATCCTTAAAATCGGTTAAGCTATACCCTTAAAATCGTTTAAGCTCTACCCTTAAAATCGGTTAAGCCCTATTCTTAAAATCGGTTAAGCCATACCCTTAAAATCGGTTAAGCTCTACCCTTAAAATCGGATAAGCCCTACCCTTAAAATCGGATAAGCCCTACCCTTAAAATCGGATAAGCCCTACCCTTAAAATTGGTTAAGATCTACCCTTAAAATCGGATAAGCTCTACCCTTAAAATCGGATAAGCCCTACCCTTAAAATCGGTTAAGCCATACCCTTAAAATCGGTTAAGCCCTACCCTTAAAATCGGTTAAGCCATACCCTTAAAATCGGTTAAGCCCTATTCTTAAAATCGGTTAAGATCTACCCTTAAAATTGGTTAAGATCTACCCTTAAAATCGGATAAGCCCTACCCTTAAAATTGGTAAAGATCTACCCTTAAAATCGGATAAGCCCTACCCTTAAAATCGGATAAGCCCTACCCTTAAAATTGGTTAAGGTCTACCCTTAAAATCGGATAAGCCCTACCCTTAAAATCGGATAAGCCCTACCCTTAAAATTGGTTAAGATCTACCCTTAAAATTGGTTAAGATCTACCCTTAAAATCGGATAAGCCCTACCCTTAAAATTGATTAAGATCTACCCTTAAAATCGGATAAGCCCTACCCTTAAAATTGGATAAGCCCTACCCTTAACATTGGTAAAGATCTACCCTTAAAATCGGATAAGCCCTACCCTTAAAATCGGATAAGCCATACCCTTAAAATCGGTTAAGATCTACCCTTAAAATTGGTTAAGATCTACCCTTAAAATCGGATAAGCCCTACCCTTAAAATTGGTAAAGCCATACCCTTAAAATCGGTTAAGCTCTACCCT
Organism: Pammene aurita; assembly: GCA_947086415.1. Lineage (NCBI taxonomy): Eukaryota > Metazoa > Arthropoda > Insecta > Lepidoptera > Tortricidae > Pammene > Pammene aurita. Next base: position 18,024,973 of record OX352301.1, on the reverse strand, counting down.
TAAAATCGGTTAAGCCCTACCCTTAAAATCGGTTAAGCCATACCCTTAAAATCGGTTAAGCCCTACCGTTAAAATTGGTAAAGCCATACCCTTAAAATCGGTTAAGCTCTACCCTTAAAATCGGTTAAGCCCTACCCTTAAAATCGGATAAGCCCTACCCTTAAAATCGGTTAAGCCATACCCTTAAAATCGGTTAAGCTCTACCCTTAAAATCGGATAAGCCCTACCCTTCAAATTGGTAAAGATCTACCCTTAAAATCGGATAAGCCCTACCCTTAAAATTGGTAAAGATCTACCCTTAAAATCGGATAAGCCCTACCCTTAAAATCGGATAAGCCCTACCCTTAAAATCGGTTAAGCCCTACCCTTAAAATCGGTGAAGCTCTACCCTTAAAAAAGGTTAGGCCCTAAAATCGGATAAGCTCTACCCTGAAAATCGGTTAAGCTCTACCCTTAAAATCGGTTAAGCTCTACCCTTAAAATCGGATAAGCCCTATCATTAAAATCAGTTTTACCCTACCTTAAAATTGAAGCCCTACCCTTAAAATCGGTTAAGCTCTACCCTTAAAAAAGGTTAGGCCCTAAAATCGGATAAGCTCTACCCTTAAAATCGGATAAGCCCTACCCTTAAAATCGGTTAAGCCATACCCTTAAAATCGGTTAAGCCCTACCCTTAAAATCGGTTAAGCCATACCCTTAAAATCGGTTAAGCCCTACCCTTAAAATCGGTTAAGCCATACCCTTAAAATCGGTTAAGCTCTACCCTTAAAATTGGTTAAGCCCTACCCTTAAAATTGGTTAAGATCTTCCCTTAAAATCGGTTAAGCCATACCCTTAAAATCGGTTAAGCTCTACCCTTAAAATCGGATAAGCCCTACCCTTCAAATTGGTAAAGATCTACCCTTAAAATCGGATAAGCCCTACCCTTAAAATCGGATAAGCCCTCCCCTTAAAATTGGTTAAGATCTACCCTTAAAATCGGATAAGCCCTACCCTTAAAATCGGATAAGCCCTACCCTTAAAATTGGTTAAGATCTACCCTTAAAATTGGTTAAGATCTACCCTTAAAATCGGATAAGCCCTACCCTTAAAATAGGTTAAGATCTACCCTTAAAATCGGATAAGCCCTACCCTTAAAATTGGATAAGCCCTACCCTTAAAATTGGTAAAGATCTACCCTTAAAATCGGATAAGCCCTACCCTTAAAATCGGATAAGCCCTACCCTTAAATTTGGTTAAGATCTACCCTTAAAATTGGTTGAGATCTACCCTTAAAATCGGATAAGCCCTACCCTTAAAATTGGTTAAGATCTACCCTTAAAATCGGATAAGCCCTACCCTTAAAATCGGATAAGCCCTACCCTTAAATTTGGTTAAGATCTACCCTTAAAATTGGTTGAGATCTACCCTTAAAATCGGATAAGCCCTACCCTTAAAATTGGTTAAGATCTACCCTTAAAATCGGATAAGCCCTACCCTTAAAATCGGATAAGCCCTACCCTTAAAATTGGTTAAGATCTACCCTTAAAATTGGTTGAGATCTACCCTTAAAATCGGATAAGCCCTACCCTTAAAATTGGTTAAGATCTACCCTTAAAATCGGATAAGCCCTACCCTTAAAATTGGTTAAGATCTACCCTTAAAATCGGATAAGCCCTACCCTTAAAATTGGTAAAGATCTACCCTTAAAATCGGATAAGCCCTACCCTTAAAATCGGATAAGCCCTACCCTTAAAATTGGATAAGCCCTACCCTTAAAATTGGTTAAGATCTACCCTTAAAATCGGATAAGCCCTACCCTTAAAATTGGTAAAGATCTACCCTTAAAATCGGATAAGCCCTACCCTTAAAATTGGTAAAGATCTACCCTTAAAATCGGATAAGCTCTACCCTTAAAATTGGTTAAGCCCTACCCTTAAAATTGGTTGACCTCTTCCCTTAAAATCGGTTAAGCCCTACCCTTAAAATCGGTGAAGCTCTACCCTTAAAATCGGATAAGCCCTACCCTTAAAATTGGTTAGGATCTACCCTTAAAATCAGATAAGCCCTACCTTAAAATTGAAGCCCTACCCTTAAAATCGGTGATGCTCTACCCTTAAAAAAGGTTAGGCCCTAAAATCGGATAAGCTCTACCCTGAAAATCGGTTAAGCTCTACCCTTAAAATCGGTTAAGCTCTACCCTTAAAATCGGATAAGCCCTATCATTAAAATCAGTTTTACCCTACCTTAAAATTGAAGCCCTACCCTTAAAATCGGTGAAGCTCTACCCTTAAAAAAGGTTAGGCCCTAAAATCGGATAAGCTCTACCCTTAAAATCGGTTAAGCTCTACCCTTAAAATCGGTTAAGCCCTACCCTTAAAATCGGATAAGCCCTATCATTAAAATCAGTTTTACCCTACCTTAAAATTGAAGCCCTACCCTTAAAATCGGTGAAGCTCTACCCTTAAAAAAGGTTAGGCCCTAAAATCGGATAAGCTCTACCCTTAAAATCGGTTAAGCTCTACCCTTAAAATCGGTTAAGCCCTACCCTTAAAATCGGTTAAGCTCTACCCTTAAAATCGGTTAAGCCCTACCCTTAAAATCGGATAAGCCCTACCCTTAAAATGGGATAAGCCCTACCCTTAAAATTGGTTAAGATCTACCCTTAAAATCGGATAAGCTCTACCCTTAAAATCGGATAAGCCCTACCCTTAAAATTGGTTAAGCCCTACCCTTAAAATCGGTTAAGCTATACCCTTAAAATCGTTTAAGCTCTACCCTTAAAATCGGTTAAGCCCTATTCTTAAAATCGGTTAAACCATACCCTTAAAATCGGTTAAGCTCTACCCTTAAAATCGGATAAGCCCTACCCTTAAAATCGGATAAGCCATACCCTTAAAATCGGATAAGCCCTACCCTTAAAATTGGTTAAGATCTACCCTTAAAATCGGATAAGCTCTACCCTTAAAATCGGATAAGCCCTACCCTTAAAATCGGTTAAGCCATACCCTTAAAATCGGTTAAGCCCTACCCTTAAAATCGGTTAAGCCATACCCTTAAAATCGGTTAAGCCCTACCCTTAAAATCGGTTAAGCCATACCCTTAAAATCGGTTAAGCTCTACCCTTAAAATTGGTTAAGCCCTAACCTTAAAATTGGTTAAGATCTTCCCTTAAAATCGGTTAAGCCCTACCCTTAAAATTGGTAAAGCCATACCCTTAAAATCGGTTAAGATCTACCCTTAAAATTGGTTAAGATCTACCCTTAAAATCGGATAAGCCCTACCCTTAAAATTGGTAAAGATCTACCCTTAAAATCGGATAAGCCCTACCCTTAAAATCGGATAAGCCCTACCCTTAAAATTGGTTAAGATCTACCCTTAAAATCGGATAAGCCCTACCCTTAAAATCGGATAAGCCCTACCCTTAAAATTGGTTAAGATCTACCCTTAAAATTGGTTAAGATCTACCCTTAAAATCGGATAAGCCCTACCCTTAAAATTGGTTAAGATCTACCCTTAAAATCGGATAAGCCCTACCCTTAAAATCGGATAAGCCATACCCTTAAAATCGGTTAAGCCCTACCCTTAACATTGGTAAAGATCTACCCTTAAAATCGGATAAGCCCTACCCTTAAAATTGGTAAAGCCATACCCTTAAAATCGGTTAAGCTCTACCCTTAAAATCGGATAAGCCCTACCCTTAAAATCGGTTAAGCCCTACCCTTAAAATCGGTTAAGCCATACCCTTAAAATCGGTTAAGCTCTACCCTTAAAATCGGATAAGCCCTACCCTTCAAATTGGTAAAGATCTACCCTTAAAATCGGATAAGCCCTACCCTTAAAATTGGTAAAGATCTACCCTTAAAATCGGATAAGCCCTACCCTTAAAATCGGATAAGCCCTACCCTTAAAATCGGTTAAGCCCTACCCTTAAAATCGGTGAAGCTCTACCCTTAAAAAAGGTTAGGCCCTAAAATCGGATAAGCTCTACCCTGAAAATCGGTTAAGCTCTACCCTTAAAACCGGTTAAGCTCTACCCTTAAAATCGGATAAGCCCTATCATTAAAATCAGTTTTACCCTACCTTAAAATTGAAGCCCTACCCTTAAAATCGGTGAAGCTCTACCCTTAAAAAAGGTTAGGCCCTAAAATCGGATAAGCTCTACCCTTAAAATCGGATAAGCCCTACCCTTAAAATCGGTTAAGCCATACCCTTAAAATCGGTTAAGCCCTACCCTTAAAATCGGTTAAGCCATACCCTTAAAATCGGTTAAGCCCTACCCTTAAAATCGGTTAAGCCATACCCTTAAAATCGGTTAAGCTCTACCCTTAAAATTGGTTAAGCCCTACCCTTAAAATTGGTTAAGATCTTCCCTTAAAATCGGTTAAGCCCTACCCTTAAAATTGGTAAAGCCATACCCTTAAAATCGGTTAAGCTCTACCCTCAAAATCGGTTAAGCCCTACCCTTAAAATCGGTTAAGCCATACCCTTAAAATCGGTTAAGCCCTACCGTTAAAATTGGTAAAGCCATACCCTTAAAATCGGTTAAGCTCTACCCTTAAAATCGGTTAAGCCCTACCCTTAAAATCGGATAAGCCCTACCCTTAAAATCGGTTAAGCCATACCCTTAAAATCGGTTAAGCTCTACCCTTAAAATCGTATAAGCCCTACCCTTCAAATTGGTAAAGATCTACCCTTAAAATCGGATAAGCCTACCCTTAAAATTGGTAAAGATCTACCCTTAAAATCGGATAAGCCCTACCCTTAAAATCGGATAAGCCCTACCCTTAAAATCGGTTAAGCCATACCCTTAAAATCGGTTAAGCCATACCCTTAAAATCGGTTAAGCCCTACCCTTAAATCGGATAAGCCCTACCCTTAAAATTGGTTAAGATCTACCCTTAAAATTGGTTAAGATCTACCCTTAAAATCGGATAAGCCCTACCCTTAAAATTGGTAAAGATCTACCCTTAAAATCGGATAAGCCCTACCCTTAAAATCGGATAAGCCCTACCCTTAAAATTGGATAAGCCCTACCCTTAAAATTGGTTAAGATCTACCCTTAAAATCGGATAAGCCCTACCCTTAAAATTGGTAAAGATCTACCCTTAAAATCGGATAAGCCCTACCCTTAAAATTTGTAAAGATGTACCCTTAAAATCGGATAAGCCCTACCCTTAAAATCGGATAAGCCCTACCCTTAAAATCGGTTAAGCCATACCCTTAAAATCGGTTAAGCTCTACCCTTAAAATCGGATAAGCCCTACCCTTCAAATTGGTAAATATCTACCCTTAAAATCGGTTAAGCCATACCCTTAAAATCGGTTAAGCCCTACCCTTAAAATCGGATAAGCCCTACCCTTAAAATCGGATAAGCCCTACCCTTAAAATCGGATAAGCCATACCCTTAAAATCGGTTAAGCTCTACCCTTAAAATTGGTTAAGCCCTACCCTTAAAATTGGTTAAGATCTTCCCTTAAAATCGGTTAAGCCCTACCCTTAAAATTGGTAAAGCCATACCCTTAAAATTGGTAAAGATCTACCCTTAAAATCGGATAAGCCCTACCCTTAAAATCGGATAAGCCCTACCCTTAAAATTGGTTAAGATCTACCCTTAAAATCGGATAAGCCCTACCCTTAAAATCGGATAAGCCCTACCCTTAAAATTGGTTAAGATCTACCCTTAAAATCGGATAAGCCCTACCCTTAAAATTGGTTAAGATCTACCCTTAAAATCGGATAAGCTCTACCCTTAAAATTGGTTAAGCCCTACCCTTAAAATTGGTTGACCTCTTCCCTTAAAATCGGTTAAGCCCTACCCTTAAAATCGGTGAAGCTCTACCCTTAAAATCGGATAAGCCCTACCCTTAAAATTGGTTAGGATCTACCCTTAAAATCAGATAAGCCCTACCTTAAAATTGAAGCCCTACCCTTAAAATCGGTGAAGCTCTACCCTTAAAAAAGGTTAGGCCCTAAAATCGGATAAGCTCTACCCTGAAAATCGGTTAAGCTCTACCCTTAAAATTGGTAAAGATCTACCCTTAAAATCGGATAAGCCCTACCCTTAAAATCGGATAAGCCCTACCCTTAAAATCGGTTAAGCCATACCCTTAAAATCGGTTAAGCCATACCCTTAAAATCGGTTAAGCCCTACCCTTAAATCGGATAAGCCCTACCCTTAAAATTGGTTAAGATCTACCCTTAAAATTGGTTAAGATCTACCCTTAAAATCGGATAAGCCCTACCCTTAAAATTGGTAAAGATCTACCCTTAAAATCGGATAAGCCCTACCCTTAAAATCGGATAAGCCCTACCCTTAAAATTGGATAAGCCCTACCCTTAAAATTGGTTAAGATCTACCCTTAAAATCGGATAAGCCCTACCCTTAAAATTGGTAAAGATCTACCCTTAAAATCGGATAAGCCCTACCCTTAAAATTTGTAAAGATGTACCCTTAAAATCGGATAAGCCCTACCCTTAAAATCGGATAAGCCCTACCCTTAAAATCGGTTAAGCCATACCCTTAAAATCGGTTAAGCTCTACCCTTAAAATCGGATAAGCCCTACCCTTCAAATTGGTAAATATCTACCCTTAAAATCGGTTAAGCCATACCCTTAAAATCGGTTAAGCCCTACCCTTAAAATCGGATAAGCCCTACCCTTAAAATCGGATAAGCCCTACCCTTAAAATCGGATAAGCCATACCCTTAAAATCGGTTAAGCTCTACCCTTAAAATTGGTTAAGCCCTACCCTTAAAATTGGTTAAGATCTTCCCTTAAAATTGGTTAAGCCCTACCCTTAAAATTGGTAAAGCCATACCCTTAAAATTGGTAAAGATCTACCCTTAAAATCGGATAAGCCCTACCCTTAAAATCGGATAAGCCCTACCCTTAAAATTGGTTAAGATCTACCCTTAAAATCGGATAAGCCCTACCCTTAAAATCGGATAAGCCCTACCCTTAAAATTGGTTAAGATCTACCCTTAAAATCGGATAAGCCCTACCCTTAAAATTGGTTAAGATCTACCCTTAAAATCGGATAAGCTCTACCCTTAAAATTGGTTAAGCCCTACCCTTAAAATTGGTTGACCTCTTCCCTTAAAATCGGTTAAGCCCTACCCTTAAAATCGGTGAAGCTCTACCCTTAAAATCGGATAAGCCCTACCCTTAAAATTGGTTAGGATCTACCCTTAAAATCAGATAAGCCCTACCTTAAAATTGAAGCCCTACCCTTAAAATCGGTGAAGCTCTACCCTTAAAAAAGGTTAGGCCCTAAAATCGGATAAGCTCTACCCTGAAAATCGGTTAAGCTCTACCCTTAAAATCGGTTAAGCTCTACCCTTAAAATCGGATAAGCCCTATCATTAAAATCAGTTTTACCCTACCTTAAAATTGAAGCCCTACCCTTAAAATCGGTGAAGCTCTACCCTTAAAAAAGGTTAGGCCCTAAAATCGGATAAGCTCTACCCTTAAAATCGGATAAGCCCTACCCTTAAAATCGGTTAAGCCATACCCTTAAAATCGGTTAAGCCCTACCCTTAAAATCGGTTAAGCCATACCCTTAAAATCGGTTAAGCTCTACCCTTAAAATTGGTTAAGCCCTACCCTTAAAATTGGTTAAGATCTTCCCTTAAAATCGGTTAAGCCCTACCCTTAAAATTGGTAAAGCCATACCCTTAAAATCGGATAAGCCCTACCCTTAAAATTGGTTAAGATCTACCCTTAAAATCGGATAAGCCCTACCCTTAAAATCGGATAAGCCCTACCCTTAAAATTGGTTAAGCCCTACCCTTAAAATCGGTTAAGCTATACCCTTAAAATCGTTTAAGCTCTACCCTTAAAATCGGTTAAGCCCTATTCTTAAAATCGGTTAAGCCATACCCTTAAAATCGGTTAAGCTCTACCCTTAAAATCGGATAAGCCCTACCCTTAAAATCGGATAAGCCCTACCCTTAAAATCGGATAAGCCCTACCCTTAAAATTGGTTAAGATCTACCCTTAAAATCGGATAAGCTCTACCCTTAAAATCGGATAAGCCCTACCCTTAAAATCGGTTAAGCCATACCCTTAAAATCGGTTAAGCCCTACCCTTAAAATCGGTTAAGCCATACCCTTAAAATCGGTTAAGCCCTATTCTTAAAATCGGTTAAGATCTACCCTTAAAATTGGTTAAAATCTACCCTTAAAATCGGATAAGCCCTACCCTTAAAATTGGTAAAGATCTACCCTTAAAATCGGATAAGCCCTACCCTTAAAATCGGATAAGCCCTACCCTTAAAATTGGTTAAGATCTACCCTTAAAATCGGATAAGCCCTACCCTTAAAATCGGATAAGCCCTACCCTTAAAATTGGTTAAGATCTACCCTTAAAATTGGTTCAGATCTACCCTTAAAATCGGATAAGCCCTACCCTTAAAATTGGTTAAGATCTACCCTTAAAATCGGATAAGCCCTACCCTTAAAATTGGATAAGCCCTACCCTTAACATTGGTAAAGATCTACCCTTAAAATCGGATAAGCCCTACCCTTAAAATCGGATAAGCCATACCCTTAAAATCGGTTAAGATCTACCCTTAAAATTGGTTAAGATCTACCCTTAAAATCGGATAAGCCCTACCCTTAAAATTGGTAAAGATCTACCCTTAAAATCGGTTAAGCCATACCCTTAAAATCGGTTAAGCCCTACCCTTAAAATCGGATAAGCCCTACCCTTAAAATCGGATAAGCCCTACCCTTAAAATCGGATAAGCCATACCCTTAAAATCGGTTAAGCTCTACCCTTAAAATTGGTTAAGCCCTACCCTTAAAATTGGTTAAGATCTTCCCTTAAAATCGGTTAAGCCCTACCCTTAAAATTGGTAAAGCCATACCCTTAAAATTGGTAAAGATCTACCCTTAAAATCGGATAAGCCCTACCCTTAAAATCGGATAAGCCCTACCCTTAAAATTGGTTAAGATCTACCCTTAAAATCGGATAAGCCCTACCCTTAAAATCGGATAAGCCCTACCCTTAAAATTGGTTAAGATCTACCCTTAAAATCGGATAAGCCCTACCCTTAAAATTGGTTAAGATCTACCCTTAAAATCGGATAAGCTCTACCCTTAAAATTGGTTAAGCCCTACCCTTAAAATTGGTTGACCTCTTCCCTTAAAATCGGTTAAGCCCTACCCTTAAAATCGGTGAAGCTCTACCCTTAAAATCGGATAAGCCCTACCCTTAAAATTGGTTAGGATCTACCCTTAAAATCAGATAAGCCCTACCTTAAAATTGAAGCCCTACCCTTAAAATCGGTGAAGCTCTACCCTTAAAATTGGTTAAGATCTACCCTTAAAATTGGTTAAGATCTACCCTTAAAATCGGATAAGCCCTACCCTTAAAATTGGTAAAGATCTACCCTTAAAATCGGATAAGCCCTACCCTTAAAATCGGATAAGCCCTACCCTTAAAATTGGATAAGCCCTACCCTTAAAATTGGTTAAGATCTACCCTTAAAATCGGATAAGCCCTACCCTTAAAATTGGTAAAGATCTACCCTTAAAATCGGATAAGCCCTACCCTTAAAATTTGTAAAGATGTACCCTTAAAATCGGATAAGCCCTACCCTTAAAATCGGATAAGCCCTACCCTTAAAATCGGTTAAGCCATACCCTTAAAATCGGTTAAGCTCTACCCTTAAAATCGGATAAGCCCTACCCTTCAAATTGGTAAATATCTACCCTTAAAATCGGTTAAGCCATACCCTTAAAATCGGTTAAGCCCTACCCTTAAAATTGGTTGACCTCTTCCCTTAAAATCGGTTAAGCCCTACCCTTAAAATCGGTGAAGCTCTACCCTTAAAATCGGATAAGCCCTACCCTTAAAATTGGTTAGGATCTACCCTTAAAATCAGATAAGCCCTACCTTAAAATTGAAGCCCTACCCTTAAAATCGGTGAAGCTCTACCCTTAAAAAAGGTTAGGCCCTAAAATCGGATAAGCTCTACCCTGAAAATCGGTTAAGCTCTACCCTTAAAATTGGTAAAGATCTACCCTTAAAATCGGATAAGCCCTACCCTTAAAATCGGATAAGCCCTACCCTTAAAATCGGTTAAGCCATACCCTTAAAATCGGTTAAGCCATACCCTTAAAATCGGTTAAGCCCTACCCTTAAATCGGATAAGCCCTACCCTTAAAATTGGTTAAGATCTACCCTTAAAATTGGTTAAGATCTACCCTTAAAATCGGATAAGCCCTACCCTTAAAATTGGTAAAGATCTACCCTTAAAATCGGATAAGCCCTACCCTTAAAATCGGATAAGCCCTACCCTTAAAATTGGATAAGCCCTACCCTTAAAATTGGTTAAGATCTACCCTTAAAATCGGATAAGCCCTACCCTTAAAATTGGTAAAGATCTACCCTTAAAATCGGATAAGCCCTACCCTTAAAATTTGTAAAGATGTACCCTTAAAATCGGATAAGCCCTACCCTTAAAATCGGATAAGCCCTACCCTTAAAATCGGTTAAGCCATACCCTTAAAATCGGTTAAGCTCTACCCTTAAAATCGGATAAGCCCTACCCTTCAAATTGGTAAATATCTACCCTTAAAATCGGTTAAGCCATACCCTTAAAATCGGTTAAGCCCTACCCTTAAAATCGGATAAGCCCTACCCTTAAAATCGGATAAGCCCTACCCTTAAAATCGGATAAGCCATACCCTTAAAATCGGTTAAGCTCTACCCTTAAAATCGGATAAGCCCTACCCTTCAAATTGGTAAATATCTACCCTTAAAATCGGTTAAGCCATACCCTTAAAATCGGTTAAGCCCTACCCTTAAAATCGGATAAGCCCTACCCTTAAAATCGGATAAGCCCTACCCTTAAAATCGGATAAGCCATACCCTTAAAATCGGTTAAGCTCTACCCTTAAAATTGGTTAAGCCCTACCCTTAAAATTGGTTAAGATCTTCCCTTAAAATTGGTTAAGCCCTACCCTTAAAATTGGTAAAGCCATACCCTTAAAATTGGTAAAGATCTACCCTTAAAATCGGATAAGCCCTACCCTTAAAATCGGATAAGCCCTACCCTTAAAATTGGTTAAGATCTACCCTTAAAATCGGATAAGCCCTACCCTTAAAATCGGATAAGCCCTACCCTTAAAATTGGTTAAGATCTACCCTTAAAATCGGATAAGCCCTACCCTTAAAATTGGTTAAGATCTACCCTTAAAATCGGATAAGCTCTACCCTTAAAATTGGTTAAGCCCTACCCTTAAAATTGGTTGACCTCTTCCCTTAAAATCGGTTAAGCCCTACCCTTAAAATCGGTGAAGCTCTACCCTTAAAATCGGATAAGCCCTACCCTTAAAATTGGTTAGGATCTACCCTTAAAATCAGATAAGCCCTACCTTAAAATTGAAGCCCTACCCTTAAAATCGGTGAAGCTCTACCCTTAAAAAAGGTTAGGCCCTAAAATCGGATAAGCTCTACCCTGAAAATCGGTTAAGCTCTACCCTTAAAATCGGTTAAGCTCTACCCTTAAAATCGGATAAGCCCTATCATTAAAATCAGTTTTACCCTACCTTAAAATTGAAGCCCTACCCTTAAAATCGGTGAAGCTCTACCCTTAAAAAAGGTTAGGCCCTAAAATCGGATAAGCTCTACCCTTAAAATCGGATAAGCCCTACCCTTAAAATCGGTTAAGCCATACCCTTAAAATCGGTTAAGCCCTACCCTTAAAATCGGTTAAGCCATACCCTTAAAATCGGTTAAGCTCTACCCTTAAAATTGGTTAAGCCCTACCCTTAAAATTGGTTAAGATCTTCCCTTAAAATCGGTTAAGCCCTACCCTTAAAATTGGTAAAGCCATACCCTTAAAATCGGATAAGCCCTACCCTTAAAATTGGTTAAGATCTACCCTTAAAATCGGATAAGCCCTACCCTTAAAATCGGATAAGCCCTACCCTTAAAATTGGTTAAGCCCTACCCTTAAAATCGGTTAAGCTATACCCTTAAAATCGTTTAAGCTCTACCCTTAAAATCGGTTAAGCCCTATTCTTAAAATCGGTTAAGCCATACCCTTAAAATCGGTTAAGCTCTACCCTTAAAATCGGATAAGCCCTACCCTTAAAATCGGATAAGCCCTACCCTTAAAATCGGATAAGCCCTACCCTTAAAATTGGTTAAGATCTACCCTTAAAATCGGATAAGCTCTACCCTTAAAATCGGATAAGCCCTACCCTTAAAATCGGTTAAGCCATACCCTTAAAATCGGTTAAGCCCTACCCTTAAAATCGGTTAAGCCATACCCTTAAAATCGGTTAAGCCCTATTCTTAAAATCGGTTAAGATCTACCCTTAAAATTGGTTAAAATCTACCCTTAAAATCGGATAAGCCCTACCCTTAAAATTGGTAAAGATCTACCCTTAAAATCGGATAAGCCCTACCCTTAAAATCGGATAAGCCCTACCCTTAAAATTGGTTAAGATCTACCCTTAAAATCGGATAAGCCCTACCCTTAAAATCGGATAAGCCCTACCCTTAAAATTGGTTAAGATCTACCCTTAAAATTGGTTCAGATCTACCCTTAAAATCGGATAAGCCCTACCCTTAAAATTGGTTAAGATCTACCCTTAAAATCGGATAAGCCCTACCCTTAAAATTGGATAAGCCCTACCCTTAACATTGGTAAAGATCTACCCTTAAAATCGGATAAGCCCTACCCTTAAAATCGGATAAGCCATACCCTTAAAATCGGTTAAGATCTACCCTTAAAATTGGTTAAGATCTACCCTTAAAATCGGATAAGCCCTACCCTTAAAATTGGTAAAGATCTACCCTTAAAATCGGTTAAGCCATACCCTTAAAATCGGTTAAGCCCTACCCTTAAAATCGGATAAGCCCTACCCTTAAAATCGGATAAGCCCTACCCTTAAAATCGGATAAGCCATACCCTTAAAATCGGTTAAGCTCTACCCTTAAAATTGGTTAAGCCCTACCCTTAAAATTGGTTAAGATCTTCCCTTAAAATCGGTTAAGCCCTACCCTTAAAATTGGTAAAGCCATACCCTTAAAATTGGTAAAGATCTACCCTTAAAATCGGATAAGCCCTACCCTTAAAATCGGATAAGCCCTACCCTTAAAATTGGTTAAGATCTACCCTTAAAATCGGATAAGCCCTACCCTTAAAATCGGATAAGCCCTACCCTTAAAATTGGTTAAGATCTACCCTTAAAATCGGATAAGCCCTACCCTTAAAATTGGTTAAGATCTACCCTTAAAATCGGATAAGCTCTACCCTTAAAATTGGTTAAGCCCTACCCTTAAAATTGGTTGACCTCTTCCCTTAAAATCGGTTAAGCCCTACCCTTAAAATCGGTGAAGCTCTACCCTTAAAATCGGATAAGCCCTACCCTTAAAATTGGTTAGGATCTACCCTTAAAATCAGATAAGCCCTACCTTAAAATTGAAGCCCTACCCTTAAAATCGGTGAAGCTCTACCCTTAAAATTGGTTAAGATCTACCCTTAAAATTGGTTAAGATCTACCCTTAAAATCGGATAAGCCCTACCCTTAAAATTGGTAAAGATCTACCCTTAAAATCGGATAAGCCCTACCCTTAAAATCGGATAAGCCCTACCCTTAAAATTGGATAAGCCCTACCCTTAAAATTGGTTAAGATCTACCCTTAAAATCGGATAAGCCCTACCCTTAAAATTGGTAAAGATCTACCCTTAAAATCGGATAAGCCCTACCCTTAAAATTTGTAAAGATGTACCCTTAAAATCGGATAAGCCCTACCCTTAAAATCGGATAAGCCCTACCCTTAAAATCGGTTAAGCCATACCCTTAAAATCGGTTAAGCTCTACCCTTAAAATCGGATAAGCCCTACCCTTCAAATTGGTAAATATCTACCCTTAAAATCGGTTAAGCCATACCCTTAAAATCGGTTAAGCCCTACCCTTAAAATCGGATAAGCCCTACCCTTAAAATCGGATAAGCCCTACCCTTAAAATCGGATAAGCCATACCCTTAAAATCGGTTAAGCTCTACCCTTAAAATTGGTTAAGCCCTACCCTTAAAATTGGTTAAGATCTTCCCTTAAAATCGGTTAAGCCCTACCCTTAAAATTGGTAAAGCCATACCCTTAAAATTGGTAAAGATCTACCCTTAAAATCGGATAAGCCCTACCCTTAAAATCGGATAAGCCCTACCCTTAAAATTGGTTAAGATCTACCCTTAAAATCGGATAAGCCCTACCCTTAAAATCGGATAAGCCCTACCCTTAAAATTGGTTAAGATCTACCCTTAAAATCGGATAAGCCCTACCCTTAAAATTGGTTAAGATCTACCCTTAAAATCGGATAAGCTCTACCCTTAAAATTGGTTAAGCCCTACCCTTAAAATTGGTTGACCTCTTCCCTTAAAATCGGTTAAGCCCTACCCTTAAAATCGGTGAAGCTCTACCCTTAAAATCGGATAAGCCCTACCCTTAAAATTGGTTAGGATCTACCCTTAAAATCAGATAAGCCCTACCTTAAAATTGAAGCCCTACCCTTAAAATCGGTGAAGCTCTACCCTTAAAAAAGGTTAGGCCCTAAAATCGGATAAGCTCTACCCTGAAAATCGGTTAAGCTCTACCCTTAAAATTGGTAAAGATCTACCCTTAAAATCGGATAAGCCCTACCCTTAAAATCGGATAAGCCCTACCCTTAAAATCGGTTAAGCCATACCCTTAAAATCGGTTAAGCCATACCCTTAAAATCGGTTAAGCCCTACCCTTAAATCGGATAAGCCCTACCCTTAAAATTGGTTAAGATCTACCCTTAAAATTGGTTAAGATCTACCCTTAAAATCGGATAAGCCCTACCCTTAAAATTGGTAAAGATCTACCCTTAAAATCGGATAAGCCCTACCCTTAAAATCGGATAAGCCCTACCCTTAAAATTGGATAAGCCCTACCCTTAAAATTGGTTAAGATCTACCCTTAAAATCGGATAAGCCCTACCCTTAAAATTGGTAAAGATCTACCCTTAAAATCGGATAAGCCCTACCCTTAAAATTTGTAAAGATGTACCCTTAAAATCGGATAAGCCCTACCCTTAAAATCGGATAAGCCCTACCCTTAAAATCGGTTAAGCCATACCCTTAAAATCGGTTAAGCTCTACCCTTAAAATCGGATAAGCCCTACCCTTCAAATTGGTAAATATCTACCCTTAAAATCGGTTAAGCCATACCCTTAAAATCGGTTAAGCCCTACCCTTAAAATCGGATAAGCCCTACCCTTAAAATCGGATAAGCCCTACCCTTAAAATCGGATAAGCCATACCCTTAAAATCGGTTAAGCTCTACCCTTAAAATTGGTTAAGCCCTACCCTTAAAATTGGTTAAGATCTTCCCTTAAAATTGGTTAAGCCCTACCCTTAAAATTGGTAAAGCCATACCCTTAAAATTGGTAAAGATCTACCCTTAAAATCGGATAAGCCCTACCCTTAAAATCGGATAAGCCCTACCCTTAAAATTGGTTAAGATCTACCCTTAAAATCGGATAAGCCCTACCCTTAAAATCGGATAAGCCCTACCCTTAAAATTGGTTAAGATCTACCCTTAAAATCGGATAAGCCCTACCCTTAAAATTGGTTAAGATCTACCCTTAAAATCGGATAAGCTCTACCCTTAAAATTGGTTAAGCCCTACCCTTAAAATTGGTTGACCTCTTCCCTTAAAATCGGTTAAGCCCTACCCTTAAAATCGGTGAAGCTCTACCCTTAAAATCGGATAAGCCCTACCCTTAAAATTGGTTAGGATCTACCCTTAAAATCAGATAAGCCCTACCTTAAAATTGAAGCCCTACCCTTAAAATCGGTGAAGCTCTACCCTTAAAAAAGGTTAGGCCCTAAAATCGGATAAGCTCTACCCTGAAAATCGGTTAAGCTCTACCCTTAAAATCGGTTAAGCTCTACCCTTAAAATCGGATAAGCCCTATCATTAAAATCAGTTTTACCCTACCTTAAAATTGAAGCCCTACCCTTAAAATCGGTGAAGCTCTACCCTTAAAAAAGGTTAGGCCCTAAAATCGGATAAGCTCTACCCTTAAAATCGGATAAGCCCTACCCTTAAAATCGGTTAAGCCATACCCTTAAAATCGGTTAAGCCCTACCCTTAAAATCGGTTAAGCCATACCCTTAAAATCGGTTAAGCTCTACCCTTAAAATTGGTTAAGCCCTACCCTTAAAATTGGTTAAGATCTTCCCTTAAAATCGGTTAAGCCCTACCCTTAAAATTGGTAAAGCCATACCCTTAAAATCGGATAAGCCCTACCCTTAAAATTGGTTAAGATCTACCCTTAAAATCGGATAAGCCCTACCCTTAAAATCGGATAAGCCCTACCCTTAAAATTGGTTAAGCCCTACCCTTAAAATCGGTTAAGCTATACCCTTAAAATCGTTTAAGCTCTACCCTTAAAATCGGTTAAGCCCTATTCTTAAAATCGGTTAAGCCATACCCTTAAAATCGGTTAAGCTCTACCCTTAAAATCGGATAAGCCCTACCCTTAAAATCGGATAAGCCCTACCCTTAAAATCGGATAAGCCCTACCCTTAAAATTGGTTAAGATCTACCCTTAAAATCGGATAAGCTCTACCCTTAAAATCGGATAAGCCCTACCCTTAAAATCGGTTAAGCCA
Organism: Pammene aurita; assembly: GCA_947086415.1. Lineage (NCBI taxonomy): Eukaryota > Metazoa > Arthropoda > Insecta > Lepidoptera > Tortricidae > Pammene > Pammene aurita. The sequence continues at coordinate 18,008,331 of OX352301.1, read as the reverse complement.
TACCCTTAAAATCGGTTAAGCCCTACCCTTAAAATCGGTTAAGCCATACCCTTAAAATCGGTTAAGCCCTATTCTTAAAATCGGTTAAGATCTACCCTTAAAATTGGTTAAAATCTACCCTTAAAATCGGATAAGCCCTACCCTTAAAATTGGTAAAGATCTACCCTTAAAATCGGATAAGCCCTACCCTTAAAATCGGATAAGCCCTACCCTTAAAATTGGTTAAGATCTACCCTTAAAATCGGATAAGCCCTACCCTTAAAATCGGATAAGCCCTACCCTTAAAATTGGTTAAGATCTACCCTTAAAATTGGTTCAGATCTACCCTTAAAATCGGATAAGCCCTACCCTTAAAATTGGTTAAGATCTACCCTTAAAATCGGATAAGCCCTACCCTTAAAATTGGATAAGCCCTACCCTTAACATTGGTAAAGATCTACCCTTAAAATCGGATAAGCCCTACCCTTAAAATCGGATAAGCCATACCCTTAAAATCGGTTAAGATCTACCCTTAAAATTGGTTAAGATCTACCCTTAAAATCGGATAAGCCCTACCCTTAAAATTGGTAAAGATCTACCCTTAAAATCGGTTAAGCCATACCCTTAAAATCGGTTAAGCCCTACCCTTAAAATCGGATAAGCCCTACCCTTAAAATCGGATAAGCCCTACCCTTAAAATCGGATAAGCCATACCCTTAAAATCGGTTAAGCTCTACCCTTAAAATTGGTTAAGCCCTACCCTTAAAATTGGTTAAGATCTTCCCTTAAAATCGGTTAAGCCCTACCCTTAAAATTGGTAAAGCCATACCCTTAAAATTGGTAAAGATCTACCCTTAAAATCGGATAAGCCCTACCCTTAAAATCGGATAAGCCCTACCCTTAAAATTGGTTAAGATCTACCCTTAAAATCGGATAAGCCCTACCCTTAAAATCGGATAAGCCCTACCCTTAAAATTGGTTAAGATCTACCCTTAAAATCGGATAAGCCCTACCCTTAAAATTGGTTGACCTCTTCCCTTAAAATCGGTTAAGCCCTACCCTTAAAATCGGTGAAGCTCTACCCTTAAAATCGGATAAGCCCTACCCTTAAAATTGGTTAGGATCTACCCTTAAAATCAGATAAGCCCTACCTTAAAATTGAAGCCCTACCCTTAAAATCGGTGAAGCTCTACCCTTAAAAAAGGTTAGGCCCTAAAATCGGATAAGCTCTACCCTGAAAATCGGTTAAGCTCTACCCTTAAAATCGGTTAAGCTCTACCCTTAAAATCGGATAAGCCCTATCATTAAAATCAGTTTTACCCTACCTTAAAATTGAAGCCCTACCCTTAAAATCGGTGAAGCTCTACCCTTAAAAAAGGTTAGGCCCTAAAATCGGATAAGCTCTACCCTTAAAATCGGATAAGCCCTACCCTTAAAATCGGTTAAGCCATACCCTTAAAATCGGTTAAGCCCTACCCTTAAAATCGGTTAAGCCATACCCTTAAAATCGGTTAAGCTCTACCCTTAAAATTGGTTAAGCCCTACCCTTAAAATTGGTTAAGATCTTCCCTTAAAATCGGTTAAGCCCTACCCTTAAAATTGGTAAAGCCATACCCTTAAAATCGGTTAAGCTCTACCCTTAAAATCGGTTAAGCCCTACCCTTAAAATCGGTTAAGCCATACCCTTAAAATCGGTTAAGCCCTACCGTTAAAATTGGTAAAGCCATACCCTTAAAATCGGTTAAGCTCTACCCTTAAAATCGGATAAGCCCTACCCTTCAAATTGGTAAAGATCTACCCTTAAAATCGGATAAGCCCTACCCTTAAAATCGGATAAGCCCTACCCTTAAAATTGGTTAAGATCTACCCTTAAAATCGGATAAGCCCTACCCTTAAAATCGGATAAGCCCTACCCTTAAAATTGGTTAAGCCCTACCCTTAAAATCGGTTAAGCTATACCCTTAAAATCGTTTAAGCTCTACCCTTAAAATCGGTTAAGCCCTATTCTTAAAATCGGTTAAGCCATACCCTTAAAATCGGTTAAGCTCTACCCTTAAAATCGGATAAGCCCTACCCTTAAAATCGGATAAGCCCTACCCTTAAAATCGGATAAGCCCTACCCTTAAAATTGGTTAAGATCTACCCTTAAAATCGGATAAGCTCTACCCTTAAAATCGGATAAGCCCTACCCTTAAAATCGGTTAAGCCATACCCTTAAAATCGGTTAAGCCCTACCCTTAAAATCGGTTAAGCCATACCCTTAAAATCGGTTAAGCCCTATTCTTAAAATCGGTTAAGATCTACCCTTAAAATTGGTTAAAATCTACCCTTAAAATCGGATAAGCCCTACCCTTAAAATTGGTAAAGATCTACCCTTAAAATCGGATAAGCCCTACCCTTAAAATCGGATAAGCCCTACCCTTAAAATTGGTTAAGATCTACCCTTAAAATCGGATAAGCCCTACCCTTAAAATCGGATAAGCCCTACCCTTAAAATTGGTTAAGATCTACCCTTAAAATTGGTTAAGATCTACCCTTAAAATCGGATAAGCCCTACCCTTAAAATTGGTTAAGATCTACCCTTAAAATCGGATAAGCCCTACCCTTAAAATTGGATAAGCCCTACCCTTAACATTGGTAAAGATCTACCCTTAAAATCGGATAAGCCCTACCCTTAAAATCGGATAAGCCATACCCTTAAAATCGGTTAAGATCTACCCTTAAAATTGGTTAAGATCTACCCTTAAAATCGGATAAGCCCTACCCTTAAAATTGGTAAAGCCATACCCTTAAAATCGGTTAAGCTCTACCCTTAAAATCGGTTAAGCCCTACCCTTAAAATCGGTTAAGCCATACCCTTAAAATCGGTTAAGCCCTACCGTTAAAATTGGTAAAGCCATACCCTTAAAATCGGTTAAGCTCTACCCTTAAAATCGGTTAAGCCCTACCCTTAAAATCGGATAAGCCCTACCCTTAAAATCGGTTAAGCCATACCCTTAAAATCGGTTAAGCTCTACCCTTAAAATCGGATAAGCCCTACCCTTCAAAATGGTAAAGATCTACCCTTAAAATCGGATAAGCCCTACCCTTAAAATTGGTAAAGATCTACCCTTAAAATCGGATAAGCCCTACCCTTAAAATCGGTTAAGCCCTACCCTTAAAATCGGTGAAGCTCTACCCTTAAAAAAGGTTAGGCCCTAAAATCGGATAAGCTCTACCCTGAAAATCGGTTAAGCTCTACCCTTAAAATCGGTTAAGCTCTACCCTTAAAATCGGATAAGCCCTATCATTAAAATCAGTTTTACCCTACCTTAAAATTGAAGCCCTACCCTTAAAATCGGTTAAGCTCTACCCTTAAAAAAGGTTAGGCCCTAAAATCGGATAAGCTCTACCCTTAAAATCGGATAAGCCCTACCCTTAAAATCGGTTAAGCCATACCCTTAAAATCGGTTAAGCCCTACCCTTAAAATCGGTTAAGCCATACCCTTAAAATCGGTTAAGCCCTACCCTTAAAATCGGTTAAGCCATACCCTTAAAATCGGTTAAGCTCTACCCTTAAAATTGGTTAAGCCCTACCCTTAAAATTGGTTAAGATCTTCCCTTAAAATCGGTTAAGCCATACCCTTAAAATCGGTTAAGCTCTACCCTTAAAATCGGATAAGCCCTACCCTTCAAATTGGTAAAGATCTACCCTTAAAATCGGATAAGCCCTACCCTTAAAATTGGTTAAGCCCTACCCTTAAAATCGGTTAAGCTATACCCTTAAAATCGTTTAAGCTCTACCCTTAAAATCGGTTAAGCCCTATTCTTAAAATCGGTTAAGCCATACCCTTAAAATCGGTTAAGCTCTACCCTTAAAATCGGATAAGCCCTACCCTTAAAATCGGATAAGCCCTACCCTTAAAATCGGATAAGCCCTACCCTTAAAATTGGTTAAGATCTACCCTTAAAATCGGATAAGCTCTACCCTTAAAATCGGATAAGCCCTACCCTTAAAATCGGTTAAGCCATACCCTTAAAATCGGTTAAGCCCTACCCTTAAAATCGGTTAAGCCATACCCTTAAAATCGGTTAAGCCATATTCTTAAAATCGGTTAAGATCTACCCTTAAAATTGGTTAAGATCTACCCTTAAAATCGGATAAGCCCTACCCTTAAAATTGGTAAAGATCTACCCTTAAAATCGGATAAGCCCTACCCTTAAAATCGGATAAGCCCTACCCTTAAAATTGGTTAAGATCTACCCTTAAAATCGGATAAGCCCTACCCTTAAAATCGGATAAGCCCTACCCTTAAAATTGGTTAAGATCTACCCTTAAAATTGGTTAAGATCTACCCTTAAAATCGGATAAGCCCTACCCTTAAAATTGGTTAAGATCTACCCTTAAAATCGGATAAGCCCTACCCTTAAAATTGGATAAGCCCTACCCTTAACATTGGTAAAGATCTACCCTTAAAATCGGATAAGCCCTACCCTTAAAATCGGATAAGCCATACCCTTAAAATCGGTTAAGATCTACCCTTAAAATTGGTTAAGATCTACCCTTAAAATCGGATAAGCCCTACCCTTAAAATTGGTAAAGCCATACCCTTAAAATCGGTTAAGCTCTACCCTTAAAAAAGGTTAGGCCCTAAAATCGGATAAGCTCTACCCTTAAAATCGGATAAGCCCTACCCTTAAAATCGGTTAAGCCATACCCTTAAAATCGGTTAAGCCCTACCCTTAAAATCGGTTAAGCCATACCCTTAAAATCGGTTAAGCCCTACCCTTAAAATCGGTTAAGCCATACCCTTAAAATCGGTTAAGCTCTACCCTTAAAATTGGTTAAGCCCTACCCTTAAAATTGGTTAAGATCTTCCCTTAAAATCGGTTAAGCCATACCCTTAAAATCGGTTAAGCTCTACCCTTAAAATCGGATAAGCCCTACCCTTCAAATTGGTAAAGATCTACCCTTAAAATCGGATAAGCCCTACCCTTAAAATCGGATAAGCCCTCCCCTTAAAATTGGTTAAGATCTACCCTTAAAATCGGATAAGCCCTACCCTTAAAATCGGATAAGCCCTACCCTTAAAATTGGTTAAGATCTACCCTTAAAATTGGTTAAGATCTACCCTTAAAATCGGATAAGCCCTACCCTTAAAATTGGTTAAGATCTACCCTTAAAATCGGATAAGCCCTACCCTTAAAATCGGATAAGCCATACCCTTAAAATCGGTTAAGCCCTACCCTTAACATTGGTAAAGATCTACCCTTAAAATCGGATAAGCCCTACCCTTAAAATCGGATAAGCCCTACCCTTAAATTTGGTTAAGATCTACCCTTAAAATTGGTTGAGATCTACCCTTAAAATCGGATAAGCCCTACCCTTAAAATTGGTTAAGATCTACCCTTAAAATCGGATAAGCCCTACCCTTAAAATCGGATAAGCCCTACCCTTAAAATTGGTTAAGATCTACCCTTAAAATTGGTTGAGATCTACCCTTAAAATCGGATAAGCCCTACCCTTAAAATTGGTTAAGATCTACCCTTAAAATCGGATAAGCCCTACCCTTAAAATTGGTTAAGATCTACCCTTAAAATCGGATAAGCCCTACCCTTAAAATTGGTAAAGATCTACCCTTAAAATCGGATAAGCCCTACCCTTAAAATCGGATAAGCCCTACCCTTAAAATTGGATAAGCCCTACCCTTAAAATTGGTTAAGATCTACCCTTAAAATCGGATAAGCCCTACCCTTAAAATTGGTAAAGATCTACCCTTAAAATCGGATAAGCCCTACCCTTAAAATTGGTAAAGATCTACCCTTAAAATCGGATAAGCTCTACCCTTAAAATTGGTTAAGCCCTACCCTTAAAATTGGTTGACCTCTTCCCTTAAAATCGGTTAAGCCCTACCCTTAAAATCGGTGAAGCTCTACCCTTAAAATCGGATAAGCCCTACCCTTAAAATTGGTTAGGATCTACCCTTAAAATCAGATAAGCCCTACCTTAAAATTGAAGCCCTACCCTTAAAATCGGTGATGCTCTACCCTTAAAAAAGGTTAGGCCCTAAAATCGGATAAGCTCTACCCTGAAAATCGGTTAAGCTCTACCCTTAAAATCGGTTAAGCTCTACCCTTAAAATCGGATAAGCCCTATCATTAAAATCAGTTTTACCCTACCTTAAAATTGAAGCCCTACCCTTAAAATCGGTGAAGCTCTACCCTTAAAAAAGGTTAGGCCCTAAAATCGGATAAGCTCTACCCTTAAAATCGGTTAAGCTCTACCCTTAAAATCGGTTAAGCCCTACCCTTAAAATCGGATAAGCCCTATCATTAAAATCAGTTTTACCCTACCTTAAAATTGAAGCCCTACCCTTAAAATCGGTGAAGCTCTACCCTTAAAAAAGGTTAGGCCCTAAAATCGGATAAGCTCTACCCTTAAAATCGGTTAAGCTCTACCCTTAAAATCGGTTAAGCCCTACCCTTAAAATCGGTTAAGCTCTACCCTTAAAATCGGTTAAGCCCTACCCTTAAAATCGGATAAGCCCTACCCTTAAAATGGGATAAGCCCTACCCTTAAAATTGGTTAAGATCTACCCTTAAAATCGGATAAGCTCTACCCTTAAAATCGGATAAGCCCTACCCTTAAAATTGGTTAAGCCCTACCCTTAAAATCGGTTAAGCTATACCCTTAAAATCGTTTAAGCTCTACCCTTAAAATCGGTTAAGCCCTATTCTTAAAATCGGTTAAACCATACCCTTAAAATCGGTTAAGCTCTACCCTTAAAATCGGATAAGCCCTACCCTTAAAATCGGATAAGCCATACCCTTAAAATCGGATAAGCCCTACCCTTAAAATTGGTTAAGATCTACCCTTAAAATCGGATAAGCTCTACCCTTAAAATCGGATAAGCCCTACCCTTAAAATCGGTTAAGCCATACCCTTAAAATCGGTTAAGCCCTACCCTTAAAATCGGTTAAGCCATACCCTTAAAATCGGTTAAGCCCTACCCTTAAAATCGGTTAAGCCATACCCTTAAAATCGGTTAAGCTCTACCCTTAAAATTGGTTAAGCCCTACCCTTAAAATTGGTTAAGATCTTCCCTTAAAATCGGTTAAGCCCTACCCTTAAAATTGGTAAAGCCATACCCTTAAAATCGGTTAAGATCTACCCTTAAAATTGGTTAAGATCTACCCTTAAAATCGGATAAGCCCTACCCTTAAAATTGGTAAAGATCTACCCTTAAAATCGGATAAGCCCTACCCTTAAAATCGGATAAGCCCTACCCTTAAAATTGGTTAAGATCTACCCTTAAAATCGGATAAGCCCTACCCTTAAAATCGGATAAGCCCTACCCTTAAAATTGGTTAAGATCTACCCTTAAAATTGGTTAAGATCTACCCTTAAAATCGGATAAGCCCTACCCTTAAAATTGGTTAAGATCTACCCTTAAAATCGGATAAGCCCTACCCTTAAAATCGGATAAGCCATACCCTTAAAATCGGTTAAGCCCTACCCTTAACATTGGTAAAGATCTACCCTTAAAATCGGATAAGCCCTACCCTTAAAATTGGTAAAGCCATACCCTTAAAATCGGTTAAGCTCTACCCTTAAAATCGGATAAGCCCTACCCTTAAAATCGGTTAAGCCCTACCCTTAAAATCGGTTAAGCCATACCCTTAAAATCGGTTAAGCTCTACCCTTAAAATCGGATAAGCCCTACCCTTCAAATTGGTAAAGATCTACCCTTAAAATCGGATAAGCCCTACCCTTAAAATTGGTAAAGATCTACCCTTAAAATCGGATAAGCCCTACCCTTAAAATCGGATAAGCCCTACCCTTAAAATCGGTTAAGCCCTACCCTTAAAATCGGATAAGCCCTACCCTTAAAATCGGATAAGCCCTACCCTTAAAATCGGATAAGCCATACCCTTAAAATCGGTTAAGCTCTACCCTTAAAATTGGTTAAGCCCTACCCTTAAAATTGGTTAAGATCTTCCCTTAAAATTGGTTAAGCCCTACCCTTAAAATTGGTAAAGCCATACCCTTAAAATTGGTAAAGATCTACCCTTAAAATCGGATAAGCCCTACCCTTAAAATCGGATAAGCCCTACCCTTAAAATTGGTTAAGATCTACCCTTAAAATCGGATAAGCCCTACCCTTAAAATCGGATAAGCCCTACCCTTAAAATTGGTTAAGATCTACCCTTAAAATCGGATAAGCCCTACCCTTAAAATTGGTTAAGATCTACCCTTAAAATCGGATAAGCTCTACCCTTAAAATTGGTTAAGCCCTACCCTTAAAATTGGTTGACCTCTTCCCTTAAAATCGGTTAAGCCCTACCCTTAAAATCGGTGAAGCTCTACCCTTAAAATCGGATAAGCCCTACCCTTAAAATTGGTTAGGATCTACCCTTAAAATCAGATAAGCCCTACCTTAAAATTGAAGCCCTACCCTTAAAATCGGTGAAGCTCTACCCTTAAAAAAGGTTAGGCCCTAAAATCGGATAAGCTCTACCCTGAAAATCGGTTAAGCTCTACCCTTAAAATCGGTTAAGCTCTACCCTTAAAATCGGATAAGCCCTATCATTAAAATCAGTTTTACCCTACCTTAAAATTGAAGCCCTACCCTTAAAATCGGTGAAGCTCTACCCTTAAAAAAGGTTAGGCCCTAAAATCGGATAAGCTCTACCCTTAAAATCGGATAAGCCCTACCCTTAAAATCGGTTAAGCCATACCCTTAAAATCGGTTAAGCCCTACCCTTAAAATCGGTTAAGCCATACCCTTAAAATCGGTTAAGCTCTACCCTTAAAATTGGTTAAGCCCTACCCTTAAAATTGGTTAAGATCTTCCCTTAAAATCGGTTAAGCCCTACCCTTAAAATTGGTAAAGCCATACCCTTAAAATCGGATAAGCCCTACCCTTAAAATTGGTTAAGATCTACCCTTAAAATCGGATAAGCCCTACCCTTAAAATCGGATAAGCCCTACCCTTAAAATTGGTTAAGCCCTACCCTTAAAATCGGTTAAGCTATACCCTTAAAATCGTTTAAGCTCTACCCTTAAAATCGGTTAAGCCCTATTCTTAAAATCGGTTAAGCCATACCCTTAAAATCGGTTAAGCTCTACCCTTAAAATCGGATAAGCCCTACCCTTAAAATCGGATAAGCCCTACCCTTAAAATCGGATAAGCCCTACCCTTAAAATTGGTTAAGATCTACCCTTAAAATCGGATAAGCTCTACCCTTAAAATCGGATAAGCCCTACCCTTAAAATCGGTTAAGCCATACCCTTAAAATCGGTTAAGCCCTACCCTTAAAATCGGTTAAGCCATACCCTTAAAATCGGTTAAGCCCTATTCTTAAAATCGGTTAAGATCTACCCTTAAAATTGGTTAAAATCTACCCTTAAAATCGGATAAGCCCTACCCTTAAAATTGGTAAAGATCTACCCTTAAAATCGGATAAGCCCTACCCTTAAAATCGGATAAGCCCTACCCTTAAAATTGGTTAAGATCTACCCTTAAAATCGGATAAGCCCTACCCTTAAAATCGGATAAGCCCTACCCTTAAAATTGGTTAAGATCTACCCTTAAAATTGGTTCAGATCTACCCTTAAAATCGGATAAGCCCTACCCTTAAAATTGGTTAAGATCTACCCTTAAAATCGGATAAGCCCTACCCTTAAAATTGGATAAGCCCTACCCTTAACATTGGTAAAGATCTACCCTTAAAATCGGATAAGCCCTACCCTTAAAATCGGATAAGCCATACCCTTAAAATCGGTTAAGATCTACCCTTAAAATTGGTTAAGATCTACCCTTAAAATCGGATAAGCCCTACCCTTAAAATTGGTAAAGATCTACCCTTAAAATCGGTTAAGCCATACCCTTAAAATCGGTTAAGCCCTACCCTTAAAATCGGATAAGCCCTACCCTTAAAATCGGATAAGCCCTACCCTTAAAATCGGATAAGCCATACCCTTAAAATCGGTTAAGCTCTACCCTTAAAATTGGTTAAGCCCTACCCTTAAAATTGGTTAAGATCTTCCCTTAAAATCGGTTAAGCCCTACCCTTAAAATTGGTAAAGCCATACCCTTAAAATTGGTAAAGATCTACCCTTAAAATCGGATAAGCCCTACCCTTAAAATCGGATAAGCCCTACCCTTAAAATTGGTTAAGATCTACCCTTAAAATCGGATAAGCCCTACCCTTAAAATCGGATAAGCCCTACCCTTAAAATTGGTTAAGATCTACCCTTAAAATCGGATAAGCCCTACCCTTAAAATTGGTTAAGATCTACCCTTAAAATCGGATAAGCTCTACCCTTAAAATTGGTTAAGCCCTACCCTTAAAATTGGTTGACCTCTTCCCTTAAAATCGGTTAAGCCCTACCCTTAAAATCGGTGAAGCTCTACCCTTAAAATCGGATAAGCCCTACCCTTAAAATTGGTTAGGATCTACCCTTAAAATCAGATAAGCCCTACCTTAAAATTGAAGCCCTACCCTTAAAATCGGTGAAGCTCTACCCTTAAAATTGGTTAAGATCTACCCTTAAAATTGGTTAAGATCTACCCTTAAAATCGGATAAGCCCTACCCTTAAAATTGGTAAAGATCTACCCTTAAAATCGGATAAGCCCTACCCTTAAAATCGGATAAGCCCTACCCTTAAAATTGGATAAGCCCTACCCTTAAAATTGGTTAAGATCTACCCTTAAAATCGGATAAGCCCTACCCTTAAAATTGGTAAAGATCTACCCTTAAAATCGGATAAGCCCTACCCTTAAAATTTGTAAAGATGTACCCTTAAAATCGGATAAGCCCTACCCTTAAAATCGGATAAGCCCTACCCTTAAAATCGGTTAAGCCATACCCTTAAAATCGGTTAAGCTCTACCCTTAAAATCGGATAAGCCCTACCCTTCAAATTGGTAAATATCTACCCTTAAAATCGGTTAAGCCATACCCTTAAAATCGGTTAAGCCCTACCCTTAAAATCGGATAAGCCCTACCCTTAAAATCGGATAAGCCCTACCCTTAAAATCGGATAAGCCATACCCTTAAAATCGGTTAAGCTCTACCCTTAAAATTGGTTAAGCCCTACCCTTAAAATTGGTTAAGATCTTCCCTTAAAATCGGTTAAGCCCTACCCTTAAAATTGGTAAAGCCATACCCTTAAAATTGGTAAAGATCTACCCTTAAAATCGGATAAGCCCTACCCTTAAAATCGGATAAGCCCTACCCTTAAAATTGGTTAAGATCTACCCTTAAAATCGGATAAGCCCTACCCTTAAAATCGGATAAGCCCTACCCTTAAAATTGGTTAAGATCTACCCTTAAAATCGGATAAGCCCTACCCTTAAAATTGGTTAAGATCTACCCTTAAAATCGGATAAGCTCTACCCTTAAAATTGGTTAAGCCCTACCCTTAAAATTGGTTGACCTCTTCCCTTAAAATCGGTTAAGCCCTACCCTTAAAATCGGTGAAGCTCTACCCTTAAAATCGGATAAGCCCTACCCTTAAAATTGGTTAGGATCTACCCTTAAAATCAGATAAGCCCTACCTTAAAATTGAAGCCCTACCCTTAAAATCGGTGAAGCTCTACCCTTAAAAAAGGTTAGGCCCTAAAATCGGATAAGCTCTACCCTGAAAATCGGTTAAGCTCTACCCTTAAAATTGGTAAAGATCTACCCTTAAAATCGGATAAGCCCTACCCTTAAAATCGGATAAGCCCTACCCTTAAAATCGGTTAAGCCATACCCTTAAAATCGGTTAAGCCATACCCTTAAAATCGGTTAAGCCCTACCCTTAAATCGGATAAGCCCTACCCTTAAAATTGGTTAAGATCTACCCTTAAAATTGGTTAAGATCTACCCTTAAAATCGGATAAGCCCTACCCTTAAAATTGGTAAAGATCTACCCTTAAAATCGGATAAGCCCTACCCTTAAAATCGGATAAGCCCTACCCTTAAAATTGGATAAGCCCTACCCTTAAAATTGGTTAAGATCTACCCTTAAAATCGGATAAGCCCTACCCTTAAAATTGGTAAAGATCTACCCTTAAAATCGGATAAGCCCTACCCTTAAAATTTGTAAAGATGTACCCTTAAAATCGGATAAGCCCTACCCTTAAAATCGGATAAGCCCTACCCTTAAAATCGGTTAAGCCATACCCTTAAAATCGGTTAAGCTCTACCCTTAAAATCGGATAAGCCCTACCCTTCAAATTGGTAAATATCTACCCTTAAAATCGGTTAAGCCATACCCTTAAAATCGGTTAAGCCCTACCCTTAAAATCGGATAAGCCCTACCCTTAAAATCGGATAAGCCCTACCCTTAAAATCGGATAAGCCATACCCTTAAAATCGGTTAAGCTCTACCCTTAAAATTGGTTAAGCCCTACCCTTAAAATTGGTTAAGATCTTCCCTTAAAATTGGTTAAGCCCTACCCTTAAAATTGGTAAAGCCATACCCTTAAAATTGGTAAAGATCTACCCTTAAAATCGGATAAGCCCTACCCTTAAAATCGGATAAGCCCTACCCTTAAAATTGGTTAAGATCTACCCTTAAAATCGGATAAGCCCTACCCTTAAAATCGGATAAGCCCTACCCTTAAAATTGGTTAAGATCTACCCTTAAAATCGGATAAGCCCTACCCTTAAAATTGGTTAAGATCTACCCTTAAAATCGGATAAGCTCTACCCTTAAAATTGGTTAAGCCCTACCCTTAAAATTGGTTGACCTCTTCCCTTAAAATCGGTTAAGCCCTACCCTTAAAATCGGTGAAGCTCTACCCTTAAAATCGGATAAGCCCTACCCTTAAAATTGGTTAGGATCTACCCTTAAAATCAGATAAGCCCTACCTTAAAATTGAAGCCCTACCCTTAAAATCGGTGAAGCTCTACCCTTAAAAAAGGTTAGGCCCTAAAATCGGATAAGCTCTACCCTGAAAATCGGTTAAGCTCTACCCTTAAAATCGGTTAAGCTCTACCCTTAAAATCGGATAAGCCCTATCATTAAAATCAGTTTTACCCTACCTTAAAATTGAAGCCCTACCCTTAAAATCGGTGAAGCTCTACCCTTAAAAAAGGTTAGGCCCTAAAATCGGATAAGCTCTACCCTTAAAATCGGATAAGCCCTACCCTTAAAATCGGTTAAGCCATACCCTTAAAATCGGTTAAGCCCTACCCTTAAAATCGGTTAAGCCATACCCTTAAAATCGGTTAAGCTCTACCCTTAAAATTGGTTAAGCCCTACCCTTAAAATTGGTTAAGATCTTCCCTTAAAATCGGTTAAGCCCTACCCTTAAAATTGGTAAAGCCATACCCTTAAAATCGGATAAGCCCTACCCTTAAAATTGGTTAAGATCTACCCTTAAAATCGGATAAGCCCTACCCTTAAAATCGGATAAGCCCTACCCTTAAAATTGGTTAAGCCCTACCCTTAAAATCGGTTAAGCTATACCCTTAAAATCGTTTAAGCTCTACCCTTAAAATCGGTTAAGCCCTATTCTTAAAATCGGTTAAGCCATACCCTTAAAATCGGTTAAGCTCTACCCTTAAAATCGGATAAGCCCTACCCTTAAAATCGGATAAGCCCTACCCTTAAAATCGGATAAGCCCTACCCTTAAAATTGGTTAAGATCTACCCTTAAAATCGGATAAGCTCTACCCTTAAAATCGGATAAGCCCTACCCTTAAAATCGGTTAAGCCATACCCTTAAAATCGGTTAAGCCCTACCCTTAAAATCGGTTAAGCCATACCCTTAAAATCGGTTAAGCCCTATTCTTAAAATCGGTTAAGATCTACCCTTAAAATTGGTTAAAATCTACCCTTAAAATCGGATAAGCCCTACCCTTAAAATTGGTAAAGATCTACCCTTAAAATCGGATAAGCCCTACCCTTAAAATCGGATAAGCCCTACCCTTAAAATTGGTTAAGATCTACCCTTAAAATCGGATAAGCCCTACCCTTAAAATCGGATAAGCCCTACCCTTAAAATTGGTTAAGATCTACCCTTAAAATTGGTTCAGATCTACCCTTAAAATCGGATAAGCCCTACCCTTAAAATTGGTTAAGATCTACCCTTAAAATCGGATAAGCCCTACCCTTAAAATTGGATAAGCCCTACCCTTAACATTGGTAAAGATCTACCCTTAAAATCGGATAAGCCCTACCCTTAAAATCGGATAAGCCATACCCTTAAAATCGGTTAAGATCTACCCTTAAAATTGGTTAAGATCTACCCTTAAAATCGGATAAGCCCTACCCTTAAAATTGGTAAAGATCTACCCTTAAAATCGGTTAAGCCATACCCTTAAAATCGGTTAAGCCCTACCCTTAAAATCGGATAAGCCCTACCCTTAAAATCGGATAAGCCCTACCCTTAAAATCGGATAAGCCATACCCTTAAAATCGGTTAAGCTCTACCCTTAAAATTGGTTAAGCCCTACCCTTAAAATTGGTTAAGATCTTCCCTTAAAATCGGTTAAGCCCTACCCTTAAAATTGGTAAAGCCATACCCTTAAAATTGGTAAAGATCTACCCTTAAAATCGGATAAGCCCTACCCTTAAAATCGGATAAGCCCTACCCTTAAAATTGGTTAAGATCTACCCTTAAAATCGGATAAGCCCTACCCTTAAAATCGGATAAGCCCTACCCTTAAAATTGGTTAAGATCTACCCTTAAAATCGGATAAGCCCTACCCTTAAAATTGGTTGACCTCTTCCCTTAAAATCGGTTAAGCCCTACCCTTAAAATCGGTGAAGCTCTACCCTTAAAATCGGATAAGCCCTACCCTTAAAATTGGTTAGGATCTACCCTTAAAATCAGATAAGCCCTACCTTAAAATTGAAGCCCTACCCTTAAAATCGGTGAAGCTCTACCCTTAAAAAAGGTTAGGCCCTAAAATCGGATAAGCTCTACCCTGAAAATCGGTTAAGCTCTACCCTTAAAATCGGTTAAGCTCTACCCTTAAAATCGGATAAGCCCTATCATTAAAATCAGTTTTACCCTACCTTAAAATTGAAGCCCTACCCTTAAAATCGGTGAAGCTCTACCCTTAAAAAAGGTTAGGCCCTAAAATCGGATAAGCTCTACCCTTAAAATCGGATAAGCCCTACCCTTAAAATCGGTTAAGCCATACCCTTAAAATCGGTTAAGCCCTACCCTTAAAATCGGTTAAGCCATACCCTTAAAATCGGTTAAGCTCTACCCTTAAAATTGGTTAAGCCCTACCCTTAAAATTGGTTAAGATCTTCCCTTAAAATCGGTTAAGCCCTACCCTTAAAATTGGTAAAGCCATACCCTTAAAATCGGTTAAGCTCTACCCTTAAAATCGGTTAAGCCCTACCCTTAAAATCGGTTAAGCCATACCCTTAAAATCGGTTAAGCCCTACCGTTAAAATTGGTAAAGCCATACCCTTAAAATCGGTTAAGCTCTACCCTTAAAATCGGATAAGCCCTACCCTTCAAATTGGTAAAGATCTACCCTTAAAATCGGATAAGCCCTACCCTTAAAATCGGATAAGCCCTACCCTTAAAATTGGTTAAGATCTACCCTTAAAATCGGATAAGCCCTACCCTTAAAATCGGATAAGCCCTACCCTTAAAATTGGTTAAGCCCTACCCTTAAAATCGGTTAAGCTATACCCTTAAAATCGTTTAAGCTCTACCCTTAAAATCGGTTAAGCCCTATTCTTAAAATCGGTTAAGCCATACCCTTAAAATCGGTTAAGCTCTACCCTTAAAATCGGATAAGCCCTACCCTTAAAATCGGATAAGCCCTACCCTTAAAATCGGATAAGCCCTACCCTTAAAATTGGTTAAGATCTACCCTTAAAATCGGATAAGCTCTACCCTTAAAATCGGATAAGCCCTACCCTTAAAATCGGTTAAGCCATACCCTTAAAATCGGTTAAGCCCTACCCTTAAAATCGGTTAAGCCATACCCTTAAAATCGGTTAAGCCCTATTCTTAAAATCGGTTAAGATCTACCCTTAAAATTGGTTAAAATCTACCCTTAAAATCGGATAAGCCCTACCCTTAAAATTGGTAAAGATCTACCCTTAAAATCGGATAAGCCCTACCCTTAAAATCGGATAAGCCCTACCCTTAAAATTGGTTAAGATCTACCCTTAAAATCGGATAAGCCCTACCCTTAAAATCGGATAAGCCCTACCCTTAAAATTGGTTAAGATCTACCCTTAAAATTGGTTAAGATCTACCCTTAAAATCGGATAAGCCCTACCCTTAAAATTGGTTAAGATCTACCCTTAAAATCGGATAAGCCCTACCCTTAAAATTGGATAAGCCCTACCCTTAACATTGGTAAAGATCTACCCTTAAAATCGGATAAGCCCTACCCTTAAAATCGGATAAGCCATACCCTTAAAATCGGTTAAGATCTACCCTTAAAATTGGTTAAGATCTACCCTTAAAATCGGATAAGCCCTACCCTTAAAATTGGTAAAGCCATACCCTTAAAATCGGTTAAGCTCTACCCTTAAAATCGGTTAAGCCCTACCCTTAAAATCGGTTAAGCCATACCCTTAAAATCGGTTAAGCCCTACCGTTAAAATTGGTAAAGCCATACCCTTAAAATCGGTTAAGCTCTACCCTTAAAATCGGTTAAGCCCTACCCTTAAAATCGGATAAGCCCTACCCTTAAAATCGGTTAAGCCATACCCTTAAAATCGGTTAAGCTCTACCCTTAAAATCGGATAAGCCCTACCCTTCAAAATGGTAAAGATCTACCCTTAAAATCGGATAAGCCCTACCCTTAAAATTGGTAAAGATCTACCCTTAAAATCGGATAAGCCCTACCCTTAAAATCGGTTAAGCCCTACCCTTAAAATCGGTGAAGCTCTACCCTTAAAAAAGGTTAGGCCCTAAAATCGGATAAGCTCTACCCTGAAAATCGGTTAAGCTCTACCCTTAAAATCGGTTAAGCTCTACCCTTAAAATCGGATAAGCCCTATCATTAAAATCAGTTTTACCCTACCTTAAAATTGAAGCCCTACCCTTAAAATCGGTTAAGCTCTACCCTTAAAAAAGGTTAGGCCCTAAAATCGGATAAGCTCTACCCTTAAAATCGGATAAGCCCTACCCTTAAAATCGGTTAAGCCATACCCTTAAAATCGGTTAAGCCCTACCCTTAAAATCGGTTAAGCCATACCCTTAAAATCGGTTAAGCCCTACCCTTAAAATCGGTTAAGCCATACCCTTAAAATCGGTTAAGCTCTACCCTTAAAATTGGTTAAGCCCTACCCTTAAAATTGGTTAAGATCTTCCCTTAAAATCGGTTAAGCCATACCCTTAAAATCGGTTAAGCTCTACCCTTAAAATCGGATAAGCCCTACCCTTCAAATTGGTAAAGATCTACCCTTAAAATCGGATAAGCCCTACCCTTAAAATTGGTTAAGCCCTACCCTTAAAATCGGTTAAGCTATACCCTTAAAATCGTTTAAGCTCTACCCTTAAAATCGGTTAAGCCCTATTCTTAAAATCGGTTAAGCCATACCCTTAAAATCGGTTAAGCTCTACCCTTAAAATCGGATAAGCCCTACCCTTAAAATCGGATAAGCCCTACCCTTAAAATCGGATAAGCCCTACCCTTAAAATTGGTTAAGATCTACCCTTAAAATCGGATAAGCTCTACCCTTAAAATCGGATAAGCCCTACCCTTAAAATCGGTTAAGCCATACCCTTAAAATCGGTTAAGCCCTACCCTTAAAATCGGTTAAGCCATACCCTTAAAATCGGTTAAGCCATATTCTTAAAATCGGTTAAGATCTACCCTTAAAATTGGTTAAGATCTACCCTTAAAATCGGATAAGCCCTACCCTTAAAATTGGTAAAGATCTACCCTTAAAATCGGATAAGCCCTACCCTTAAAATCGGATAAGCCCTACCCTTAAAATTGGTTAAGATCTACCCTTAAAATCGGATAAGCCCTACCCTTAAAATCGGATAAGCCCTACCCTTAAAATTGGTTAAGATCTACCCTTAAAATTGGTTAAGATCTACCCTTAAAATCGGATAAGCCCTACCCTTAAAATTGGTTAAGATCTACCCTTAAAATCGGATAAGCCCTACCCTTAAAATTGGATAAGCCCTACCCTTAACATTGGTAAAGATCTACCCTTAAAATCGGATAAGCCCTACCCTTAAAATCGGATAAGCCATACCCTTAAAATCGGTTAAGATCTACCCTTAAAATTGGTTAAGATCTACCCTTAAAATCGGATAAGCCCTACCCTTAAAATTGGTAAAGCCATACCCTTAAAATCGGTTAAGCTCTACCCTTAAAAAAGGTTAGGCCCTAAAATCGGATAAGCTCTACCCTTAAAATCGGATAAGCCCTACCCTTAAAATCGGTTAAGCCATACCCTTAAAATCGGTTAAGCCCTACCCTTAAAATCGGTTAAGCCATACCCTTAAAATCGGTTAAGCCCTACCCTTAAAATCGGTTAAGCCATACCCTTAAAATCGGTTAAGCTCTACCCTTAAAATTGGTTAAGCCCTACCCTTAAAATTGGTTAAGATCTTCCCTTAAAATCGGTTAAGCCATACCCTTAAAATCGGTTAAGCTCTACCCTTAAAATCGGATAAGCCCTACCCTTCAAATTGGTAAAGATCTACCCTTAAAATCGGATAAGCCCTACCCTTAAAATCGGATAAGCCCTCCCCTTAAAATTGGTTAAGATCTACCCTTAAAATCGGATAAGCCCTACCCTTAAAATCGGATAAGCCCTACCCTTAAAATTGGTTAAGATCTACCCTTAAAATTGGTTAAGATCTACCCTTAAAATCGGATAAGCCCTACCCTTAAAATTGGTTAAGATCTACCCTTAAAATCGGATAAGCCCTACCCTTAAAATCGGATAAGCCATACCCTTAAAATCGGTTAAGCCCTACCCTTAACATTGGTAAAGATCTACCCTTAAAATCGGATAAGCCCTACCCTTAAAATCGGATAAGCCCTACCCTTAAATTTGGTTAAGATCTACCCTTAAAATTGGTTGAGATCTACCCTTAAAATCGGATAAGCCCTACCCTTAAAATTGGTTAAGATCTACCCTTAAAATCGGATAAGCCCTACCCTTAAAATCGGATAAGCCCTACCCTTAAAATTGGTTAAGATCTACCCTTAAAATTGGTTGAGATCTACCCTTAAAATCGGATAAGCCCTACCCTTAAAATTGGTTAAGATCTACCCTTAAAATCGGATAAGCCCTACCCTTAAAATTGGTTAAGATCTACCCTTAAAATCGGATAAGCCCTACCCTTAAAATTGGTAAAGATCTACCCTTAAAATCGGATAAGCCCTACCCTTAAAATCGGATAAGCCCTACCCTTAAAATTGGATAAGCCCTACCCTTAAAATTGGTTAAGATCTACCCTTAAAATCGGATAAGCCCTACCCTTAAAATTGGTAAAGATCTACCCTTAAAATCGGATAAGCCCTACCCTTAAAATTGGTAAAGATCTACCCTTAAAATCGGATAAGCTCTACCCTTAAAATTGGTTAAGCCCTACCCTTAAAATTGGTTGACCTCTTCCCTTAAAATCGGTTAAGCCCTACCCTTAAAATCGGTGAAGCTCTACCCTTAAAATCGGATAAGCCCTACCCTTAAAATTGGTTAGGATCTACCCTTAAAATCAGATAAGCCCTACCTTAAAATTGAAGCCCTACCCTTAAAATCGGTGATGCTCTACCCTTAAAAAAGGTTAGGCCCTAAAATCGGATAAGCTCTACCCTGAAAATCGGTTAAGCTCTACCCTTAAAATCGGTTAAGCTCTACCCTTAAAATCGGATAAGCCCTATCATTAAAATCAGTTTTACCCTACCTTAAAATTGAAGCCCTACCCTTAAAATCGGTGAAGCTCTACCCTTAAAAAAGGTTAGGCCCTAAAATCGGATAAGCTCTACCCTTAAAATCGGTTAAGCTCTACCCTTAAAATCGGTTAAGCCCTACCCTTAAAATCGGATAAGCCCTATCATTAAAATCAGTTTTACCCTACCTTAAAATTGAAGCCCTACCCTTAAAATCGGTGAAGCTCTACCCTTAAAAAAGGTTAGGCCCTAAAATCGGATAAGCTCTACCCTTAAAATCGGTTAAGCTCTACCCTTAAAATCGGTTAAGCCCTACCCTTAAAATCGGTTAAGCTCTACCCTTAAAATCGGTTAAGCCCTACCCTTAAAATCGGATAAGCCCTACCCTTAAAATGGGATAAGCCCTACCCTTAAAATTGGTTAAGATCTACCCTTAAAATCGGATAAGCTCTACCCTTAAAATCGGATAAGCCCTACCCTTAAAATTGGTTAAGCCCTACCCTTAAAATCGGTTAAGCTATACCCTTAAAATCGTTTAAGCTCTACCCTTAAAATCGGTTAAGCCCTATTCTTAAAATCGGTTAAACCATACCCTTAAAATCGGTTAAGCTCTACCCTTAAAATCGGATAAGCCCTACCCTTAAAATCGGATAAGCCATACCCTTAAAATCGGATAAGCCCTACCCTTAAAATTGGTTAAGATCTACCCTTAAAATCGGATAAGCTCTACCCTTAAAATCGGATAAGCCCTACCCTTAAAATCGGTTAAGCCATACCCTTAAAATCGGTTAAGCCCTACCCTTAAAATCGGTTAAGCCATACCCTTAAAATCGGTTAAGCCCTACCCTTAAAATCGGTTAAGCCATACCCTTAAAATCGGTTAAGCTCTACCCTTAAAATTGGTTAAGCCCTACCCTTAAAATTGGTTAAGATCTTCCCTTAAAATCGGTTAAGCCCTACCCTTAAAATTGGTAAAGCCATACCCTTAAAATCGGTTAAGATCTACCCTTAAAATTGGTTAAGATCTACCCTTAAAATCGGATAAGCCCTACCCTTAAAATTGGTAAAGATCTACCCTTAAAATCGGATAAGCCCTACCCTTAAAATCGGATAAGCCCTACCCTTAAAATTGGTTAAGATCTACCCTTAAAATCGGATAAGCCCTACCCTTAAAATCGGATAAGCCCTACCCTTAAAATTGGTTAAGATCTACCCTTAAAATTGGTTAAGATCTACCCTTAAAATCGGATAAGCCCTACCCTTAAAATTGGTTAAGATCTACCCTTAAAATCGGATAAGCCCTACCCTTAAAATCGGATAAGCCATACCCTTAAAATCGGTTAAGCCCTACCCTTAACATTGGTAAAGATCTACCCTTAAAATCGGATAAGCCCTACCCTTAAAATTGGTAAAGCCATACCCTTAAAATCGGTTAAGCTCTACCCTTAAAATCGGATAAGCCCTACCCTTAAAATCGGTTAAGCCCTACCCTTAAAATCGGTTAAGCCATACCCTTAAAATCGGTTAAGCTCTACCCTTAAAATCGGATAAGCCCTACCCTTCAAATTGGTAAAGATCTACCCTTAAAATCGGATAAGCCCTACCCTTAAAATTGGTAAAGATCTACCCTTAAAATCGGATAAGCCCTACCCTTAAAATCGGATAAGCCCTACCCTTAAAATCGGTTAAGCCCTACCCTTAAAATCGGTGAAGCTCTACCCTTAAAACAGGTTAGGCCCTAAAATCGGATAAGCTCTACCCTGAAAATCGGTTAAGCTCTACCCTTAAAACCGGTTAAGCTCTACCCTTAAAATCGGATAAGCCCTATCATTAAAATCAGTTTTACCCTACCTTAAAATTGAAGCCCTACCCTTAAAATCGGTGAAGCTCTACCCTTAAAAAAGGTTAGGCCCTAAAATCGGATAAGCTCTACCCTTAAAATCGGATAAGCCCTACCCTTAAAATCGGTTAAGCCATACCCTTAAAATCGGTTAAGCCCTACCCTTAAAATCGGTTAAGCCATACCCTTAAAATCGGTTAAGCCCTACCCTTAAAATCGGTTAAGCCATACCCTTAAAATCGGTTAAGCTCTACCCTTAAAATTGGTTAAGCCCTACCCTTAAAATTGGTTAAGATCTTCCCTTAAAATCGGTTAAGCCCTACCCTTAAAATTGGTAAAGCCATACCCTTAAAATCGGTTAAGCTCTACCCTTAAAATCGGTTAAGCCCTACCCTTAAAATCGGTTAAGCCATACCCTTAAAATCGGTTAAGCCCTACCGTTAAAATTGGTAAAGCCATACCCTTAAAATCGGTTAAGCTCTACCCTTAAAATCGGTTAAGCCCTACCCTTAAAATCGGATAAGCCCTACCCTTAAAATCGGTTAAGCCATACCCTTAAAATCGGTTAAGCTCTACCCTTAAAATCGGATAAGCCCTACCGTTCAAATTGGTAAAGATCTACCCTTAAAATCGGATAAGCCTACCCTTAAAATTGGTAAAGATCTACCCTTAAAATCGGATAAGCCCTACCCTTAAAATCGGATAAGCCCTACCCTTAAAATCGGTTAAGCCATACCCTTAAAATCGGTTAAGCCATACCCTTAAAATCGGTTAAGCCCTACCCTTAAATCGGATAAGCCCTACCCTTAAAATTGGTTAAGATCTACCCTTAAAATTGGTTAAGATCTACCCTTAAAATCGGATAAGCCCTACCCTTAAAATTGGTAAAGATCTACCCTTAAAATCGGATAAGCCCTACCCTTAAAATCGGATAAGCCCTACCCTTAAAATTGGATAAGCCCTACCCTTAAAATTGGTTAAGATCTACCCTTAAAATCGGATAAGCCCTACCCTTAAAATTGGTAAAGATCTACCCTTAAAATCGGATAAGCCCTACCCTTAAAATTTGTAAAGATGTACCCTTAAAATCGGATAAGCCCTACCCTTAAAATCGGATAAGCCCTACCCTTAAAATCGGTTAAGCCATACCCTTAAAATCGGTTAAGCTCTACCCTTAAAATCGGATAAGCCCTACCCTTCAAATTGGTAAATATCTACCCTTAAAATCGGTTAAGCCATACCCTTAAAATCGGTTAAGCCCTACCCTTAAAATCGGATAAGCCCTACCCTTAAAATCGGATAAGCCCTACCCTTAAAATCGGATAAGCCATACCCTTAAAATCGGTTAAGCTCTACCCTTAAAATTGGTTAAGCCCTACCCTTAAAATTGGTTAAGATCTTCCCTTAAAATCGGTTAAGCCCTACCCTTAAAATTGGTAAAGCCATACCCTTAAAATTGGTAAAGATCTACCCTTAAAATCGGATAAGCCCTACCCTTAAAATCGGATAAGCCCTACCCTTAAAATTGGTTAAGATCTACCCTTAAAATCGGATAAGCCCTACCCTTAAAATCGGATAAGCCCTACCCTTAAAATCGGATAAGCCCTACTCTTAAAATCGGATAAGCCCTACCCTTAAAATTGGTTAAGATCTACCCTTAAAATCGGATAAGCCCTACCCTTAAAATTGGTTAAGATCTACCCTTAAAATCGGATAAGCTCTACCCTTAAAATTGGTTAAGCCCTACCCTTAAAATTGGTTGACCTCTTCCCTTAAAATCGGTTAAGCCCTACCCTTAAAATCGGTTAAGCCATACCCTTAAAATCGGTTAAGCTCTACCCTTAAAATCGGATAAGCCCTACCCTTAAAATCGGATAAGCCCTACCCTTAAAATCGGATAAGCCCTACCCTTAAAATTGGTTAAGATCTACCCTTAAAATCGGATAAGCTCTACCCTTAAAATCGGATAAGCCCTACCCTTAAAATCGGTTAAGCCATACCCTTAAAATCGGTTAAGCCCTACCCTTAAAATCGGTTAAGCCATACCCTTAAAATCGGTTAAGCCATATTCTTAAAATCGGTTAAGATCTACCCTTAAAATTGGTTAAGATCTACCCTTAAAATCGGATAAGCCCTACCCTTAAAATTGGTAAAGATCTACCCTTAAAATCGGATAAGCCCTACCCTTAAAATCGGATAAGCCCTACCCTTAAAATTGGTTAAGATCTACCCTTAAAATCGGATAAGCCCTACCCTTAAAATCGGATAAGCCCTACCCTTAAAATTGGTTAAGATCTACCCTTAAAATTGGTTAAGATCTACCCTTAAAATCGGATAAGCCCTACCCTTAAAATTGGTTAAGATCTACCCTTAAAATCGGATAAGCCCTACCCTTAAAATTGGATAAGCCCTACCCTTAACATTGGTAAAGATCTACCCTTAAAATCGGATAAGCCCTACCCTTAAAATCGGATAAGCCATACCCTTAAAATCGGTTAAGATCTACCCTTAAAATTGGTTAAGATCTACCCTTAAAATCGGATAAGCCCTACCCTTAAAATTGGTAAAGCCATACCCTTAAAATCGGTTAAGCTCTACCCTTAAAAAAGGTTAGGCCCTAAAATCGGATAAGCTCTACCCTTAAAATCGGATAAGCCCTACCCTTAAAATCGGTTAAGCCATACCCTTAAAATCGGTTAAGCCCTACCCTTAAAATCGGTTAAGCCATACCCTTAAAATCGGTTAAGCCCTACCCTTAAAATCGGTTAAGCCATACCCTTAAAATCGGTTAAGCTCTACCCTTAAAATTGGTTAAGCCCTACCCTTAAAATTGGTTAAGATCTTCCCTTAAAATCGGTTAAGCCATACCCTTAAAATCGGTTAAGCTCTACCCTTAAAATCGGATAAGCCCTACCCTTCAAATTGGTAAAGATCTACCCTTAAAATCGGATAAGCCCTACCCTTAAAATCGGATAAGCCCTCCCCTTAAAATTGGTTAAGATCTACCCTTAAAATCGGATAAGCCCTACCCTTAAAATCGGATAAGCCCTACCCTTAAAATTGGTTAAGATCTACCCTTAAAATTGGTTAAGATCTACCCTTAAAATCGGATAAGCCCTACCCTTAAAATTGGTTAAGATCTACCCTTAAAATCGGATAAGCCCTACCCTTAAAATCGGATAAGCCATACCCTTAAAATCGGTTAAGCCCTACCCTTAACATTGGTAAAGATCTACCCTTAAAATCGGATAAGCCCTACCCTTAAAATCGGATAAGCCCTACCCTTAAATTTGGTTAAGATCTACCCTTAAAATTGGTTGAGATCTACCCTTAAAATCGGATAAGCCCTACCCTTAAAATTGGTTAAGATCTACCCTTAAAATCGGATAAGCCCTACCCTTAAAATCGGATAAGCCCTACCCTTAAAATTGGTTAAGATCTACCCTTAAAATTGGTTGAGATCTACCCTTAAAATCGGATAAGCCCTACCCTTAAAATTGGTTAAGATCTACCCTTAAAATCGGATAAGCCCTACCCTTAAAATTGGTTAAGATCTACCCTTAAAATCGGATAAGCCCTACCCTTAAAATTGGTAAAGATCTACCCTTAAAATCGGATAAGCCCTACCCTTAAAATCGGATAAGCCCTACCCTTAAAATTGGATAAGCCCTACCCTTAAAATTGGTTAAGATCTACCCTTAAAATCGGATAAGCCCTACCCTTAAAATTGGTAAAGATCTACCCTTAAAATCGGATAAGCCCTACCCTTAAAATTGGTAAAGATCTACCCTTAAAATCGGATAAGCTCTACCCTTAAAATTGGTTAAGCCCTACCCTTAAAATTGGTTGACCTCTTCCCTTAAAATCGGTTAAGCCCTACCCTTAAAATCGGTGAAGCTCTACCCTTAAAATCGGATAAGCCCTACCCTTAAAATTGGTTAGGATCTACCCTTAAAATCAGATAAGCCCTACCTTAAAATTGAAGCCCTACCCTTAAAATCGGTGATGCTCTACCCTTAAAAAAGGTTAGGCCCTAAAATCGGATAAGCTCTACCCTGAAAATCGGTTAAGCTCTACCCTTAAAATCGGTTAAGCTCTACCCTTAAAATCGGATAAGCCCTATCATTAAAATCAGTTTTACCCTACCTTAAAATTGAAGCCCTACCCTTAAAATCGGTGAAGCTCTACCCTTAAAAAAGGTTAGGCCCTAAAATCGGATAAGCTCTACCCTTAAAATCGGTTAAGCTCTACCCTTAAAATCGGTTAAGCCCTACCCTTAAAATCGGATAAGCCCTATCATTAAAATCAGTTTTACCCTACCTTAAAATTGAAGCCCTACCCTTAAAATCGGTGAAGCTCTACCCTTAAAAAAGGTTAGGCCCTAAAATCGGATAAGCTCTACCCTTAAAATCGGTTAAGCTCTACCCTTAAAATCGGTTAAGCCCTACCCTTAAAATCGGTTAAGCTCTACCCTTAAAATCGGTTAAGCCCTACCCTTAAAATCGGATAAGCCCTACCCTTAAAATGGGATAAGCCCTACCCTTAAAATTGGTTAAGATCTACCCTTAAAATCGGATAAGCTCTACCCTTAAAATCGGATAAGCCCTACCCTTAAAATTGGTTAAGCCCTACCCTTAAAATCGGTTAAGCTATACCCTTAAAATCGTTTAAGCTCTACCCTTAAAATCGGTTAAGCCCTATTCTTAAAATCGGTTAAACCATACCCTTAAAATCGGTTAAGCTCTACCCTTAAAATCGGATAAGCCCTACCCTTAAAATCGGATAAGCCATACCCTTAAAATCGGATAAGCCCTACCCTTAAAATTGGTTAAGATCTACCCTTAAAATCGGATAAGCTCTACCCTTAAAATCGGATAAGCCCTACCCTTAAAATCGGTTAAGCCATACCCTTAAAATCGGTTAAGCCCTACCCTTAAAATCGGTTAAGCCATACCCTTAAAATCGGTTAAGCCCTACCCTTAAAATCGGTTAAGCCATACCCTTAAAATCGGTTAAGCTCTACCCTTAAAATTGGTTAAGCCCTACCCTTAAAATTGGTTAAGATCTTCCCTTAAAATCGGTTAAGCCCTACCCTTAAAATTGGTAAAGCCATACCCTTAAAATCGGTTAAGATCTACCCTTAAAATTGGTTAAGATCTACCCTTAAAATCGGATAAGCCCTACCCTTAAAATTGGTAAAGATCTACCCTTAAAATCGGATAAGCCCTACCCTTAAAATCGGATAAGCCCTACCCTTAAAATTGGTTAAGATCTACCCTTAAAATCGGATAAGCCCTACCCTTAAAATCGGATAAGCCCTACCCTTAAAATTGGTTAAGATCTACCCTTAAAATTGGTTAAGATCTACCCTTAAAATCGGATAAGCCCTACCCTTAAAATTGGTTAAGATCTACCCTTAAAATCGGATAAGCCCTACCCTTAAAATCGGATAAGCCATACCCTTAAAATCGGTTAAGCCCTACCCTTAACATTGGTAAAGATCTACCCTTAAAATCGGATAAGCCCTACCCTTAAAATTGGTAAAGCCATACCCTTAAAATCGGTTAAGCTCTACCCTTAAAATCGGATAAGCCCTACCCTTAAAATCGGTTAAGCCCTACCCTTAAAATCGGTTAAGCCATACCCTTAAAATCGGTTAAGCTCTACCCTTAAAATCGGATAAGCCCTACCCTTCAAATTGGTAAAGATCTACCCTTAAAATCGGATAAGCCCTACCCTTAAAATTGGTAAAGATCTACCCTTAAAATCGGATAAGCCCTACCCTTAAAATCGGATAAGCCCTACCCTTAAAATCGGTTAAGCCCTACCCTTAAAATCGGTGAAGCTCTACCCTTAAAACAGGTTAGGCCCTAAAATCGGATAAGCTCTACCCTGAAAATCGGTTAAGCTCTACCCTTAAAACCGGTTAAGCTCTACCCTTAAAATCGGATAAGCCCTATCATTAAAATCAGTTTTACCCTACCTTAAAATTGAAGCCCTACCCTTAAAATCGGTGAAGCTCTACCCTTAAAAAAGGTTAGGCCCTAAAATCGGATAAGCTCTACCCTTAAAATCGGATAAGCCCTACCCTTAAAATCGGTTAAGCCATACCCTTAAAATCGGTTAAGCCCTACCCTTAAAATCGGTTAAGCCATACCCTTAAAATCGGTTAAGCCCTACCCTTAAAATCGGTTAAGCCATACCCTTAAAATCGGTTAAGCTCTACCCTTAAAATTGGTTAAGCCCTACCCTTAAAATTGGTTAAGATCTTCCCTTAAAATCGGTTAAGCCCTACCCTTAAAATTGGTAAAGCCATACCCTTAAAATCGGTTAAGCTCTACCCTTAAAATCGGTTAAGCCCTACCCTTAAAATCGGTTAAGCCATACCCTTAAAATCGGTTAAGCCCTACCGTTAAAATTGGTAAAGCCATACCCTTAAAATCGGTTAAGCTCTACCCTTAAAATCGGTTAAGCCCTACCCTTAAAATCGGATAAGCCCTACCCTTAAAATCGGTTAAGCCATACCCTTAAAATCGGTTAAGCTCTACCCTTAAAATCGGATAAGCCCTACCCTTCAAATTGGTAAAGATCTACCCTTAAAATCGGATAAGCCTACCCTTAAAATTGGTAAAGATCTACCTTTAAAATCGGATAAGCCCTACCCTTAAAATCGGATAAGCCCTACCCTTAAAATCGGTTAAGCCATACCCTTAAAATCGGTTAAGCCATACCCTTAAAATCGGTTAAGCCCTACCCTTAAATCGGATAAGCCCTACCCTTAAAATTGGTTAAGATCTACCCTTAAAATTGGTTAAGATCTACCCTTAAAATCGGATAAGCCCTACCCTTAAAATTGGTAAAGATCTACCCTTAAAATCGGATAAGCCCTACCCTTAAAATCGGATAAGCCCTACCCTTAAAATTGGATAAGCCCTACCCTTAAAATTGGTTAAGATCTACCCTTAAAATCGGATAAGCCCTACCCTTAAAATTGGTAAAGATCTACCCTTAAAATCGGATAAGCCCTACCCTTAAAATTTGTAAAGATGTACCCTTAAAATCGGATAAGCCCTACCCTTAAAATCGGATAAGCCCTACCCTTAAAATCGGTTAAGCCATACCCTTAAAATCGGTTAAGCTCTACCCTTAAAATCGGATAAGCCCTACCCTTCAAATTGGTAAATATCTACCCTTAAAATCGGTTAAGCCATACCCTTAAAATCGGTTAAGCCCTACCCTTAAAATCGGATAAGCCCTACCCTTAAAATCGGATAAGCCCTACCCTTAAAATCGGATAAGCCATACCCTTAAAATCGGTTAAGCTCTACCCTTAAAATTGGTTAAGCCCTACCCTTAAAATTGGTTAAGATCTTCCCTTAAAATCGGTTAAGCCCTACCCTTAAAATTGGTAAAGCCATACCCTTAAAATTGGTAAAGATCTACCCTTAAAATCGGATAAGCCCTACCCTTAAAATCGGATAAGCCCTACCCTTAAAATTGGTTAAGATCTACCCTTAAAATCGGATAAGCCCTACCCTTAAAATCGGATAAGCCCTACTCTTAAAATCGGATAAGCCCTACCCTTAAAATTGGTTAAGATCTACCCT
Organism: Pammene aurita; assembly: GCA_947086415.1. NCBI lineage: Eukaryota > Metazoa > Arthropoda > Insecta > Lepidoptera > Tortricidae > Pammene > Pammene aurita. The sequence goes on along the minus strand of OX352301.1, from coordinate 17,979,087 downwards.
TAAAATCGGATAAGCCCTACCCTTAAAATTGGTTAAGATCTACCCTTAAAATCGGATAAGCTCTACCCTTAAAATTGGTTAAGCCCTACCCTTAAAATTGGTTGACCTCTTCCCTTAAAATCGGTTAAGCCCTACCCTTAAAATCGGTGAAGCTCTACCCTTAAAATCGGATAAGCCCTACCCTTAAAATTGGTTAGGATCTACCCTTAAAATCAGATAAGCCCTACCTTAAAATTGAAGCCCTACCCTTAAAATCGGTGAAGCTCTACCCTTAAAAAAGGTTAGGCCCTAAAATCGGATAAGCTCTACCCTGAAAATCGGTTAAGCTCTACCCTTAAAATCGGTTAAGCTCTACCCTTAAAATCGGATAAGCCCTATCATTAAAATCAGTTTTACCCTACCTTAAAATTGAAGCCCTACCCTTAAAATCGGTGAAGCTCTACCCTTAAAAAAGGTTAGGCCCTAAAATCGGATAAGCTCTACCCTTAAAATCGGATAAGCCCTACCCTTAAAATCGGTTAAGCCATACCCTTAAAATCGGTTAAGCCCTACCCTTAAAATCGGTTAAGCCATACCCTTAAAATCGGTTAAGCTCTACCCTTAAAATTGGTTAAGCCCTACCCTTAAAATTGGTTAAGATCTTCCCTTAAAATCGGTTAAGCCCTACCGTTAAAATTGGTAAAGCCATACCCTTAAAATCGGTTAAGCTCTACCCTTAAAATCGGATAAGCCCTACCCTTCAAATTGGTAAAGATCTACCCTTAAAATCGGATAAGCCCTACCCTTAAAATCGGATAAGCCCTACCCTTAAAATTGGTTAAGATCTACCCTTAAAATCGGATAAGCCCTACCCTTAAAATCGGATAAGCCCTACCCTTAAAATCGGATAAGCCCTACCCTTAAAATTGGTAAAGATCTACCCTTAAAATCGGATAAGCCCTACCCTTAAAATCGGATAAGCCCTACCCTTAAAATTGGTTAAGATCTACCCTTAAAATCGGATAAGCCCTACCCGTAAAATCGGATAAGCCCTACCCTTAAAATTGGTTAAGATCTACCCTTAAAATCGGATAAGCCCTACCCGTAAAATCGGATAAGCCCTACCCTTAAAATTGGTTAAGATCTACCCTTAAAATTGGTTAAGATCTACCCTTAAAATCGGATAAGCCCTACCCTTAAAATTGGTTAAGCCCTACCCTTAAAATCGGTTAAGCTATACCCTTAAAATCGTTTAAGCTCTACCCTTAAAATCGGTTAAGCCCTATTCTTAAAATCGGTTAAGCCATACCCTTAAAATCGGTTAAGCTCTACCCTTAAAATCGGATAAGCCCTACCCTTAAAATCGGATAAGCCCTACCCTTAAAATCGGATAAGCCCTACCCTTAAAATTGGTTAAGATCTACCCTTAAAATCGGATAAGCTCTACCCTTAAAATCGGATAAGCCCTACCCTTAAAATCGGTTAAGCTCTACCCTTAAAATCGGATAAGCCCTACCCTTAAAATCGGATAAGCCCTACCCGTAAAATCGGATAAGCCCTACCCTTAAAATTGGTTAAGATCTACCCTTAAAATTGGTTAAGATCTACCCTTAAAATCGGATAAGCCCTACCCTTAAAATTGGTTAAGCCCTACCCTTAAAATCGGTTAAGCTATACCCTTAAAATCGTTTAAGCTCTACCCTTAAAATCGGTTAAGCCCTATTCTTAAAATTGGATAAGCCCTACCCTTAACATTGGTAAAGATCTACCCTTAAAATCGGATAAGCCCTACCCTTAAAATCGGATAAGCCATACCCTTAAAATCGGTTAAGATCTACCCTTAAAATTGGTTAAGATCTACCCTTAAAATCGGATAAGCCCTACCCTTAAAATTGGTAAAGCCATACCCTTAAAATCGGTTAAGCTCTACCCTTAAAATCGGTTAAGCCCTACCCTTAAAATCGGTTAAGCCATACCCTTAAAATCGGTTAAGCCCTACCGTTAAAATTGGTAAAGCCATACCCTTAAAATCGGTTAAGCTCTACCCTTAAAATCGGTTAAGCCCTACCCTTAAAATCGGATAAGCCCTACCCTTAAAATCGGTTAAGCCATACCCTTAAAATCGGTTAAGCTCTACCCTTAAAATCGGATAAGCCCTACCCTTCAAATTGGTAAAGATCTACCCTTAAAATCGGATAAGCCCTACCCTTAAAATTGGTAAAGATCTACCCTTAAAATCGGATAAGCCCTACCCTTAAAATCGGATAAGCCCTACCCTTAAAATCGGTTAAGCCCTACCCTTAAAATCGGTGAAGCTCTACCCTTAAAAAAGGTTAGGCCCTAAAATCGGATAAGCTCTACCCTGAAAATCGGTTAAGCTCTACCCTTAAAATCGGTTAAGCTCTACCCTTAAAATCGGATAAGCCCTATCATTAAAATCAGTTTTACCCTACCTTAAAATTGAAGCCCTACCCTTAAAATCGGTTAAGCTCTACCCTTAAAAAAGGTTAGGCCCTAAAATCGGATAAGCTCTACCCTTAAAATCGGATAAGCCCTACCCTTAAAATCGGTTAAGCCATACCCTTAAAATCGGTTAAGCCCTACCCTTAAAATCGGTTAAGCCATACCCTTAAAATCGGTTAAGCCCTACCCTTAAAATCGGTTAAGCCATACCCTTAAAATCGGTTAAGCTCTACCCTTAAAATTGGTTAAGCCCTACCCTTAAAATTGGTTAAGATCTTCCCTTAAAATCGGTTAAGCCATACCCTTAAAATCGGTTAAGCTCTACCCTTAAAATCGGATAAGCCCTACCCTTCAAATTGGTAAAGATCTACCCTTAAAATCGGATAAGCCCTACCCTTAAAATTGGTTAAGCCCTACCCTTAAAATCGGTTAAGCTATACCCTTAAAATCGTTTAAGCTCTACCCTTAAAATCGGTTAAGCCCTATTCTTAAAATCGGTTAAGCCATACCCTTAAAATCGGTTAAGCTCTACCCTTAAAATCGGATAAGCCCTACCCTTAAAATCGGATAAGCCCTACCCTTAAAATCGGATAAGCCCTACCCTTAAAAATGGTTAAGATCTACCCTTAAAATCGGATAAGCTCTACCCTTAAAATCGGATAAGCCCTACCCTTAAAATCGGTTAAGCCATACCCTTAAAATCGGTTAAGCCCTACCCTTAAAATCGGTTAAGCCATACCCTTAAAATCGGTTAAGCCCTATTCTTAAAATCGGTTAAGATCTACCCTTAAAATTGGTTAAGATCTACCCTTAAAATCGGATAAGCCCTACCCTTAAAATTGGTAAAGATCTACCCTTAAAATCGGATAAGCCCTACCCTTAAAATTGGTTAAGATCTACCCTTAAAATTGGTTAAGATCTACCCTTAAAATCGGATAAGCCCTACCCTTAAAATCGGATAAGCCCTACCCTTAAAATTGGTTAAGATCTACCCTTAAAATTGGTTAAGATCTACCCTTAAAATCGGATAAGCCCTACCCTTAAAATTGGTTAAGATCTACCCTTAAAATCGGATAAGCCCTACCCTTAAAATTGGATAAGCCCTACCCTTAACATTGGTAAAGATCTACCCTTAAAATCGGATAAGCCCTACCCTTAAAATCGGATAAGCCATACCCTTAAAATCGGTTAAGATCTACCCTTAAAATTGGTTAAGATCTACCCTTAAAATCGGATAAGCCCTACCCTTAAAATTGGTAAAGCCATACCCTTAAAATCGGTTAAGCTCTACCCTTAAAATCGGTTAAGCCCTACCCTTAAAATCGGTTAAGCCATACCCTTAAAATCGGTTAAGCCCTACCGTTAAAATTGGTAAAGCCATACCCTTAAAATCGGTTAAGCTCTACCCTTAAAATCGGTTAGGCCCTACCCTTAAAATCGGATAAGCCCTACCCTTAAAATCGGTTAAGCCATACCCTTAAAATCGGTTAAGCTCTACCCTTAAAATCGGATAAGCCCTACCCTTCAAATTGGTAAAGATCTACCCTTAAAATCGGATAAGCCCTACCCTTAAAATTGGTAAAGATCTACCCTTAAAATCGGCTAAGCCCTACCCTTAAAATCGGATAAGCCCTACCCTTAAAATCGGTTAAGCCCTACCCTTAAAATCGGTGAAGCTCTACCCTTAAAAAAGGTTAGGCCCTAAAATCGGATAAGCTCTACCCTGAAAATCGGTTAAGCTCTACCCTTAAAATCGGTTAAGCTCTACCCTTAAAATCGGATAAGCCCTATCATTAAAATCAGTTTTACCCTACCTTAAAATTGAAGCCCTACCCTTAAAATCGGTTAAGCTCTACCCTTAAAAAAGGTTAGGCCCTAAAATCGGATAAGCTCTACCCTTAAAATCGGATAAGCCCTACCCTTAAAATCGGTTAAGCCATACCCTTAAAATCGGTTAAGCCCTACCCTTAAAATCGGTTAAGCCATACCCTTAAAATCGGTTAAGCCCTACCCTTAAAATCGGTTAAGCCATACCCTTAAAATCGGTTAAGCTCTACCCTTAAAATTGGTTAAGCCCTACCCTTAAAATTGGTTAAGATCTTCCCTTAAAATCGGTTAAGCCATACCCTTAAAATCGGTTAAGCTCTACCCTTAAAATCGGATAAGCCCTACCCTTCAAATTGGTAAAGATCTACCCTTAAAATCGGATAAGCCCTACCCTTAAAATCGGATAAGCCCTCCCCTTAAAATTGGTTAAGATCTACCCTTAAAATCGGATAAGCCCTACCCTTAAAATCGGATAAGCCCTACCCTTAAAATTGGTTAAGATCTACCCTTAAAATTGGTTAAGATCTACCCTTAAAATCGGATAAGCCCTACCCTTAAAATAGGTTAAGATCTACCCTTAAAATCGGATAAGCCCTACCCTTAAAATTGGATAAGCCCTACCCTTAAAATTGGTAAAGATCTACCCTTAAAATCGGATAAGCCCTACCCTTAAATTTGGTTAAGATCTACCCTTAAAATTGGTTGAGATCTACCCTTAAAATCGGATAAGCCCTACCCTTAAAATTGGTTAAGATCTACCCTTAAAATCGGATAAGCCCTACCCTTAAAATCGGATAAGCCCTACCCTTAAATTTGGTTAAGATCTACCCTTAAAATTGGTTGAGATCTACCCTTAAAATCGGATAAGCCCTACCCTTAAAATTGGTTAAGATCTACCCTTAAAATCGGATAAGCCCTACCCTTAAAATCGGATAAGCCCTACCCTTAAAATTGGTTAAGATCTACCCTTAAAATTGGTTGAGATCTACCCTTAAAATCGGATAAGCCCTACCCTTAAAATTGGTTAAGATCTACCCTTAAAATCGGATAAGCCCTACCCTTAAAATTGGTTAAGATCTACCCTTAAAATCGGATAAGCCCTACCCTTAAAATTGGTAAAGATCTACCCTTAAAATCGGATAAGCCCTACCCTTAAAATCGGATAAGCCCTACCCTTAAAATTGGATAAGCCCTACCCTTAAAATTGGTTAAGATCTACCCTTAAAATCGGATAAGCCCTACCCTTAAAATTGGTAAAGATCTACCCTTAAAATCGGATAAGCCCTACCCTTAAAATTGGTAAAGATCTACCCTTAAAATCGGATAAGCTCTACCCTTAAAATTGGTTAAGCCCTACCCTTAAAATTGGTTGACCTCTTCCCTTAAAATCGGTTAAGCCCTACCCTTAAAATCGGTGAAGCTCTACCCTTAAAATCGGATAAGCCCTACCCTTAAAATTGGTTAGGATCTACCCTTAAAATCAGATAAGCCCTACCTTAAAATTGAAGCCCTACCCTTAAAATCGGTGATGCTCTACCCTTAAAAAAGGTTAGGCCCTAAAATCGGATAAGCTCTACCCTGAAAATCGGTTAAGCTCTACCCTTAAAATCGGTTAAGCTCTACCCTTAAAATCGGATAAGCCCTATCATTAAAATCAGTTTTACCCTACCTTAAAATTGAAGCCCTACCCTTAAAATCGGTGAAGCTCTACCCTTAAAAAAGGTTAGGCCCTAAAATCGGATAAGCTCTACCCTTAAAATCGGTTAAGCTCTACCCTTAAAATCGGTTAAGCCCTACCCTTAAAATCGGATAAGCCCTATCATTAAAATCAGTTTTACCCTACCTTAAAATTGAAGCCCTACCCTTAAAATCGGTGAAGCTCTACCCTTAAAAAAGGTTAGGCCCTAAAATCGGATAAGCTCTACCCTTAAAATCGGTTAAGCTCTACCCTTAAAATCGGTTAAGCCCTACCCTTAAAATCGGTTAAGCTCTACCCTTAAAATCGGTTAAGCCCTACTCTTAAAATCGGATAAGCCCTACCCTTAAAATGGGATAAGCCCTACCCTTAAAATTGGTTAAGATCTACCCTTAAAATCGGATAAGCTCTACCCTTAAAATCGGATAAGCCCTACCCTTAAAATTGGTTAAGCCCTACCCTTAAAATCGGTTAAGCTATACCCTTAAAATCGTTTAAGCTCTACCCTTAAAATCGGTTAAGCCCTATTCTTAAAATCGGTTAAACCATACCCTTAAAATCGGTTAAGCTCTACCCTTAAAATCGGATAAGCCCTACCCTTAAAATCGGATAAGCCATACCTTTAAAATCGGATAAGCCCTACCCTTAAAATTGGTTAAGATCTACCCTTAAAATCGGATAAGCTCTACCCTTAAAATCGGATAAGCCCTACCCTTAAAATCGGTTAAGCCATACCCTTAAAATCGGTTAAGCCCTACCCTTAAAATCGGTTAAGCCATACCCTTAAAATCGGTTAAGCCCTACCCTTAAAATCGTTTAAGCTCTACCCTTAAAATCGGTTAAGCCCTATTCTTAAAATCGGTTAAACCATACCCTTAAAATCGGTTAAGCTCTACCCTTAAAATCGGATAAGCCCTACCCTTAAAATCGGATAAGCCATACCCTTAAAATCGGATAAGCCCTACCCTTAAAATTGGTTAAGATCTACCCTTAAAATCGGATAAGCTCTACCCTTAAAATCGGATAAGCCCTACCCTTAAAATCGGTTAAGCCATACCCTTAAAATCGGTTAAGCCCTACCCTTAAAATCGGTTAAGCCATACCCTTAAAATCGGTTAAGCCCTACCCTTAAAATTGGTTAAGCCATACCCTTAAAATCGGTTAAGCTCTACCCTTAAAATTGGTTAAGCCCTACCCTTAAAATTGGTTAAGATCTTCCCTTAAAATCGGTTAAGCCCTACCCTTAAAATTGGTAAAGCCATACCCTTAAAATCGGTTAAGATCTACCCTTAAAATTGGTTAAGATCTACCCTTAAAATCGGATAAGCCCTACCCTTAAAATTGGTAAAGATCTACCCTTAAAATCGGATAAGCCCTACCCTTAAAATCGGATAAGCCCTACCCTTAAAATTGGTTAAGATCTACCCTTAAAATCGGATAAGCCCTACCCTTAAAATCGGATAAGCCCTACCCTTAAAATTGGTTAAGATCTACCCTTAAAATTGGTTAAGATCTACCCTTAAAATCGGATAAGCCCTACCCTTAAAATTGGTTAAGATCTACCCTTAAAATCGGATAAGCCCTACCCTTAAAATTGGATAAGCCCTACCCTTAACATTGGTAAAGATCTACCCTTAAAATCGGATAAGCCCTACCCTTAAAATCGGATAAGCCATACCCTTAAAATCGGTTAAGATCTACCCTTAAAATTGGTTAAGATCTACCCTTAAAATCGGATAAGCCCTACCCTTAAAATTGGTTAAGATCTACCCTTAAAATCGGATAAGCCCTACCCTTAAAATTGGATAAGCCCTACCCTTAACATTGGTAAAGATCTACCCTTAAAATCGGATAAGCCCTACCCTTAAAATTGGTAAAGCCATACCCTTAAAATCGGTTAAGCTCTACCCTTAAAATCGGATAAGCCCTACCCTTAAAATCGGTTAAGCCCTACCCTTAAAATCGGTTAAGCCATACCCTTAAAATCGGTTAAGCTCTACCCTTAAAATCGGATAAGCCCTACCCTTCAAATTGGTAAAGATCTACCCTTAAAATCGGATAAGCCCTACCCTTAAAATTGGTAAAGATCTACCCTTAAAATCGGATAAGCCCTACCCTTAAAATCGGATAAGCCCTACCCTTAAAATCGGTTAAGCCCTACCCTTAAAATCGGTGAAGCTCTACCCTTAAAAAAGGTTAGGCCCTAAAATCAGATAAGCTCTACCCTGAAAATCGGTTAAGCTCTACCCTTAAAACCGGTTAAGCTCTACCCTTAAAATCGGATAAGCCCTATCATTAAAATCAGTTTTACCCTACCTTAAAATTGAAGCCCTACCCTTAAAATCGGTGAAGCTCTACCCTTAAAAAAGGTTAGGCCTTAAAATCGGATAAGTTCTACCCTTAAAATCGGATAAGCCCTATCATTAAAATCAGTTTTACCCTACCTTAAAATTGAAGCCCTACCCTTAAAATCGGTGAAGCTCTACCCTTAAAAAAGGTTAGGCCCTAAAATCGGATAAGCTCTACCCTTAAAATCGGATAAGCCCTACCCTTAAAATCGGTTAAGCCATACCCTTAAAATCGGTTAAGCCCTACCCTTAAAATCGGTTAAGCCATACCCTTAAAATCGGTTAAGCCCTACCCTTAAAATCGGTTAAGCCATACCCTTAAAATCGGTTAAGCTCTACCCTTAAAATTGGTTAAGCCCTACCCTTAAAATTGGTTAAGATCTTCCCTTAAAATCGGTTAAGCCCTACCCTTAAAATTAGTAAAGCCATACCCTTAAAATCGGTTAAGCTCTACCCTTAAAATCGGTTAAGCCCTACCCTTAAAATCGGTTAAGCCATACCCTTAAAATCGGTTAAGCCCTACCGTTAAAATTGGTAAAGCCATACCCTTAAAATCGGTTAAGCTCTACCCTTAAAATCGGTTAAGCCCTACCCTTAAAATCGGATAAGCCCTACCCTTAAAATCGGTTAAGCCATACCCTTAAAATCGGTTAAGCTCTACCCTTAAAATCGGATAAGCCCTACCCTTCAAATTGGTAAAGATCTACCCTTAAAATCGGATAAGCCTACCCTTAAAATTGGTAAAGATCTACCCTTAAAATCGGATAAGCCCTACCCTTAAAATCGGATAAGCCCTACCCTTAAAATCGGTTAAGCCATACCCTTAAAATCGGTTAAGCCATACCCTTAAAATCGGTTAAGCCCTACCCTTAAATCGGATAAGCCCTACCCTTAAAATTGGTTAAGATCTACCCTTAAAATTGGTTAAGATCTACCCTTAAAATCGGATAAGCCCTACCCTTAAAATTGGTAAAGATCTACCCTTAAAATCGGATAAGCCCTACCCTTAAAATCGGATAAGCCCTACCCTTAAAATTGGATAAGCCCTACCCTTAAAACTGGTTAAGATCTACCCTTAAAATCGGATAAGCCCTACCCTTAAAATTGGTAAAGATCTACCCTTAAAATCGGATAAGCCCTACCCTTAAAATTGGTAAAGATGTACCCTTAAAATCGGATAAGCCCTACCCTTAAAATCGGATAAGCCCTACCCTTAAAATCGGTTAAGCCATACCCTTAAAATCGGTTAAGCTCTACCCTTAAAATCGGATAAGCCCTACCCTTCAAATTGGTAAATATCTACCCTTAAAATCGGTTAAGCCATACCCTTAAAATCGGTTAAGCCCTACCCTTAAAATCGGATAAGCCCTACCCTTAAAATCGGATAAGCCCTACCCTTAAAATCGGATAAGCCATACCCTTAAAATCGGTTAAGCTCTACCCTTAAAATTGGTTAAGCCCTACCCTTAAAATTGGTTAAGATCTTCCCTTAAAATCGGTTAAGCCCTACCCTTAAAATTGGTAAAGCCATACCCTTAAAATTGGTAAAGATCTACCCTTAAAATCGGATAAGCCCTACCCTTAAAATCGGATAAGCCCTACCCTTAAAATTGGTTAAGATCTTCCCTTAAAATCGGTTAAGCCCTACCCTTAAAATTGGTAAAGCCATACCCTTAAAATTGGTAAAGATCTACCCTTAAAATCGGATAAGCCCTACCCTTAAAATTGGTTAAGATCTACCCTTAAAATCGGATAAGCCCTACCCTTAAAATTGGTTAAGCCCTACCCTTAAATCGGATAAGCCCTACCCTTAAAATTGGTTAAGATCTACCCTTAAAATTGGTTAAGATCTACCCTTAAAATAGGATAAGCCCTACCCTTAAAATTGGTTAAGATCTACCCTTAAAATCGGATAAGCCCTACCCTTAAAATCGGTTAAGCCCTACCCTTAAAATCGGTTAAGCCATACCCTTAAAATCGGTTAAGCCCTACCCTTAAAATCGGTTAAGCCATACCCTTAAAATCGGTTAAGCTCTACCCTTAAAATTGGTTAAGCCCTACCCTTAAAATTGGTTAAGATCTTCCCTTAAAATCGGTTAAGCCCTACCCTTAAAATTGGTAAAGCCATACCCTTAAAATCGGTTAAGATCTACCCTTAAAATTGGTTAAGGTCTACCCTTAAAATCGGATAAGCCCTACCCTTAAAATTGGTAAAGATCTACCCTTAAAATCGGATAAGCCCTACCCTTAAAATCGGATAAGCCCTACCCTTAAAATTGGTTAAGATCTACCCTTAAAATCGGTTAAGCCCTACCCTTAAAATCGGATAAGCCCTACCCTTTAAATCGGTTAAGCTCTACCCTTAAAATCGGATAAGCCCTACCCTTCAAATTGGTAAAGATCTACCCTTAAAATCGGATAAGCCATACCCTGAAAATCGGTTAAGCTCTACCCTTAAAATCGGATAAGCCCTACCCTTCAAATTGGTAAAGATCTACCCTTAAAATCGGTTAAGCCATACCCTTAAAATCGGTTAAGCCCTACCCTTAAAATCGGATAAGCCCTACCCTTAAAATCGGATAAGCCCTACCCTTAAAATCGGATAAGCCATACCCTTAAAATCGGTTAAGCTCTACCCTTAAAATCGGTTAAGATCTACCCTTAAAATTGGTTAAGGTCTACCCTTAAAATCGGATAAGCCCTACCCTTAAAATTGGTAAAGATCTACCCTTAAAATCGGATAAGCCCTACCCTTAAAATCGGATAAGCCCTACCCTTAAAATTGGTTAAGATCTACCCTTAAAATCGGATAAGCCCTACCCTTAAAATCGGATAAGCCCTACCCTTAAAATTGGTAAAGATCTACCCTTAAAATTGGTTAAGATCTACCCTTAAAATCGGATAAGCCCTACCCTTAAAATTGGTTAAGATCTACCCTTAAAATCGGATAAGCCCTACCCTTAAAATTGGATAAGCCCTACCCTTAAAATTGGTAAAGATCTACCCTTAAAATCGGATAAACCCTACCCTTAAAATCGGATAAGCCCTACCCTTAAAATTGGTTAAGATCTACCCTTAAAATCGGATAAGCCCTACCCTTAAAATTGGTTAAGATCTACCCTTAAAATCGGATAAGCCCTACCCTTAAAATTGGTAAAGATCTACCCTTAAAATCGGATAAGCCCTACCCTTAAAATCGGATAAGCCCTACCCTTAAAATTGGATAAGCCCTACCCTTAAAATTGGTTAAGATCTACCCTTAAAATCTGATAAGCCCTACCCTTAAAATCGGATAAGCCCTACCCTTAAAATTGGTTAAGATCTACCCTTAAAATTGGTTGAGATCTACCCTTAAAATCGGTTAAGCTCTACCCTTAAAATTGGTTAAGCCCTACCCTTAAAATCGGTTAAGCCATACCCTTAAAATCGGATAAGCCCTACCCTTAAAATTGGTTAAGATCTACCCTTAAAATCGGATAAGCTCTACCCTTAAAATTGGTTAAGCCCTACCCTTAAAATTGGTTGACCTCTTCCCTTAAAATCGGTTAAGCCCTACCCTTAAAATCGGTGAAGCTCTACCCTTAAAATCGGATAAGCCCTACCCTTAAAATTGGTTAGGATCTACCCTTAAAATCAGATAAGCCCTACCTTAAAATTGAAGCCCTACCCTTAAAATCGGTGAAGCTCTACCCTTAAAAAAGGTTAGGCCCTAAAATCGGATAAGCTCTACCCTGAAAATCGGTTAAGCTCTACCCTTAAAATCGGTTAAGCTCTACCCTTAAAATCGGATAAGCCCTATCATTAAAATCAGTTTTACCCTACCTTAAAATTGAAGCCCTACCCTTAAAATCGGTGAAGCTCTACCCTTAAAAAAGGTTAGGCCCTAAAATCGTTTAAGCCATACCCTTAAAATCGGTTAAGCCCTACCCTTAAAATCGGTTAAGCCATACCCTTAAAATCGGTTAAGCTCTACCCTTAAAATTGGTTAAGCCCTACCCTTAAAATTGGTTAAGATCTTCCCTTAAAATCGGTTAAGCCCTACCCTTAAAATTGGTAAAGCCGTACCCTTAAAATCGGTTAAGCTCTACCCTTAAAATCGGTTAAGCCCTACCCTTAAAATCGGTTAAGATCTACCCTTAAAATCGGATAAGCCCTACCCTTAAAATCGGATAAGCCCTACCCTTAAAATCGGATAAGCCCTACCCTTAAAATTGGTTAGGATCTACCCTTAAAATCAGATAAGCCCTACCTTAAAATTGAAGCCCTACCCTTAAAATCGGTGAAGCTCTACCCTTAAAAAAGGTTAGGCCCTAAAATCGGATAAGCTCTACCCTGAAAATCGGTTAAGCTCTACCCTTAAAATCGGTTAAGCTCTACCCTTAAAATCGGATAAGCCCTATCATTAAAATCAGTTTTACCCTACCTTAAAATTGAAGCCCTACCCTTAAAATCGGTGAAGCTCTACCCTTAAAAAAGGTTAGGCCCTAAAATCGTTTAAGCCATACCCTTAAAATCGGTTAAGCCCTACCCTTAAAATCGGTTAAGCCATACCCTTAAAATCGGTTAAGCTCTACCCTTAAAATTGGTTAAGCCCTACCCTTAAAATTGGTTGACCTCTTCCCTTAAAATCGGTTAAGCCCTACCCTTAAAATCGGTGAAGCTCTACCCTTAAAATCGGATAAGCCCTACCCTTAAAATTGGTTAGGATCTACCCTTAAAATCAGATAAGCCCTACCTTAAAATTGAAGCCCTACCCTTAAAATCGGTGAAGCTCTACCCTTAAAAAAGGTTAGGCCCTAAAATCGGATAAGCTCTACCCTGAAAATCGGTTAAGCTCTACCCTTAAAATCGGTTAAGCTCTACCCTTAAAATCGGATAAGCCCTATCATTAAAATCAGTTTTACCCTACCTTAAAATTGAAGCCCTACCCTTAAAATCGGTGAAGCTCTACCCTTAAAAAAGGTTAGGCCCTAAAATCGTTTAAGCCATACCCTTAAAATCGGTTAAGCCCTACCCTTAAAATCGGTTAAGCCATACCCTTAAAATCGGTTAAGCTCTACCCTTAAAATTGGTTAAGCCCTACCCTTAAAATTGGTTAAGATCTTCCCTTAAAATCGGTTAAGCCCTACCCTTAAAATTGGTAAAGCCGTACCCTTAAAATCGGTTAAGCTCTACCCTTAAAATCGGTTAAGCCCTACCCTTAAAATCGGTTAAGATCTACCCTTAAAATCGGATAAGCCCTACCCTTAAAATCGGATAAGCCCTACCCTTAAAATCGGATAAGCCCTACCCTTAAAATTGGTTAAGATCTACCCTTAAAATCGGATAAGCTCTACCCTTAAAATCGGATAAGCCCTACCCTTAAAATCGGTTAAGCCATACCCTTAAAATCGGTTAAGCCCTACCCTTAAAATCGGTTAAGCCATACCCTTAAAATCGGTTAAGCCCTACCCTTAAAATCGGTTAAGCCATACCCTTAAAATCGGTTAAGCTCTACCCTTAAAATTGGTTAAGCCCTACCCTTAAAATTGGTTAAGATCTTCCCTTAAAATCGGTTAAGCCCTACCCTTAAAATTGGTAAAGCCATACCCTTAAAATCGGTTAAGATCTACCCTTAAAATTGGTTAAGATCTACCCTTAAAATCGGATAAGCCCTACCCTTAAAATTGGTAAAGATCTACCCTTAAAATCGGATAAGCCCTACCCTTAAAATCGGATAAGCATTATGAAAAAGTAAAAAAAAAACTCGCGAAAAAAAAGTTGGTTTTGTACAAAAAAAAAATCACGTCCAAAAAAATTTTCTCCTTTTTCTTACTCGCAATACGATACCAATTATGCCCTTAAACGGACCACCAGTATTTTTGTTACATCCTGTATGTTCATATCTATTACTGACTATAGGCATGAATAATATGCCTTAAAAGCTGAAGTACGAGTTCTAAAGGGCCGTTATTACTTATTATCTTACTAGTGAAATCACCTAACATTTTCCTTTCTTTGGTATCTGGCCAGACCCGCCAGAGCAAAAACTTTAAGTAGGTCTTAGACTTATACCTATTACTTAGACCTATACTTAGACCTATAGTCCCTCTTGAACTCGTATTTTCAGCTTTTAATACTGGTGATGCTTTTTTCAGGTCTGATAATAATAGACAAGAAAAACTAAATAGTGATTCTCGGCTAACCGTCTGGCGCTTTTACTTACAAAATAATCGAATCTGGTTAACCTTGCCGACTTTATTGACCGGTAACTATAAAATTCATCATGAGGCCATCTTAAAACTCTTATTCAAGTGTGAATGAGATGTTAGATATCAGGGGCTTAGTAAGGCGATGCTTTAACAAACTACTCTCGACTTTCGATAAGCCTATATAAGCCCTGATTTAACTCTGTGTTGCAAACCAATTAGGTCTAAAGCGCTGCAACTAACTTTCACTTTATGTAAAAGTTTTATTGGGTAACAATCTGTTGCTATGTATACCTACCGTTGCCGATGTTAAGGTTTATTTTTAACCCCCTACGCAAAAAGAGAGGGGTGTTATAAGTTTAACGTGTCTGTCTGTGTATCTGTCTGTGGTAACGTAGCTCCCAAACGGATGAACCAATTTCCGTTTATTTTTTATTGTGTCATAGATAATTTTATCCTGAGTGTTCTTAGCCATGTTTCATGAAAATCTGTTCAGCCGTTTGAAGCTCTTTTCTAGTTGATGAGGGGATCTGACTAACTGATCGATTCGAAATTTGGTACCGTGTTACATCAATATGGTAAGGTAACTATGACTTGATCAGCCGTTTGAAGATCATCAGCTCTTTAATAGTTGATGAGGGAATCTGACTACCTTCCATATGTCCTATCGATTCGAAATTTGGTACCGTGTTACTTCAATGACATTGAAAGTTAAAAATATAGTAAGGTGAACTCTGTCTCTTAAGATGTCGGTAATACTTACTTTAAAAAGGACAACATAAAAGTAAAATTAAAAATTTCCATTTAAAGTTTTCATTCCATCAAAGTCCATTCGTTCACTTGGAAGATTAATTACCTTACAGAGCAATGAAACATCACTGACTTCCCAGAAACCAAGCTCAACATGTACCTAGAATCCAATAAGACTACCTTTATACAAATGTTGCTTCCAATTTCATCCTGCGATTGAGCCAATAACGGATTGCTTTGCCAAACTGCATGAAATCAATTGGAAGTAGGTGTAGGTACTGTCTAAACAGTTGCAAAATCGTAAAACCGTTTCATTGGCAATTTTATAATGTTCTTATTTTTTATAATAAGATATACTTACTCCCTTTACAAAAATACAAAAAAAATCTATATATAATAGAGTAACAATACTCTTATTTGAATAAGTTTCCGTAGCAATCGTACGTCTCCACTAAGATCAGGCCAATACTGTTACTGTTTGTTTTCTGTTGTGTTTGTTTCTGTTTCTGGTTTCTGGTTGTAAGTCACGGAATTGAACGTGAGTAAATGTATAGACCACCAGACATTGTCAGTAATAATGTCATTATTTCTCTACTCGTCTTTCCCATCTCATCATTCTCATAAACGTAAAAGTCCTGACTGACTGACTGACACACTTAAATCAACGCCCAGCCCGAACCTTTGGACCTAGAGAGCTGAATTTTTCACAATAGGTAGTTTTTATAACGTTAGTATCCACTAAGAAGGGGTTTTTCAAAATTCATCCCCTAAGGGGGTAAAAAGGGGGTTGAAAGTTTGTATGGATGGAGTTTAAAATTTTGAGTTAGAGATTTGAAACTTCGTACGTTTACTAATAGTTAAAAAACAATAAAAATAATTTCAGCGTTTTTTAAAATTCAACCTCTAACAGGGTAAAAGAGGGGTTGAAATTTTGTATAGAGATATTTTTTGTGACAGACTTAAAAGTTCGTTTGTAAGCTACTTACTTCAAAGCAAAAAAACTAATTTCAGCGTTTTTCAAAATTCCACCCCAGAGGGGCTGAAACGAGGTTGAAAAGTTTGTATTAAAGGGAGGCCGTAACTACTGAAGCTAGAAAGTTAGAATTTGCAGGACGAGTTAAATTTACAATTTGTACAACTAATAAGAAGAGATTTTGATAAATTCAACCCCTAAGGGGGTAAAAGTTTGCATCGGTGGGGTTTAAAGTTTGGAGTTAGAGATTTGAAACTTCGTACGTTTACTAATAATAAAAAAATTATGAAAGCAATTTCAGCGTTTTCAAAATTCAAGCTAGAACGGGGCTAAAAAGGGGTTGAAAGTTCGTATAGAGATTTACTATTTTTTTGGTTTGAGATTAACTAGGAATTATTGTTCCTATTTCCGTTCCATTTCCATGTTCCAGAGTGAGCTCTTACAATAGTTTGTAACGCAAATAATAGGGTACAATTACGTTATTATTTGCATATTAACACTTATTTGTAACTGAAACTATGTCTACGTTACCCGTTTTTTCGCCAAAATAGCTATAAGTATAAATAGATTAAGAAGCTGGTTCGGGATTAACAAAAGTTATTTAAGATGATACAATTGGATATGAAACTCTGTATGAGGAACCGTATTATTCGCGGACGAAGTCGCGGGCGGAAAGCTAGTCCTTCATATAGATAGAAAAGGATGGGTATAGAAATAATGACATTATTACTGATAGTGTCTGGTAGCTTTATCAGTGTAAGTGCGTTCACATTACTAGATTCGATATCGGATGTTGGATAGCACCAAGAAGAAGACAAATTTAAAATTGGTGCATTTCATATTTTTTCTTAAATTACCAAACGTCCATTAGGCGGACTTAATGCTATACTCTAGTAGCTTATTTTTTTTTGGGCCATCCGACATCCGATATCGGATCGGACGGTGTAAAAACCCTCTAACGGAGGTCAATAACCACAAAGTGTTGTACTGCCAAAAGAAGTTAAAAGTAAATGTGGAAATTTAAAGCTCAATTCGGTATCAGTAGGTGGTTTAAAAATGAAAATGAAATGAAATGAAAATTATATATTTAGAATCCGACAACTTATTTTATTACTATTTCTATTCAACGACGTTGTTAAAGGATTTATCAAATAGACAGCTTGAAAAATATGCTAGAAGAACTCCGCAAATTCCTTAACCCATTTTTATTATCACCTCTACGTACATTTACAACAAAGTCCCATAAGTTACTGTGTAAAACGTTTCTCTTCTTGGCAATAAAACCAATCCTTACCTACAAAGTATGTTCTAATTACATTGTTGTTCACGATTTCAAGATGCAAAGCAAGTAGTAAGTAACGCCATCACCACCACATTAGTTACATTATCTACATCACATCTGCAATTTATTAGTTACATCATATCATCACATTAAGTACTTTGTAAAACGTTACTCTTCCTGGACCTTGTATTCGAGCGACGGTAATAAAACCAATCCTTGCCAACAAAGTATATTCTAATGACATTGTTGTTCACGATTTCAAGATGCAACGCAAGTAGGAAATAACGCCTTCACCATCACATTAGTCACATCACATTTTCACATTATTAGTTACATACATCATATTATCACATTAGTTACCTACATCAAAATTACAAGTCAAAAAGAGTCAGCCGAAAGAGTCGAAAGAGCCGAAAGAGTCAAAAGAGTCGAAAGAGTCGAAAGAGTCGAAAGAGTCGAAAGAGTCGAAAGAGTCGAAAGAGTCGAAAGAGTCAAGAGTCAAAAGAGTCAAAAGAGTCGAAAGAGTCAAAAGAGTCAAAAGAGTCAAAAGAGTCAAAAGAGTCAAAAAAGTCAATAAAGTCAAAAAAGTCAAAAAAGTCAAACCAGTCAAAAAGTCGAAAAAGTCAAACCAGTCAATAAAGTCGAAAAAGTCGAAAGAGTCGAATGAGTCGAAAGAGTCGAAAGAGTCTTGACTCTTTTTGAGTCAAAAGAGTCAAAAGAGTCAAAAGAGTCAAAAAAGTCAATAAAGTCAAAAAGTCAAAAAAGTCAAACCAGTAAAAAAATTGGTGCACATCATATTTTTTCTTAAATTACCAAACGTCCATTAGGCGGACTTAATGCTATACTCTAGTAGCTTATTTTTTTTTGGGCCATCCGACATCCGATATCGGATCGGACGGTGTAAAAACCCTCTAACGGAGGTCAATAACCACAAAGGGTTGTACTGCCAAAAGAAGTTAAAAGTAAATGTGGAAATTTAAAGCTCAATTCGGTATCAGCAGGTGGTTTAAAAATGAAAATGAAATGAAATGAAAATTATATATTTAGAATCCGACAACTTATTTTATTACTATTTCTATTCAACGACGTTGTTAAAGGATTTATCAAATAGACAGCTTGAAAAATATGCTAGAAGAACTCCGCAAATTCCTTAACCCATTTCTATTATCACCTCTACGTACATTTACAACAAAGTCCCATAAGTTACTGTGTAAAACGTTTCTCTTCTTGGCAATAAAACCAATCCTTACCAACAAAGTATGTTCTAATTACATTGTTGTTCACGATTTCAAGATGCAACGCAAGTAGTAAGTAACGCCATCACCACCACATTAGTTACATTATCTACATCACATCTGCACATTATTAGTTACATCATATCATCACATTAAGTACTTTGTAAAACGTTACTCTTCCTGGACCTTGTATTCGAGCGACGGTAATAAAACCAATCCTTGCCAACAAAGTATATTCTAATGACATTGTTGTTCACGATTTCAAGATGCAACGCAAGTAGGAAATAACGCCTTCACCATCACATTAGTCACATCACATTTTCACATTATTAGTTACATACATCATATTATCACATTAGTTACCTACATCAAAATTACAAGTCAAAAAGAGTCAGCCGAAAGAGTCGAAAGAGCCGAAAGAGTCGAAAGAGTCGAAAGAGTCGAAAGAGTCGAAAGAGTCGAAAGAGTCAAGAGTCAAAAGAGTCAAGAATCAAAAGAGTCAAAAGAGTCAAAAGAGTCAAAAGAGTCAAAAAAGTCAATAAAGTCAAAAAAGTCAAACCAGTCAAAAAGTCGAAAAAGTCAAACCAGTCAATAAAGTCGAAAAAGTCGAAAGAGTCGAATGAGTCGAAAGAGTCGAAAGAGTCTTGACTCTTTTTGAGTCAAAAGAGTCAAAAGAGTCAAAAGAGTCAAAAGAGTCAAAAGAGTCAAAAAAGTCAATAAAGTCAAAAAGTCAAAAAAGTCAAACCAGTAAAAAAATTGGTGCATTTCATATTTTTTCTTAAATTACCAAACGTCCATTAGGCGGACTTAATGCTATACTCTAGTAGCTTATTTTTTTTTGGGCCATCCGACATCCGATATCGGATCGGACGGTGTAAAAACCCTCTAACGGAGGTCAATAACCACAAAGGGTTGTACTGCCAAAAGAAGTTAAAAGTAAATGTGGAAATTTAAAGCTCAATTCGGTATCAGTAGGTGGTTTAAAAATGAAAATGAAATGAAATGAAAATTATATATTTAGAATCCGACAACTTATTTTGTTACTATTTCTATTCAACGACGTTGTTAAAGGATTTATCAAATAGACAGCTTGAAAAATATGCTAGAAGAACTCCGCAAATTCCTTAACCCATTTCTATTATCACCTCTACGTACATTTACAACAAAGTCCCATAAGTTACTGTGTAAAACGTTTCTCTTCTTGGCAATAAAACCAATCCTTACCAACAAAGTATGTTCTAATTACATTGTTGTTCACGATTTCAAGATGCAACGCAAGTAGTAAGTAACGCCATCACCACCACATTAGTTACATTATCTACATCACATCTGCACATTATTAGTTACATCATATCATCACATTAAGTACTTTGTAAAACGTTACTCTTCCTGGACCTTGTATTCGAGCGACGGTAATAAAACCAATCCTTGCCAACAAAGTATATTCTAATGACATTGTTGTTCACGATTTCAAGATGCAACGCAAGTAGGAAATAACGCCTTCACCATCACATTAGTCACATCACATTTTCACATTATTAGTTACATACATCATATTATCACATTAGTTACCTACATCAAAATTACAAGTCAAAAAGAGTCAGCCGAAAGAGTCGAAAGAGCCGAAAGAGTCGAAAGAGTCGAAAGAGTCGAAAGAGTCGAAAGAGTCGAAAGAGTCAAGAGTCAAAAGAGTCAAAAGAGTCAAAAGAGTCAAAAAAGTCAATAAAGTCAAAAAAGTCAAAAAAGTCAAACCAGTCAAAAAAGTCGAATAAGTCAAACCAGTCAATAAAGTCGAAAAAGTCGAAAGAGTCGAATGAGTCGAATGAGTCGAATGAGTCTTGACTCTTTTTGAGTCAAAAGAGTCAAAAGAGTCAAAAGAGTCAAAAAAGTCAATAAAGTCAAAAAGTCAAAAAAGTCAAACCAGTAAAAAAAGTCGAAAAAGTCGAAAGAGTCGAATGAGTCGAAAGAGTCGAAAGAGTCGAAAGAGTCGAAAGAGTCGAAAGAGTCGAAAGAGTCGAAAGAGTCGAAAGAGTCGAAAGAGTCGAAAGAGTCAAAACAGTAAAAAAGTCAAAAAAGTCAAAAATGTCAAAAAAGCCAAAAAAGTCAAAAAAGTCAAAAAAGTCAAAAAAGTCAAAAAAGTCAAACCAGTCAAAAAAGTCGAAAGAGTCGAAAGAGTCGAAAACAGTCGAAACAGTCGAAACAGTCGAAACAGTCGAAACAGTCGAAACAGTCGAAACAGTCGAAAGAGTCGAAAGAGTCGAAAGAGCCGAAAGAGTTGAAAGAGTCGAAAGAGTCGAAAGAGTCGAAAGAGTCGAAAGAGTCGAAACAGTCAAAAAAGTCAAAAAAGCCAAAAAAGTCAAAAAAGTCAAAAAAGTCGAACAAGTCGAAACAGTCGAAACAGTCGAAACAGTCAAAACAGTCGAAACAGTCGAAACAGTCGAAACAGTCGAAAGAGTCGAAAGAGTCGAAAGAGTCAAGAGTCGAAAGAGTCGAAAGAGTCAAAAGAGTCAAAAAAGTCAAAAAAATCAAAAAAGTCAAGTCAAAAAGTCAAAAAAGTCAAGTCAAAAGTGTCAAAAAAAACAAAAGTCAAAAAAGTCAAAAAAGTCAATAAAGTCAAAAAAGTCAAAAAAGTCGAAAAAGTCAAAAAAGTCAAAAAGTCAAAAATACATATGCTTTTTATCTATTTCATTTTTAATGTTCACTTATGGAACATTTTTACCTTGTATGCAACTTTTCCCTGTTTGGGGAAAGTTAATACGAACGAGGCTATGTGTTCAGTGAATTGTTCTTCATACTATAGAACTATTCTAATACGGTATTGATTGCATGTAGGTATTAACTCAATTACAGAAAGAAAGTATAATCACGCGTCTTATGATGTTTGTTAATTTAATACTGATCTTTCTATACTCACACACACTGGGTGTGTAGGGCCCACCTTGTCAGTAGAAAAAGGCGCATTATTTAAATTTTCTATGGAATTTCAACCACGCCTTTTACATATTATTAAATTTCGCGCCTGTTTTTGTCGTGATTTTTGACAAAGTAGACGTGCATCAGAGTATATATACATAGGTAACATATTACATCAAAATTGGATTGTAGTTTAGACGTGAAAATGTAACAGATCCAATCACATTCACCTTTGCAATGTATAGATGTTTTGTGATTTTCAGACTTGAAGCTGATTTGACCGGTATTCTATCTTTTTGGCTTGGCACCGACTTCAAACATATCAGTTTGTAATTCATATAAATAATATAATATTTTATTTTGTCCTTTTTGAAGTCGGTTTATCTTTTTTTGTAAAATGTTTTTATTTTTCCATTTTTAGTAGTTATATAAGTATCATAATCGGATAACGGTTCTCGGAATAATCGGTCAAGATATATAAGAAAAAGTTCATAATATGGACTCAATCTAAGGAAAGTTCCACGTATCATATGTGGTCTTCATCATTAGGTCCACTCCATCAAATTGATGGTTTTTGAGAGGAAATGCCTGAGTTGCTTAAAAATACTACCAAATCATCATACATGTGCCTTTAAAAATTGAGGAGTTCCCTCAATTCCTCATGGATCCTATAATCAGAACAGTGCCAGATTAATGTGGGACCATCTTCGAATTAGTTCCTTTCAACCAATAAAATAATTGCTCAAATCGGACAATGGGTTTGAAGTAATCGCTGAACATCCAACATTAAAAAAAACATCATTATCATTAAAACAATCATAACCTTCATCATCCGGTCCACTCTATCAAATTGGTGGTTTTTCGAGAGGAAATGCTTGAGTTGCTTAGGAAAACACTCAAATCGCCATAAATGTGCCTTTAAAGATTGACGAGTTCCCTCAATTCCTCATGGATTCCATCATCAGAACAGCACCAGATTCATTTGGGACCACCTTGGAAGTATATCCTTTCAAGCATAAAAATAATTATTCAAATCGGACCACGGGTCTCGGAGTAATCGCTGAACATCCTACATTAAAAAAAAATCATCATCATTATCATCAAAACAATCATCATTATCAGGTCCACTTCATCAAATTGGTGGTTTTCGAGAGAAAACTCTCGAGTTGCTTAAGAAACCACCCAAATCACTATACATGTGCTTTTAAACATTTAGGAGTTCCCTCAATTCCTCATAGATCCCATCATCAGAACAGCACCAGATTAATTTGAGGCCACCTTGGAAGTATAGCCTTTCAAACAAAAAAAGAATTATTGAAATCGGACCACGCGTCTCGGAGTAATCGGTGAACATACATAAAAAAAAAAGCCCAAACCGAATACAAAACCTCCTCCTTCTATGAAATTGAAGTCTGTTAAAAAAGTAACATTAAAAAAATCCGTTCACATTTTTATAAAATTATTTTTTTTGTTAACGCAAAAAAAATCAAATGATATGAAGTAAAAATCGTACAGCAATCATCAGACTTCCAGGGAATATTTATTTAAAACATATTTATAAATAATTCTTATTTTTTCCCATAAATATTTTTTAAAATATTTGTACTGTATAATACAAAAAATAATGGTATTTCTATTTTTAATTGAATTTATTGGTTTTAGATTATTTATTTTCAAATTCAATAATGACAATTAAAGACATTGTTGAATTTTTAGTTCTTTCTACTACTACTTTTCAATAAACAATTTATTTTTCTGATAAAATAATATATAGTCTGGCCAGCCAACAAACACAGTAGCAATGTACAGCGAACAAAAGTATGACTACACTAAGAATCAGTGAAAAAAGCCGCAATGATCATCAAATTTTATGTTTTTAATTTTAGGTGGTATTTCCGCCACTTTCATTAGGTGACATTTACGGTGTGTAAAAAGGAGACGGATATGTTTCGTCTGATATGTCATCAACTGCAACAGATAATCTGGTTGAGGCAATTGAGATATGGCTTAAAAATGAATTTAAATTTGATTGGGAACGTTGCAGAAGTTCTATCTCACTCGCGCTTAAGATGAGAGAGTGAAATGCACTAAAAACAAATTCAATGTGAATTTAAATGTTCGTCATGAAACATGACACATGAATGTGTCTCATCACAAAGGGTTGCCACATGTACGTATTTTGAATTTGCCGCGCGTTTCTACTGACAGAAATGGTTTGCCAGACTATAATTGAAATACATATACATAAGTACTTGTAAATATTTATCTTATTTTGGCTACAATAAATAATAACAATAACAAACAATCTTTATTGCATCTTTAGGGTGTACAATGTACTCTGTTCTGTACATATGCTTTTTATCTATTTAATTTTTAATGTTCACTTATGGAACATTTTTACCTTGTATGCAACTTTTCCCTGTTTGGGGAACGTGCCCGGGAAAGTGGGGAATTCCCGGGAACGTGCCCGCGGGGCACGCTCTCGGGAACGAGGCACGTTCCCCCGGCCCATCACTAGTCAGGACTTTGCCTTTTATATATATAGATATTATTAGTAAGTAAATGCAACTCCCTTCAAACCAACACAGTAAGTGCACCTTAGGAAGCTTTAGCGAAGTGAAAGCTAAATAAATTTACATAGCTAATCACTATAAAATTGGCAAATACTCGTACGTAAGCGAAATAATACAAAACATACAAGAAATCTAATTGCTTTCTAACCATTCTTATAAATAAATCAAGATAGAAAGTTAATTTGCCTAAAATAAAGTGACTGTTTTGACATTGGAAATGTCTTTTCGTTCGTTCCAGTATAGGCCCCGATTTCACGAAAAAGTGAGATCCCCTTATAACTCGGAAAGTTGTAAAGATATGATATTCAAAAATGGCGCAAAAGACTCATATTTACGAGAGCTATAAAATGCAAAAATAATTTTTCGGGCAAATCAAAAAATAAAAATGTTATGGCCGGAATAGTGAAAAAAAGAATCAATTTTATCCAAATTTTTGATTTTGGCGTTCGATATTTTGGAAACGAAGAATGATATCAAAAATTTGAGAAGAAATTCTCTGGACAATTTAGTCAGCTACAATTTAACCCTAAAAAAAAGACGATCGGGTCTGTCCTGTAGCCTAACCTTTTTGAAAAAATTCAGAACGACATTTTTCACATTATTTTTTTTTTAACTGACTTCAAGATTTCCAAAGAGGAGGTTCTCAATTCGGCGTGCATGTTTTTTTTATTTTGTTTTATTTTTTTGTGTTTAACTCCGTCATGGGGAATCGAGGGAACTCCTCAAATGTTAATGGCATGTAAATGTAGTGATTTTTATCAACAAATCAAACATTTTCATTCAAAACAGTGACATTTGATTAAGCGGAACTGCTGATGCTGATCAGAAGGGAACTCTTCAACGACGCATAGTTCACGTTTGGCGATTCCTCCTCTTATCGAACACACATCGGTGTTTGTTAAGCAAGTAAGATTGTCAGGACAAATTTTCGTCAAGCTCAAGTTCTGATGGGATCCATGAGGAATCGAGGGAACTCCTCAAATCTTAAAGGCAAACACATGGATTTTTGTATTTTTATCAAAAAATCAATCATTTTCATTCAAAAGAGTGACATTTGATGAAGTGGAACTGCTGATGATTATCAGAACGGAAATCTTCAACGGCGCATAATTCACGTTTGGCGATTTCTCCTCTACGATGTGTTTGTTAAGCAAGTTAGATTGTCAGGACAAATTTTCGTCAAGCTCAAGTTCTGATGATGGGATACATGAGGAATCGAGGGAACTCCTCAAATCCTAAAGGCATACACATAGTGATTTTTGTATTTTTATCAACAAATCAAGCATTTTCATTCAAAAGAGTGACATTTGATGAAGTGGAACTGCTGATGATGATCAGAGCGGAACTCTTCAATGACACATAGTTCACGTTTGGCGATTTGTCCTCTTCGCTATGTTTGTTAAGCAAGTTAGATTCTCAGGACAAATTTTCGTCAAGCTAAGTACTGACGATGGGATCCAGGAGGAATCGAGGAAACTTCTCAAATCTTAAAGGCATACATAAAGTGATTTTTGGATTTAAATCAACAAATCAAGCATTTTCATTGAAAACAGTGACATATTGATGAAGTGGAACTGCGGCTGATGCCATAAACATGTGAAATGTAAAATGAGAAAGGATTTCTTCAACGACGCATAGTTCACGTTTGACGATTTGTCCTCTTCGCTGTGTTTGTTAAGCAAGTTATTTCATTGTATAGAGTGCACCATCTACAATAATCCTTCACCGGCTTCCCCCATTGAGAAGTCGGTTTTTTTTTTCTTAAAAATTATTTAGCTATGTGGCTACCATTTCTCGAGTTGACTACGGATTTGTAATGTAATAATTTTCTTGTACTTTGAACATTATTATATCCTGCTTATTAATCTAAAAATGAAATATGTATACTTAACTTAGGCGCCACGGCGACAATTATTCAAACTTCGATATGCGTGTGGAAATTTTTCGTTTTGTTTGTTCACGGCAGAGTTGGGCACACTTGATTAAAATCGGTGATCAATTACTAATCATCGCTGATTGAATAATCGCTGATTAAATCATAACACAAAACAATCAATTAATTTCGCCACGAGTAAATCATTAACGACGGGCGCTGATTGTAACTAAATTTCACATATTGAACCAGATACATATGTAGAAATTTTCATTATCCTAAATGAAAATTAGAATGAGAATGAGAATGAAAATGAGAATGAGAATGAGAATGAGAATGAGAATGAGAATGAAAATGAAAAGCGCATGTGGATACCGCAAATGTGAAATAGCTGCCTTAACTGTAGCCGAAAATCGCAATAAAACCGAACTGGCCGTTTCAAAGTTAAATGGGAGCATTCATTTGTACACTCATACCAAAAACTAACAAAAAAATTGTCGATATTTTGGTAAAGGTAACATTTGCCACTGGCATTTACGCTTTTATTGCTCAATATTGAATCTGCACTATACAAGTTAAGACGTAAGCGCCAACCGCCAAATGATACCTTTAGAAATATTGTCACAAATAGCCATTTATCCTAAATGTATATTATACTCACCTAGGTACCGCCTCTCTTTCGTCAGGAAAAAAGTGAAGGAGCTAGTAGCTACGCAAAATCTAATCAAAATCTAATTATCTAATTAACTAAATCGTTAGTTTAACTAAGCATACTGTCTTACTAATGTAATCACTTCAGCTAATCATGAGTGAAACTAAAAATCGACATGATTTACTCATGTCGGTGGTCAATCAGATTAGAAAGCTCGTGACTGAATTGGCAATCATGTTCATATGATTATGAGTAACGTTCTCATTTTTAACTTTAGTTTCAATCACGTTAATTTTTGCCCAACTCTGGTTCACGGGCGTTATATCGAAGATACTTATGTAATCTATGAATAAAATAATTGTCAATCAACGTCGTAGTTTCATTTTATAACATTTTCCTTTTCCCAACTTTGTCGTCGCTCAGCGACAATATTTTTTCGAATTCCGTAGATTAATTTCCAATGTGTTCGATAGTCGTGTGAGGCACGAAATCTGTGAATTTTTATTTTTATTAATTAGGTTTCTTTGTTTTGATTTATTTTGTGTAAGCAAAGAGTCAAAAGAGTCAAAAGAGTCAATGAGTCAAAAGAGTCAAAAGAGTCAAAAGAGTCAAAAAGACAAAAAAGTCAAAAAAGTCAAAAAAGTCAAAAAAGTCAAAAAAGTCAAAAAAGTCAAAAAAGTCAAAAAAGTCAAAAAAGTCAAAAAAGTCAAACCAGTCAAAAAAGTCGAAAGAGTCGAAAGAGTCGAAAGAGTCAAAACAGTCAAAAAAGTCAAAAAAGTCATAAATGTCAAAAAAAAACAAAAAACCCAAAAAAGTCAAAAAAGTCAAAAAAGTCGAAACAGTCGAAACAGTCGAAACAGTCGAAACAGTCGAAAGAGTCGAAAGAGTCGAAAAAGTCAAGAGTCAAAAGAGTCAAGAGTCAAAAGAGTCAAAAGAGTCTGTGCAACGGAAACAAGACTTTATCCATTGTTTAGAGATATATGACTGGGATTCAATTCTAAGGAAGACAATATGTCCCGGTAAACAAACTGAATTAGTCTTGAATGTCATTAAATATTACTATGAAATATATTTTCCATTGAAAAAACACCTCGTCAAGAATAATGTAAGTGTGTGGGTCAACGATTCCATTAAGAAACTTCGTAAACTTATTTATAAAACTAAATGTATTTTAACGTCGAACCCCGATAACGCTGAGTCCCGTGCTGACCTGCTCCGCTTAGAATTCCAATACTGGTCGAAATTAAAAGAAGTTCGAAGTAATTTTATTAATAATATGATATCAAAGAGCAGTGACGATATGTGTAGGAGCGTATGGCGCGTTATCTCCGCTGAGACATGCAAAAACAAAAAATGCAGTGCACTTGATGTACTTATCAGTAAATCTGCTGGCGATTCCCCCGCCGCCCGCGCCGCGCACGCCGCCGCTCAGCTGAACCGGTACTACATAGATACGAATGTCAACAATGAGCCGCCGTGCGCAAGCGCTGCGCTTGCATATCTCTCGCTATATTTACCTGTTGCCCCTCATCCGTATAATTTTGAACCGTTTACCCTTAAGGAAATGATCATTGCATGCAAACGAATAAAAAGAAAGGAATCGAAAGATATCAATGACATGTCAACTCGGATCATAGATTACCTGCCCCCTACCGTTGTTTCACTGTTACTTTTACTGTTAAATAATTGCATGCAAGCCGGAATTTATCCCGATGTATTGAAAATAATTAAAGTTCAGCCTATTTATAAAAAGAAAGGTGAAATGCACTTGCCAAAAAATTATAGGCCAATATCACTTATACCTATAATATCAAAAATCTTTGAACGTTTAATTAGTGATAGAATAATGAAACATATCATGTCAAAAAATCTCTTAAACCGCCAGCAATTTGCGTACCAGCCGGGACGGTCCACCACAGATGCGGTGCGTGAAGTAGTGGATCGAGTGACAGCACACCTCGAGGGCGGGCGGCAGGTCGCAGCGGTATTCTGCGACTTGTCGCGCGCCTTCGAGATGATCGACCATTCGCTTCTTCTCGCCAAGCTCGCATGTTACGGCTTTACAGGTAGTTTCCACAGTGCAATTGCGTCGTTCCTGGGAAATCGAAAGCAGCGCACCTACGTCCTCAACACGGGGTCAGATCTGGAACCGATTGGTGACTGCGCCGTGCCCCAAGGATCAGTTATGGGAAATAACCTGTTTTTGATTTTAATTAATGACATTACGACTGCCTGTAATGAGCCGGAATATGTGATCTTTGCCGACGATACGTGCATCATAGTACATGCTGATGAAGTTGAAGCCTTGAAATCAAGGCTACGCTTAGTCATGGAACATATGTCTCGGTGGTTCTCTTCCAACGGCATGTTACTGAATGTCGAAAAAACAAATATTATACATTTTAGTTTAAAAAAGAAACATAATCCCCTAAATATAACCACCAATAACACCACTGTACCTCAGGTAGATTCAGCTAGGTACCTAGGCTTCGTATTGGACTCGGGGCTGACATGGTCGTCACACATTGACTATGCATGCGACAAACTGTCCGCCGCGTGCTATGCACTGTCTAGACTTGCACCCTCCTTATCTCCTAGTAACTTGAGGAAAGCATACTACGGTTACTTTCACTCACTTTTAATTCAAGGGGTTGATTTATGGGCAACGTCTGCAAATCGGGACAGAGTTTTCAAAATTCAAAAGCGAGCCTTGCGTGTCATAGATCGAAAGCCGGTAGACCATCCCGCTAAAGACATATTCAGACGTCATAAAATCCTTACCTTACCAAGTGTTTACATACTGACTGCTTGTACATACATTCGTAGAAACCTACATAAGTATAAAACATACGGTCAACCTAACCAAAGACCTACACGCAGTCGGCACCTGCTGATGCCCCCGCGCACACGTCTAGCTAAGGCTCGCGCGGCTCTCAGCGTCGCGGGGATTCCCTTGTATAACTGTGTCCCTGAACACATAAAAAAACAGGATAGTAACGCCTCATTTACGAAAAAACTAAAAGCACTCCTTACTGACCTTGCGTGCTACAATGTAAACGAGTTTCTGAAAGATCATTGATCCTAACACCATTTAAACATAAAAATAACTCAACAATGTGTAATGTGTATGCAATTTAATGTACTTAATTACAACTAAATAAGTTAATGTTTTATTCTAATAAGTATCTTGAATATTATGTATTTTTTTTTTCGACATGTAAATGAGATGTACATTTATCAATAAACCATCTGAAATCTGAAATCTGAATCTGAAGTCAAAAAAGTCAAAAGAGTCAAAAAAGTAAAAAAAAAACAAAAAAGCCAAAAAAGTCAAAAAAGTCAAAAAAGTCGAAACAGTCGAAACAGTCGAAAGAGTCGAAAGAGTCGAAAGAGTCAAGAGTCGAAGGAGTCGAAACTGTCGAAAGAGTCGAGAGATTCAAAACAGTCAAAAAAGTCAAAAAGTCAAAAATGTCAAAAAAAACAAAAAAGCCAAAAAAGTCAAAAAAGACAAAAAAGTCAAAAAAGTCGAAACAGTCGAAACAGTCGCAACAGTCGAAACAGTCGAAAGAGTCGAAAGAGTCAAAAGAGTCGAAAGGGTCAAGAGTCAAGAGTCAAAAGAGTAAAAAAAGTCAAAAAAGTCAAAAAAGTCAAAAAAGTCAAAAAAGTCAAAAAAGTCAAAAAAGTAAAAAAAGTAAAAAAAGTCAAACCAGTCATAACAGTCGAAAGAGTCGAAAGAGTCGAAAGAGTCGAAAGAGTCGGAAGAGTCGAAAGAGTCGAAAGAGTCGAAACAGTCAAAAAAGTCAAAAAAGTTAAAAATGTCAAAAAAGTCAAAAAAGTAAAAAAAAACGTCAAAAAAGTCGAAACAGTCGAAAGAGTAAAAAGAGTCGAAAGAGTCGAAAGAGTCGAAAGAGTCGAGTCGAAAAAGTCGAAAGAGTCGAAAGAGTCGAAAGAGTCGAAAGTGTCGAAAGATTCGAAAGAGTCGAAACAGTCAAAACAGTCAAAAAAGTCAAACAAGTCAAAAATGTCAAAAAATTCAAAAAAGCCAAAAAAGTCAAAAAAGTCAAAAAAGTCGAAGCAGTCAAAACAGTCGAAACAGTCGAAAGAGTCGAAAGAGTTGAGACAGTCGAAAGAGTCGAAAGAGTCGAAAAAGTCGAAAGAGCCGAACGAGCCGAAAGAGCCGAAAGAGTCGAAAGAGTCGAAAGAGTCAAAAGAGTAAAAAAAGTCAAAAAAGTCAAAACAGTCAAACCAGTCAAAAAAGTCGAAAGAGTCGAACTGTTTCGACTTTTTTGACTCTTTCGACTCTTTCGACTCTTTCGACTCTTTCGACTCTTTCGACTCTTTCGACTCTTTCGACCTTTCGACTCTTTCGACTCTTTCGACTCTTTCGACTTTTACGACTTTTTTGACTGGTTCGACTTTTTTGACTTTTTTGACTTTTTTGATTTTTTTGAATTTTTTGACTCTTTTGACTCTTTTGACTCTTTTGACTCTTGACTCTTTCGATTCTTTCGACTCTTTCGACTCTTTGCTTATAAAAAATAAATCAACACAAAGAAACCTAATTAATGGAAATAAAAATTCACAGATTTCGTGCCTCACACGACTATCGAGCACATTGGAAATTAATCTACGGAATTCGAAAAAATATTGTCGCTGAGCGACGAGAAAGTTGGGATAAGGAAAATGTTATAAAATAAAACTACGATGTTGAATGACAATTATTTTATTCTTAGATTACATAAGTATCCTCGACATAACGCCTGTGAACCAGAGTTGGGCAAAAATTAACGTGATTGAAACTAAAGTTAAAAATGAGAACGTTACTCATAATCATATGAACATGATTACGAATTCAGTCACGAGCTTTCTAATCTGATTGACCACCGACATGAGTAAATCATGTCGATTTTTAGTTTCACTCATGATTAGATGAAGTGATTACATTAGTAAGACTGTATGCTTAGTTAAAATAACGATTTAGTTAATTAGATGATTAGATTTTGATTATATTTTGCGTAGCTACTAGCTCCTTCACTTTTTTCCTGACGAAACAGAGGCGGTACCTAGGTGAGTTAAATATACATTTAAGATAAATGGCTATTTGTGACAATATTTCTAAAGGTATCATTTGGCGGTTGGCGCTTACGTCTTAAGTTGTATAGTGCAGATTCAATATTAAGCAATTAAAGCGTAAATGCCAGTGGCAAATGTTACCTTTACCAAAATATCGACAATTTTTTTGTTAGTTTTTGGTACGAGTGTACAAATGAATGCTCCCATTTAACTTTGAAACGGCCTGTTCGGTTTTATTGCGGTTTTCGGCTACAGTTAAGGCAGCTATCTCACATCTGCGGTTTCCACATGCGCTTTTCATTTTCATTCTCATTCTCATTCTCATTCTCATTCTCATTCTCATTCTCATTCTCATTTTCATTCTCATTCTCATTCTAACTTTCATTTAGGATAATGAAAATTTCTACATATGTATCTGGTTCAATATGTGAAATTTAGTTACAATCAGCGCCCGTCGTTAATGATTTACTCGTGGCGAAATTAATTGATTGTTTTGTGTTATGATTTAATCAGCGATTATTCAATCAGCGATGATTAGTAATTGATCACCGATTTTAATCAAGTGTGCCCAACTCTGCTGTGAACAAACAAATCGAAAAATTTCCACACGCATATCGAAGTTTGAATAATTGTCGCCGTGGCGCCTAAGTTAAGTATACATATTTCATTTTTAGATTAATAAGCAGGATATAATAATGTTCAAAGTACAAGAAAATTATTACATTACAAATCCGTAGTCAACTCGAGAAATGGTAGCCACATAGCTAAATAATTTTTAAGAAAAAAAAAACCGACTTCTTCAATGGGGGAAGCCGGTGAAGGATTATTTTAGATGGTGCACTGTATACAATGAAATAACTTGCTTAACAAACACAGCGAAGAGGACAAATCGTCAAACGTGAACTATGCGTCGTTGAAGAAATCCTTTCTCATTTTACATTTCACATGTTTATGGCATCAGCCGCAGTTCCACTTCATCAATATGTCACTGTTTTCAATGAAAATGCTTGATTTGTGATTTAAATACAAAAATCACTTTATGTATGCCTTTAAGGTTTGAGAAGTTTCCTCGATTCCTCCTGGATCCCATCGTCAGTACTTAGCTTGACGAAAATTTGTCCTGAGAATCTAACTTGCTTAACAAACATAGCGAAGAGGACAAATCGCCAAACGTGAACTATGCGTCATTGAAGAGTTCCGCTCTGATCATCATCAGCAGTTCCACTTCATCAAATGACACTCTTTTGAATGAAAATGCTTGATTTGTTGATAAAAATACAAAAATCATTATGTGTATGCCTTTAGGATTTGAGGAGTTTCCTCGATTCCTCATGTATCCCATCATCAGAACTTGAGCTTGACGAAAATTTGACCTGACAATATAACTTGCTTAACAAACACTTCGTAGAGGAGAAATCGCCAAACGTGAATTATGCGCCGTTGAAGAGTTCCGTTCTGATAATCATCAGCAGTTCCACTTCATCAAATGTCACTCTTTTGAATGAAAATGATTGATTTGTTGATAAAAATACAAAAATCAATGTGTTTGCCTTTAAGATTTGAGGAGTTCCCTCGATTCCTCATGGATCCCATCATCAGAACTTGAGCTTGACGAAAATTTGTCCTGACAATCTTACTTGCTTAACAAACACCGATGTGTGTTCGACAAGAGGAGGAATCGCCAAACGTGAACTATGCGTCGTTGAAGAGTTCCCTTCTGATCATCATCAGCAGTTCCGCTTAATCAAATGTCACTGTTTTGAATGAAAATGATTGATTTGTTGATAAAAATCAACGAAGAGTTGCATACAAAGTAAAAATGTTCCATAAGTGAACATTAAAAATGAAATAGATAAAAAGCATATGTACAGAACAGAGTACATTGTACACCCTAAAGTTGCAATAAAGATTGTTTGTTATTGTTATTATTTATTGTAGCCAAAATAAGATAAATATTTAGAAGTACTTATGTATATGTATTTCAATTATAGTCTGGCAAACCATTTCTGTCAGTAGAAACACGCGGCAAATTTAAAATACGTACATGTGGCAACCCTTTGTGATGAGACACATTCATGTGTCATGTTTCATGACGAACATTTAAATTCACATTGAAATTGTTTTTAGTGCATTTCACTCTCTCATCTTAAGCGCGAGTGAGATAGAACTTCTGCAACGTTCCCAATCAAATTTAAATTCATTTTTAAGCCATATCTCAATTGTCTCAGCCAGATTATCTGTTGCAGTTGATGACATATCAGACGAAATATATCCGTCTCCTTTTTACACACCGTAAACGTCACCTAATGAAAGGGGCCGAAATACCACCTTAAATTAAAGACATAAAATTTGATGATCATTGCGGCTTTTTTCACTGATTCTTAGTGTTGTCATACTTTTGTTCCCTGTACATTGCTACTGCGTTCGTTGGCTGGCCAGACTATATATTATTTTATCAGAAAAATAAATTGTTTATTGAAAAGTAGTAGTAGAAAGAACTAAAAATTCAACAATGTCTTTAATTTTCATTATTGAATTTGAAAATAAATAATCTAAAACCAATAAATTCAATTTAAAATAGAAATACCATTATTTTTTGTATTTTACTGTACAAATATTTAAAAAAATATTAATGGGAAAAAATAAGAGTTATTTATAAATATGTTTTAAATATATATTCCCTGGATGTCTGATGATTGCTGTACGATTTTTACTTCATATCATTTGATTTTTTTGCGTTAACAAAAAATTTAACGTTATAAAAATGTGATGATAAAAAAAAGATGTGGTTCTGTAATGATTTTTTTTTTAAGTAATATTTATTTTAGTAATTCGACTTCAATTTCATAGAAGGAGGAGGTTCTGTTTTCGGTTTGGGCTTTTTTTTTATGTATGTTCTCCGATTACTCCGAGACACGTTGTCCGATTTCAATAATTCTTTTTTTGAGATAGAACTTCTGCAACGTTCCAAATCAAATTTAAATTCATTTTTAAGCCATATCTCAATTGCGTCAACCAGATTATTTGTTGCAGTTGATGACATATCAGACGAAATATATCCGTCTCCTTTTTACACACCGTAAATGTCACCTAATGAAAGGGGCGGAAATACCACCTAAAATTAAAAACATAAAATTTGATGATCATTGCATTGCGGCTTTTTTCACTGATTCTTAGTGTTGTCATACTTTTGTTCGCTGTACATTGCTACTGCGTTCGTTGGCTGGCCAGACTATATATTATTTTATCAGAAAAATAAATTGTTTATTGAAAAGTAGTAGTAGAAAGAACTAAAAATTCAACAATGTCTTTAATTGTCATTATTGAATTTGAAAATAAATAAGCTATAAACAATAAATTCAATTAAAAATAGAAATACCATTATTTTTTGTATTTTACAATACAAATATTTTAAAAAATATTTATGGGAAAAAATAAGAGTTATTTATAAATATCGTTTTAAATATATATTCCCTGGAAGTCTGATGATTGCTGTACGATTTTTATTTCATATCATTTGATTTTTTTGCGTTAACAAAAAATTTAATTTTATAAAAATGTGATTATTAAAAAAAGATGTGGTTCTGTAATGATTTTTTTTGTAAGTAATATTTATTTTAGTAATGGTAAAAAAACGGATTTTTTTAATGTTACTTTTTAACCGACTTCAATTTCATAGAAGGAGGAGGTTCTGTATTCGGTTTGGGATTTTTTTTTATGTATGTTCACCGATTACTCCGAGACACGTGGTCCGATTTTAATAATTCTTTTTTTGTTTGAAAGGATATACTTCCAAGGTGTTTCCATATTAATCTGGTGCTGTTCTGATGATGGGATCTATGAGGAATTGAAAGAAATCCTCCATTTTTAAAGGCACATGTATGGTGATTTGGGTGTTTTCTTAAGCAACTCGAGAGTTTTCTTTCGAAAACCACGAATTTGATGAAGTGGACTTGATAATGATGATTGTTTTGATGATAATGATGATGAT
Organism: Pammene aurita; assembly: GCA_947086415.1. NCBI lineage: Eukaryota > Metazoa > Arthropoda > Insecta > Lepidoptera > Tortricidae > Pammene > Pammene aurita. The sequence continues at coordinate 17,943,271 of OX352301.1, read as the reverse complement.
TTTTTTAAATGTAGGATGTTCAGCGATTACTCCGAGACCCGTGGTCCGATTTGAATAATTATTTTTATGTTTGAAAGGATATACTTCCAAGGTGGTCCCAAATTAATCTGGTGCTGTTCTGATGATGGAATCCATGAGGAATTGAGGGAATTCCTCAATCTTTAAAGGCACATGTATGGTGATTTGAGTGTTTTCCTAAGCAACTCAAGTATTTCCTCTCGAAAAATCACCAATTTGATAGAGTGGACCGGATGATGAAGATGACGATTGTTTTAATGATAATGATGTTTTTTTAAATGTAGGATGTTCAGCGATTACTTCGAAACCCATTGTCCGATTTGAGCAATTATTTTATTGGTTGAAAGGAACTACTTCGAAGATGGTGCCACATTAATCTGGCGCTGTTCTGATTATATTTATAAGTACTTTTTGACTTTTTTGACTTTATTGACTTTTTTGACTTTTTTGACTTTTTTTGACTCTTTTGACTCTTGACTTTTTTGACTTTTTTGACTCTTTTGACTCTTTTGACTCTTTTGACTCTTTTGACTCTTTCGACTCTTTCGGCGTTTTCCACTCTTTTGACTCTTTGAACTCTTTTGACTCTTTCGACTCTTTCGACTCTTTCGACTTTTTTGCCTGGTTTGACTTTTTTGACTTTTTTGACTTTTTTGGCTTTTTTGGCTTTTTTGGCTTTTTTGTTTTTTGGCTTTTTTGGCTTTTTTGGCTTTTTTTACTTTTTTGACTTTATTGACTTTATTGACTTTATTGACTTTATTGACTTTTTTGACTCTTGACTCTTTTGACTCTTTCGACTCTTTCGACTCTTTCGACTCTTTCGACTCTTTTGACTGGTTTGACTTTTTTGACTTTTTTGACTTTTTCGACTTTTTCGACTTTTTCGACTTTTTCGACTTTTTCGACTTTTTCGACTTTTTCGACTTTTTCGACTTTTTCGACTTTTTCGACTTTTTTGACTTTTTCGACTTTTTTGACTTTTTTGACTTTTTTGACTCTTGACTCTTTTGACTCTTTTGACTCTTTTGACTCTTGACTTTTTTGACTCTTGACTCTTTCAACTCTTTCGACTCTTTCGACTCTTCGACTCTTTCGACTGTTTCGACTGTTTTGACTCTTTCGACTCTTTCGACTTTTTCGACTTTTTTGACTGGTTTGACTTTTTTGACTTTTTTGACTTTTCTGACTTTTTTGACTTTTTTGACTTTTTTGACTTTTTTGACATTTTTGACTTTGTTTGACTCTTTCGACTTTTGAATTTTTTGACTTTTTCGACTCTTTTGACTCTTTTGACTCTTTCGACTCTTTCGACTTTTTCGACTCTTTGGACTCTTTCGACTCTTTCGACTGTTTCGACTATTTCGACTATTTGGACTATTTCGACTTTTTTGGCTTTTTTGGCTTTTTTTACTTTTTTGACTTTAATCACATTATTGACTTTTTGACTTTTTTGACTCTTTTGACTCTTTTGACTCTTTTGACTCTTGACTCTTTTGACTCTTGACTCTTTCAACTCTTTCGACTCTTTCGACTCTTCGACTCTTTCGACTGTTTCGACTGTTTTGACTCTTTCGACTCTTTCGACTTTTTCGACTTTTTTGACTGGTTTGACTTTTTTGACTTTTTTGACTTTTCTGACTTTTTTGACTTTTTTGACTTTTTTGACTTTTTTGACATTTTTGACTTTGTTTGACTCTTTTGACTTTTGAATTTTTTGACTTTTTCGACTCTTTTGACTCTTTTGACTCTTTCGACTCTTTCGACTTTTTCGACTCTTTGGACTCTTTCGACTCTTTCGACTGTTTCGACTATTTCGACTATTTAGACTATTTCGACTTTTTTGGCTTTTTTGGCTTTTTTGGCTTTTTTTACTTTTTTGACTTTAATCACATTATTGACTTTTTGACTTTTTTGACTCTTTTGACTCTTTTGACTCTTTTGACTCTTGACTCTTTTGACTCTTGACTCTTTCGACTATTTCGACTCTTTCGACTCTTTCGACTCTTTCGACTCTTTCGACTCTTTCGACTCTTTCGACTTTTTCGACTGTTTCGACTGTTTGACTGTTTCGACTCTTTCGACTTTTCGACTTTTTTGACTTTTTTGACTTTTTGACTTTTTGACTTTTTGACTTTTTTGGCCTTTTTGATTTTTTTAACTTTTTTTACTTTTTTGACTGGTTTGACTCTTTTGACTTTTTTGACTTTTTTGACTCTTATGACTCTTTTGACTCTTTTGACTCTTTTGACTCTTTTGACTCTTGACTCTTTCGACTCTTCGACTCTTTCGACTCTTTCGACTATTTCGACTCTTTCGGCTCTTGCGACTCTTTCGATTTTTCGACTTTTATGACTTTTTTGACTTTTTTGACTTTTTTGACTGGTTTGACTCTTTTGACTCTTTTGACTTTTTTGACTTTTTTGACTCTTTTGACTCTTTTGACTCTTGACTCTTTCGACTCTTCGACTCTTTCGACTCTTTCGACTATTTCGACTCTTTCGGCTCTTGCGACTCTTTCGACTTTTTCGACTTTTTCGACTTTTTTGACTTTTTTGACTTTTTTGACTTTTTTGATCCTTTTGACTCTTTTGACTCTTGACTCTTTTGACTCTTGACTCTTTCGACTCTTTCGACTCTTTGCTTACACAAAATAAATCAAAGCAAAAAACCTAATTAATGAAAATAAAAACAGTCACTTTATTTTAGGCAAATTTACTTTCTATCTTGATTTATTTATAAGAATGGTTAGAAAGCAATTAGATTTCTTGTATGTTTTGTATTATTTCGCTTAGGTACGAGTATTTACCAATTTTATAGTGATTAGCTATGTAAATTTATTTAGCTTTCACTTCACTAAAGCTTCCGAAGTTGCACTTATTGTGTTGGTTTGAAGGGAGTTTCATTTACTTACTAATAATATCTATATATATAAAAGGCAAAGTCCTGACTAGTGATGGGCCGGGGGAACGTGCCTCGTTCCTGGGAGCGTGCCCCGCGGGCACGTTCCCGGGAATTCCCCAATTTCCCGGGCACGTTCCCCAAACAGGGAAAAGTTGCATACAAGGTAAAAATGTTCCATAAGTGAACATTAAAAATGAAATAGATAAAAAGCATATGTGTCAGAACAGAGTACATTGTACACCATAAAGTTGCAATAAAAATTGTTTGTTATTGTTATTATTTATTGAAACCAAATAAGATAAATATTTATAAGTACTTATGTATCTGTATTTCAATTATAGTCTGGCAAACCATTTCTGTCAATAGAAACGCGCGGCAAATTCAAAATACGTACATGTGGCAACCCTTTGTGATGAGACACATTCACGTGTCATGTTTCATGACGAACATTTAAATTCACATTGAATTTGTTTTTAGTGCATTTCACTCTCTCATCTTAAGCGCGAGTGAGACAGAACTTCTGCAACGTTCCCAATCAAATTTAAATTCATTTTTAAGCCATATCTCAATTGCCTCAACCAGATTATCTGTTGCAGTTGATGACATATCCGTCTCCTTTTTACACACCGTAAATGTCACCTAATGAAAGGGGCGGAAATACCACCTAAAATTAAAAACATAAAATTTGATGATCATTGCATTGCGGCTTTTTTCACTGATTCTTAGTGTTGTCATACTTTTGTTCGCTGTACATTGCTACTGCGTTCGTTGGCTGGCCAGACTATATATTATTTTATCAGAAAAATAAATTGTTTATTGAAAAGTAGTAGTAGAAAGAACTAAAAATTCAACAATGTCTTTAATTTTCATTATTGAATTTGAAAATAAATAATCTAAAACCAATAAATTCAATTTAAAATAGAAATACCATTATTTTTTGTATTTTACTGTACAAATATTTAAAAAAATATTAATGGGAAAAAATAAGAGTTATTTATAAATATGTTTTAAATATATATTCCCTGGATGTCTGATGATTGCTGTACGATTTTTACTTCATATCATTTGATTTTTTTGCGTTAACAAAAAATTTAATGTTATAAAAATGTGATGATAAAAAAAAGATGTGGTTCTGTAATGATTTTTTTTTTAAGTAATATTTATTTTAGTAATTCGACTTCAATTTCATAGAAGGAGGAGGTTCTGTTTTCGGTTTGGGCTTTTTTTTTATGTATGTTCTCCGATTACTCCGAGACACGTTGTCCGATTTCAATAATTCTTTTTTTGAGATAGAACTTCTGCAACGTTCCAAATCAAATTTAAATTCATTTTTAAGCCATATCTCAATTGCGTCAACCAGATTATTTGTTGCAGTTGATGACATATCAGACGAAATATATCCGTCTCCTTTTTACACACCGTAAATGTCACCTAATGAAAGGGGCGGAAATACCACCTAAAATTAAAAACATAAAATTTGATGATCATTGCATTGCGGCTTTTTTCACTGATTCTTAGTGTTGTCATACTTTTGTTCGCTGTACATTGCTACTGCGTTCGTTGGCTGGCCAGACTATATATTATTTTATCAGAAAAATAAATTGTTTATTGAAAAGTAGTAGTAGAAAGAACTAAAAATTCAACAATGTCTTTAATTGTCATTATTGAATTTGAAAATAAATAAGCTATAACCAATAAATTCAATTAAAAATAGAAATACCATTATTTTTTGTATTTTACAATACAAATATTTTAAAAAATATTTACGGGAAAAAATAAGTGTTATTTATAAATATCGTTTTAAATATATATTCCCTGGAAGTCTGATGATTGCTGTACGATTTTTATTTCATATCATTTGATTTTTTTGCGTTAACAAAAAATTTAATTTTATAAAAATGTGATTATTAAAAAAAGATGTGGTTCTGTAATGATTTTTTTTGTAAGTAATATTTATTTTAGTAATGGTAAAAAAACGGATTTTTTTAATGTTACTTTTTTAACCGACTTCAATTTCATAGAAGGAGGAGGTTCTGTATTCGGTTTGGGATTTTTTTTTATGTATGTTCACCGATTACTCCGAGACACGTGGTCCGATTTTAATAATTCTTTTTTTGTTTGAAAGGATATACTTCCAAGGTGTTTCCATATTAATCTGGTGCTGTTCTGATGATGGAATCTATGAGGAATTGAAAGAAATCCTCAATTTTTAAAGGCACATGTATGGTGATTTGGGTGTTTTCTTAAGCAACTCGAGAGTTTTCTTTCGAAAACCACGAATTTGATGAAGTGGACTTGATAATGATGATTGTTTTGATGATAATGATGATGATTTTTTTAAATGTAGGATGTTCAGCGATTACTCCGAGACCCGTGGTCCGATTTGAATAATTATTTTTATGTTTGAAAGGATATACTTCCAAGGTGGTCCCAAATTAATCTGGTGCTGTTCTGATGATGGAATCCATGAGGAATTGAGGGAATTCCTCAATCTTTAAAGGCACATGTATGGTGATTTGAGTGTTTTCCTAAGCAACTCAAGCATTTCCTCTCGAAAAATCACCAATTTGATAGAGTGGACCGGATGATGAAGATTACGATTGTTTTAATGATAATGATGTTTTTTTAAATGTAGGATGTTCAGCGATTACTTCGAAACCCATTGTCCGATTTGAGCAATTATTTTATTGGTTGAAAGGAACTACTTCGAAGATGGTCCCACATCAATCTGGCGCTGTTCTGATTATATTTATAAGTACTTTTTGACTTTTTTGACTTTATTGACTTTTTTTACTTTTTTGACTTTTTTGACTTTTTTTGACTCTTTTGACTCTTGACTTTTTTGACTTTTTTGACTCTTTTGACTCTTTTGACTCTTGACTCTTTTGACTCTTTCGACTCTTTCGGCGTTTTCCACTCTTTTGACTCTTTGAACTCTTTTGACTCTTTTGACTCTTTCGACTCTTTCGACTCTTTCGACTTTTTTGCCTGGTTTGACTTTTTTGACTTTTTTGGCTTTTTTGGCTTTTTTGGCTTTTTTGTTTTTTTGGCTTTTTTGGCTTTTTTGGCTTTTTTTACTTTTTTTACTTTTTTGACTTTATTGACTTTATTGACTTTTTTGACTTTTTTGACTCTTTGACTCTTTTGACTCTTTCGACTCTTTCGACTCTTTCGACTCTTTCGACTCTTTTGACTGGTTTGACTGGTTTGACTTTTTTGACTTTTTCGACTTTTTCCACTTTTTCGACTTTTTCGACTTTTTCGACTTTTTCGACTTTTTCGACTTTTTCGACTTTTTCGACTTTTTCGACTTTTTCGACTTTTTCGACTTTTTCGACTTTTTCGACTTTTTCGACTTTTTCGACTTTTTCGACTTTTTCGACTTTTTTGACTTTTTCGACTTTTTTGACTTTTTTGACTCTTGACTCTTTTGACTCTTTTGACTCTTGACTTTTTTGACTCTTGACTCTTTCAACTCTTTCGACTCTTTCGACTCTTCGACTCTTTCGACTGTTTCGACTGTTTTGACTCTTTCGACTCTTTGGACTCTTTCGACTCTTTCGACTGTTTCGACTATTTCGACTATTTAGACTATTTCGACTTTTTTGGCTTTTTTGGCTTTTTTTACTTTTTTGACTTTAATCACATTATTGACTTTTTGACTTTTTTGACTCTTTTGACTCTTTTGACTCTTTTGACTCTTGACTCTTTTGACTCTTGACTCTTTCAACTCTTTCGACTCTTTCGACTCTTCGACTCTTTCGACTGTTTCGACTGTTTTGACTCTTTCGACTCTTTCGACTTTTTCGACTTTTTTGACTGGTTTGACTTTTTTGACATTTTTGACTTTGTTTGACTCTTTTGACTTTTGAATTTTTTGACTTTTTCGACTCTTTTGACTCTTTTGACTCTTTTGACTCTTTTGATTCTTGACTCTTTTGACTCTTGACTCTTTCGACTCTTTCGACTCTTTCGACTCTTTCGACTCTTTCGACTGTTTCGACTATTTCGACTATTTAGACTATTTCGACTTTTTTGGCTTTTTTGGCTTTTTTGGCTTTTTTTACTTTTTTGACTTTAATCACATTATTGACTTTTTGACTTTTTTGACTCTTTTGACTCTTTTGACTCTTTTGACTCTTGACTCTTTTGACTCTTGACTCTTTCGACTCTTTCGACTCTTTCGACTCTTTCGACTTTTTCGACTGTTTCGACTGTTTGACTGTTCCGACTCTTTCGACTTTTCGACTTTTTTGACTTTTTTGACTGGTTTGACTCTTTTGACTTTTTTGACTTTTTTGACTCTTATGACTCTTTTGACTCTTTTGACTCTTTTGACTCTTTTGACTCGACTCTTTCGACTCTTCGACTCTTTCGACTCTTTCGACTATTTCGACTCTTTCGGCTCTTGCGACTCTTTCGACTTTTTCGACTTTTTTGACTTTTTTGACTTTTTTGACTTTTTTGACTGGTTTGACTCTTTTGACTTTTTTGACTTTTTTGACTCTTATGACTCTTTTGACTCTTTTGACTCTTTTGACTCTTTTGACTCTTGACTCTTTCGACTCTTCGACTCTTTCGACTCTTTCGACTATTTCGACTCTTTCGGCTCTTGCGACTCTTTCGACTTTTTCGACTTTTTCGACTTTTTTGACTTTTTTGACTTTTTTGACTTTTTTGATCCTTTTGACTCTTTTGACTCTTGACTCTTTTGACTCTTGACTCTTTCGACTCTTTCGACTCTTTGCTTACACAAAATAAATCAAAGCAAAAAACCTAATTAATGAAAATAAAAACAGTCACTTTATTTTAGGCAAATTTACTTTCTATCTTGATTTATTTATAAGAATGGTTAGAAAGCAATTAGATTTCTTGTATGTTTTGTATTATTTCGCTTAGGTACGAGTATTTACCAATTTTATAGTGATTAGCTATGTAAATTTATTTAGCTTTCACTTCACTAAAGCTTCCGAAGTTGCACTTATTGTGTTGGTTTGAAGGGAGTTGCATTTACTTACTAATAATATCTATATATATAAAAGGCAAAGTCCTGACTAGTGATGGGCCGGGGGAACGTGCCTCGTTCCTGGGAGCACGCCCCGCGGGCACGTTCCCGGGAATTCCCCAATTTCCCGGGCACGTTCCCCAAACAGGGAAAAGTTGCATACAAGGTAAAAATGTTCCATAAGTGAACATTAAAAATGAAATAGATAAAAAGCATATGTGTCAGAACAGAGTACATTGTACACCATAAAGTTGCAATAAAAATTGTTTGTTATTGTTATTATTTATTGAAACCAAATAAGATAAATATTTATAAGTACTTATGTATCTGTATTTCAATTATAGTCTGGCAAACCATTTCTGTCAGTAGAAACGCGCGGCAAATTCAAAATACGTACATGTGGCAACCCTTTGTGATGAGACACATTCACGTGTCATGTTTCATGACGAACATTTAAATCCACATTGAATTTGTTTTTAGTGCATTTCACTCTCTCATCTTAAGCGCGAGTGAGACAGAACTTCTGCAACGTTCCCAATCAAATTTAAATTCATTTTTAAGCCATATCTCAATTGCCTCAACCAATTATCCATTGATTATCTGTTGCAGTTGATGACATATCCGTCTCCTTTTTACACACCGTAAATTTCACCTAATGAAAGGGGCGGAAATACCACCTAAAATTAAAAACATAAAATTTGATGATCATTGCATTGCGGCTTTTTTCACTGATTCTTAGTGTTGTCATACTTTTGTTCGCTGTACATTGCTACTGCGTTCGTTGGCTGGCCAGACTATATATTATTTTATCAGAAAAATAAATTGTTTATTGAAAAGTAGTAGTAGAAAGAACTAAAAATTCAACAATGTCTTTAATTGTCATTATTGAATTTGAAAATAAATAATCTATAAACAATAAATTCAATTAAAAATAGTAATACCATTATTTTCTGTATTTTACAGTACAAATATTTTAAAAAATATTTATGGGAAAAAATAAGAGTTATTTATAAATATGTTTTAAATATATATTCCCTGGATGTCTGATGATTGCTGTACGATTTTTACTTCATATCATTTGATTTTTTTGCGTTAAAAAAAAATTAATTTTATAAAAATGTGATTATTAAAAAAAGATAAGGTTCTGTAATTATTTTTTTTGTATGTAATTTTTATTTTAGTAATGGTAAAAAAACGGATTTTTTAATGTTACTTTTTTAACCGACTTCAATTTCATAGAAGGAGGAGGTTCTGTATTCGGTTTGGGCTTTTTTTTATGTATGTTCACCGATTACTCCGAGACGCGTAGTCCGATTTCAATAATTCTTTTTTTGTTTGAAAGGATACACTTCCAAGGTAGTCCCATATTAATCTGGTGCTGTTCTGATGATGGGATCTATGAGGAATTGAGAGAACTCCTCAATTTTTAAAGGCACATGTATGGTGATTTGGGTGTTTTCTTAAGCAACTCGAGAGTTTTCTCTCGAAAACCACCAACTTGATGAAGTGGACCTGATATTGATGATTGTTTTGATGATAATGATGATGATTTTTTTAAATGTAGGATGTTCAGCGATTACTTCGGAACCCATTGTCCGATTTGAGCAATTATTTTATTGGTTGAAAGGAACTACTTCCAAGATGGTCCCACATTAATCTGGCGCTGTTCTGATTATATTTCTAAGTACTTTTTGACTTTTTTGACTTTTTTGATATTTTCGAAGAGTCGAAAAAGTCAAAAGAGTCGAGAGTCGAAAGAGTTCGACTCTTTCGACTGTTTCGACTTTTTTAACTTTTTCGACTTTTTTCACTTTTTTCACTTTTTTGACTTTTTGGCTTTTTTGACTTTTTTGACTTTTTTGACTTTTTTGACTTTTTTGACTCTATTGACTCTTTTGACTCTTTTGACTCTTTTGACTCTTTTGACTCTTTTGACTCTTGACTCTTTTGACTCTTGACTCTTTCGACTCTTTCGACTCTTTCGACTCTTTCGACTATTTCGACTATTTCGTCTGTTTCGACTGTTTCGAATGTTTCGACTCTTTCGACTTTTTCGACTTTTTTGACTTTTTGACCTTTTTTGACTTTTTTGACTTTTTTGGCCTTTTTGACTCTTGATATTTTTGACATTTTTGACTTTTTTGACTTTTTTGACTGTTTTGACTCTTTCGACTCTTTCGACTATTTCGACTCTTTCGACAGTCAAAAAAGTCGAAAAAGTTGAAAGAGTCGAAAGAGTCGAAAGATTCGAAATCAGGTCCACTTGATCAAATTGGTGGTTTTCGAGAGAAAACTCTCGAGTTGCTTAAGAAAACACCCAAATCACTATACATGTGCTTTTAAAAATTGAGGAGTTCCCTCAATTCCTCATAGATCCCATCATCAGAACAACACCAGATTAATTTGGGACCACCTTGGAAGTACATCCTTTCAAACATAAAAATAATTATTCAAATCGGACCACGGGTCTCGGAGTAACCGCTGAACATCCTACATTAAAAAAAATCATCATCATTATCATCAAAACAATCATCATTATCAGGTCCACTTCATCAAATTGGTGGTTTTCGAGAGAAAACTCTCGAGTTGCTTAAGAAACCACCCAAATCACCATACATGTGCCTTTAAAAATTGAGGAGTTCTCTCAATGCCTCATAGATCCCATCATCAGAACAGCACTAGATTAATACAAGTCCACCTTGGAAGTATATCCTTTCAAACAAAAAAAGAATGATTGAAATCGGACCACGCGTCTCGGAGTAATCGGTGAACCCAAACCGAATACAGAACCTCCTCCTTCTATGAAATTGAAGTCGGTTAAAAAAGTAACATTTAAAAATCCGTTTTTTTACCATTACTAAAATAAATATTACTTACAAAAAAATCATTACAGAACCACATCTTTTTTTAATAATCACATTTTTATAAAATTAAATTTTTGGTTAACGCAAAAAAAAATCAAATGATATGAAGTAAAAATCGTACAGCAATCATCAGACTTCCAGGGAATAAATATTTAAAACATATTTATAAATAACTCTTATTTTTTCCCACAAATAATTTTTAAAATATTTGTACTGTAAAATACAAAAAATAATGGTATTTCTATTTTTAATTGAATTTATTGGTTTTAGATTATTTATTTTCAAATTCAATAATGACAATTAAAGACATTGTTATTTTTAGTTCTATTTGCTACTACTTTTCAATAAACAATTTATTTTCTGATAAAATAATATATAGTCTGGCCAGCCAACGAACGCAGTAGCAATGTAGAGCGAACAAAAGTATGACAACACTAAGAATCAGTGAAAAAAGCCGCAATGATCATCAAATTTTATGTTTTTAATTTTAGGTGGTATTTCCGCCCCTTTCATTAGGTGACATTTACGGTGTGTAAAAAGGAGACGGATATATTTCGTCTGATATGTCATCAACTGCAACAGATAATCTGGTTGAGGCAATTGAGATATGGCTTAAAAATGAATTTAAATTTGATTGGGAAAGTTGCAGAAGTTCTATCTCACTCGCGCTTAAGATGAGAGAGTGAAATGCACTAAAAAGAAATTCAATGTGAATTTAAATGTTCGTCATGAAACATGACACATGAATGTATCTCATCACAAAGGGTTGCCACATGTACGTATTTTGAATTTGCCGCGCGTTTCTACTGACAGAAATGGTTTGCCAGACTATAATTGAAATACAGATACATAAGTACTTATAAATATTTATCTTATTTGGTTTCAATAAATAATAACAATAACAAACAATCTTTATTGCAACTTTAGGGTGTACAATGTACTCTGTTCTGTACATATGCTTTTTATCTATTTCATTTTTAATGTTCACTTATGGAACATTTTTACCTTGTATGCAACTTTTCCCTGTTTGGGGAACGTGCCCGGGAAAGTGGGGAATTCCCGGGAACGTCCCCGCGGGGCACGCTCCCAGGAACGAGACACGTTCCCCCGGCCCATCACTAGTCAGGACTTTGCCTTTTATATATATAGATATTATTCATAATATTGGGCCAAAACGGTTTCGCACGTAGTCGTGAATCTGTGCAACTGATTTGGACTCCCATTATATTCTGGTATAACATTAAGAGCTATCTTTAATTCGTTAATATTATTATTATCTTCTGCCATTATAAACAATCACAAAAAAAAATCGTACACTAAAAATATTACAAATCGCAAAAATTAGACAAAACTTGTACAATCAAACGATTTGATACACAGAAATGCAGATTTTATGAATTTCTGTAATGTACAAAAATATACTGGAAAATGGAAAGGACTCACAGTATGGCGACGGCAAACATCATTTTCGGCTCCGGAGATCCGGTGACTAGGCTTTTGAAGTGGAAAAGCTCTAGTTATCCTTTATAAGACTGCGCCACTTATAGTTATTTGTGTTTTAATGTGAATTTTCAATAAAACTTGATTGAAGGTTACACGTTTTTTAATTACTAAGAGTTACATAAATTGTCCCGACAATGGAGCGAGAGCGACCGAAGTTAGGTTCAAACTGCTTTGTCTTTTACTTAATGCTAGCACTTCACATTCGCCCACACACGCACATAACACGCGCACATAACAACCTAGTTCGATAAGTCTCCTATATGCTTTGATTGATAAATATAAAGGGAATAGATATGGTACCAGGCGCACGATCGTGTGCCGTCAAATATAGGTTCCGGCGCCTATATTGAATCAGTCGTGTCATGGCCGCCGAAGAGCGTGCTTTCAAGAATAACGACTAAAATACCCGTATGCTCAAAACATAAAAACAAAGCTCACGGAATAACTTTTAATTCGTAAGTACTGTTTTAAATACGCAAACATAATTTTTTATCAAAATTTATCAAAAACATTTTTGTTATTGAGTAAGCGAGATAGCTAAATAGGCAGTACCCACGCGTGAAACACGTATGTCATGACTCATGCCCCTTTGGGTCGCGTTAGCAAATAATATGCTGATAAAAATGCATTTTTATTTCATTCTGTTCTCCTAGTGCTCGAAACCGTTACCAAGCTAAACGTATGTACAAATTATTTATGTATATAATTGCTATGGTTATGTCATTTTTTTTATTTATACTTCTAAACTAGAGCCTGTTGCATGACAATTTGTGAATTGTAATATTTGCTGAATGTAGGGTTCCGCAGTTGCCGTCACAATACACCCAATCAAAATATATTTTTTATAGGATATTTTACGTCCTTTTACTATGAATATACAACTTTTTGAAATAACTCAAAAATCGCTCAAATAACTCAATAGTTTTTCAATATAGTTTTCGTTGAAAGTAATTATTAGGCCTCAAGCTCTTGAATTTTCCCATATTCAAAAGTTAGAAGGATTTTTGGAGCCATTATATGCGCGAAAGTTTCAATCGGGACGCGATGACCATTTTTTTAGATTGATTAAATCGCTGCCGTTCCTCAACCCATCAACGGAGAGGCAGCTGACCTTCACGAGGCTTCATTAAACATCATCCTTAAACACTTGACAAGTTATCGCCTGGGACGCGATGACCAACAAAATTTGTTCCTGGCTTACGGTCTATAGAGACTTTTTTAATTATTTTTTTAATTGAAATGAAACATCTGTAAATAAGAAAACATGCATACCTATAGTTTTCTAGTCTAGACATAAATTTCGATTTTACATGTCAAAATTGTCTTCGGTTGCCGCGATAGATATTCATGAAATAACACAACTAAAAACGGATTATATCGCGTTTACTGAGCTTAAATTACATCTCGACGTTTCGAACACTTTACAGCGTTCGTGGTCAACGAGTCGACTGAGGAAAAATATACAATTACCTCCGTTCAAAAACTATCACAATATGCAAACCTACCCACATATTAAATATTAAACAAATTTATATTTATATGAGTGAGTTTTGGGTGTTACCCGATTAATGTAAGCAATTATCTTTAATACCCGAATTACCCGATAATGAAAACGTTTCTAGAAAGTATATTACTTAAATTTCTAGCAGTTTTATTTGCTCTTGCTCATTTAGCCGTGAACACAGTGAATCCTCCTTTTTGTAAAGGGTCGGCAACGCGCATGTGACACCTCTGGAGTTGCAGGCGTCCATAGGCTACGGGTAGCTGCTTACCATCAGGCGGGCCGTATGCTTGTTTGCCACCGTCGTGGTATTAAAAAGTTTTATTTGCTAACGCTACCTACGAAATTAGGTCCTAGCGCTGATTCCCGAGACTTACAACTCGTTCAGGATAAGTAAATCTTTTTTACCATTATAACTATGCACAATCGGAGGTCACACCTTTACATTGTTTTTTATTGAGTCGTGCGCGAGGTAGGCGATGGAAATTAAAGTACTAGGACCACACGGATCATTCGCCGTTTCTGTGTAGTGCAATATAACCGTCGCTTACCATACACGTCTCTTTTGACAAACCATTATTGCATTAAAATGAGAAACCTCTAGATCCGTAACAACTACGCGAAATAGTAGATGCCTTTATAGTGGTTTTTTGAGACGATCGTTCGTTACCTACCTATTCCGTTGAACACTGGAATATTCGACTAGAGCACCAGAAGTTTAGAACTAGAGATTTATTCATATTTTAAAAATATAGTATGCTATTGACTCGACATTTAATTTTCTGTCTCGGTCCATCTTGCCCGCTTTCATATTGATGCGACAAGGACTTACTACGATTAATATCAATTCATTATTTTATTTTTTTCAAACCCAAATGACTCTTTTTACTTCTTATACGTCATTGTTAGAAATATGACGATCTACAACAATATATATATATATATATATATAAATTACACTAATACTAACTACCTAGCCCAGCCTACGGTGCTTAAACTATATGTACAAATGTCCCCTATGTCACTGCTATTTGGCAAGGTGCCCATAAGGCTGGCTGCGTTACCTCGCTGAATGGCAATGCCAATGCGCTGAGCGAGGAACGAGCCAGCCCTCTGGTCACCGGTGGAGCGAGTGAGCATATAGGACAGCTTTTTGAATAGATTAAGAGCCTCTGGCCCCCATGGCCCTAGTGTCTCCACGGCAAACGCCGCAAATACGTATCTCTCGCCTAGAGTTGCGTATTTGCGGCGCTTTGCGGCTTCGGCGGCCGCGGCTGCACTGCCAGCTTTCAACGATGTCGTGTTGAGGTGGGAAGGTGCTAAGGTATCCACGCATGTTGCGTCCCAGATTAAAGGTCTTCCCCGAAGCCACGGCACAAGGGTCAACCCGTCGGGCCTTTTGCCATCATCACGCGCCAGGCCATTAGGCTCCAGTGTGGCTGGCACGTTGACGCTGACTAGAGTCCGACGGATAATGTCGTTCAGACAGGCGTGGCGGAATAGGCGACCAGCGCTTCTTGGGCATGCGAGACCGTGGTGACCCAAGCGGTCTACTGTTGTACCACAGGAGCAGATGTGTGGCTCGACAAAGTTAGCGCCAAGTCGCAAACCTACCGCAAGGCGGAAACTATTAGGGTCCAGAAGGTTTCCGAAATTAGACGAAGGATATGCGTGCAGCCAGTAGCCTGATTCTTTCGCTGATATGGCTAGCAAGCGGGCTCTTTCTATTGCTGAAGGGCTAGTTTCCAGGAGGTGGTCATGTAATTGCCGGCACATAGGTTCGTCCCAAAGTTTTTGGGAATTTGGATTAGGAGGCAAGTCTTTTCCGGGGCAGGCCAACTTCCAAGCGTTCCTGGCCTGGGACAAGCACGCTACCTCACAATCACGAAGTGAGGGTTTTAAGATATTGCCTGTGAGAGGCAGCGTGCTATGTACCGATGACAGGAACGCCGGGAGGGCTACGCTGGAGATTTGCCTCAGTCCAAGACCACCAAACCTCACTGGTAGAGATGCTATTGAGAACATTCTTTTGTCAATTTTGATGTTAATTATTTTTCCAATTTGTGTCCAAAGGATGCAATCGATTTTTTCACAGAGATTTGGAAGTTTCTAGAAAGGGCTGCAGCGCATAGCGTACGTGAATTTTGGAACAAAGTGACAGTGTCGCAGGATAAATATGGCCATATGGGAGTTGATGTGTAGTAAGCGGTCTGAAGAAGTATGAAAATGGTCGATGTTTTTGTTTATAAATTGTGGAATAGCATCATCGAAAATAGGCGCACCTAGGAGGTGAAGGGAGACCTTATCTAGGATTTTGATTCCAGGGCAGATATTTTGGAAATTTCTTACTATATCGCCTTTATTGGCGTCTAGCGGATCTATATATAATTCACATTTGGTTGGGTTGAGTTGTAAGCCTATGGAGTCAAATTTGCAGCTGATGGTGATGAAGTCGTTTAGAACAGAAGTTGGTTCGCCTCCCAGTGTGCCGTCATCTAAATACCAAATATTGAGAAGTGAGGTAAGGTCTGAGATGTTCGGATGAATGGCAAGACTGAAGATCGCCGGTCCTAGAGGGTCGCCTTGTTGGCAGCCGGTCGATGACAGAATGGTGTAGCTCCTGTACTTGAGGTGAGTTGAGGAGCTGTAATATTGCCAGATGTAGGGGTAAATATTGGGGGTATTTTTTTTAACTTCTGTTAATAGAGCCTGTCTATGTACAGAATTGAAGGCATTTTTGACATCTAATTTTAACAAGATTGAATTTGGGGGTTTATTTAGGCAGGTGCGGCAAGCATGGACTGCTGCTTCGCAACCACCTTTGCTGCCGAAACCTAATTGGAAAGGTTTAAATTTGGTTTCAAGAACAGGTCGGATATATCTACAGCATACTTTGGAAGCCAGTAGTCTAAAGGTAGAGCCTATTGCAATTGGACGCACGCTGCCATCCTTTTTGGCAAGGGCACAAAGGTTGGCTCCGTAAAGGGTTTTGCAAACACTGTCGTGTACCTTCCCACTAAGCATTAGATTCACCAAACCAGTGAGGCTGGCGAGGAGGTCACCGTTATTGTTGCCAGCGAGCAGGTCCTTAATATGTTGAGGAGTGATCCCATCTAAACCGCCAGCTGAACCATTGTTGAACGCCATGATCGCTGCCAAAACGGAATCTTCAGATGCGAGGAATCCGGGTAGTGTTGTTTCTGGGGTTTCTGGGAGAACAGACATTAAGGGGGCCAGCGGGTGTTTGCTCTCAAGGGCAGTGAGGGTGTCGTGAGAATCAGGGGCCGCGGCATCGTTCGAGAAGAGTATACGGGCGGCACCGCGGAGATCGCCATCATTGACCTTAGATTCGATCTTTTTATAAAGATTGTAGTCTGTGGGCGATGTCGGATTAGCATGGTAAGATAGTGAATGTGGCTTCAAGCAGTTTTTTTTTATTTTCTTGGTTAATGTTTGGGAAGATGTTCGGTCAACGTGTAGGATACTGTAAGCAAAAGTCAGTAGTTTTTCCCAAGAAACTGGGTTATTGTTGTTGACGCATTCGTCGAGTCTTTTTGTGAGGGCTTGAGCGACGGCAGGTCTTGCTCCCCTTGGGATCCTTTTAATGACGGGGGTTGACTCTTTCAAGATGCTTAGCTTGTCGGATAAAGAGATGGGTTGATCGTTGGGTATGGTAGTGGGAGTGCTTGAGGATAATAGTTGTACAGGTTGACTGCCGGTGATGTTGTGGGTTTTACTTACGTGTATTTTCAAGCCTCTTCGTCCTTTACAGATTTTAGTAGTCGGGCAATAGGGACATTGGATAAAATCAACTAGTTTTGCATTCGCTTGAACAGATTGCATTCGGCTTGGTACCTAGTTACTATGTTGGAGAGGCAAATACGAACTTAAAATATAATGGCTAACAAACTTAAACTAAACACAAAATTATACGACTTAAAATACAGAAATATTAAAGTATTATACTCGTACACGTTATAAACAAAAGTCTGTCAAAATTGGTAGGGCTCTGTCCGGGTCTGCGCCGTCGCGGCGCACTGCAGATACGGGGCTTTTGGCCTCCTGCTTAAGGCGAACCTAAGCGAGGACGTCTGTTATTTCCGTGATTTCCGTGAAGGCTTTTGACTGGCAAAGTCAGAGCGAAATCCTTAAGGCAAGTATATTCCATTTTTTGACACTTGTGTCATAATATGTAAAAGATGGATATTTAGCTTTTTCATGGAGTGATTCGATAAATTACTGTTTCTTTTCGTCGAGGAAACTGCTTTTCAAATTGATTTGCAATAGATTTAAAGTTTTAAAGATGATTTCAGCCAAAGAAACACATTTTTTCTAATTAGGTTTATGTGTGCGTGACAGAGGTTGAACTGACAGCCTTGTCGATCTTGTCTACACTACTGTAAATTATATTAGTTGGTCTCTGTCACACTTTGTGCAATGCGGAAAATATGGAAGTCTCGCTTACACGCCCGTGTTAAGTATATTGGTGTATCTCTTTAACCCCTGATGCACATGTACATTATAGCATTTATAGCAGTGTGTAAGCATTTACAAGTGTGTGGGTACTGGAACACATTTCAGTTTTGTCAGCTATGAACGTCAGGTATCTTCCTCTTTTTACTTTAATCAAAGCCTATATGAGACATGGATATATATAATTAGACGCGTCTTTAATGGGGGAACACGAAATGCTGATGCTGCAATGCAAAAAAATGGTGGCGTATTTTATTATTGTTTTTGAAAAAAATTAATAACCCGGTTTCTAGTACGATAAGTCTCCTAGATTTCCTTTGTTCCTCGACGCAGGGGAAGGGTAGGGCTACACGATAATGCGGTGCTGTAAGCCCCCGTGTGTGGCCTTGTCAGTGGCAGCAGCATCAAAAGATTGTAGATGTATGAAAAAACAAAGCGCCTGATCTTTTAAAATATAAAATCATTTTAATAACGTAACATCTTGTTGCAGTTCAGGCGCTAAGTTTAGGTTACATAACATCTTGTTTTTGTTATAAAAAGATCAGGCGTTACGTTAATTATGGTTTTATAAAAAAAGAAGCTTCCCAGATAATGAATGCTCAAAATGCGGATAGACGCTCGTTCGATAAGTTATAGCCTGATGGGCTCTCTCATGCTCACTTCAACTATTTATTTATCTAGTCTAGTATAGTCGATAGCAGTTAGATCTCGAGAAAGTAGGAAATCTAGGTTCTTATTTATTTTGGCGTAACATTGTAATTTGGAGCAAACGATCGGTTCGCGACGCGTAAAATCGACTGCGTATGGCAGTGGATTGATCGCATCGCGAAATGATACGCAGTACTCGCTAATTGGACAGTAAGGCCGTGGCTGGTTGACGCCGGTTGCGGCCAAGTGCGTGTCGGACCACGCATAATGGCGGCTTCCGTACCTTCAACAGAATAAGGAAAAATAATAATCAAAAGGTTGTATTTATTTATTTATTTATTTAACCTTTATTGCACAAAAGAAAAACTTACAGTACAAAAGGCGGACTTAATGCTATGAGGCATTCTCTACCAGTCAACCTTAAGGCAAAGCAGAGAGATTGTGGGTGGTGCTACTAATAATAAATCAGTAAAAGACAAATACATAGATACACACATATGGATATACATACATATATAATTTACATATACTAAATACATAAATAAATAGAAGACAAAACATACAAAACAGAGAAACTAAGAGACTTTCATTCCGCTAGCAAAGAGCGTGCGTAAAGATTTTTTTAATGCAAACTTATTTGGGGAATTTCTGACATTAAAGCGAAGAGCGTTCCAAAGGCGCGCCACCCGCACTGTGAACGAGTTCGACATGAAGCCAGTTCGATGAATAGGGATGGACAGAGACAAATTGCCGGAAGAGCGAAGTTGACGGACGCGTGTAACGCCGTAATATTTAAAGAAAGACTTGAGGTAAGCAGGAGAGTGTGGATCGTTAAGTACAGATAAGAGAGTGCAAAGCATGCGGAGATTACGTCGTTGACGGATTGGAAGCCAGCCAAGCCGAGAGCGGAAGGAGGAGACGTGATCATATTTGCGAAGACAAAAGGTGAAGCGAATACAATTATTGAGAAGGCGATCTAATTTATTGAGAAGTTCTTCATTTAAGTCCGGATAGCACACATCACCGTAATCTATAATAGTTAGAATCAAAGTATTAATTAGTAAGATTTTAGTTTTAATGGGTAAGAAGTGTTTTAGCTTGTTAAGATAGTGAAGCGCATAGGCTCGCTTCACTATCTTAACAACTAACTTTCTAACTTTCCGGCTGACTTCAGTAACCTGTGCTCTCCAACTAAGTGTACTGTCCAAAAGAACACCCAGATCCTTAACGCTATGACCAAACTGTATGGGTGAACCGTTGAAAGTTACAGGCGCAATCGTGTCAAGTTGTCGGGAGCTACCAATAACGATAGCCTGGCACTTCGAAGGGTTAACAAAGAGACCGAACCTCTCAGACCACTGCTGAATATGTAATAGATCCCGGTTAAGTTTAATGATGCAACTGGGAAGGTCAGCCACGGCACACTGGTCGTAGAGTTGTAGGTCGTCGGCGTAAAGATGATAGGAACAGCGAAGGTCAGGTGTAATAAAATTAATAAAGGTTGAGAATAGAAGTGGAGATAAGATTCCTCCCTGAGGCACACCAGTAGCCAGGTCACACCAATCAGACAGAGAATGGTCAACACGGACTGCCTGCTGGCGGCCTCTGAGGTAGGCAGCAAACCAGTTAAGGGTTATATCCGAGACATTTAAGTGTTTGAGCAGGGCAAGAAGAATGTCATGGTCCACGGTATTAAATGCGTTGGAGAAGTCGATTAAAATTAGAACCGTTACCATTTGACCGTCCATGCCCCGCCTAATATCTTCTGTCACCTTAATAAGCGCTGTACTAGTGCTATGACTAGGTCGAAAACCTGATTGTAAGGGGCACAACAGACCATGCGAATAAACAAAATTAGAAAATTGCTTGTGCACCACCGCTTCAGCTATTTTCGAAAGGAAAGGTAGAATTGAGATGGGTCGAAAGTTACTGAGAGTGGTGGGATTATTCATTTTGGGAAGCGGAATCACAAATGCTTTACGCCAAAGAGAAGGGAATTCGCCATTAGCCAAAGAAGAGTTGATGATGTCAACTATTACAGGAAGTACGCAGTCGAGAACCGATACAATCATGTAACGGCTGACATCATCACAACCTACAGCTTTAGAATTGATGGCTTTAATAATGCCTTTTATATCAACACTAGAAACATGACAGAACGAGAAAGAATCAGTTATAGGAGAAAGCAATGAAGATATGTTAGAAAGAGTGGTGGCCTTAATTTGGGTGTCGACAGAAAGAGCAGAAGAAAAATGCCTGTTAAGATCATTCAGAGTGAAGGAATCGCCATTGAAATGATTAGCTGGTTTTCCCAGGCCGAACGACTTGAGAAACTTCCAAACATCAGCTATAGAGGAAGAAGAAACATGATGATGAATGTACCGTCGCTTTGCTGTACGTACCATCTGATTGCAGCGGTTACGAGCTGCTTTAAAAAGTCTCCAATTGTCATCGGTGCGATCGCGCTTAAACATTCTGAAGGCTCGGTTCCTTCTCCTCATAGCCATCCGGACGCCCTCTATAATCCAAGGAGCTGGTGGACGCCTGACTCGGACAGTGCGAACTGGTGCGTGTTTGTCGTATAGCCTTATAATGGCAGCATTAAAAAGGGAGACCTTGGTGTCAGTTGAAGTGGTTGAGAGCACAGGTGAGCAATCGATGGCAGCGGCATCTTTTAAGAGAGAATCAGGATCAACCTTAGCGAAACTACGCATAAAAATAAGGGAAGGTTTGCATTTAGGAGCCTTGATTTTGTAGGATGCATAAATTAGGTCATGATGCGAAAAACCTGGCGCCGGGACTTGACCATGCTTTACAACAAGACTAGGGGACGAAGTGAGGATGACATCAAGCCACGTGTCCGTAGAGGCGGAATGATGAGTCGGACCCAGTGGAAGTAAAGAAAGATTGACTGATTGTAGTAGTGACCTCAATCTACTAGAATGTGTTGTATCTTTGAAAAGGTCAGTGTTTAAATCACCCATGATCAGATGATGTGAGTAATCCGAACTCAGGGACTCAAGAATTTGCTCCAGATCGGAAAAGTAGTCGATAGAAGGGAGACTGTAAACTACACCCATAACGGCCTTAACCCCCTTAACATTCACCTCAAGAAATACCCATTCCGCTGAGCTAGAGTAAAGAGAACGAGTAGAATTCAATATTTTGTACGGAATGGTACTTCTGAGGTAAATTGCTACGCCACCACCTCCCTTGCCAGTTCGGTCATTCCTGATCAGCACATAACCAGGCAGGGCATATGATGTCGAGTTTAGGGTAGGTTCAACCAACTTTCCGAGACCAGGATCGCATGAACGAAGTCTGACTGGAAAGTATCGATAAGCTCGCTATAATGAGAGGAGATACTTTGGGCATTAATGTGGCATACGTTAAAGTTACAGGAGTTAAGAAATACGCGAGACACGAAAGTACCCAAAGTATGAGAAGTATCAAGTGAATTTATCGAATGAAACGTAGAACTGTCATTACTAGCAGAATAAAAAGTTTCGTCATCGGACATAAATAATAAATATAAGTAATATATAGATATAAATAAATACTTTTAATATATAGGTATACTTAAAAACAAAATAGGAGTTGCAAGATATAGCCTCACAAATCTCACAATCTTGCTTATCCCGCTGGCTGATTAGTGAGATAACAGAAATAGAGAAAAACATACAATGACAATCATAATTGAAGCTTAATGCTCCAAATAAATCCATGGCGTAATGTAACGTAAAATGATATAAAAATTAACAATAAAATTAAATGGTCGCAAGTCTAACAACAATGAAGAAAGTTTTAAGTTAACATTTATCATAAGCTATGTAATGACACTAATGACTTTAGTTTCAATAAATTATATATATTTAAAACTTTAAAAAGTTAAGAAAGTGTGGTGAACAGAACGCTTTTAACAATGACTCAAACACTTTCCACTCAGCTGACGTAACAAGTGTCATAATTTTTAAACGTCAATGTCAAACTTGTAATTAAACTTAGAAGTGTATGCCGAAAAAACAAGACAAATTTATAATGAAGCAATGTGGGTAAAAACACTAAAATAAGAGCGAACAGACTTTCGACTGCTTACTACCATGGCGAACTTTTAAAACAAGAGAGTATTGGATATAGCACAAACAAATTACGATATAACCAACAACCCATTATTTCCCATTACGCCGAGGTCTTGAACTCTCCACATCCAAGGTGCCTTGATCAGGTGTCGACGACGAAAGAGGTGGCTGGTCATCATTTCTAAGAGGGGACTTAAGGCGCTCAATATCCTCACTCGATTCAATGCGTTCACGCCTGGCCGAGGCCAGCTTTGCAAATATGTTGCCGTCGAGGGACCAGCAGCTTCGCATCCCAAACGCTTTACGAGCCTGCACAAACAGTGCTTGCCTCTGAGCTGTGAGGAACTCGGAAATAGCATAAGTCGTCCCCTTACACATGGTCTTCTTCCGCCACACTGATGATTTTAGTTGCATATCAGTGAATCGCACTAGAATAGGCCTATTGCGACCGTCAGACAGCTTGCCAAGTCTGTGACATGCCTTGAATGACGCAGCTGTGACGCCGGAGATGTGCAGTTGGTTAGTGATAATGCCAGTGATGCGCAAACTTACAGTTTCAGCCGGGTCCTCTGGAACACCATTAAAGAGGAGAAACTTTCGTCGGTGCCGCATCTCCATAATGTCTTGTGCCTGGCTGAGGACTTTAATTTGGTCACCGACAAGTTTGATCAAGCCCAAAGTTTGCTCCTTAAATATGGAAAATTCTTCGCTGAGACTAGATACTGTCACTTTCACCGCCGGAGACCTGTGTAGCTTGGCTTCGAACTCAGCCAGCATCTTCCGCACATTCTTCTCCAGGGACTTATGTGATTCAGCAATATCTGCGTAGCTAGCCATAGTTGTGATGCATTTTATAGGTTATGTGATTGACAGTTGAATAACCAGCAGGATTGCAAGTGATGTGAAGTAGATAATTAGCACATATACAATTCTACAAATAATACTGCAGTGAATTTATAAGCTAATTAGCACTAGTTAGTGGAAAGGGCTTCAAAATGTAAGCGTTTTAATATTTATTAATATAAATGATTCAGAAGTACTATGTTCCTTTTTTTATGTCTACCGCCCAAAAAAAAAAGCCTTTGTATCTGCCTTTGGAAGAGGGTTTTAGGAGATAACTCGAGCATGCTTTAACCGTTAATGTTTGAAACCATTTTTGTTGAAAGAATATGCAAAGATGTATGTTCCTTACATTTTTTCATATTTTTGGAACTCTAGTTCAAACGAAGCTCTGTGCAGTCAGTTCGTATTGCACAGGGCGGCTCCTCATCACTTCGGGAGTCTAAATACCGCGAGCCATCCGGTTGCCTCGCGGTCACTGAAACTAAAACTACGCGTCATTGCTCTGAATATATGTCACTGCGTGAGTTGCTCAGCATGAAGATATCGATTGTATTTAATAAGTACCTATAAACGATGTGTTACTTTTCTATATAATGTTTGGTACTGTGTGTATATGGTATGGACAGATCTTTATAAAAAAATTACAAAAAAACTTAACAACCTACTAGGATCACATAAATCGTAGCAGGTCGCCCAAGACATAATGAATGAATGAACTTAGTTTACCGATAAAGCAAGTTGCAAGCTTAGTCGGTCGGAGCAATCCTTAACAGTACCAGGGTCACATAAGACGTTAGTAGTAGATGTGTAGTAGGATCGCCACAGTGAGCTAGCAGGATTGACCCGCCCGGCTAGGTTCGCAAATGTGATGAATACAGTACAGACTAGGGTCGCATGGCACAATAAGAGTTAGTCATTTATTGGAACGAAGTTTCTTATCGGACGATTCGCGGTTGGGCGGCTAGGCGAAAAAAGTCACGTGACCGTCACCTAAACGCGACACAAAGCCATACGAACCCCTTTATAGAGTAAAGACTTTGCTTATCTTTAGTCGATAGCACGCTATTAGTTAGATCTCAAGAAAGTAGGAAATCTCGGTTCCTATTTATTTTTGGCGTAACGTTGTAATTTGGAGCAAACGATCGGTTCGCGACGCGTAAAATCGACTGAGGTTGGCAGTGGATTTGATCGCATCGCGAAATGATACGTAGTAGTGCTAATTGAACAGTAAGGCCGTGGCTGGTTGACGCAAGAGCGTGTCGGACTACGCGTAATGGCGGGTTCCGTACCTTCAACAGATTAAGGAAAAATAATCAAAAGGTTGTATCTGCCTTTGGAGGAGGGTTTTAGGAGATAACTCGAGCATGATTTAACCGTTAATGTTCAAAACCATTTTCGAAAGAATATGCAAAGATTCCTTAATTTTTTTTTCATATTTTTGGAACTCTGGTTCAAAAGTTACAGCCCCCCCCCCCTATATAATGTTTTAGACGGAATGATTATTTCTGAAAATATTTACTTCATTATAAAATATGTTTAAAAAAGCTCAATGATATTTCTGAAGACCTATCGATTGATGTGCAACATGTTGATTTTTGGTAAAAAAAATGTTTTTGGCAATTAGTTACATGCATAAGTACATGGACTTAAATATTTTTTCAGCAATTTTAGTACAATACTAAGTATGGCATACAAACTACAACTAATGTTCAAATTTTATTAAGATACGTTTAGCAGTTTCCGAGTAAAATGGCTGAATAAATAATTGTAATAGTTCTGATGTGTTAAATTTTTAATTAATTAATATAAATTGTCATGTTTGCGTACGATAGCGCAATAAATGAATATTGTATTTTATCTACACTCGCATTGTAAGTCCTCTAAAACGTGTTCAAAAACGGTAGGCAATGGCTAGCATTACCACAACCGATGTTACTATGATAAGCTTTTTATCTGTGACAGTAACGTAATTTTAACTTTACATGCTCAAACATTGATGTGTTATGAGTTTTAATAACATATGTACACCTGCACGCGCCCGCGCGGCCGCCGACACGCTCCCCCCCGACCGCCGGCACTCTCCCTCCCGACCGCCGGCACAAGCGAGTTGGACATGGCGGTGCAATGGCGGCCATTCTATGGTTTCCGAACACGGCAATGAGTATAAATAATATGAGTGTAGATAAAAATTAAAAAATTAAAAAATTGCGATACATAAATAAATCAGCTCGTTTTATACAATAGCCATTTACTTACTTGTTAGGAAGAGGCGGTCTGTTGCTTTTTGTGGTTCTTGGAAAATCTCAGGGTGCGTTAAGTATTTTATCTACACCAATATCATAAATCCTCTATTCCGCGTTCGGAAACCGTATGTAATTACCACCATTATTGCAACCAGTAACGTAACATCTCTGACAGTGTGGTAAAAACGTATGAAAATTCATTACCTACGGTAACGTAACCAACATCCGCGCTCTCCCCAAGCGCCGGCACGCGCCCGCGCGACCGCCGAAACAATCGAGTTGGTCATGGCGGTGCAATGGCGGTCATTCTACTGGTTTCCGAACACATCATTTAGGATTTATAATATGTGTGTAGATAAAGCAGTGTATGCCACTGTACGTAATTAGGCCGTAAACACTCGTGTGATCTTATTATGAAACTCGCCTGCGGCTCGTTTCATAAAACCACCCTGGTATTTTAAGGACCCTTATTACGTAACAGTTACATAAACTACTATTAACTATTACTTGAATTTATCACTTGTTGAATACAAAACTGATTTGAGATCGCAAGATCGAGCTTCTCGCAAGTTATTAACCGACTTCAATTTCATAGAAGGAGGAGGTTCTGTATTCGGTTTGGGCTTTTTTTTTATGTATGTTCACCGATTACTCCGAGACGCGTGATCCGATTTAAATAATTCTTTTTTTGTTTGAAAGGGTCTACTTCCAAGGTGGTTCCATATTAATCTGGTGCTGTTCTGATGATGGGATCTATGAGGAATTGAGTAAACTCCTCAATTTTTAAAGGCATACGTATGGTGATTTGGGTGTTTTCTTAAGCAACTCGAGGATTTTCTCTCGAAAACCACCAATTTGATGAAGTGGACCTCTTGATGATGGTTGTTTTGATGATAATGATGATGATTTTTTTTTATGTAGGATGTTGAGCGATTACTCCGAGACCCGTGGTCCAATTTGAGGAATTCTTCTTTTGTTTGAAAGTAACTACCTTTAAGATGGCTCCACATTAATCTGGTGCTGTTCTGATGATGGGATCCATGAGGAATTGAGGGAACTCCTCAATTTTTAAAGGCACATGTATGGTGATTAAGGTGTTTTCTTAAGCAACGCGAGGATTTTCTCTCGAAATCCACCAACTTGATGAAGTGAACCTCATGATGATGGTTGTTTTGATGATAATGATCAGGATTTTTTTAAATGTAGGATGTTCAGCGATAACTCCGAGACCCGTATGGTCCGATTTCAGGAGAATTCCGGAAATCGGACAAAAAAAGTTTTTTTTTTCCACATTAATCTGGTGCTGTTCTGATGATGGGATCCATGAGAAATTGAGAGAACTCCTCAATTTTTAATAGCACATGTATGATGGTTTAGTTGTTTTTTTAAACAACTCAAGCATTTCCTCTCCAAAACCACTAATTTGATGGAGTGGACCTAATGATGAAGACCACATATGATATGTGGAACTTTCCTTACAGTGAGTACGTAACATGAACTTTTTCTTATATATCTTCACCGATTATTGCGATATCCGTTGTCCGATTATGATAATTTTATAACCACTAAAAATGGAAAATTAAAAACTTTTTACAAAAAAAAGATAAACCGACTTCAAAAAGGATAAAATAAACTATTATATTATTTATATGCGTTACAAACTGATATGTTTGAAGTCGGTGCCAAGCCAAAAAGTTACAATCCGGCAAATCAGCATCAAGTCTGAAAATCACATAACATTATGATTCCTACTTATATCGCAAAGGCGAATGTGAATCTATCTGTTACATTTTCACGTCTAAACTACTAATCCAATTTTGATGAAAAGAGCTACCCATGTATATATACTCTGATACACGTCTACTTTGTCAATAATCAGAAAAAGGCGGCAAAATATATAAACACGTATTCCTTCCATAGAAAATTTAAAAATATCGCGCCTTTTTCTACTGAAAAGGTGGGCCCCACATACCCCGTGTCTCTGAGTATAGAAATATCAATCTTGCCATTGAATTCCTTTACACTTCGATATTACACCTTAGATGAAGTAGGATAAATCATTCAAACCGAAGCACGCCGGGCTCCGTGCGAGATATGGTTAGTCCGAAAACTAGTAAGAAAGTTTATTAACAAACATCATAGGACGCGTGATTATACTTTCTCTCTGTACTTGAATGAAAACCTACGTGCAGTCAATACCGTATTAGAATAGTTCTATAATATGAAGAACAGTTCACTGAACACATACGCCTCGTTCGTATTAACTGTTTTGTGATTTTCAGACTTGAAGCTGATTTGCCGGTATTGTAACTTTTTGGCTTGGCACCGACTTCAAACATATCAGTTTGTAACGCATATAAATAATATAATAGTTTATTTTATCCTTTTTGAAGTCGGTTTATCTTTTTTTTGTAAAAAGTTTTTATTTTATTTACAATATTTACTCAAAACCATGCAACGTCGCGATAACACCATAAGTTCAGAGAACATTTCCCTCGATCAGCCAAATCATGGGTCACAAACTATGACGTATCTATACATTCTATACATATAATAAAACTGAAGAGGGTCGAAAGTCTGTACATGGAAGATAATCGAAAAAAAGTTGGCTGGGGATACTTAGAATCGATAACAGAACACGTTCCAACAATTTTTAGAATTTTTGTCTGTTTGTCTGTTTATCTGTTTGTCTGTTTATTTGACCGCGCATCACGTGAAAACGGCTGAACGGATTTTGATGAAATTTTGTATAAAGATAGTTTGAGTCCCGGGAAAGGATAATATATAGTTTTAATTCCGAAAATCAACCTTCGTGGGGGTGAAAATGGGGTTGAAAGTTTGTATGGAATTTTTTTTACCGCTGAAACGATTTAGATAGAAATGAGTATGGAGATAATTTGAGTCTCGAAAAACGTCATAGGATAGTTTTCAAACCCTTGTGGGGGTGAAAAGGGGGGTGGAAGTTGGTATGAGGAATTTTTTACCGCTGAACTGATTTAGATAAAAATTGGTATAGAGATAGTATAGGTCTCGAGAAAGGACAAAAGATAGTTTCATCTTCAAAAAAGCCCCCCTCCCCCATCTTACTTTAGAACCGTAGGTCCAAAAAAATAGAAAAAAATAATGGAAGTGAAGCCTGAAAGGTACTTTCAATAAAAACTATCTATACATATAATAAAGCTGAAGAGGGTCGGAAGCCTGTTCATGGAATATATTCGAAAAAAAGTTGGCTTAGAATTGATAACAGAACACGTTCCAACAATTTTTGTCTGTTTATTTGACCGCGCGTCACGTGAAAACGGCTGGACGGATTTTGATGAAATTTTGTAATATATAGATTTAATCCAGAAAATTAACCCTGGTGGGGGTGAAAATGGGGTTGAAAGTTTCTATGGAGAATTTTTAAGCGCTGAAACGATTTAGATAGAAATGAGTATGGAGATAACTTGAGTCTCGAGAAACCCCTTTTTCACCCATTTCAAAAATTTCAAAAAATTTTAAAATTTCAAAAAAATTTAAAATTTCAAAAATTTCAAAAAATAATACAAAAAAATTTTACCACAAAATTTACGAAAAATGAAATAAAATAACATAACTTCGTTCCAATCGAGTGTTCCACACTCACATATTTAATTTTTCTCTGACGTTCATTAGTGCATTGTAATGTGCTTACATTGAAGAATAAATATCTTGATCTACACCAATATCATAAATCCTCTATTCCGCGTTCGGAACCGTATGTAATTACCATCATAATTGCAACCAGTAACGTAACATAAATGTATTATCTGTGACAGTGTGGTAAAACCGTATGAAAATTCATGACCTACGTAATGAAAATCCGCCCCCCCGACCACCAGCTCGCCGCCCCCCCTCCCCGACCGCCAGCGCAATAAGGTTGGTCATGGCGGTGTAATGGCGGTCATTCTAATGGTTTCAATGGATTTTTAATATGTGTGTAGGTAAAGCAGTGTATACTTCTGTACATAATTAGGCCTTATTACGTAACAGTTACATAAACTACTATTTATCTCTTTTTAGGGTTCTATAGTCAACTAGGAACCCTTATAGTTTCGCCATGTCCGTCCGTCTGTCCGCAGTCTAGCGGTCTAGCTCAGTTACCGTTCGCTCTAGAAAGCTGAAATTTGGTGAGGCCTGATAAGAACAATCAATAAAAACTGTATTGAATAAAATCGGTTCAGCCGTTTTTGAATTATCAGTCACAAACGCATAGTGAAAGGAAGTGCCGGATAGTAAAATGACGTCAGCACCGCCAGATATCCCTTAATAAACGACATTTTGAACGGATGTTTTGTAACAGGGCGGCATCTACGAAACTCTACACTGAGCATCGCCCGACATGCTCTTGGCCGGTTTTTTTGCATTGTTATCCCGGAAATTCCAATTCAAGAAAATCTCCAGCCAGGTTATACGTAGCCTATAAAAATTCAACGTCTAAAAGGGGGGGGGGTAGCCACTACACTCGATTGAGGTAAATTTGCATAGGTCATGGACCCCCCCCCCCCTCCAAGTGCACCTCAAATAGAAAAAAAAACATTTCTGCATTTGTGACCCCCGCCCCCCACCCCAATTTCAACCGCGCCTGTTCTTACCTTTCATGCTTAGACTGATGTCACGGGAGGATCGATTTGGATGATATTTGCCGTGGACATGAACATATAAATACAAAAGTGGTCCTGTATTGTCCGATATACACCTACTACTCTATGTCGTTTAAGTAATGCCAAAAAAAAGTATGATGAAAAAAGTATTCATTTTGAGTGTAGTTTCATTTAGTGGTAATTGTAAAATATTTTATTAGGACTACTGTCCTCTATATCCATCTGTCAACTTTGCTTCAAGTTCCGCCTCCAGGGTAGCGGGAGAGAAATTAGGGGTGAATTAGCCGCTTACTGACACAGACCGAATTCCACGCGGGCGGAGCCGCGGGCACAGCTAGTAATAAATATAGACCGGACCGGTTTGTGCAGTATCTCAAATATTTCAATACGCTGGAAGCTATTTTAACAGCGGTATCACGGGGCATTGGAGGGTAAGCTAATTACGTCTTCACCTCTCGCTGGCCTGGGCGCTACTAATGGACCGGTCCGGCATAATGTAGGGGGCGGTGTCTCACTCGCACTCGTTACAAAATTGTCACGTTTGACGCATATTGTCATTTTAATTGTCCTATGACGTCATTACGTCCTTAATCAAAGCGAGAGACAGTCCCCTAGATAACCCTCTCTTTCGGCCTCACTTAGTGACCGAAGAGTATACTCCAGATTATAATGATAACTTCATGTCTGATCCATGTACTGGCAGTCAAACCTTACGGAGTGCTGTCCATCATTTTCATGTTGTATGTATATATTAGGTTATCTAGACACACGGCAGTGTGTCCGCCAAGTTCGAGCAAAAAAAAGCGACACACCGGCCGTGGGTTATATTACACGAACCATTTCGGGCCAATTTCGACCACCCTATAACTCAAAACATATTTTATCTACGCATTTGAAATTTCGAGTGTCTGTTGACATCCCCTTAATTGTCTAGAATACAAAATTTCATTATTCTACCTATAGCAGTTCTTGAGGGTTGTCTATTGTTTGCCCGAAAATTATATAAATAATAATCATATGCCCGAATTTTATTTGCCCGAATTTCATTTTCCCCAATTGGTTTGTTTACCATAAAAATGATGTGACATACTCTTTGTTTACCCGATTATTGGATTTCAGAACGTACGAGTGCCATACGTATTGTTGTCCATATTATTAATTGTAATAATACTATTTAATAGAGTATTTAAACGCCATACTAAGTAATGGTTTTCCGAATCCATGCATACAAACAATGCATTTGCTCACTATATTCCTGTAGGCGCTCTAAAATATTTACAAACTAACCTAACCTACTTTCTGGTAGCCGTTCGCTTTTTGGGGGATCACAGTTCTAACCTAACCTAACCGACTTTCTGGTAGTCGTTTTATTTTGAAGGAGATCACAGTTCTAACCTAACATAACCTACTTTCTGGTAGCCGTTCGCTTTTAGGGGGATCACAGTTCTAACCTAACCTAACCTACGTTCTGGTAGCAGTTCGCTTTTTGGGGGATCACAGATCTAACCTAACCTAACCTAACCTACTTTCTGGTAGCCGTTCGCTTTTTGGGGGATCACAGTTCTAACCTAACCTAACCTACGTTCTGGTAGCAGTTCGCTTTTTGGGGGATCACAGATCTAACCTAACCTAACCTACTTTCTGGTAGCCGTTTTATTTAGTAGGAGATCACAGTTCTAACCTAACCTAACCTACATTCTGGTAGCCGTTCGCTTTTTGGGGATCACAGTTCTAACATAACCTAACCTACTTTTTGGTATCCGTTTTATTTTGAAGGAGATCACAGTTCTAACCTAACCTAACCTACTTTCTGGTAGCCGTTCGCTTTTTGGGGATCACAGTTCTAACCTAACCTAACCTACTTTCTGGGAAGCAATTTGGATGACAAATGATATTATGGCTAGTGATAATTATGGCTTACAAAGATCATGACAAATGATATTATTGAAATTGATTTTATGGGAAACAAAGTTTCTGGCACGTGACTAATATAGTAAACAATAAGTATGGCATATGTTATCATGGGAAACAATATAATGGCTGTTGACTATTATGGGAAATGAAATTCTGGCAAGTGAGTCTATACCGTCGAGGATACTTATGTTAATCTAAGAATAAAATAATTATCATTCAATGTCGTAGTTTTATTTTATAACCTTTTCCTTATCCCGACTTTCTCGTCGATCAGCGACAATATTTTTTCGAATTCCGTAGATTCATTTCCAATGTGCTCGATAGTCGTGTGAGGCACGAAATCTGTGAATTTTTTTACATTAATATATAAATCATAGGCAAGCACGCTTTCAAATATTGTCCTTGTCAGATTCAAGTTTTAAATGCATGATTTTTCAGTTTTCCCATTACATTTCGCAATATTTTTACCACCATCCTTATCTAGAAATTATGACGATTCTTTAAAGGTAAGAACCATTCCTAAACGGCCCTAAATAATCTGGGCCAGATCACCTAACAAAAATTGACGATCTCCTTTAAGTTAATAATAAAACCATCCCATCCCACTAATATTATAAGTGAGAAAATCTACGAGGTAGTTGAGAGAGGCAATATGGAGCACTTATATTCAATAGTTGGAAGATGTATATATACCAATGATGTTAAAAACTTCGCAATCTTCGATGTACGTCTTTTCAGGTTTGTGTGAAATATATTGGCTTAAAATATTTGTAACACGCATAACTAATTGACTTTTTTCCTTAAAAGCAATAAAACATTAGATTGAATTGAATTTAAAAAGATATAACAATATGCGAGCTTCTAAATACCATTGACTAATGGCGTGGTGCTTTAAGAGCCATCTGTTAATCAGAATGTGAAATTACTCAAAAGTATGTAACGAGTGAGTAATCACACAAAAACGGCTGTCCGGATTGGAATGAAATTTAGCACACGGATTGTTTAAAGGATTACCATTTATCTTTGATACTTTATAAAAGGAGAGAATAATCTTTTTTTTTCTGTTAGTTTTCTCTATTGATTGCATTAGGAATTACCAGGAACCATATTTTTCTATAGCCCTAAAGCCATCAAAGTTTTGAGTTCTTGAATACAAATTTAGTATAGATGGCTCTATTAATACTTAACCCATCAAAAACATAAATGTGAAAGACTGCCAAGTTCGATACTATGGGAATGCTTCGCCTATAAAAGAAGTGAGATCTGAATAAGTACCAAGTTCCATAAAGATACCTCAAATCATAAATAGTTATAGGAATGCACACTTGATTTCCAGCAGTTTTTAAGGTACATTTTGAATAAGTATCACGTTACATAGAAATACCTAAAATAGTAATGGTCAGAGAAACGCACACCGGTTTTTTTAGCAGTTTCCTGATAACATTTATTATTTTCAGTACTTTTTAATGATGTTACTTGGCAAGTTTTCACACACCACACACCTTTTCAATGCAATGAATCGACACCTTTGGACTGCAATGTGTCAAGTATATAATTTTCTATTAAAACTTGCCAAGTTACATCATTAAAAAGTACTGAAAACAACACTTGTTCAAAAATGACTTAAATAAACTATTAACTTCCAAGTGCTACTATTCCCTGTCACAATTTTTTAATGATAATTTGATATAAGTAGATTAAGCCTGTAATGACTAATGATAATAAATGTATGTAACAATTATGCCTTTAAAAAAAATCACAAATATACTCATGACATGACATTTAATTTTCGTAATTTAATATTAATATAAACATATGTATTTACTTAAAAAACGATTCTTGTAATTTAATTAATTTTTAATTTCAAACTCGGCATGTTTAGTTGTAAATTGGTATATTTATATACCTACTTAACTACCTAGTTTTAAGTTTGAATTTGTATGCCAATCGGCGAAACATAGTGTTCTCTTATATTTTGTACCACCACTATAACAGTCCTATTATCTATGTTTACGAATAAATGAATTGAATTG
Organism: Pammene aurita; assembly: GCA_947086415.1. Lineage (NCBI taxonomy): Eukaryota > Metazoa > Arthropoda > Insecta > Lepidoptera > Tortricidae > Pammene > Pammene aurita. The sequence continues at coordinate 17,908,624 of OX352301.1, read as the reverse complement.
AATTGAATTGAATTGGTATCAATAGAGGGCTCTATTATTATAACATCAAAATTAATTAAATTTCTAAATTTATTATCAATATCTGTGCTACATCATTTGAATCCATTAAAGTTGTAAACTGTCTTCGTTTATAATATTAGTGCGATATCTAGACACACGGCAGTGTGTCCGCCAAGTTCGAGCAAAAAAAAGCGACACACCGGCCGTGGGTTATATTACACGAACCATTTCGGGCCAATTTCGACCACCCTATAACTCAAAACATATTTTATCTACGCATATGAAATTTCGAGTGTCTGTTGACATCCCCTTAATTGTCTAGAATACAAAATTTCATTATTCTACCTATAGCAGTTCTTAAGATATTGACGTCAGAAAATCGCTTTTTTTACTATACACTCACTGACTCATCAAAAACCTAGACCACTTCCAATGGTCGTACTGACTTGAAATTTGGCATGGAGATAGGTCTTAAGGTGTCAGTTCAGTTTTAAAAATAGCGAAGGTGTAACTGGGTCTATCTTCCAATGGTCGTACCGACCTGAAATTTGGCTCGAAGGTTTGTCTTTAGGTCGAAATAAAGTAAAAATCTGAAAACGGCCAAGTGTGAGTCAGTTTCGAAAACAACGAATGTGTAATTTTGTTCTACTATAAGTAGGTATGGAGTGGAAATGAGATAAGACTTATTTAAATTTAGATACATACCAATTTAAGACAATACATGTTTGTCTTAAAGACAAGAACAATAAAATTGTTCACCACTCTGTGTGTGTCTGTTGCGGGAACCGAACCCACGATTTACGAAGTGCAAAGCAGGTCACTAGGTACACTAGGTGCGCTAAATCAGTCAAACAAAAATGAAAAGACTATTTTTTCTCGCATAGTCTAAATAATTTCTAATTTTACAACTAATAAAATCGCAGATTCAACAACATCGAAATCATATATACTCTAAGATGGAATTATATATACTACTACCCATCTCACCCTCCGATAAGCCACGGGATGAGATGGGATGGTGCACTTCTAGGGCTACATACTTCTATCCTAGAGTGGTAGAAAAGGGGTTGGTAGTTTGTATGGCGAAATATTAACCGCTGAACCGACGACGATGAAATTTCGTAAATGAATTTAATATTAGTATTTAATATTATAAATGCGAAAGTCTGTCTGTCTGTTAGCTTTCATGCTTAAGCTGCTGAACCGGTTTAGATAAATCTTGGTATAGATATGGTTTAAATCCCGGGAAATATCATAGGGTAGTTTTCATCCCGAAATTCGACCCTAAAGGGGGTGAAATGGGGGTTGGAAGTTGTATGGGAATTTTTTTAACAGCTGAACCGCTTTAGATTAAACTTGGTATACCTACAGATAGTTTGAGTATCGGAAAAGGATTAGGATAGTTTTAATCAACACTTCAAGGGGTGAAACGGGGGTCGAAAGTTTGTATGGGGAATTTTTAAACGTTGAACCGATTTAGATGAAACTTGGTATAGTTTAAGTCCCGGGAAGGAACATAAAATAGTTTTTAACGTGAAAATCAATCCTTAAGGTTAAGGGGTAAAATGGGGGTTGGAGGTTTGAATGGGTAATTTTTAACCACTGAACCGATTTAGATGAAACTTAGTATAGAGATAGTTTGAGTATCGGGAAAGGATAAAGGTAGTTCTTCTTCGTAATATCAACACTTAAGTAAGTAAATAGGTGAAATAGGGGTTGAAAGTTTGTATGAGGAAAACGTGGTAAAGAGATAGTTTGAGTCCTGGGAAACGACATAGGACAGTTTTTATCCCGAAAATAAATCCCTATGAGGGTAAAGTGGGGGTTAGAGGTCTGTATGGAGAATTTTTACCGCGAACTGATTTAGATACAATTTGTTGTGGATATAGTTTGAGTCCCGGCAAACAATAAAGGACAGTTTTTGTCCCGAAAAACAATCCTAGAGGGGTAGAAAAGGGGTTGGTAGTTTGCATGGCGAATTATTAACCGCTGAACCTATTTATATGATTGGTATTGAGACAGTTTGAGTACCTGGGAAGGATATATAATAGTTGTTATCCCAGAACTTATTCCTTAAGCGGGTAAAAAGGAGGGTGGATTACTAATTCCACGCAGACGAAGTCGCAGGGTAAAGCTACTATTCAAGAGTAGAAATCTGCATTTATCATAATCTCTTTTAGTAGAAAGTGGTTGCTGGCGTATTACATTCAACAATGATTACAATCATTTCTTGAAAAAAATAAGGGAACCGCCTTCACCAAAACGTGGTATACTGAAACCTCCAGAATGTAAAAAACACTTTTCCGAAAACCGCATCTAAATCGGTTCAGCCAAATGCGAAATAAAAGCGGACAAGCGGAGGAACATACGGGTCAAACTGAGAACCTTCTTTTTTAGTACTTTTAGTACGCAGGCGAAGCCGCGGGCAAAAGCTAGTTTTTCTATAAAATGTGTCATTGAATGCTGTGCCGTTGAGCTAGTACGTCATCGAATTATTATTATATGTCTATACAGAACACCAAACTCAAATTTGACACTGTTTTTTGATAAAATTGAAGCTTTGCTATCTAGTGTTTGTGATAGTATTGAAAAACGAATTGTTTTGTGCGGTGATTTTAATATTAATATTTTAAACAGAAAAAAAAATACCCTTGAATTCGAATACCTACTCCTTAGTCATAATTTAGATTTAGAAATTAGAGAACCAACCCGAATGAGTACTAGCACGTGCATTGACAACTTTGCCCATAATATAAAAGGTTGTAAAGGCGAAGTCATAGAGTTGGGCCTGTCTGACCACACGGCTCAAATATTAAAATGCCCGGTAAAAAAGAGCTGCATCCTAAATCACTGGCAAATCAAGAGACGAGACATAAGTCTTGAAAATCTATTGCGATTCGAGGAATGTCTGAACTCCTTGTCGTTTTCGGATGTCTTTAGCTGTACTGATCCGAATTTGGCATACAATAATTTTCTGGATATCTTTCAACTGTTTTATTATTTGTGTTTTCCGTATAAAACCATTAAAATCAGAAGTAATAAAAAACAAAAATGGGTTTCCAAGGGAATCAAATTATGTAGTAGAAAAAGAAGGGCACTACTTTGGAAGTACAGATCACAATCTAACACTTTAAATAAAAATATCTTCAAAGCTTACAATACTAAATTTAAGAAGATTATTAGACTTACCCAACGGTCACAGAATGCCCAATTCATAAAAACTGCCAGTAATAAGTCAAAAGCGACGTGGAACGTCATTAAATCTACCAAAGAAAATTTTCCCCGAGAACCGATTTTAAAAGGAATACCCATCGAGCTCATAACTTAGTTATAGTATCTCGCAACACCGCATTGAAGCGAAAAAGCATGTTCTGCTTAGCTGTTAAGATTTTTTATAAAATACCACTTCCAATTAACTTCCAAGTGCTACTATTCCCTGTCACAATTTTTTAATGATAATTTGATATAAGTAGATTAAGCCTGTAATGACTAATGATAATAAATGTATGTAACAATTATGCCTTTAAAAAAAATCACAAATATACTCGACATGACATTTAATTTTCGTAATTTAATATTAATATAAACATTGTATTTACTTAAAAAACGATACTTGTAATTTAATTAATTTTTAATTTCTAACTCGGCATGTTTAGTTGTAAATTGGTATATTTATATACCAAGTCACTGTTGAAGGTTTCAGTCTTAAAGCTAAGGGTATTTTATTAAAAATCTGAACAGCTAAGCAGAACATGCTTTTTCGCTTCAATGCGGTGTTGCGAGATACTATAACTAAGTTATGAGCTCGATGGGTATTCATTTTAAACACTTGAGACACTTGTTTAAATAAACTAAGATTTGTTTTTACAAATACAGCTATTTCAAAAATGAAAAGTGATGGCAGAGGTAATATATTAAGTTTTTTTAAATATGGGACACAGCTATCATCCAGGCCGCACATGGCTCTTACGCATCGTTTTTGTGCCTTGAAAACCATTTCCCTGTTGGTCGAGTTTCCCCAATAAAGAAGACCATAGCGTAAGGTTGATCCGACATAGCCATGGTAGGCTGTCATTACTGCTTCAATGTTTACTAGCTTAGAGAGTCTGAAAAGCGCGTATGAATATCGACTGAGCCTTGCACAAATTTCCTCTATGTGTGGTTTCCAGGACAGCTTCTCATCAATATTTATTCCTAAAAATTTTGTTACATTTACCGATTCTATAACATGTCCTTGGTAATTGCAATTTATGGGCAACATGGGTCTGTATTGTCGAAAATGCATTATTATAGTTTTATTAACATTTATCAAAAGATTACTAGCACTAAGCCATTGTATTATATTATTAACAGTATCATTAATTTCCATTTCATAATTATTAACTTCATTGCATTCAATTATAACTGTTCTATCATCCGCAAACAGCACCATGGGATATTTGATATGTTTCGGAAGGTCGTTGATGTAGAGTAGAAATAGCAGTGCGCCCAATACGCTACCTTGGGGCACACCGTACTTCAGTATACGCACATCAGATTTGTAGGACCTCTCCTCTTTTTTGTTCAGGCATATTTGAGTTAGTTCCGTAGTTTGTTCTGGAACTGGAACATCTTCCACACTGATAACAAACCATTCACCAGCTCTTGAACTAGATGGTGAATATGAATGTGGACTGTTGTATAAATCAATTTTTAATTCAATACCTAATGTAGACTATAGAAATAATAAGTTACATTATGGAAAAAACAAAGTAATTCAAATTCCTGAAGGATCATACGAACTTCAAGATATTGATGATTACCTTAAAGAACACCTTCAAGGATGTACGTTTACACTAACTTGTAATAATAATACCTTAAAAACATCTATTTTGTGCTCTCAAAACATTTATTTTGATAAAGAGAGATCTATTGGTAGGTTACTCGGTTTCGGTGCAGAATCTATTCAAGCAAATATATTAACAGAATCTCCTTATCCTGTTTCCATTCTGTCTACAACTATAGTCCGCATTGAATGTGACATAGTGTGCGGTTCATTTGTTAATGGAAAACCTAGTCATATAATTCACGAATTTGTGCCTAATGTACCTCCTGGTTATCGGATTATAGAAACACCAAAAAACGTTATCTATTTCCCTGTTACTCAAAACAGTTTAAGTTCAATTACAATAAAAATACTAGACGTTAACAATAATTTGGTTAATTTACGAGGCGAAGAGATTCAGATATATTTACACCTTAGAAAAAAATGATAGACTTCAATAAAACTTCAGTCCCGCTTAAAAACAGTACTAGTACTCATCAAGCAATCAAGAAAAGAAGACCTAAAGTGCAACTTACAAAACAAAACAAACAGTTTCTCAAAAGCATAGGTCTCTTAAAATGAATATATTAAATCTATCGGAATCTTTCACCACAGACAACTCTATCGAGAGCTTTGAATATCATTCGTATAAGCCCTATGTAACAAGCTTTAATTTCAACGATGAAATACGTATACCTATCAACCAACAAGATCTTTACGTACTACCATCAGCAAGTACTTTATACATAGAAGGTACTATAACCGCATTTAATAGAGACTCAAAAGCAGAGGTAAAGAGCATCCTTTTTACAAATAACCCCATACTCCATCTATTTCAAGATATTGGATACGAACTTAATGGAATCGAAATTGATAAAATCAAAAATGCAGGAGTGACAACAACTATGAAATCTCTTGTATCCATGAATGAACTCGAAGCATCGATGTCTAAGTTATGGGGATGGGATGTCAACGGTACAAAAAATTCGCATGGAACATTTTCTGTGTCTATACCTTTGCACAAAATTCTTGGGTTTGCTGAGGATTATAACAAAATAATTATTAATTGCAAGCATGAACTTATTCTTTTACGATCCAATACTAATTTAAATAGCGTTAAATTAAGTACGAAAGAGTACGTAGACAACATTACTATAACTAAAATAGTATGGCGTATGCCTCATATTAAGGTGTCTGATCGACAAAGATTGAGCTTACTTAAATATTTGGAAAGAGATCGTGCTATTCATATAGCTTTTAGGAACTGGGATTTGTATGAATATCCCCTCTTGCCTGAAACGTCAAAACATTCTTGGGCTATCAAAACTTCATCTCAAATTGAAAAACCTCGATATATTATAATTGGATTGAAAACAGCTCGAAAAAATGTATCCGATAAAGATATGACACACTTCGATCACTGTAACTTGAGAGATGTTAAAGTTTTTTTTAAATTCAACCTACTTTCCGTATGAAAGTTTTGATGTCAGTTTTTCAGCTGAAAAATTTGCTATATTATATGAACAGTATGCAAAATTTCAACAGTCTTATTATAACCGTGTTCAAGCACCCTTGCTTAGCCCACAAGATTTTAAAAAGATAGCTCCTCTATTTGTTATCGACTGTTCTCGTCAAAACGAAACCTTGAAAACCGGTTCGGTAGATGTACGAGTTGAATTAGAGTGTGAATCAACTATACCCAAACAAACCTCAGCTTATTGCCTAATTTTGAATGATAGTATTGTGGAATATAAGCCTTTGAGTAATATTACGAAAAATATCATAATGTATGACTATATATTCGTAGATCTTCAAGGATTTATAACAACTAAAAACGATTTTATTGTTAAAGAGTTTGCGTACAGCACGTTAGATTACACTCAAGTTTTTTTAATAAAACCACCTTTTCCGTTTTCTAAACTAACGGAAAATGAAAAGAGACAAACAAGATGGATAGAAAAACATTTAGGAATACGTTGGCAAGATGGTTACATGGACTGTAGGGAGTTCAAAAGACTTATTGGTAACCACATAAAAGATAAGACGATCTATGTGAAGGGTATGGAAAAAATTAAATGGGTTAAAAATTTATACCCAGACTGTACTGTTATAGATTTAGGTGAAAAAGATGTACCTAATTTACAAGAACTGTATAAAATATATTGTTTCCCTGAGTGTATTTTTAATTGTGTTTATCATAAGAAAAGTTGTGCATTAAAAAATGTTATATGTATCAAAAAATGGTATTTAGATAGTAATTTACGACTCTAATCTTAATTTGTATTACTTTAAATAAATGTTTGTAAATATTAATGGAAATTTTCATTTTATAACCTTTTTAAAATATAAATAGCAACTAACTAGTTTTTTATTGCAGATGTTTATTGTTATAATTTTAAATTCATATTTTACTGTATAAAAAAACTAATTAGTTGTTATAAACATAAGGAAAGGAATTAAACGTGCAATTACTTATATAATATTTATTACAAAGAAAACTCTATAAATTAAGACTATAACCACACAATTTCTTGGATATCTTATTTATCACACCTTCTGTGCACTCAATAATTTCATCGTAGCCATCATTCGCTACATACTGTGCACTAAGTAGCACGTTTTCATTTTGCTCATCATTTTGGTGCGGTACGTCGTCTTTGATGTTGATTATCTGAATTTTAATTAGCTTACTACCTTTGCCTGCTTCATTATTTATTACAAAAGATGGTGGGTGTCCAAGACTCCTTTTTATTATTTTATTATTAACGTTAACTTTACGTTTCTTCACTTTCGGGTTGTCGATGGTTTTCTTGATTTTTTTATACAATTCACTATCATCAAATTCTTGAGGCAGTTCGAACGGATCTTGAGCGTATTGTGAAAATGCGATCTGGATGTCTTCCGTATCAACCATTTTGTAAAAATCTGAAACATTAACACAGAAAATTTATTACCTTATTGTAATTAAAGACGATACGATGACGGATTAAAAATAGGCCACATCTGTTTAATTTTAATGTTTATTTAATTAGTAAAAGAACTTTTTGCAGTCACAGGTCACAAGTAAAAATAAACTTTTATTTTATCTTAATTAATAAAAATAAAATAAATATAATATAGCAAAAGTTTAAAAATCAACTTACCAGGTCTATGCTCGTGATCAATGTTTGATGCTATTCAAATGTAAGCAAGTTAAAATAAAATGCGCTTATAAAGGTTTGCTGCTGTTTAGTTAGCAAAATGTAAATGCGCAATGATGTAATATGATAACTTTAACTTTACACGTGTATGCGACTTATAAAGGTTAGCTGCTGTTTGGTCAGCAAAATGCAAATGCATAATAATGTAATATGATAACTTTAACTTTACACGTGTCTGCGATTCAGTATATATTTAAAAACAAGTCACAACTCGTTTATAATTAACAGATTGTGTAGGCAATTATGGAAAAATTAATTTATTAACTAATATATAATTAAGAACCTATAATTGAATCGATATATGCTATATATGTACATCTCTCCTGACAAATAAAATTTAAACTGGTGTATATATTTTGAGACGATGACATTTTTAAGGGGTTTTAGGTGAAAGGAAAACACAACATTCTAAGATCATATTTATTTCTTAAAATTCACATAGGTTCAAGTGTAAACATATAAGGTTGTCACAGTTTGTAATACAATACTTAATAGTATACTATGATATAATAAAATACAACACCATTACAATAACAATTGGATTTAAATTATGTATTTTATTACTATTTAAGAATATTTATGAGTTTACTAACAAACAACCACAACATACAAACATTCAAAATCAGATAAGATTGATATTTTGCTCACGCATAGGTATAGCACAGCCATAGCCAGTCAGCCGTAGAGAAAAAGAACCCCTCAGTCATACATGCAAGTACCTTTTCTTTACAGCTGACCATACCTATGTTGTTAATGGAAACATTATAGAACAGACTATAAAAACGTATATCTTAAGATAATTTCACAAAAATATGGTGTTTTCTAGAAAGCGTACTAACAAAGCTTTTAGATTTTTAAAGATTAAGTATCGTGCTGTGTCCCCAAGCTCGTGTGGATATTTTATCGGCAGAAATCAATCGTTTGTCGTCATCAGCAGATAATATAATTTTATTAACACTTTGTGTAAAAATTTCATGTTTTATCGATCTGAATAAAATGTTTTTCTTTTTAATAACGTCACCTCTAATCAATGATTTCTCGTAATGCCTAATATTAAATTCTCGTATAACTGACTTTTTCACCCCTTTAGCTTTTCGTATTACATCTTTGTTAGTTTTAACACAGTAAAGCTTCGATCGAAGCCCTACGAATTCGATAATATACTTCCCTTCCATTTCGTCCTTGAAAAGACCTGGTACTTTTTTGTTTTGAATAGGTAAGCGATGTACATTATCGATACTATAATTACTAGTGTCAAAATAAGGTAATAGAGATGTTTTTAAATCTTTGTAATAGTTTTTGGTCTGTATATGGTAAATGTAACTATCTGTATCCGTATAGCACATCTGTTATCGATTTCCATACATGGGTTTGAACACTGAGTAGTGAAAGTCAGACATATGACTTTTTGATAATTCTAGCACAGTGAAACCGATATATATTGGTTTATCCAAGATAATGCAATCATTGTTCATCTGTACCGCAACCAAATTTTCACTAAAAATCGATACGCTGTGGAAATTAGGACGTGCGATTAATTCCTCAGCTGAGGTTTTCTTTTTAGTTAAATTCGTAATATCATTCCACTGATTGACTAATCGAACGTTAACTTTTTTATAATTGTTTTCTAATGTTTTACCAAACAGAGAGTTAATCATAACCTTAAATAGGTCTTGTTCAAACTTTGAGCTAGCTTCCTGGCGTAACTTTGTATTAAGATCGATGTATTGTTTTAAATAAGAATCTTGTAAAAGTGTGATCACTCTATGTACTTTTTTCAATTTTAATCCATGTTTAAGACAGGTTTTTAGATGCACATAATGAATAACATAAAAGTATTTGTCATACAAATTAGGTACAAGTTTGCTAGATTTTCCTCCTGGTGGTATACATTTTTCTGGACAAAAAGGTAAGTCATTATGTTCTTTGTGCAGATCTTTCGGGTAAATCAAGTCGACTTCTAGTATAAAACCATACTTAGCTTCGTTATGGACTAGTGTTATATCTAACGCATCTATTTCATGTTGTTCTAAAAACCTAAAATTTGACAACGGTAAGTACTGACACATGCTATAGCCATATAAGTTGTTACAATCTATGTAAATAACGTACGAATCAGGTGGTAATGGGTCGTAGCCTGCTATGTATTTGTTATTAGCTTTTGCATGTCTGTGAGGACAAAAACAAACACCACCCCTAATGCCGTTCTGTATCATTGATAACATATTAAAATCACTAATCAGCTCCAATTCAACACCAGTTGTTAACAACATTGCATCAAATGTTAAGCTCGGCGCTGTCAGATAATAAGCAGGATCCAAACTATAGTTTTTTTTACAAGTCTCTCTAAATTTTTCAAAAATATCTGCTAACAGAAGGACATCAGTTTTGAGGTACAAATCAGTGTATTCTCCTAAATTAACTATGTTAAACTCTTTCCAAACTAAACATGCATGTTCATAGTCCTCATTAGAAATATTTTCGTTCGAAAGAGAACTGTAAAAACATTTTTTAGGTGGAAGACATTGTTCATTAAAACGCTCCCAATTATTCATGTATTCGTAAGGATAAACACCTTTACGTGTAAGCAATTGAAATTGAGTTGAATTAGGAAAAAAACGCAGCAGATGATCAAAATCTTCCTTTTTCATAGTCTTTACTAATTTTTCTAAACTGGTACCCAAAAATTTAAACGAGTCTACAAAACGAAGCTGAAAAAATTCACCCTCAATTGGAATAAACTTTGTGAAGGAAACATAGTTTTCCTTAGTTTTGGCAATTAATTTCATTGTACCACGCGCCTCGCCTAACTTTTTTATAAATAAATGTGCATCGTACCCAGACAAATTGTGAAAATATATCGGCACAAAAGATGGACGTTTAAATCGTAAATTGCAATAACTGTGAGCTGCACCTCGGTAACAACCGGAAATGTGACAATGGTCTCTAACTTTGTCGGAAAATAAGAAATTATTGCATATATGACATCGTGTGGCCCTAGCAAAATTTATTTCATCGTTAAGATTGAATTGCATCGGGGTATTTACATCCAATACTTTTTTGATTTCTGCAACATCTTTATAGATCAAATCTACAAACTTATCTACACAGTCAAAACCGCGGTATGAAACATAGCGATTATAAGCTGAATCAACTGAACACACAACATAGTACGCAAACGCAGCAGGCGTGTGATGATGTAAAGTGTCTGTATTGTCACTGTTATGCGTAGTACAGTCAGTGCCACAATCGCATTCACTTGTTCGCGGTAATATTGATTCAAAATCGGCATAAATTACAAACGGCATATTTTGCTTGCGCTCATAATTTTTAAATTTAATGACTGATCCCTTTTCTGGTAGCTCAGTGACTATGCCTTCACATAAATGATTATCAAGTTGTTCTTCTTTAGAGAAAAATACTAAACACGTTTCACAAAAGTATAATTTAGCGTGATGAGCAGTTATTTGACTCCTAACTAGTCGACACAAGTCCTTGATCAAACAAAAATGCGAACTGATTCCGTTTTCTAATAACAACAAGTGTATAGTTTTCTTTTTAGTCTGGTTATCATTTTCCGATTTATAAAGGGGACCTACTATTTTGTTATTTTTTAACCCAAAAACAATAAATGCAAGGGTTGGATTGTATTTCTCAAATATTTTTATTTCAGATAATGTTACTGGAAAAGACAGACCTTGGGTATTTAATACGTCATTAAAATCAGGATACGACGATACTCTTTCAGGATGTTTTTTAGCAGGGAATAAAGTCGCAGTTATGCACCAAGCAAAACAACATTGGTCTTTGTTCTGAATATTAAGACATGCTTTTTTATTTCGAATAACTTTTGGTAGTTCAATAAAGCTCGAACCACGCAACGGTTGAAATTTATTTATATTAATTTCCAAATGTGAATTGCTTAAAAAAGCCCAGCCGCTGTCACGCTCTTGAAACTCCTCGACTTTTTTTTTCAAACTATTTATAACTTCTGCATAATAACGTTCGAAATCATAACTTTGGTATAAAATTTTATTTTTCGTGCCAAAAGATTTCATAGATTGACTATTATTTTTAAACAACATAAAAATTCCAAATAGTTCAACATTTACTTTTATGCAGGTATGTTTCTGAAGCGATTTATTCAAAAGTGTATTAATTTTATCTCGAATCGAATTCATAAATATGTCTACAGAACATGAGATTAGCTCATTATCAGCTGAAATTCTATAAGTTGCGATGCGATTACGGAATGCTGACTGAATCAATTCTACACCATCACTGATTTCTTGAATGGAATTATTTCTTGTTTTATGTTCGTTACTACGCAGATGACCTACCCATGATTTTTTCTCTACAGATGTGCTACACGATACACAAAAAGGCATTATGAAGAACAACAACAACTGATTAAAACTATGACAAACCTAACACTGCTTTTATGTACCTAGTACCTATTTTTTACACGTGTTTTTATAATAAGTTGTCTCAGAGTCTTTAAAAAATCCAAAAGCAGTACTAAGGAATATCTGAACCTGCTCCCACTCCGTAGACTTTTCTTCGCATTGCAGTCTGACTGCTACCAAAGCCTTCTTGTAACGTTCTAGAGCATCCGTCTCGTTTAGCAAATCTTCTACTTTATAGATCTTGAGGTCAATTAAGAAGTCACCTGATCTGATGGCGGTGCGACGTGATGTACCAAAAGACACGCGGCTAGCGAACGATGATGTAGTAGATTGAGAGGATGACGTGGGTGCACATTTTTCCTCCTGCTGGATGATTTGAAATAGATCCGTAGCACTCTTCTTGCTCTCGCTGTTAACAAAAATAATTTATTTTAAGAAACGTAACTCAATATCATTCAATAGAGATTCACATATACACCGCATCATATAAAACTGTTGTGCACCAGTTGTTAAGACGTTCAACTTTAAATTCAAAAATTACACGTTCTAACTATTAGTGTTTAACTTTGTTACTTCTAAGTATGACATTCTAATGAAATAAAAATAAAACAAAATAAATAAATAATCCATGCTAATAGTGATTAGTTTTTCTACGCCAAATGTTCATAAAGAAAATAAATAAAGCTCGTAATTGTAATAACTAAATTTACGCTCAGCTGCAGAGGAAAGGAACCCCCCTCTGTCATACAATCGTGTATAAGTTTCTCTACAACTGTCTTTACATTGATGGTCAAAGTTAATTATGTACATACCTTGTTGAATTTTTCGTACGCTTTGTTGATTTTGATGGTTCCTTCGTGCTAACGTCACTCCCCTTTCGTTTCTTAGGCGCAGCTGCTTGTGGTTGCGGTGTAGCTCGATCAGAATCGTACCTGTAACATTAAGTAAAAAAAATCAATACAAATCTCACATTTTAGTCTCAGTAGCAGTTCAGTGATAAAAATAAGGAATAATTACCATGAAGATTGGGTAGTAATCTTTTTGTTATCTTTTGACGTCTTTTTTTTCGGCAGCGGTGATGGGCTTCGTGAACGGAACGATAGCTCAGAGTCTGACCTAAAAACACTATCAGTTATAATTTTGGTTAAGAAAAGAAAATATATGGATTATTGTTAGGCACAAAATAAATCAATACTCACATTTTAAATGTATGTAACGTCACTTCACAGAATTAAAAATAAATATAGCTATAGCGCGATCGACGAGTAATAACACGAGTAATTACGGCGTCTAAAACAACAGCTATTTAACCACAAAAATATACTGAGTTGACTGTTTTATACCCAATTTTCTATGTTTTAACTACAAAGTTTTGTTATACGATTTTGTGACATATAACCTTAACCACACATGCGCTTAAAAAAAAAACGATTTGATATAATATTAAACTAATTACGTTTTTATAAAAACACTAAAAAATATGTTTAAAATAACAAGTATCAATTAAAATGTGCTGATTATGTATTAGCTTACGCTTGGTATTTTACATTGAAAGTAAATCGTGGATACGATTCATATTAAATATCATTTACATGAAGGTACCCAATTAAGTAAGCACGTTATGAAATTGATATTTAGAAAGCTTGTACAGTTACTGTAAGTATCTAGAGGAACCTTTCTAAGCATGTATGTAATCTATATTTATTTACGTGTTATCACTGTTCAAAGCAAAATATTTAAATTTTCATACTCAAAATTATTAATTTAGTATAATGATTATGAGAGAATTTCTTTGTTAAAATAAGTTTGTTATTAAGTACATAGTTTCTAAAGGTTCCATACTAGTCATATCCATATGTAGAATATCATGGGCTAACTAAACTGCATCGACAGCTGTCTTTCATTTATGCATAAACAACTAATGATAGAGTAGGAAACTGTACCAGAGCTTACTAGAGTACAAAAAATCTCACTATAAAGTAAACAATGAAACTAAAAATCAAAACTATAAGAATACATTAGTTGTCTATTGTGAGCGATTTATAATTAGAATTAACTTTGTATGAAAACTTAAAACGGTTTGTAAGCTAGCGTGAAAATACATATTTGTGTCATGTAAATTTACGAAAACCAACGCATAAATTTGATCAATTTAGTTGATTTTGAATAGCTTGATTTATTTTTAGATTGATTAGAGTAAAATAATTTATTTTATACTTTACAATTTATTTGTTGTGTAAAAAGCATCTGTTACAACTTCCTACTCTGTGTAATCGTTCGAAGAACAGAATGTAACCTAATAGTCTAGACTAACTAATCAGAAGCGACATCTCAAATAATAGTTTATACGTCGAGCGTGACAAACAAGCATACGTCCCGCCTGATGGTAACCGGATACATCTCCTGAGGTGTCACAAGAGCGTTGCCGACCCTTGCCTCACTTTGTAGATATTGTTTCGCAAAAAAAAAATTAAACTCGTATGGAAATATACTGTAGAATAGTACTTTAATTCATAGGTTAATTTTGATCATCACTTTTTGAACGCAAACTTCAAAAAATTAAAATGTTATTCATAAGGTATCCTTATAGTATAAAACTGGATATCAATATTATTCCATAAATCAAAGTAGATTCATTCTTCTCTTATGAACTAGAGTACCGTACGATTTTTGATTCGCAAGTCTTATCTAGTTAGTTCATAGTTAAGTTAAAGAGTGTTATTTAAATAAGGTTTAGGTATATTTAGCAAAATTTTGCTAATTTAAGTTATTACATATTTTGTTAAAAATTAATAGTATTAAGAAATATAAATGTTCTTTGACAAAATAAAATTATTTCAAAATAATAGTTAATTTTCTGAGGTTTGACTCACGTAGGTATAAACAGTATCCACCCCGTTTGTTTTTATTCTTTAATAAGTAATAGCATATATTATCACTCATTCAACACGTGGGTCAGCCTATCGTATCGTATACTCTGTCCTTGTTTATTTGTATTATATTCTTGAAGTATGACGAGGATGAAGTATTGGTTTGATTGTTTACGTTTTACAAATACAGGACTGAGTAGGCAAGTATTCTATTAACATGTACCTATGAAACTTTGTATTGAATTATTCTTTATTTACAATCAGTAGGACTGGTTTTGCGTTAACATTACTTTGCGATTTGACTTTTTTTAAATTATACTACGACGTTCATATGTATATCATCACTATAGTTTCATATAAATAATATATTTTAAACTTTAACAAGATTGGACTATGATTGAAATTGATTTGTTTTATAATTGTAATTGCAAACTAAATGAAATGTACAATTATTCCGTTTATCGTAAATCGTCACATCTACGTCACATGAATTATCCAATCAGATTGTACGGTCTACATCGCGCAAACGAAGTTTTTATAAAAGTTTGCATAAATACAATTAACATTGATATAGCTCCCGGAGAATCCAAGGCTATTACATCCGCTAGTTTATGGATACTCTTACCACTTAACGGCATCAAAGGGTCTGGCCAACTCTGCGATGTTGACTTGGTAACGCGGTAGCGTGTACGGTGACTAAATCCTGTCAAACAGGTACTGTACATATACACAACAACCTGGTGAGGGTCAAACACAAACTACGCGGTAGCGTGTACGGTGACTAAATCCTGTCAATCAGGTACTGTACATATACAACGGTTCTTCTCATGCTATAGCGGATGGTAGCATGGAAAACCACCCCACCTACTCACATCAAAGTTTCTGGCCAACTCTGCGATGTGTTTAGTGTGACAAACGCCTCACAACGATAGTTAGTCTGAAGATCCGTTCCTAACGTGTAATTGTGGGTAACCCTCTGCTATCAGAGGCTTAGGCGTGTTCTCGACTCCTACCACTTAACCCTGTCAAAGAGCTGGCCCACTCTGCGATAGCGACTTGGTTGGTTTAACGTGACACGTTGCGTTAAGCTTTTGCTTTTTTAATTAGTAAAAAATTTAATCAGAAATTAACAAGTTGAGTTTCAAACGAAGCGGTGCGATCCAAGTTAAACGCATTAAATTTAGAGCGCACGATTGGGTGAGTGTAACGAGGGCGTTGGGCACAGTGATTCGCTTGCGATGTGTGTGTATCGGAAACTATTCTGTCCTCCTGTTGGAAAAAAAAAGTTGATGTATTAAGACTGTATGTCCCAACGTTAGCGTTGTATCATCAGAATGTCGATTAAACGCTATACAATTTCGAGCGCATGATTGGGCGAGAGTAACGAACTCGGATTCTGTACCACTGTTGCAGAATCAAGTTAATGTATTGAGACTTTTACCTCCACCCAGGATTGCATGATTGATTTACCAAGCATGTATTGGGCATGAAATCCACAGAGCGTGCGAGCGAGCGTAGCATCGTCGGTGGAGGGCTGTGGTGTTTGTAACGGGTTCAGCACACTACAACTAATCATTCGTATGTATTGGGCGCGCGTTCCACGAAGTGAGCGAGCGAGCGAAGCGAGCGAACGAGCGAAGTGGAGTAGCGTGCCCAATACATACCTACTACTATGTTTCGCCGATTGGTATACAAATTCAAACTTAAAACTAGGTAGTTAAGTAGGTATATAAATATACCAATTTACAACTAAACATGCTGAGTTTGAAATTAA
The DNA here is from genome assembly GCA_947086415.1 of Pammene aurita. Taxonomy (NCBI): domain Eukaryota; kingdom Metazoa; phylum Arthropoda; class Insecta; order Lepidoptera; family Tortricidae; genus Pammene; species Pammene aurita. Next base: position 17,891,570 of record OX352301.1, on the reverse strand, counting down.
AAATTAATTAAATTACAAGAATCGTTTTTTAAGTAAATACATATGTTTATATTAATATTAAATTACGAAAATTAAATGTCATGTCATGAGTATATTTGTGATTTTTTTTAAAGGCATAATTGTTACATACATTTATTATCATTAGTCATTACAGGCTTAATCTACTTATATCAAATTATCATTAAAAAATTGTGACAGGGAATAGTAGCACTTGGAAGTTAATAGTTTATTTAAGTCATTTTTGAACAAGTGTTGTTTTCAGTACTTTTTAATGATGTAACTTGGCAAGTTTTAATAGAAAATTATATACTTGACACATTGCAGTCCAAAGGTGTCGATTCATTGCATTGAAAAGGTGTGTGGTGTGTGAAAACTTGCCAAGTAACATCATTAATAAGTACTGAAAATAATAAATGTTATCAGGAAACTGCTAAAAAAACCGGTGTGCGTTTCTCTGACTATTACTATTTTAGGTATTTCTATGTAACGTGATACTTATTCAAAATGTACCTTAAAAACTGCTGGAAATCAAGTGTGCATTCCTATAACTATTTATGATTTGAGGTATCTTTATGGAACTTGGTACTTATTCAGATCTCACTTCTTTTATAGGCGAAGCATTCCCATAGTATCGAACTTGGCAGTCTTTCACATTTATGTTTTTGATGGGTTAAGTATTAATAGAGCCATCTATACTAAATTTGTATTCAAGAACTCAAAACTTTGATGGCTTTAGGGCTATAAAAAAATATGGTTCCTGGTAATTCCTAATGCAATCAATAGAGAAAACTAACAGAAAAAAAAAGATTATTCTCTCCTTTTATAAAGTATCAAAGATAAATGGTAATCCTTTAAACAATCCGTGTGCTAAATTTCATTCCAATCCGGACAGCCGTTTTTGTGTGATTACTCACTCGTTACATACTTTTGAGTAATTTCACATTCTGATTAACAGATGGCTCTTAAAGCACCACGCCATTAGTCAATGGTATTTAGAAGCTCGCATATTGTTATATCTTTTTAAATTCAATTCAATCTAATGTTTTATTGCTTTTAAGGAAAAAAGTCAATTAGTTATGCGTGTTACAAATATTTTAAGCCAATATATTTCACACAAACCTGAAAAGACGTACATCGAAGATTGCGAAGTTTTTAACATCATTGGTATATATACATCTTCCAACTATTGAATATAAGTGCTCCATATTGCCTCTCTCAACTACCTCGTAGATTTTCTCACTTATAATATTAGTGGGATGGGATGGTTTTATTATTAACTTAAAGGAGATCGTCAATTTTTGTTAGGTGATCTGGCCCAGATTATTTAGGGCCGTTTAGGAATGGTTCTTACCTTTAAAGAATCGTCATAATTTCTAGACAAGGATGGTGGTAAAAATATTGCGAAATGTAATGGGAAAACTGAAAAATCATGCATTTAAAACTTGAATCTGACAAGGACAATATTTGAAAGCGTGCTTGCCTATGATTTATATATTAATGTAAAAAAATTCACAGATTTCGTGCCTCACACGACTATCGAGCACATTGGAAATGAATCTACGGAATTCGAAAAAATATTGTCGCTGATCTACGAGAAAGTCGGGATAAGGAAAAGGTTATAAAATAAAACTACGACATTGAATGATAATTATTTTATTCTTAGATTAACATAAGTATCCTCGACGGTATACACTCACTTGCCAGAATTTCATTTCCCATAATAGTCAACAGCCATTACATTGTTTCCCATGATAACATATGCCATACTCATTGTTTACTATATTAGTCACGTGCCAGAAACTTTGTTTCCCATAAAATCAATTTCAATAATATCATTTGTCATGATCTTTGTAAGCCATAATTATCACTAGCCATAATATCATTTGTCATCCAAATTGCTTCTTGATTGGGTGGCGGTAATGGGACTCCTGATCCTAAACCGGGGCAACGTCAATACGTGTGTGCGGCAGCAAGGAGGATCCATCGTAGATGTCTCCTTGGCGATGCCTGCTGTCGCGGCACGAATCAAGGACTGGCGAGTCCTGACGGAAGTGGAGACCCTCTCGGATCACCTATATATACAAATGGGGGTCTCCCTAACAACAGGAGTCCTGGATAGGGCAGCGAGGGGTGGTGGTCACTGCTTCCCTAGGTGGGCACTGGGAAAGCTAGACAGGGATATGGCTGAAGAAGCGGCTATGGTCGAGGCGTGGGGCGCCCCCCGGCGGCGGCCGTTGGAGTAGAGGAGAGGGCTACCCAGTTTCGGCGCTCGCTGGCACGCGTATGTGACTATGCTATGCCCAGGGCCACCCGCCTCCCTGACAAACGTCAGGTATACTGGTGGTCCCCTGAGGTGGCGGCCCTGCGCACCGCGTGCTGCGGGACCCGCCGGGCATACCAGAGGTGTAGGCGAAGGCGGCACACCCCTGACGAACTTGTGCCCCTCCTCGAAGCCTACCGTGCTGCCAAGTCGGAACTTGTGGCCTGCATTGCTCGGCGGAAAGACGAGGCGTGGAAGGAGTTCTTGGAGACCCTTAACCGGGATCCGTGGGGGCGCCCGTACAAGCTTGTACGTAACAAGCTTAACAGTGCCTCCCCTATGAACTCTCTCGAGCCTGACCTGTTGGAGGCAATAGTTGCAGGCCTCTTCCCGAGAGCCAGGGAGTTCTCCCCCCCTGTTATGGCTCCACCTGACAGGGATGAGGAAGTTGGTGAAGTCCCCCCCATCACGGAGGTCGAAATGTTTGCGGCCACTGAGCGGTTGCGGGGTAGACGTAAGGCTCCAGGACCGGACGGAGTGCCGGGCAAGGTGCTGCACCTGGCACTCGGCCACCTCGGTGGTCGGCTGAAGGACCTCTTTGAGGATTGTCTCAAGGAGGGCCGCTTCCCGGGATGCTGGAAAGAGGGGCGCCTGTGCCTCCTACGTAAGGAAGGTCGCCCGGCGGACTCACCGGCTGGATACCGCCCGTTGGTGCTTCTGGATGAGGTTGGGAAAACGCTAGAAAAGATCCTAGCCTCCCGCATAAACAGGCACCTGCGGGACGAAGGCCCTGAAGTGTGTGACCGCCAGCACGGATTCAGAGCTGGGCGGTCCACCATCGGGGCGATCAAGGCTCTCCGGGAGTTTGGGACCACGGCAGAGAGTAAAGGAGAGGGAGTCGTTGCGGTGTCTCTGGATATCGCAAACGCGTTCGGCTCCCTCCCCTACGAGGTGATCAATGAGGCACTCCGGTACAACGGAGTGCCTCTATACCTTAGGAGGGTGGTAAGGCACTACCTAACTAATCGGGTAGTGCTTTATGAAACCCAGGGCGTTCGGAAGGAGAGGGCAATGGAGCTCGGAGTTCCACAGCGGTCGGTCTTAGGACCACTACTGTGGAACATCGGCTTCGACTGGGCCATTAGGGGGGCCCAGCTTCCACGCATGGTCACCATTTGTTATGCGGATGACACAATGGTGGCTGTCCGTGGAAAGCAGTTGGAGGAATCCCCAAGAAGGGCAGCCGTGGCCACGGACCTGACGGTGGGCAGGATACAGCGCCTGGGCCTGAAAGTCTCCCTCACTAAGACAGAGGCCACTGTCTTCGGGGGGCGTCAATGGGGGAAATGCGACGGCCGAAGGATCCCCATCTCTGGGGGTGCTGTCCAGGTCAGGGCCCATATTAAATACCTGGGCCTTGTCCTGGACAGAAAGTGGAACTTTGAGGAGCATTTCGCGAGACTTGCTCCTGGGATCGTGGGTGCAGCGGCAGCACTGGGACGACTGATGCCTAACGTGGGCGGACCAAATGCGCCGTGCAGGAAACTGTACGCCGGGGTGGTCCGCTCTATGGGCTTGTACGGGTCGCCCATCTGGGCGGAGAGGCTGACGGGGAAGACCAGGGCCCTTCTCCGTCGACCGCAAAGGGTAGTGATGCTGCGTGCGAGCCGGGCATACAGAACGATCTCGCACGCGGCAGGTTGTCTCCTTGCCGGCACACCGCCGTGGGAGCTGGATGCTCTGGTGCTGGCAAGGAGATATGAACGGAAAATGGAGGTGAGGGAGCGCAACGACCCCCCGGACCCCGAGGAGGAAAGGCGCACCCGACGGGCTAATGACGCTCACCGGAGGGTACTATGGCGGGAGCAACTAGAGAACTCCCCCTATGGAACGCGCACCATAGGGGCGATCCTCCCGTCACTAAAAAGGTGGCTCGAGCGCAAACATGGGGCCCTGACATACCGACTGACACAGGTACTGTCCGGGCATGGGTGTTTTGGACACTACCTGTGTCGAATAGGCAGAGAAGAGGGGCCCCAGTGCCATGAATGCGGCGACGACGACGACACTGCCCAGCACACCCTAGAGGTGTGCCAAAAATGGGCAGACGAGCGCCGCATTCTGACAGCATATACCGGAGGGAACCTCTCGCTGCACAGCGTTATCACGGCAATGCTGAGTAGCGAGAGGAACTGGGAGGCAGTAGTCTCCTTCTGCGAAACAGTAATGTTGCAGAAGGAGGCTGCGGAACGGGAGCGTGAGGACGCTGCAGATGCGCCACAGCTCCGTCGAAGACGGAGGGGAAGAAGGCGAGCACAATATGTGCGAGACGCCTAACCCCCTGTAGGGTCGGCGGACGGGGATCCGCCATTGGGGCCCTACTTGCGTGAGAGGACGGACTGGCTCTCCTCCTCTCCCCAGGTGTATGCCCTTTAAAAGGGGCGACCGGGGGGGTATCGCGGAGAATGACTGATGGACCCGTGATGCCCCCCACGAACGGTTAGGCGGTTAGCCCGGAGTGTTTTAGTGGGTATTCTCTTCACCTTCTCTTTGATAGAAGAGAGGCAGGAAGAGCGAGTCCCACATACCCCCCGCAAGACCCTTACCCCGGGGGTGGGGGGATGCGTAAAAGCATTTCACTCTGTCAAAAAAAAAAAAAAAAAAAGGTTAGATCTGTGATCCCCCAAAAAGCGAACGGCTACCAGAAAGTAGGTTATGTTAGGTTAGAACTGTGATCTCCTTCAAAATAAAACGGCTACCAGAAAGTCGGTTAGGTTAGGTTAGAACTGTGATCCCCCAAAAAGCGAACGGCTACCAGAAAGTAGGTTAGGTTAGTTTGTAAATATTTTTAGAGCGCCTACAGGAATATAGTGAGCAAATGCATTGTTTGTATGCATGGATTCGGAAAACCATTACTTAGTATGGCGTTTAAATACTCTATTAAATAGTATTATTACAATTAATAATATGGACAACAATACGTATGGCACTCGTACGTTCTGAAATCCAATAATCGGGTAAAAAAAGAGTATGTCACATCATTTTTATGGTCAACAAACCATTCGGGAAAATGAAATTCGGGCAAATAAAATTCGGGCATATGATTAGTATTTTATATAATTTCCGGGCAAACAATAGACAACCATCCTCGACATAACGTCTGTGAACCAGAGTTGGGCAAAAATTTACGTGGTTGAAACTAAAGTTAAATAAAAAAGAGAACGTTACTCATAATCATATGAACATGATTACGAATTCAATCATGAGCTTTCTAATCTGATTGACCACCGACATGAGTAAATCATGTCGACTTTTAGTTTCACTCATGATTAGCTGAAGTGATTACATTAGTAAGACAGAATGCTTAGTTAAACTAACGATTTAGTTGATTAGATGATTAGATTTTGATTAGATTTTGCGTAGCTACTAGCTCCTTCACTTTTTTCCCTGACGAAACAGAGGCGGTACCTAGGTGAGTATAATATACATTTAGGATAAATGGCTATTCGTCACAATATTTCTAAAGGTATCATTTGGCAGTCATCGCTTACGTCTTAAGTTGTATAGTGCAGATTCAATATTGAGCAATAAAAGCGTAAATGCCAGTGGCAAATGTTACCTTTACCAAAATATCAAAAAAAATTGTTAGTTTTTGGTATGAGTGTACAAATAATGCTCCCATTTAACTTTGAAACGGCCTGTTCGGTTTTATTGCGGTTTTCGGCTACCGTTAAGGCAGCTATCACACAGCTGCGGTTTCCACATGCGCTATTCATTTTCATTTATTCTTATTCTCATTCTCATTCTCAGTCTCATTCTCATTCTCATTCTCATTCGCATTCTCATTCTCATTCTCATTCCCATTCCCATTCTCATTCTCATTCTCATTCTCATTTTCATTTTCATTTAGGATAATGAAAATTTCTACATATGTATCTGGTTCAATATGTGAAATTCAGTACAGACAGTATAAATCAGCAAAAACACTCTAATCATACATTCGTCAATCACATTGAACAAGTTAGTTGATTAGCGTTAATTTAGTTTCAATCAGCGCCCGTCGTTAATGATTTACTGATGGCGAAATTACTTGATTGTTTTGTGTTATGATTTAATCAGCGATTATTCAATCAGCGATGATTAGTAATCAATCACAGATTTTAATCAAGTGTGCCCAACTCTGCTGTGAACAAACAAATTTAAAAAATTTTACACGCATCGAAGTTTGAATAATTGTCGCCTTGGCGCCTAAGTTAAGTATACATATTTCATTTTTAGATTAATAAGCAGGATATAATAATGTTCAAAGTACAAGAAAATTATTACATTACAAATCCGTAGTCAACTCGAGAAATGGTAGCCACATAGCTAAATAATTTTTAAGAAAAAAAAACCGACTTCTTCAATGGGGGTAGCCGGTGAAGGATTATTGTAGATGGTGCACTGTATACAAGGGCTGCTATTTATATATCCGGAAACCGGGATTACAATCTTCTTAAATAGCATATTTGACCTCCATGGTAAAATTTGAACTTTTTTAAGTACTGGCCGGTATATTTTTTCTTTCTTATTAACGCTCGTGTTTTGTTTTTGACGGGTTTTAAATGTCATCTCGCAGCAAGAATGGAACTCACTCGTGAAAATATTCGTGCTATGATTTATTATGATTTTCGGCGTGGTTTAACGCAACAACAGTGCATAGATCAACTAACTTCAACTTTTGGTGATGAAGCCCCATCTAAAACTACTGTGTATCACTGATTTAGTGAGTTCAATCGTGGACGTAGTATGCTTACGGACGAAGTTAAGGCAGGTCGCCCGAAATCGGTCGTTGTACAACAAAATATCGAGGCTGTGCGAAAACTTATAATGGACGACCGACATGTTACGTACCGCGAGATAGAGGCGACTCTGGGTATTTCTATGACCAGCATTAATAGCATATTACATAATTATTTGGCTGTAAAAAAAATTTGTTCGCGTTGGATACCCCACAACTTAACAAAAGAGCAAAAAGATGCTCGCGTCGAATGGTGCAATAAAATGTTAAAAAAATATAACCGTGGTGACTCAAAAGCCGTTTATAACATCTATACAGGTGACGAATCCTGGATCTATGCATACGATCCCGAAACGAAGCAACAATCAACGGTATGGGTGTTTCAAAATGAGCCGAACCCTACGAAAGTTACTCGTGCAAAAAGTACATTGAAACAAATGGTGGCCTGCTTCTTCGGTATTAATGGCCATGTAGCTACAGTGCCACTAGAAAACCGTAGAACGGTTAATTCAGAGTGGTACACGACCATTTGCTTACCGGAAGTATTTGAACAAATTCGTAAAACTAACCAGCGACGAAGAACCATTCTTCATCATGACAATGCCAGCTGTCATACGTCACGCGAAACAACTCTATTTTTGGAGGGTCAAAATGTGGAATTAACGGGTCATCCGCCGTACAGCCCTGACTTGGCACCCAACGATTTTTATTTATTTCCAAATATAAAGAATAAATTACGCGGTCAACGATTTTCGACCGCTGAAGATGCTGTCGACGCATTGAAACAACACGTTATGGAGGTACCTCAGGCGGAGTGGCAGAAGTGCTTTAAAAATTGGTTCACGCGAATGCAAAAGTGCATAGATCATCAAGGGGAATACTTTGAAAAACAATAAAACCATTTTCAGCCGTGTACGTTTGTTTGTTTTTTTGTTTCCGGATATATAAGTAGCAACCTCGTACAATGAAATAACTTGCTTAACAAACACAGCGAAGAGGACAAATCGTCAAACGTGAACTATGCGCCGTTGAAGAATTCCTTTCTCATTTTACATGTTTATGGCATCAGCCGCAGTTCCACTTCATCAATATGTCACTATTTTCAATGAAAATGCTTGATTTGTTGATTTAAATACAAAAATCACTTTATGTATGCCTTTAAGATTTGAGAAGTTTCCTCGATTCCTCCTGGATCCCATCATCAGAACTTGAGCTTGACGAAATTTTGTCCTGAGAATCTAACTTGCTTAACAAACGCAGCGAAGAGGACAAATCGCCAAACGTGAACTATGCGTCATTGAAGAGTTCCGCTCTGATCATCATCAGCAGTTCCACTTCAAATGTCACTCTTTTGAATGAAAATGCTTGATTTGTTGATAAAAATACAAAAATCACTATGTGTTTGCCTTTATGATTTGAGGAGTTCCCTCGATTCCTCATGGATCCCATCATCAGAACTTGAGCTTGGCGAAAATTTGTCCTGAAAACTTACTTGCTTAACAAACACCGATGTGTGTTCGATAAGAGGAGGAATCGCCAAACGTGAACTATGCGTAGTTGAAGAGTTCCCTTCTGATCATCATCAGCAGTTCCGCTTAATCAAATGTCACTGTTTTGAATGAAAATGATTGATTTGTTGATAAAAATCACTACATGTATGCCAATAACATTTGAGGAGTTCCCTCGATTCCTCATGGATCCTCATCAGATTGACAAAAACGGGACCAATATATATTTAAAATCAAAAACAGAATTTTCAAAACCGGTCAGACATGACGGAGTTATGGAGTAACAAACATAAAAAAAAAAAACAAAAAAAAAAAACATACACGCCGAATTGAGAACCTCCGAACCTCTTTTGAAATCTTGAAGTCAGTTAAAACAAAATTAATGTGAAAAATGTCGTTCTGACTTTTTTCAAAAAGGTTAGGCTACAGGGCAGACCCTTAACCCTATCGTCTTTTTTTTGGCTTAAATTGTAGCTGACTAAATTATCCAGAGGAATTCTTCTCAAATTTTTGATATCGTTCTTCGTTTCCAAAATATCGAACGCCAAAATCAAAAATTTGGAAGAAATTGATTTATTTTTTCACTATTCCGGCCATAACTTTTTTCTTTTTTTAAATTCTCTAAAAATTCTTTTTGCACCTTACAGCTCTCGTAAATATGAGTCTTTTGAGCCATTTTTGAATATCATATCTTTACAACTTTCCGAGGTATAAGGGGATCGCACTTTTTCGTGAAATCGGGGCCTATACTGGAACGAACGAAAAGACATTTCCAATGTCAAAAGTACCGGTTTTTTAAAGATAATGTACAAAAGCGGACTTGAAAACAAAACGGGAATCATGATGAAATAATAAAAAGTCATATTTTGATCGTATTTATTATGGACTAGCTGTGCCCGCGGCTCCGCCCGCGTGGAATTCGGTCTGTGTCAGTAAGCGGCTAATTCACCCATAATTTCTCTCCCGCTACCCTGGAGGCGGAACTTGAAGTAAAGTTGACAGATGGACGCTAGAGGACAGTAGTCCTAATAAAATATTTTACAATTACCACTAAATGAAACTACACTCAAAAATTAATACTTTTTTTATCCTATTAATTTTTTTGGCATGATTTAAACGACATAGAGTAGTAGGTGTATATTAGGGTGGATCGATTTTCTTTTTTTTTCAAATTTTGATTTTGGCAGGTAATAGAAAGTTGCTACTCACAAAAACATTTAAATCTGTATAATTAAAATAACTGAAATATTTCAGGAAGTACTGCCCCAAGCTAACTGAAAAGCAACCGCCATTTTAGGGTGGTAACTATAAAATATGTAAAAAATATTAAAACATCTTATTTTTGTCTAAATTTAATTTATTTTTACTCTTGAAATTAGCAGTTAACATATTTCATTAGAAAACCACGAAAACGATGAAAGATAATTGTTTTTTTTTACGCTCAAAATGACTAAAATTATTCAATTTTGTAGTCTTTCTTGGAGTTAAACAGTGGCATAATTTTTCGAGATTTAAGCCTTGTCTTAATAAAACCATCTCGTTTAATAGGTCCACAAATAGCAGCAGCTACCTCTGTAACTATTTTAACACATCTTTCAGTACTTTGAGTATGACAAGGGTATAATTTCAGTAGTGGTAAAATCAACTCATCAATTTTGTTTAGGTCTTCGCTGCACTCTCTTAAAATATCTGTGCTGAGGATTTTAAGCAATGGTGGCTCAGTAATTATTACATTGTCCCAGGGTATCATATCAACGTAATCCATAGAACAAAAATCAAATTTTGGTAGTTTAAATATCCTTATATTGGACGGTAAACACTCTCGTGACTTAAGTATTTTTTGCAATGCCAAATATTTTATTTCTGGTCTGTCATCATCCAGCATCGCTAGTAATATATTTTCTACATGACCGAAAAAAACCGTTTCGTTGTATTACAGGATCGATAACTGCTTTTAACTGCTGTGGCATATATCTTGAAAGTTCAATAGTTTTGTGTAAGTGTTTTGCACCATAAGTGCAGCTCGACTTCAATTTAATCGCAAACCACATGGGAGCATAAACTTTCAAAATAAAACTAACTAAATGTTGTAAATACACTGATGGAGAATTCGTGGAGACATATAATCTGAGAATTCGGTTTGCAGTGGTAAGCCACCTAGAATGAACCACTTTACCAGGGTTTCTTTGCGACAGCCTATAATTACAATGACCACAACTTATACCAATGACCACTTTATATCGGACGATACAGGACCACTTTTGTATTTATACGAGTACGTTCATGTCCACGGCAAATATCATCCAAATCGATCCTCCCGTCAAATCAGTCTAAACATGTAAGGTAAGGGTTGAAATTGGGGGGGGGGGGGGGCACAAATGCAGAAATGATTTTTTTCTAATTGAGGTGCACATTTACAGGGGGGGGGTCCATAACCTGACTCAGTATTTTCTTGAATTGGAATTAGTAATCCTTAAGGGGTGATTTCCGGGATAACAATGCAAAAAAAACCGGCCAAGAGCATGTCAGGCGATGCTCAGTATAGAGTTTCGTAGATGCCGCCCTATTACAAAACATCCGGACTGAGCCAGACCGCGCGGATAGACGGACGGACATGGCGACACTATAAGGAATCCTAGTTGACTACGGAACCCTCAAAAGAGATAAATTGTAGTTTACACCGCCATAACCAACCTTATTGCGCCGGCGGTCGGGGGGGGCGTGCCGGCGGTCCGGGGGGGGGTGGATTTTGAACACTCGGTTGGAACGAAGTTATGTTATTTAATTTTATTTAATTGACTTTTTCGTAAATTTTGTGGTTTTAAGTTTTTGAAATTATTGAAGTTTTTGAAATTTAGAAATTTTGCCATTTTTGACATTTTCGATTTTTTTTTACATTTTTTACTTTGTCACTTCTCACTTTCACTTTTCACTACACTTTACTTCACTTCACTTTATTCTATTTTATATATTTTTTATTTCATTATATGTATAGATAGTTTTTATTGAAAGTACCTTTCAGGCTTCACTTCCATTATTTTTTCAAGTTTTTTGGACTTACGGTTCTAAAGTAAGATGGGGGGGGGGGGCTTTTTTGAAGATGAAGCTATCCTTTGTCCTTTCTCGAGACCCATACTATCTCCACCAATTTTCATCTAAACCAGTTCAGCGGTAAAAAATTCCTCATACCAACTTCCAAAAGGGTTTGAAAACTATCCTATGACGTTTCTCGAGACTCAAATTATCTCCATACTCATTTCTATCTAAATTGTTTCAGCGGTTAAAAATGCTCCATACAAAATTTCAACCCCATTTTCACCCCCACCAAGGTTGATTTTTGGGATTAAAACTATATATTATCCTTTCCCGGGACTCAAACTATCACTATACAAAATTTCATCGAAATCCGTTCAGCCGTTTTCACGTGATGCGCGGTCAAATAAACAGACAAACAGATAAACAGATAAACAGATAAACAGACAAACAGATAAACAGACAAAAATTCTAAAAATTGTTGGAACGTGTTCTGTTATCGATTCTAAGTATCCCCAGCCAACATTTTTCGATTATCTTCCATGTACAGACTTTCGACCCTCTTCAGCTTTATTATATGTATAGATGGTATAGGAAGGATGGAACTCTCCTATAGGAAAACGGTCGAAAAAGTGTCCAGCGGTAAGCACTAAACAATAGTTCCAAATATCTCCGGGTGGCGCTAGGTATAGTTCAGCACTTGAAATGAATTACCGATATTTAATTATTATATGTATAGATGGTATAGGAAGGATGGAACTCTCCTATAGGAAAACGGTCGAAAAAGTGTCCAGCGGTAAGCACTAAACAATAGTTCCAAATATCTCCGGGTGGCGCTAGGTATAGTTCAGCACTTGAAATGAATTACCGATATTTAATACTTTATATGACTTTCTAAATAAAATTAATATTCAGAGTGATTTTCATCTCCGCAAATAGTTATTTTGGATTTAATTTTTTTTAATTTCAAAATTAATTTAATCAAATTTAATATCATCGTGGCGCCATCAGTTTATCGCCTTTTGACGGACACTTTTGTAACATAGAGATTTAGATCCTTCTTGTACCATCCATAGTATTTATAGTGCCTGTATTTCGGTAAACAAAGACGGCTGTCAAACCATCGTTGATACTATTAATTGAACATTCCTAACACCTATTGCGAAGGGATAAGGTTTACCACAGTTAAGTGCGATAGCACTAGTATCTGACATTACAAAATTGAAAAAAGATGCGTTTCGCTATCGAAGAAGCATGATATTATGCCATTATGAAACCCACTTTTAATATTCAAACTCCGATCAAAAATGCAAAAATACGCATTTTCAATCTTTAGGCGTTTTAATACAGTCGATTTCTAATTTAAACTTCCGTATTCGTAGGCTTAGATACTATTTTAATCAGTATCAAAACGCAGATTATGTAACGGTATACATTGACAATGTCAAACCAAAAGACAATCCCGTTTCAGGCCAGGGTGAAGTTAAACTTTATGTCAATGCCATAAGGACGTTAACGACTTAACTTGCTGTATTTCAATCGCGGAAAAATCAACATAATGTTTATTTATTTAGTATTTCTAATTCCCGTTTAATTTTTTTGCAATATTTTGTCTACTTTAGTAATAAAATGAGTATTTATTTTACATTGCAGTACAAACTGTATACGGTTTATATCAGATGGCCCAGAATTGACGATCTCCTTTAACATCAGCACTCAACAACTTACAGAGTTACCTATTTGTCTAGTAAATTAAAATGCAAATACGCAAAATGCTTTTTTAATTTTCGTAGATGAAATAATATTTTCATTTCAATAAATTTCTTCTTTAATTAAATTTCCGTTACGTTTTCAAGTCTTTAGGACGCTGTTATGGTGAATGGTTAACGGTTCGCTCCCGATGGATTATAGAAAAGATTAATAGGATTTTCTACTCTTTTAATCACAGTTGATTAGATTTTTTGAAAACATTCATTTTGTACGCACAAACTTTATACGTAAATATAGTATTAACATTTGTCCAGAGCTCGACTTTAATCTTTCGCAACATGTATTACACCTTGCACACTGCACAAGATATTCCTTTTGAGCTCGAGATCACGTGAAACTATTTCCAAGAACCGAACTAGTCTGTTCTAAATTAATCTAGCTTGTTGAATTGACGTTGTGTCGTGCGAAGGACTTCATATATCAAGTCAAATGAATTAGAACCCATCTAATGTACACAAATTCTAGGGCGATACCGTTGATATGTTAGGTTAGGACTTTAAGAAAATTATGTGGCTTCCATTATATGCCTTCTAAAGACCGCGATGAACGAAGATAAACAGGTGTTAAATCCCATACGGATACACAAAAATAAAATAAAAATGTTCATTTTCCCACAAAACGACCTCGTGTTTTTACCTAGAAAGACGCTTGGTATAAATTCAGGAAGCATTTGGATTCAATGTAATTTAAATTACTTTTTGCCGTGCATGATTTGATTGAGCTAACTGCGATAGCGCGGCTACATTTAGATATTAATCAATGAATTGTTGGAAACAAATTACAAATGTGTGATATGTATATTTAGTGTATTTATATACCTACTAATTATAGTTTTTACGTTGCTTTCCATAGTTTTCTACCCATGTTGCTCTTCTTTAATACTAACGTTTAACGGATTTTTATGTACGGTGGGTTGCACCAAACCGGCTGTTAACCTAAGCCAAATGTTACGCTAATCGGAGGTCCTTAACGATTGCTAACATAAATGGGTTGCACCAAGTGCAAAATAACAGAACGTAAACGTTAAGTGGGATGCCACTGTATAAACGCTACACTACCAACATTTTTATGGTAGAATATTTTTTTCATATGGCAACCCAACTATAAATGCCAAACTAAACTTGTCAAAATCGTCAATTCGTCACACGAAGAAAAAATCTAAAGCAAAGAGCGCGAACTAAACTTTGCACTCTGCAGCTTGAAAATCAAGAATATTCAACAATTTTAGCCATTCCTGAACATATTTACCTATTACTCGGTCAAAAAGTGGGCTATCCATAGGGCCTTACGAGCAAACTTTTTCAAAGGATAATGCAACTTGTGTTGTAAGTGGTGTTTAAAGAGAAAGCCAGAATAGTCGGCTGCTGTATTATATTTTATATTATAGTGAGTAAATTATCCTGCTACTTTATTACTACTTATAGAACCCAAATGGCGGTGGAAGCACCAAATGGCGAGAAGGCGCCCAATCGCAAAACAAAGGCACCACTAGCTTTGAGAACTCTCCTTTCGAAAATTCGTAAATATAGAGTGCTGAATCCCTCCAACCTGGTTGATTATGGCTGGCATTGTAACTAACGTCCAAAATATTGAACTTATTGTATATGTACCTACTTATTGAAAGAGTGTTCTAAAGCATCTTTGTGAACAAATGATAAGTATAGCACATATGTTACATTCATAATACACAATGTTTTTTATTTCAGGTTTGAATTTACCTTTGGTATTGAAGACAAGATGAAATCAAGACTTCCTATGCTACTCAGTGCTCAACTCAAGGAACTTTTAAAATAAAAGTGCAGTGGTTTCAAGAAATTTCTATAATCACAAAGTAAAAATAAAGTATAATTATGTATATTAACCTAATCAGTATTTCAATTTTTTCAATAAAATACATATATTTATTTAGTTACCCTACTTTTGTGTATCTATTAATTAAACTCTGGCATAGGTTTCCTTTGAAGGTAGGCAAGACAATTACATGCAATGATTATTTTCACCATTTTTCTAGCAGTTGACATTAATAATCAATATGAACATTGCCTGTAACAATGCAGTCTCATACTAAACTTGAAACTATTGAAGTATTTTAGGGCAGGTCAATCAAAATGAAAATGAAAAATAGTTTTATTGGTCACAATCGTTGTGTTTACAAATTGAGAAAGGGTTGGGACCTCCTAGTAAGTATGGGAATACTTGTGTCAGGAGACCCCGCTCTTCCAGCAACAAGTTAAGGCTAAATATTTAACCAATAAGGAATCTAATCTAATCTAAATAATATTGTAAATCTAAGTAACAAATTTTGCTTAACTAAAATTACAGTTACTATGTAATTTTTTTTTTTTTTTTATGAAATAGGAGGCAAACGAGCAGACGAATCGCCTGATGGTAAGCAATTAACGCCGCCCATAGACGCCCGCAACACCAGAGGGGTCACAAGCACGTTGCCGGCCTTTAAGATGGGAATACGCTCTTTTCTTGAAGGTTTGAAGGTCGTATCGGTCCGGAAATACCGCAGACGACAGTTCATTCCACAGTTTTGTTGTGCGAGGCAGGAAGTTTCTCGAGAAACGCACAGTTGAGGACTGCCAACCATCTAAGTGGTGATGATGGTAATGCTGTCGCGTAGGACGATGGCGGAAAGAAGCGGCAGGGATTAATCCGAACAATTCCTCGGAGCACTCTCCATGATAGAGGCGGTAGAAGATGCAGAGCGAGGCTACATCTCTACGCAGCGCCAAGGAGTCAAGCCGATCCGTAAAATCCTGGCAGCCGACAATTCGAGTCGCTCTCCGTTGGATGCGGTCCAGAGGGAGAAGTTGGTACTGGAACGCTCCCGCCCACAGATGAGAACAGTATTCCATATGTGGGCGTACCTGTGCCTTGTAAAGCTGGAGGCGGTGGGCCGGAGTGAAATACTGTCTCGATCTGTTGAGCACACCGAGCTTTTTTGAGGCCAACTTGGCCTTACCCTCTAAATGGCCGCGGAACTGGACTTCACTCGAAATGTCGACGCCAAGGATCTGGACACTGGCAGTGGCAGTTAAGGAAGTGCTCTCAAAACGAGGTAAAGCGACAAACGCAAGCTTTTTGGCGGTAAACGCGCAAACCTGTGTCTTGGTAGGGTTAAAATGGACTAAATTTAGTCGACCCCATTCTGAAACTTCTTTAAGGGAAGTCTCAACTTCAGACACAAGTTTGTACCGGCTCTCAATGACATTCTCCCGAGAAATGTTGGTTCGGCCGGTGTAGTAGGCATCACCCGTACTATCGTCTGCATAACAATGTATGCCGCTAATCTGCAGCATGTCATTGATATGCAGAAGGAACAGCGTGGGTGATAGCACGCAGCCTTGGGGGACACCAGCATTCACAGACATGGAGTCAGAGCATTCACCGTCAACTACGACCTTGATGCGTCTGTCTGCAAGAAAGCTACTGACCCATTCACACAATTTCTCGGGAAGCCCATAAGAAGGAAGTTTCGATAGAAGTGCTTTGTGCCATACCCGATCAAAGGCCTTCGCAATATCCAAACTAACTGCCAATGCTTCACCCTTTGTCTCGATCGCCTGCGCCCAACGATGTGTCAGGTAAACTAGAAGATCACCAGCCGAGCGGCCCCCACGGAAACCGTATTGGCGGTCGCTGAGCAACTGGTGGTCCTCTAGGTACCGAAGGAGCTGGCAGTTGATAGTGGATTCCATTATCTTCGAGAACAGGGAGGTAATAGCTATTGGCCTGTAGTTGGATGGATTTGAGCGGTTACCTTTTTTTGGGACCGGGTGCACCAAAGCTGACTTCCACGAGATCGGGATTATGCCAGAAGAGTAAGAGAGCCGAAAAAGGCGCGTTAAAACCGGGGCCAACTCAGGAGCACACATCTTCAGCACAATCGCAGGGATTCCATCGGGCCCACTCGACTTATGAATGTCGAGGGAAAGAAGTGCTTTACGCAGTGAGCTTTGGCGGAACTGTATATCCGGCATACTCTCACACTGCGGTATGGTCGGCGGTGCGTATCCCCCGTCGTCCAAAGTCGAGTTGGACGCAAAGAGTTTGACTAGAAGATTGGCTTTGTCTTTTGCGTCGTGAGCCAACGAGTCATTTCCCATTTTCAAAGGCGGAAAAGATTGCTTACAGAAATTCCCTTGGATAGCTTTGGCAAGAGACCAGAACGCACGAGTTCCCGAGGGGAGGCGCTCTAGTTTCTCGCCAATTCTACCAATGTGCAACGATTTTGCCTTAGCAATTACTCTTTTGAGGGACCGGGAGGCAAAGTTGAACTCCTTTTTTAATGCGCTGGTTTTTTCATCCCTAGTCGCCGCTGCATTTACCCAGGCTTGGTAACATTCTTGCTTACGGCGAAATGCCTTTTTGCAGGATCGACCAAACCAAGGTTGAGATTTGCCACCAATAGGGACCGCAGAGGATGGAATGAAGAGCTCCATTCCCTGCAGCACAACGTCAGCAACAGAATCAGCGACGACATCAGGATCATCCGGCGTGAAGCAAACCTGCCGCCAAGGGTACGAAGCAAAGAAGGACCGCATCCCGTCCCAATCTGCTGACTTGTAGTGCCAAACACGGCGGCTACAGGCAACTCGCCGACGCGGCGGGCACATGAGTGGCACCGTACTTCGGATCAGGCAGTGATCCGAGGAGCCGAGTGGGGCTACGACGGATATTTGGTATTCGGCCGGATCAGAAGTCAGCAGAAGGTCCAACAGGGATGGTTCCTGGGTCTCCACATCTGGGATTCGCGTAGGCGCTGTAATCAGTTGTGTCAAGCCATTTGCCAGAGCAAAGTCGTGAACAGATCTCCCCGCATGATCGGTTTTGCTGGAGCCAAGCCATTCGGCGTGGTGGGCGTTAAAGTCACCAAGTATCACAATCTCGGCGGAGGGAATCTGCTGCTGCACAGAGTCTGTAGCCATTTGGATCTGCTCAATGAGTCGGTCAGTTTCGGCATTACCGCTATGGGACCTATACAGACACGAGTAAACGCGAGGATGGTCATCGCAGTCTACACGCAGCCACAAAATGGAGAGGTCCATACCTTCAAGATTGCTGAGGCGGCGAGAACTGATATCATCTCTAACGTACACGCATACCCCGGCCCTGGGTATAAAGGAGTGTTCTAGTCCGTATCCCGGGTAAGAGAGGTAAGATGTGTCCGCTGGAGACGATATCTGCGTCTCGGTCAAAAAGAGCAAGGCCGGCTTCGCTGTCTCGAGGTGTTGGTGGACAGCATTTAAGTTTGAATGTAAACCCCTGATGTTGCAAAAGTCCACGGCCAGCGTAGCAGGGGGTGCCGTAGTTACTTTACTCTTGCCTCGGTCAGATTTGCAATGATAGAGCGCCGTTTTGCCCCCCCCAGAGTACGAGGGGCAGTCTGGGCGTCCACGCTCAGGTACAATGTATCCTGAGCATGGAAGCCCAGAGAGGGATTCTCCAGTGCTAGCGCAGCTGGTACCCTCCTGGGGTAGTATATTTTTTAACTGCGCCATCATCATGGGGGGGGGGGGGGTTGGAGCTCTGGGAACCTTACTCACCACCAGGAACACAACACTACATACCTAAAAAAAAAGTAGCAGTGTTATTATGGCTGTGATCTTCTGTAAGGGGGAGGTACTTCACCAGTCGGGCCGCTCCAGATTCAAGCGTGATGACAAATCGCTGTGCCCTACCTCTCATTGGACGTAGTTTAAGGACATACCCAGGTCCGGACGTAGTTTAAGGACATACCCGTGTCCGAATCTAACCGAATCGTGTCCGTGACTATGTAATATAATATGTATATGCAAATTATTTTTGATAACGAGTAGGTATGAGTGTGTGTGTGTGTGTGTGTGTGTGTGTGTGTGTGTGCGTGTATGTTTTGCAAATATATGTTTCACTTACTTATTTCTACTAACTATATCTACTATTTAGCATTCGATAATATTAATAACTCTGTTTGCTCATAGTTTAGAGTATTTAACCATTCCCGGACTACTGTTTTACATTTAAAAGAGTGCAAAGGATGTATCGACAGTGCGGCATCAATCACATTATACAAGTGGGCAGCTTGTGAAGCAAACTGACGTTTAGCAAATACAGAGTTAGAGTTAGGAATGGGAGCAGGTTTAGGCTTTCTCCTACGTGTAGTCGTGTTTAACGGTTTGAGATTCAAAGATTTATGTAATTTAAGTACAGTATTTAATATGAACAGTTTTCGCATGGTGAGAAGATTTGACGATTGGTACATCTCAGTTGTAGGGAATCGATAGGGTTTCGAATACATGACCTTTATTAAACACCTTTGTCCTCTTTCTACATCTATAAATTTTGTTTTACTTGACCCTCCCCATATGTTAATGCAGTATGTCATAATAGATTCCGCCAACGCAGTATATACTTGTTTTAATAAATCTTTAGAAGCTATGTACTTTAATTTCTTAAAAATCCAGGTAAGCTTTCTTATTCTACCATTCACATATTCAACATGCTTGTACCAGGAGAGACGTTGATCTAGAATAACACCAAGGTACTTGATAGATTGAACTTTTTCTATTCTAGTGCATTGACAAAGTTGGGTGTTTTCTAGGTCACATCCATGGACTTTTAGTAGTAGGGCTTTTGGTGGTTGGGTGCTGTTGTACTTAGTAAAGCACATGTATTTTGTTTTGGCCTCATTTAATGTAAGGAGGTTGCACCTAAGCCAGACAGATATTTTATGCAGACCTTTTTCAGCCTTGGCAAACACTGCGTTCCAAGAAATGTCACTAAAAACAACAACAGTATCATCTGCATAAGAATATATACTGCCCCCGTCAATCTCAAGATTTGTCAAGTCATTGATGTATGTTAAAAATAATGTGGGGCCTAGGACACTTCCCTGAGGGACTCCAAAAGAAATAGGCTTTACACTACTATGGTAACTACCAATTCTTACTTTTTGGGTGCGTTCATTAAGATAGTTATTTAATAAATCGAGTGGTTTACCCCTGATTCCCATAAGCTCAAGTTTGCGCACGAGAGTGGAAAGAGAGACGGTGTCAAAGGCTTTTTTCAAGTCAAGGAATATGGCCAAACATTTTCTATTTTTGTCAACTGTTTCAGTTATTAACGACGTAACGGCCATAACTGCGTCTTCTGTGGATTTGCCTTGTCTGAAGCCAAATTGATTGTCAGATAGAATTTTGAATTTGTTTAGGTAGCTAGAAAGTCGTGAATTTATAAGTTTTTCGATTATTTTAGAGATGGCAGGGAGTACGGATATAGGACGAAAGTTGTTGACATCGTCTCTCTCACCACCCTTGTGCACCGGGGTAACAATAGCCTGTTTAAGTTGTGCTGGGAATACTCCCTTAGCAAAGCATAGATTCGCCAATCTACATATAACTGGGACAACAATGTGCCTCGCAAGCTTTAAAAAATGGGTAGGAACATCATCCCAGCCAGGAGCACTATTTGATTTTAGGGTCATAAGTACCCTATCTACTTCGGTCACGTCAGTATCTAACAAAACAAAAAGAGTTGTTTGATTAGGAGTAACGTTGTGTACAGGAGAAATTAAAATATCTTCCGCTAGTTTTTTGCCCATATTAGCAAAGAATTCGTTAACACTATTAACCGCATTAAAAGGGTGTGTGCTTGAATTTAAAAGTTCTAAGGCCTGATTGTTTGTCGACTTATAATAGGTTATGTTTTTTATTGTTTTCCACATAGCTTTTGCGTCTCCGGTTGTTTTAGCTAGTTGGTCTCTTTCATATTTCTTTTTCAGCTTTTTTATTAAATTTGTGCAGAAGTTGCGGTATCGCTTATATGTAACTGTCAGGATTTCATTATCAGGGTCGCGGCGTAATTTAAGTTGCATCCTGTTTCTGTTCTTAATACATCTCAATATACCTGGTGAAATCCACGGTTTGATAGTGCGCAGTTTTTTAGGAATGTTTTTTATCTCCTTGCTTTCCATTAAGGATTTTTTAAGTATATTTAACAGTTTATCAATAATAAATTCAGGATCATCATTTACAAGTAACATATCAATATTCTCATTACGAAGATGGGTAACTGCTTTTTCGTAATTAATTTTTTCTACAGATTTTGGACAACAGCCTTTAAAATCACTGTTAAAAAGAGCCAAGAAAATCATAAGGTGGTCAGTTACAGAGGTGTTCAGAACTGCAATATGCGCGGTAAGTTTACTAATATCTAGTTTTAACATGTAGTGGTCTAAGCAGTTACTTTCTCGTGTTGGTAGAATATGTCCCGGAAGAAAACCAAAAGAGGAAAGCATGTTAAGGTAACTATTTTTGTTTGATATTTCATTAGGCGGCTCGTGTTCACGTGGAATAAGGTTGATATTTATATCACCAGTAATAATTATGTTGTTAAAGGATTTTATGGTTTCAAGATAAGTGCAAAGCGATTCTATAAAAATGGATGCATTACTATTTGATGGCGAGCGATAAATACCCAATATTAATAGATTATTATTATTATTTTTTTTTTAATTTATTTAGAAAACAAACAGCCATATACAAAAACAGTCATTACGAAAATAGACACAAATTAGGCCTAAAGTTTCCTATATTACTACGTAAACATTTATAAATTTGTACAACTAATGTTTCATATTTAATTGTGAACTACACGCCAATAAAATATCGAAACATAAAAAAAAAAGAGAACTGTTACTAACAATATAACATAAACGCTTACTTCTTATTATCAAAACAAAATTTGTCGAACCTTATACTTGAAAACGGACATACTATGAGCGAAAATATCTATTTGATTAAGTGAAACATTATACATACTACAAGTGCGCCTAAAGAAAGAATATTTTGCATACTTTGATCCCCAAGATGAGATAGAAAAGGTAGGCTTAGAACGTGAGTGGAAACGAGAAATTTTGAACGAAATATTTTCTAATAAAACGTTAGAATCTATATGATTTCTAATAATTTTAAATAAAAACAAAACATCCAGATAGACTCTTCGATTTTCTAATGGAGGAAGACTATGTTTAGCTGCCGACGCGAGATAATCCTGGTTATGGACACCGGTTCTGTAATCCAAGGACTTACAGAGTATTTTCTGAATCCTTTCAAGTCGAGACTTATGAATACCATAGTGTGGACTCCAAACAACACTGCCGAACTCCAATATGCTCCGGACGAAAGAGTAGTACAACACTTTTAATGTTAATATATTTTTGAAAGGTTTGCTTAAGCGCAGAACCATACCTAACTTTTTATATGCTCTTGCCACAATATTATCTATATGTTCATTAAAGGAAAGCTTACTGTCCAGAGTGATACCTAAATCTCGAATTGACGACACACGTGAGACACTATTACCAGCTAATTTATAATCATAAGTAATAGTATTCAATTTACGGGAAAACGTGATAGTATAGCATTTATCAGCATTGAGAATTAAACGATTGCGCTGACAGTAGTCCTCAAACCGAGACAAATCTGATTGTAGCGCCACACAATCATCATAACTTTTAATAATTTTATAAATTTTAGTGTCATCTGCATAAAGAATATGAGAAGAAGACTGAAAGGAAGTATTAATATCATTCACATACAAAACAAATAGAAAAGGTCCTAGGTGCGAGCCCTGGGGTACCCCTGAGGGAATGGGTAAAAATTTAGATCTATAGCCCTTCAGTGCCACCGCCTGACTTCTATTACTGATGTAGGACTTTAACCATCTAAATAGGTCACCGTGTATACCGATCTCAAACAACTTCTGAAGTAAAATAGAATGATCTATTTTATCGAAGCACTTCGAGAAGTCGGTATACACGGCATCAACCTGAAAACCGTCATCTAAAGCATTAATAATATGGTCAGTATAAGTGATTAAGTTAGTGTCGACGCTTCTGCCTTGGAAAAAACCATGTTGGTGTACAGATATGTGGCGAGCGACAACAGCGGTCAATTCATTAGTAATAATTTTTTCGAAAATCTTGGCGAATATACAGAGTTTTGAAATCGGTCGATATGATGATAGCACGCTTTCAGATGCTAGGTACAAAGCCTTCACTAACAGATTTTCTGAAAAGCTTAGCCAAGGGAACCGTAAGCTCAGCGTAAAGTCTAGAAACTAAAAATGGATGAATGTTGTCAAAACCAGCACCTTTATTAACGAATATAGATTTTAAATGCTTGTATACTACATCATCAGTAATATTAATACTAGAAATATCTACAAGGGAGGACGAAGACTGATGAGAAGAAAGTCGAGATTGATTACCATCCGAGACAAATACAGAGCTGAAATAGCTATTAAACAAATCGCAAATAACATTACCATCAGAAGAAGAATCATCATCTAAATGCATGTTAGATGGAACCTCATTTGCAGAAAATTTTGATTTTATAAAGCTCCAGAAATACTTGGGAGAAGAAGTTATTTTCTTTTCACTGAGGGCAATATATTTAGAATAACATTCTTTACTGAGTTTCTTTTCTCTTTTTCTTAGTAATTTAAATTCGGCATAGTCAATCTGGTTATTATATTTTTTCCACTTGGTATGAGCATTCAATTTGTTTTTAATAATTTTAATTAAGGGTCTGTTATACCAAGGTGGATACCTAGAAGATGAACAAGTCTTACGCTTCGGAACGAAATCCTCAATTAGAGCATTTAAAATAGAATAAAAATGATTTGTAGCACTTTCCATATCCATATCATCGATGACGGACCAGTCAACATCGGAGAGACCCTGCCGAATATTGTCAAAATTGGCTGCATGATAAAGATATTTATAATGTATTGATGAATTTAAGGATTTCATTAACGACAAAGGAAAATAAATTACTAAGGATTTGTGATGTAAATCTTCTTGTGTAAGAGGAGCCGAACAAACTGATACTTCACAATTAACACTACTAATGACAAGGTCTAAGATACGACCATGAGCATTGACACACCCGTTATACTGCTGTAGTCCAGAGAGAGCGAGAAAGTCAGAAAGTGCAACGGCTAAGGGATTGTTATTATGATTAAGTGTCAGGGTTGAAAAGTTATCGCGGCTCCAAATTGCATGAGAAATATTAAAATCACCCAATAGCAGATAAGTATCGCTAGGGTGACGGCATATAAGGTCATTGACGTTATCAAAAAACAATTGCAACGAATCAGCATGATTACGATTGTGCGGGAAATAAGCACAAGCTATGCGAAAAGAGCTTGCTCACTCCGGCACGGCATCGGTAGGCGACGAACCCGCTGCAGCGAGCGGCAGAGACAGCCATACCTCCTCGGAATGTGTAGTACTACAGAAGTCGTACGTACGGCGTGCGCGCAAGCCGCGCCGCACCGCCACCAGCACGCCGCCATCGCGCGCCGCCATCGTCGCCGGTCGATCCCGTCGATAAACGACATAATTATGATAGAAAAATTCTGCGTCGCTAAAGTCCTCCGTGAGCCAGGTTTCGGTTAAGCATATAATATCGTAATTAGACAAAAGTACATTCTCTAGAAAAGAGTGAGATTTAGTTCTGAGTCCTCTCACGTTCTGATAATAAATGTTTAAGTTATTAATGCTAAACACTGTAAAGTAAGATATGGGGTTATAGCGCGGCTCAAGTATGTCCAGAATTCATTAGAAAAATTATGATTTAAAAGGTACCTAAGAACATTTAATAACAACAGTAAATTGCATTTGTACAAGTAGAAGCATAACAACAATACATAACATACGCGATAATACGAGATAAGCTTGGAATAAAAGAGAGAAATATATATATAACATTTAACTTTAAAAATACTCCGACGGGCATAAGAGTAGTACATAGCGTGGCACAAATTAGTTAAGAATAAAAGTCACTTAAGTTTTAACAAATCGGATTCCGTGACAATGCGTATAACCCTCGAGGCGTCATTTTTACGCAAAAATATCTTGCCTTCTTTCACCCACACATAAGCATAGTTCAACTCAGCTTTTACTTGGCGTGCGCGCTTTAACAACAACTTGTTTGCGGGCGTAAGGTGCTCGTTCAAGTAAACGTTAGACGACGGACCGTCTAAGCCAGCGTCGGCCGTGGTGAGGCCACGGCGCGCGCGGGCCGCCGCCAGCAGCTCGTCCCTGCGCGCGCGCCGGGTGAAGCGGACGATAATCGAAGGGGGCCGAAGATTTTGTTGTTTCGCTTCCGTAGAAAACACTCTAATCCGATGTATACAATCAATTTCCGATTGGTCAAGGACAAAGCCAACCTTGATACATATGTTGCTAAGTATAGAATTCAAATTCTCTCCCGACTGAAGCGGAACGCCGATGATCTCCACATTATTTTGCCTTCCAAACTGGTCACGATCATTATTTTCTTTCTTGAGGCAAGTGACGAGGTCCTGTAACTCTTTCATTTTCGGCGGCAGTGGCGCAAAGGTCTCCAATTTATCTTCTGTACTCGAAATTCTGTTCTCCATACCATCTAGGCGTGATTCCAAGATGCTCCACTTATGACTCAAATCAGTAACTTGCTGCTGAACGTTATCAATTTTTTCCTCAATTGAAGTTCTGGATATTTTAACTTCAGCAAGCAGGTCCGTTAAAGTGGTCTCCTGTGAAGTTTGGGGCGTTTGCTGGTTCGCTCGGCACACGGGGCAACGCCAGGATGCTTTTTTCTCATTAGTCATCCGCCTGACAGTGGTTTCCGCTAATCCAGCACATACAAAATGTTAATACTTTTTACATGCACTGCATAAAACTCCATCATTAACAGGTTCGGTACATTTGGCACACTCCATTATAAATTTAGGGTAGGTAAAATACAGGTAAGAGGCAAAAAGATGCGAGGAATTGTAAACAAACTTATCAAAAACCACGAGTGCGAGACACCGACCGCCGGGTTAAGGTCCGTAAGCGAGAGCTCTAAATCACTGGTTTCAAGTATATTACGTCTGAGAACACAACTAATCACAATGGTGGCATGGGCCGAACTGAAAATTATTTACCTTTATTTGCACACATGAGGCGTGTTCTAGCTTAACCTCTTTGACCACTGAGCTTAGGTAGCAGCTTGTGTAGCATACGACTCCGTCATTTTGATTGAGGTTATGTACAGTAGCTAAAGAGTTATAGTTTTGGATACATGGTGTAGGTTTGAAAGAGCTAAGTCTACATTCTGATAATATTAGGACATCTATGTTGTATGTTAAGTTAGTTAAGGTTAGCTGCAGATCGTCAAAGTTACAATAAATGCTCCTCATGTTTTGTGAGATGAGTGTAATGTTTTTATAATTATTTATTGGTATATTTTTATGCAAATCCTGAATATCGCAAGAAATCGAGGTCGCTGTTTGAACAAGGTCGAGGTCAGCTAAGGTAGTTAGGTGACTACTCATAATGTAGCGGTATTAGTATACTAGCACTTTTCAAGCGATGTAAAGTATTATTATTTAATAGAAAGGTAATGTAGTGTGAACGCAACCCTTTATTTTTAAAATATATGTGTATAATGTAGATTTTTTGTGTATTTGTTAATATGTGTGAGTAATCGTGTGAATGTATGAAATAATTTGCCAATATTAAGTTAATTACATTAAATACAGAGTAGTAGCGACTCGAAATATAAACAACAGCATTCAAAATTAAGTTCCAAAGCAATATCAAGTAAACATTTACCAGTAAGAAATATAAATCTAGTCAGAGTTCTTCAGTTAATACTTTCTCGGACGCATTATTCAGTGGTTCGGCGTTTGAGCTCGAGTTGCGTGGCCACGCGCTCGAGCTCGCGGCTGCGGCCGCGGCCGGGGTCACAGCTGGGGGGGTAAGAAGTGCACTGGGGGCTCTTGTATTGTTTTTATGTGTGGTGATGATTTGTGTATTGCCATGGTTTTCTTTGCTTAGTCTCTCTATTTGGGTTTCATTGTGTATTTGTATAATTTGAGAGCTGTCATCTTTACGCACATACACTCTTCCGTAGCTGGTCCAGCAATGTTTAAAAAGCTTTCGCCTTTTGAGTTCGCGTGCTAGAAAATATAAGCGGGACGCGCGTACAGTCAATTGTTCTGCTATAAAAACGGGGGTGTCCACAGAGGTCCGCAGGCCCAGGTGTTTTGCACATAAATTCGAATTATTCTTAATGTTGTGCGCTTTACACATTTTTAAAATATCATTTTTGATGAAAGTTGAAGATGTTTCCACAATAATAGGGGTATTAGTCACACCCTTCTCTTTAGGGCGCACTCTATAAATATCTTTTATGTCAGCTTTACTTATCGGACAGTTTACAGTTTCAGTGAGTGATGTAAATCAGTTCTAGGATAGTATAAACCCAACCCGTGGCCAAGGTGACCCAGCTTAATGACCGGAGAAAAAACTTCATATACTGAACCACAGATGGTTATCAACAAAACAGTTGATACATGCTACAAATACTATACAGGTCAAAGTGATCATATAACATTACTTATCAGTATAAATAGATAGTATACATTGCTGTAGTTGCTTAGTTTGGCTAGGTGATATTGTCCCAAAGTCATATGAGTAAATTTCAAAAATGTTTTATTATCATTATCACTTATATCTTTGTAATGATATATGTTATAATATAAATCATACAAACAGCCATGTATGTACCGACTGTACTATTGTTTTATTTGTAAATAGGTACCTATCCTGATTAGTAGAGATAGAGATATATGAGATTGATAAAAAAGAGACCTATATTATTTATTACTAATACATTTTTAGGTACCTACTTATGTTAGGTAAAGTACAGTACATAAACCCTCATAGGATCTAACATTTTTAGCCAAAGCCCAAGGCCAGGTCTTTGCTTCCTTTTTAGACCATCATGAGACAGATACAAAATGCAAATGCATGTATTTTGTGTACAATTTGAATGAAAAAAGCATGTTCATAATAATGTCTGATACAAAAAATATGCATGGGGAATGGGGGAAGGCATCTATCAGAGGTTTTGTCAGATGGTGCCAGCGTAGCTTGTAGGTAGGTACCTATCACTAGTTTTGTTCTATGGGATTTGGCTTAAAGGGCTAAAATTAATGCCAGAAAATTCCAAATAAAACAAGAATTTACCTTAGAAGAGCAACACACATGAAGTCAAATTAGCTAAACCATGCTATTACCAAATTGTCAGTAGATAATTATTTATTTATATGGGGTTATTGTCTCTTTAGATCTGTAAAATCTGTGCTGTGAATTTATTTCACAAATGAAACTGAAATACAGTGTAAACTATATAGGGGCACTCAAGGAACCTTTGGAACATTTTGTGATGTTATTGCGAGTTGTCGTCAAACAGAGTGCTACTGTGCTTGTTTTAAGGAAAATAATAAAATCAAATAAAAAACAAGAATTATATGAATTACTATAATGAATTTTCATACACATTTGAATTTGTTGATACCTAACCATTGTTGAACTATTTTTTTTTGTCTCACAATACTTGACACTCTTATTTACTTGATTGTACATTCCGCATCACACTTTATTTACATGTGCTGTTCTGAACATTGTTTAGTTAGGTGTCGAGGCTCGATTTCTGTAGCATATTGGCGATAAATGTTTGGTGCTATAACTTCAAGCATTAAATAAACCTCTCTGATCATCTGGCATCTTTTGAATCGTATGACTTGCTCCCATCGAGTCCTGTTCGTGGCCATTTCTACCGTGTCATAAAACTTGTTTTTCTTCTTGACCTGGTCACTTCACCGCGTCGGAGGTCTACGTTCCCTTTTGTCTTCTACCTTGCAGTATTCAAGTCTTGTGGTCAGTCAACCGTTGTTTCCAAAGGTCTTCATTGACAAAAACAGAGTGGTTTTTTAATGGTTATCATGATTGTTCTGCAGGTTCTGCTCACTTCGGCTTTCATGACAATGACTGTAGGTTCTGGTATGTTTGTGATACATAACAGAAGTCTGTACTATATATTTCAACCTGAAGTCACTCGGCACTCGACTTTAACTAAATAACGCACTTTTTACAAAGAATTATGTATTTATTATTTAATACACGTTATCTGATCTGAAAATGGTGAATAAAACCAAGCGGCAATCGTATGCGCCTTTTTAAGTTCAGTACTCTCATATATTTATTACTGCAAACAATATTTTAATATTTTTCATCAAATATCACTGTATTTTTGTCTAGTAAAGCATTTATCCCTGAAATACGAGACATTTTTGCAAATTATCCGCCATATTTAAACGTAGATTTGACGTTAACCAGTGCTCGACGGCTGGTTAAGGTAAACGTAACTTTTTGACCGCTAAAGTGCATGGTGCAACGGAAAAACTGACTTAACGCTTACTGTAACCATGACGAGTTCGTTAAGTGTGCGTGGTGCAACCCGCCCTAAGTATATATCTAGTGTTAAATAGTCGGTGTCAAAATGTGGAGATGTCAAAATATCCAGATACCTAGCATAAACATAAAAAGATTTCATATGTAGTACAAAACGATACGATAGAGTAAATAGAATGACTTGGCAAACGCGCAGGACCATAAACCATCTTATAATATCATCTTATGTTCTATAATGTATCCATTGATAGGCCGGTCAGCGCTATAAAATTATGTATTTTTAGCTGTGCGATTGCCAGGTTATTCTATTTATTATAAAAATATACACTATAATTATATTCACAATGACATGTTAGTGAAACCCAGTGAGGGTTGAGTTCTATGGACACCGGCCTGATTTTACGTTAGATCTCAATACTTTTGCAATAGGAGAACTGCATTGCGAGACTGGCATTTTTGTACATGTAATGTTTTTGATGGGATTAATGTTTCACAAAACAACTGGGTAATTTTCTGCTTAGTTCTAATCAAAATACAGCTGTCTGTAATTATAATTTTAAATTAGAGTGAAATATAATTTGCCCTGGAGGTAAATAGTGCGATGAGAACGTATTTAAAGAGTGAATCACGCATTTTTTCAGTTACATTATCGATTGACTTCCCAGTTCTAGGATCTTGTCACGTTTTTCAAGCTAACCAAAAAATATCATAATCATAAAAATAATATTTAAAAAAAGCTAACAAATAAACCGTCTAACATGTCCATCTAACGTTGACGTATATACATTATAAACAGTGTTTCATTATATATGAATATTAAAAGTAAAATAAATATGAGTGAGTAGGTACTCTAAAACTTACTATTTCTCTATGAATTTACGAAACTGAGGCTTGACTAAGACAAGCCTAGCAACGCCTGAGATTCGATTACAATATTATTACTTATGTAAAAACTACACCTCCGTTAAAATTTTCCATATTCTGTTACTCGTGCCGTATCTCATTATAGTCATTATAATAATTAGATCTGATACTTGACAAAATTAACGGGCAACTTCTTAATTAGATAACGCGTATGTTGTATTACTCAATTTGAAAGTTTCGTCTGTATTTGTAAGGCTGGGTATCTTTGTTCTTAACTTCTTTATCACGTAGCAAAGAACAGTGCGAACGGTAAAGATGCTGTGAGAATACTAAATTAATTTTAACAAGACACTCTCTTCACTTTAAGGCCATTGTGAAAGGGGAATTTATTTATTTTTTTAACTCTTTTGATCACAGCTCCGTATAAAGGTTTTTATTACTTTTCCGACTAAGTCGCCCATTTTTTTAAGAAGATTCTTAATTAAAATCAGATCGTCTAGCGCTTTGGTCCGTGTCATCTTTAGTCATTGTTTTGTTTAACGTGAAATTTTCCACGTAAAATTAACAAAATCAGCAGCAAAAGCATTCTTATCATGATATTACCTATATAGTCATTTGAGTGATTGCATAGACCAAAGAGGTTTAAGCTTGTCTTAAAGACTGGAAATAAACGTCATTTTATATGAAAACCACCCGTGTCAGTATATTTGACAAATAATTGTCTTAGGTATCAGATATCGGTGTTAATAGCGTTGGGGTGCAGATCGATACTTTTATAGATATTTTGATGAGATAATCTGAATAATCATTATCAATCGGCAGTAATATTACGCAGGAACTAACTGTAACAAAGGTATGTATAATAATGAGTATTTCTGGAACTTTTGTCATGATATACCTACTTCATCCATTTATATAAAATTATTGCTACTTAGAAACTGATAGACTTAGCTTAAGCTGAAGATAGGACCTAGAAACATGACATGAGTTTCATAGAATTCACCTCTGAATCGTACATCTCCTATCGACATGCCGCCAATCAATGTGTCCCCTACTACTATTAGCCCCCTTTGTACTACATTTTAAATAATTCTTAATTTTATTCTACTTAGTTATTATTGCTATAATATGCTCGTACCTATATGTTACTATTCCGTATTTACTTTAATAATTGGACCAATTTATGGCACAAAATGGTGTTTCGAACCCATTTTGTGATAATGTTAACTCCGCAAATCTCAAATTGACACTGGCGGTAACAAGGCGAAAAGCGCAGGAGTAATACAAACTTCTTAGGTCAAACATCATGTCTAGTCCTACCGCTCGCACATGTGCATTACTGGTCTGTGAGTGATTACTAAGTTTTTCATTTAGGTATTATTTTATCAGACCAGTAGTTTTAAGCCCTTAGTGTATTATCGTAGGTATGCGTAACTAAATGTATCAGAGCGCTTTGCACTTATATTAGGTATAAATTAGAATTTGCATTGATGTATATTATTATAGTAGTTTATGTAACTGTTACGTAATAAGGGTCCTTAAAATACGAGTGTGGTTTTATGAGATCACACGAGTGTTTTAAGGCCTAATTACGTACAGTTGCATACACTGCTTTATCTACACTCATATTATTTATCCTAAATGCCGTGTTCGGAAACTATAGAATGACCTCCATTGCACCGCCATGGCCAACTCGATTGTGCCGGCGGTCGCGCTGGCGCGTGTCGGCAACGCGCGGGCGCGTGCCGGTGTACATTATGTTATCAAAACTCATAACCTATCAATATTTGAGCATGTAAAGTCAAAATTACGTTACTGCCACATATAAAACGCTTATCATAGTAAAATCGGTTGTAGTAATGCTAGCCATTGCCTACCGTTTTCGAACACGTTTTAGAGAACTTACAATGTGAGTGTAGATAAAAGTTAATACAGGCCTAATAATGGTAAATTTTATTTTTAGGTGCTCATCAGGTGAACTGCGCCACTGCATAGTTGTTAACGAGTAAAACGATGTTCGCGCGATTCTCTTAAACCCCTGTGAACTGTTCTATCATTGTGTTTGGATTCATTCATATTTTTTTTTTTTATTAATTTACTTATTTTACTTTACTCTTCTTAATTTGGGTTGGACTTTCACCAGATTTGTCTGTAGGTACACCAGAATATACACGCTTCCTCGTCTTAGATAAATCCTCTTTTAAACAAATCCTTTCGCTTTCGCTGCCATGAGTTGAAAAATCTAATACTTTACAATCTATGGATATTGCTTCTGGTATTCCTTTGAACTTTCATAACCTATAACCAGGAACGCTTACGGGGAGTAAACAGAAACCTTATATTATTGCAAAATTAATATGATGGGCACTGGCGCGGTGTTCGATTTTTTCATGTAGGTTTTTGAAACAAAAAACATGTTGAGTTCAGTTGAAATGTAGCCTATATTAACCCGGACCATAATAACCAATCGATTGAATTGATCAAAATCGGATGAATAAGAAGTTGAGGGGCTACGGAGGAACAGAGAAGTCCGTGTAATTATACGGAAGCCCAGCCTTCATGGTAAGTTATAAGCGTCCATAGGCTACGGTAGCTGCTTACCATCAGGCGGGCCGTATGCTTTTTTGCCACCGTCGTGGTATTTAAAAAAACACGTGATCACCATACAAATACCCAGTACCTACGTACAATTTTATGATTCGAGCAACACAACTTA
Organism: Pammene aurita; assembly: GCA_947086415.1. Taxonomy (NCBI): domain Eukaryota; kingdom Metazoa; phylum Arthropoda; class Insecta; order Lepidoptera; family Tortricidae; genus Pammene; species Pammene aurita. Next base: position 17,858,360 of record OX352301.1, on the reverse strand, counting down.
ATATGTAGCATATTGCATCATTTTATACTAGTAGTCCTCCTTGAACTAAGAACTCACGATACTTGCATACAAGTCGACGAGGTAACAAGACCCCTTCGATAATCGCTTTTCCGCCTTCTAGCTCCACAACCCCTTTATCGATCCTGCACATTTTTAATCAGTTTCAATACTCGTAGACATCAACTACTTTTCTGACAAATTTCATTTAAATTTGAACAACTGTACTAATAGACGGAGAGCTAGCCACGTCAGATATGACACAATAATGAGAGCGACGAAACCCCTCTCGTCAGTTTGCTATAGTATGCTTATTTCTAGATCCGGACATCTGGCACCTGTAAAGTGGTGGAGGTCAAAGAACGCAAATCACTTTAAGAATACAAATTCTAGAGTTCTGGTTATGATGCAGTATTATGAAAAATTATATAAATAATCAGATCATATCATTGTCAAAAGTTTCTGATCGGGGAAAGTAGTCCAAAACGACGTATAATGTAATTCATAGTTTGTCGCTTACTGTTTCTGTTTCCGAAATATTACGCAATGTTTTTTGGTCTAATATTAAAATATAGGCCCCGTCCTCTACAAATAACGTATCTTCGGTCGTTTTTACCTATTTTGCTATTACTTTTTTCCAATTCAAAAACTTTGCTAGTCTGTCACTTTGACATCCACCCATTAAAAGCTGCCAGATGCCCGGATCTAGCAATAAGGATAGAATTGCAATCTTACTAGATGGGTTTCATTGCTCTCTTTATTATGTCATATCTGACGTGACCAGGTCTTAGATCATAAAGTTATTGCGGTACAAACTATCAACAATCAAACAACATCGAAATGCAGGGACGTACCGGTAGCCAAGTGACAGCAGTTGCATGTAAGAACTTCACTTTACTGTGCTCCACTCGACCGATAAGTACGTGAGCAATGGACAAAAACGTACCTTTATTGCAACTGAAATATGCGATCATGCTCCTATCCTTACTAAATTAAATTTAGTAGGTAACCGAAAGACTCCTACTACAACTACTGCTTCTACTATTACCTGAACTAACCTTTCATTGATTAGCAAGCGGTGGCGGGTAAGATTTCGTGTCACAAGCTATTTTTAAAAAGTGGAATAGCGTCCTGTTTCCAATTAACTTCCAGATTCACGTATTAATTTGTCATTGATATGTATTATGTGAACAAGTACCTATATGTAGTCCATAATATACATTTGACAGAGAAGTCCGGGTAATTAAGACCTTCATGGTAACTTATGGTAGGTCAACGTGTTTATCTTCGGCCTCTTATTTCAACCGACTTCAAAGATTTCGAAGGAGGAGGCACTCAATTCGTCGGGATCTTTGTTTTGCTTTTTTATGTATGTTCACCGATTATTCGAAGACGGCTGCACCTATTTAGAAAATTATTTTTTTGTTCGAAAGAACTTCACAGTTGATCCCATTGTCATCAAGTCAGGATCTGATGATGGGATCCTGGAGAAATAGAGGGAACTATTCAACTAATATAGGCACACCTGTAGTGATTTGAGTATGTTTACAGCAGCTCGAGCACTTGCTTTTGGAAAGGTGGAGTCTAAGTGGAGTCGGTTATTCTTTGTTTAAAATTATTGTAATTCAATGTCCTAGCTGAGCGTTTCGATTGTGCAACTTACCACACTACTCGATTTGTCCCCTATATTTTATATATTAGCGATAGATTTTCGTACTTTCCTTTCGGGGTAGAGTAGGGTACTTCTAATAGTGATCATAAAAGTGACTGAGTAGTCCTGTTAAAACTTTAACTTTGCTATATTTAATTCATTCATTAAATGCCAGTGCTTCAAAATCGCAAATAATTGCTTAAACTTCGAACCTTTCGTGCTTCGAAAGGCTGGCAAAGCCTAAAACATTGTCATAAAGACGAAATCATACAACCCTCCTTTATTTAATATTTTCTAACATATTAAAGTAAACAATTTCGCTCGGGTGCTACTAGTAAGAGGCAATTTAAAAATTTATATTTAAATATAAAAATAGAAAACCTCGCTCATATTAGATTGACATATTTTATTGAGAAAGTAGAATGGATATGAGTTACGAGTAAAATATTTATTTTTATAAAATAAGAAGAATAAGTAAGTAGTCGAATGGACTTAAATAACAAATTGGATCGCGTCGAGGTTGAGAATTTCTTCAGTACCTCTACCACGAGTCATGTAGAAAATTCTGAATATTTTTCTATAGGCGTTAACGAATAATCGGGCTTCGAATCGTTTTCCTTCAGTTTCGACAGCAACACATACAAACGATCTATGCTGACATTTCATGTCGGATTACGTTTAGTGCGCTGCATACATCCGTCTCATAGGTAGAACGAGACGGATGTATGCGGCACGTCGAATGTGATCTGTCATGTTAACGCACTGAAGTACCTCTACCACGAGTCATGCAAATAAGCCCAATTCGAGATTCGTTCACGAATTCGTAAATTATTTGTATGGAGAATTTGTGCAGAGCCTCTAGCCGTCACTTATAGAACTAAAAATTACTGCCATACCATAAGTTAAATTATCGTTTATGCATTTCGCTCACGAAAGTTCGATTGCTTGTTTCGTGTCGTAGATTTCAATACTTTAGAAAGTGACGTGACGTGACAAACGTCACATCCTTCACACCAACCGAAACAGATTGCAGGTAAGCCAAAAAGGTTTTACTTCCTAAGTGCATTTTATCTGAAGGTTTAGAAATAGTTTAAAACTGTAGACAATTATATCAGCAGTGAACAATAATAAGCATAGACACCGTACTAGCTCTGAAAAATTACCATACTTTTTGTGGGTGTTTAATATGCTTGCTAGGCCGTAAACCAGGAATAATTTCCGTTGGTCATCGTGTCCCAAGCGGTAAATTTTAAGTGGTTAAGGGCGGTAAATAATCAAGCTTCGTGATGGTCAGCTGCCGTTCCTTGAGTGGGTTGAGGAACAGCGGCCATTTTCTCATATAAAATAAAATGACCATCGCGTCCCAGTTGAAACAGGAAATTTACTCGTATATGCTATTACAAATAAAATAAAAATCATCAGCCGGCTGTATAGCACTGAAAAACCGTAAACTAGTCACATGAATATATGGTATTTAGGGTATCAGCAGACGGTTTTTCTACCTCAAATCAGCCGGCTGACGATTTTCCTGTTAATAAGAGCATCAAAACAGCTGACCTACGCGAGTCATCATTATACTTCGTCCTTAACCACTTTGTTTCCGGCTTACGGTTCATGCCAGCGGAGCCGGGAAATACAAGCTATGACAGTAAGCCTTTTTTTTACCTGATTTAAGAGGCCTTATTCCCAAAACGCGCGAATTTCTTAAAATGCTTCATTTTCTTCGAAGGCTATGGCTAAAGTACTTAGTTTTATTTAATCAACTATTGAGGCATATAATAGTTCATTTCTTTATCTAGACGGCAATCGGAGCAAATATTACATTTTAACGAGTAAAACATGAAAAAAATTGGTCGTCTTGGAAGGCGTTTCCGGATTTTCCAGTTAGATGTACCGTTCATTTCCAAATTACGCAAAAAAGGGTAACAATTTTTATTCAACTTGAATAAAATTCAATTGAGTATATCATGTCTGAGACGGCCATGGAAATAAATATCGAAGATTCATCTTGGATAAGAGACAAAATACCTCCTGTTTATATGCCAGTTTTTTGTGGAAACACGTTTACATTTAATTTTTTCCACGAAAAGTCTATAAATATTTTGCCCTAAAAAGATTACCAGAGGAAAGTTAAACTATATTTCTATCACGATAAAAAATATCATTACTATAGTGGTAGGTTTAAATTTAGTATGAATTTTTAAAAATGACCTATAAATCACACTTCACAGGACACTTTCTGTAAGAATCGTATTTTTGGGTTCTTAATAATAATAAGTATGGTTCAAAAGTATTTTTCAACCGACTTCAAGATTTCGAAGGAGGAGGTTATCAATTCGTCGGGATCTTTGTTTTTGCAAATTTTTTTTTTTGTATGTATGTTCACCGATTATTCGAAGATGGCTGGACCGATTTGGAACATTCTTTTTTTGTTTGAAAGCGTATACTTCACAGTTGGTCCCATAGTAACCATGTCAGGATCTGATGATGGGATCCTGGAGAAATCGAGGGAACTCTTTAACTATTATAGGCACACCTATGGTGATTTGAGTATTTTTTACAGCAGATCGAGCATTTGGTGTTTGAAAGGTGGATGCTTAGTGAAGTAGGTTCTTTTTTGTTTAAAATTATTTGTATTACTAATACTTCAAACTATCTTATAGATAGCATTTTATGCGGCTTTTTTCATTAATATAGTTTTTCGACCTTTTAGGGAATAAGGAGCCTTAAACGCGCGTGACTTTTAACGCATAAAATGTTATCAACCGACTTCAAGATTTCGAAGGAGGAGGTTCTCAATTCGTCAGGATCTTTATTTTTACTATTTTTTCATAATCATCACCGATTGCAACTTTTTTTTAAACAGGGAAATTACGTTTTTCGTCATACATATTCAAAGCTAGGAAAAGGGGTGAAAACTGTCAGTACTTCATCCATCCATCCATATATTTATTTCGTCGTAGGATATAGGATTACATAAGAAAACCAAATTGATGAAATTTCAATTGTACAAATAACACTACTAGTTTAAAACGTCCTAGAACTACGACCATATGTAGTGTTAGGTGATTCTTAATTTATTTGGTTATTTTGTCAACATGACAGTTCGACTTTTAGAGATCATAGTGGATCATAGGTTTATTTCTTATTATTTAGGTCTATTGTATAATCACAAAAGGATAAGTACCCTTTCAGGATGTTGTTGATTCTCTAAAACACATCCCACCTGCGTCGACGCCGACACGTTGGCCAAGTCCTTTAATTTATTTACCAGCGAACAAGCCGGAGCGGCGCCCGACATCCGAAATCACTACAAGACTATTAAATATAGTTGTCGTTCGTCTAACTATTGTTGGTGTCGAGGCAATCGATCCGTAGAGCAAGGGGCACGGAGCCTCACGACCTAACAAACGCACAAGGGAAGCTAAAGATGCTCCAGCAAGCCGCCGGTTTTCATAACACAACGCAGGATTGCGGCTTTGCCGCTTCTTGCATAATGATGGTTTTATTTCTATTTATAAGTTATACGTACGAGTAATTGTTAGTAGTACCTATAAGTTTCTAGTTTGTGACAATGTTACTTTAAAAGGCTATTTCGCAATAAATAAATCTTTAATATAATTATGTACATTATAATTTCAAAGTGCCCTGTATAAATCTGGATGTCTTCGAAGATCCCGGCCTGTAACGCAGTTGTTACTTCTTGAATATAAAATAACACACCTTCCTGGGATAAATAGTTTGCCTTGCTGGTGATAACTTATCACTAAACATCGGTATCAACGTTCAAATTTCGTGGCACTTGGTAAGGGTCGCAAAAAAAGAAATACATAGGTATCATTGTTTTATTTATTAGTAATAAATAACATTTAATTTATTTTTATTCTTAATCGTACTTTGGTAAACTGTACATATATTTAAAGAGGTTTATATTCTTAATACGTCATAGAACCTCAATACTCATTTCATTATCCATTTGTAAAAAAAATTCTAAATGCCAAATAGGCAACAAATGTCAATTTAATTGTCATGCAAAATAATATGTGGTAAAATCTTCAACGATAATAGTTCTTAAAAACACTTACAACTACAATTTAGCATTGATAAATCTTTACCCAACTCCCTATCAGACTTGAGAAAATGGATTTGACGCAGTATACTGATTTTATATTCACTAACGAAGGTGCTTGCTGTACTATTTGCGAAATGAATATAAAAAAGAAAAGGTACAATATAGAGAAACATTTGAAATCAAAATCTCATCAAGATAAATTATCTGATTCACGCTGCCATTTACAGGATATAATACGAGATAATGCTGATTTCGAAATTAAAGACGATATCGTATATTGCAAATTGTGTAATTCGAAATTATTTCCCTCTAAATCTAGTATCGACCGCCATTTAAAAACAGATTTACACAACAAAATTCATAAAAATAATGCACAAGAAAAATTTAATAAAGATTTAACAGAGTTTATGATTTGTTCGAATATACCGTGGTCAAAATTAGACAATCCTAAATTTAGAAATTTTGTAGAAAACCTTTTAAATCATAAATATGGAAACGATATTACTGTGCCGAGTGAAACAAAAATACGAGTAAAATGCTTACCTGAATTGTATGAAAAGAAAAAAAATGAATTGAAAGAGAAATTACAAAATAAAATGATTTACCTCAGTGTTGATGAAACATCAGATTCCGTGGGAAAAAAAGTGGCAAATATTTTGATCGGAGCTCTAGATGGAACTAGTACCCAGCCACATTTATTTGCTTCTAAGGTATTGGAGGCGACTAACCATTCGACAATAACCAAACTCGTTGAGGAAACCCTTGAAGATCTTTGGGGCGATGAATACAAAAAAAACATGGATAAATTATTATTTTTTATAACGGATGCCGGTTCCTACATGGTAAAAGCAGCTAAAAACCTTGTTCAGAAATTGCGCGGCCTTTCTTTGTTTTACCACCCTAATTAGGAAATGTACTATTTAGGGGCTTTTTTATTTACATAAGTATACAAAATAAAGGTTAAAAATACTAAGTGATTTGTTTGTATTTATTTTTCTGCCAACCGTACATTGCCACGAAATTTGAACGTTGATACCGATGTTTACTTATCACTTAACTGATAAGTTAGCTGCTACAGCAATCAATCAGAAATGAATGATGCACAAGAACCTGTATAAGATGTTTCAATATTAATTGTTATTTTTCATAGTTTCATTGTAATTATTATGATTGAAAATGAAAGTGTTTATAACTATCATATCAAATTTCAACTACTTACCATTCATTTTAGGTTAGAGTTGGTATTTTTGTGTCGATTTAAAATCAGACTAATTGACTATTAATACATAAATCTCACAAATATTCAGCAGTTCTTGACTCTAGATTTCTTTTTTTAAATTATTCTTATTGAAGTGTTGATGTGGATATTTATATTTCTCATATCGGCTTGAAATTTACCGTTTCGTTTTCCAGTTCCAGTTATCATACTATGCAGTTTTATTAACAAATTATGCTTAATATACGGCTTTGTCGATATTATTTCGTCAACTAATAATATATAAATATAACACAATAAATACGAATGGTTTTCACTTTCACCATGTTTTTGACATCTCACCTTATAATTTGATAGTGAAAGAGTTTTCTACAGTCGATACAGTATTTTTCGGTGACGTAAGTCAAATTAGTGTCTTATGGTAACGTTTTAATAAAACCTATCGATAACAAACTGTACTGACCTTCAGTGCGTTAACATGACAGATCACATTCGACGTGCCGCATACATCCGTCTCGTTCTACCTATGAGACGGATGTATGCAGCGCACTAAACGTAATCCGACATGAAATGTCAGCATAGATCGTTTGTATGTGTTGCTGTCGAAACTGAAGCATAACGATTCGAAGCCCGATTATTCGTTAACGCCTATAGAAAAATATTCAGAATTTTCTACATGACTCGTGGTAGAGGTAAAGGTCAGTACAGTTTGTTATCGATAGGTTTTATTAAAACGTTACCATAAGACACTAATTTGACTTACGTCACCGAAAAATACCGTATCAACTGTAGAAAACTCTTTCACTATCAAATTATAAGGTGAGATGTAAAACATGGTGAAAGTGAAAACCATTCGTATTTATTGTGTTATATTTATATATTATTAGTTGATGAAATAATATCGACAAAGCCTTATATTAAGCATAATTTGTTAATAAGACTGCATAGTATGATAACTGGAACTGGAAAACGAAACGGTAAATTTCAAGCCGATATGAGAAATAGAAATATCCACATCAACACTTCAATAAGAATAATTTAATAAAAGAAATCTAGACCCAAGAACTGCTGAATATTTGTGAGATTTATGTATTAATAGTCAATTAATCTGATTTTAAATCGAAACAAAAATACCAACTCTAACCTAAAATGAATGGTAGTTATAAACACTTTCATTTTCAATCATAATAATTACAATGAAACTGTGAAAAATATCAAATAATATTGAAACATCCTTTACAGGTTCTTGTGCATCATTCATTTCTGATTGATTGCTGTAGCAGCTAACTTATCACCGGCAAGGCAAACTATTTATCCCAGGAAGGTGTATTATTTTATATTCAAGAAGTAACAATTGCGTCACAGGCCGGGATCTTGGAATTATTGCATCCAAGTCCTATAAAATAGTGCTTATTTAAAAGACATTCAGATTTATACAGGGCACTTTGAAATTATAATGTACAGAATTATATTAAAGATTTATTTATTGCGAAATAGCCTTTTAAAGTAACATTGTCACAAACTAGAAACTTATAAGTACTACTAACAATTACTCGTACGTGTAACTTATAAATAGAAATAAAACCATCATTATGCAAGAAGCGGCAAAGCCGCAATCCTGCGTTGTGTTATGTATGAAAACCGGCGGCTTGCTGGAGCATCATTAGCTTCCCTTGTGCGTTTGTTAGGTCGTGAGGCTCCGTGCCCCTTGCTTCACGGATCGATTGCCTCGACACCAACAATAGTTAGACGAACGACAACTACATTTTATAGTCTTGTAGTGATTTCGGATGTCGGGCGCCGCTCCGGCTTGGTTGCTGGTAAATAAATTAAAGGACTTCGCCAACGTGTCGGCGTCGACGGAGGTGGGATGTGTAACAGTAGCGCACTCCCTATACTTTAGAGAATCAACAACATCCTGAAAGGATAGTACTTATCCTTTTGTGATTAGACAATAGACCTAAATAATAAGAAATAAACCTATGATCCACTATGATCACTAAAAGTCGAACTGTCATGTTGACAAAATAACCAAATAAATTAAGAATCACCTAACACTTTACATATGGACATAGTTCTAGGACGTTTTAAACTAGTAGTGTTATTTGTACATTTCAAATTTCATCAATTTGGTTTTCTTAGGTAATCCTATAACCTACGACGAAATAAGTATATGGATGGATGGATGAAGTACTGACAGTTTTCACCCCTTTTCCTAGCTTTGAATATGTATGACGAAATACGTAATTTCCCTGTTTAAAAAAAAGTTGCAATCGGTGAACATTATGAAAAAATAGTAAAAATAAAGATCCTGACGAATTGAGAACCTCCTTCTTTGAAATCTTGAAGTCGGTTGATAACATTTTATGCGTTAAAAGTCACGCGCGTTGAAATAAGGTAAAAAAAAGGCTTACTGTCATAACTTGTATTTCCCGGCTCCGATGGCATGAACCGTAAGCCAGGAACAAATTTCATGACCAATCGCAAGGCGTCCCAGGCGGTGATAATTTTGGACGAAGTATAATGATGACTCGCGTAGGTCAGCTGTCGCTCCGTTGGTGGGTTGCGGATCGTCAGTATTTGATGCTCTTATTATCAGGAAAATCGTCAGCCGGCTGTATTGAGGTAGAAAGACCGTCTGCTGATACCCTAAATACCATGTATTCATGTGACTAGTTTACGGTCTTTTCAGTGCTATATAGCCGGCTGATGATTTTTATTTTATTTGTAATAGCATATAAACTATCACCTGCTTCAACTGGGACGCGATGGTGATTTTATTTATATCTATACATATAATAAAGCTGGAGAGGGTCGAAAGTCTGTACATGGAAGATAATCGAAAAAAAGTTGGCTGGGAATACTTAGAATCGATAACAGAACACGTTGCAACAATTTTTAGAATTTTTGTCTGTTTATCTGTTTGTCTGTTTATCTGTTTATCTGTTTGTCTGTTTATTTGACCGCGCATCACGTGAAAACGGCTGAACGGATTTTAATGAAATTTTGTATAGAGATAGTTTGAGTCCCGGGAAAGGATAATATATAGTTTTAATCCCGAAAATCAACCCTGGTGGGGGTGAAAATGGGGTTGAAAATTTGTATGGAGCATTTTTAACCGCTGAAACAATTTAGATAGAAATGAGTATGGAGATAAGTTGAGTCTCGAGAAACGTCATAGGATAGTTTTCAAACCCTTGTGGGGGTGAAAAGGGGGTTGGAAGGGGGGTTTCATCTAAATCAGTTCAGCGGTAAAAAAATTCTCATACCAACTTCCAACCCCCTTTTCACCCCCACAAGGGTTTGAAAACTATCCTATGACGTTTCTCGAGACTCATCTTATCTCCATACTCATTTCTATCTAAATTGTTTCAGCGGTTAAAAATGCTCCATACAAACTTTCAACCCCATTTTCACCCCCACCAGGGTTGATTTTCGGGATTAAAACTATATATTATCCTTTCCCGGGACTCAAACTATCTCTGTACAAAATTTCATTAAAATACATTCAGCCGTTTTCACGTGATGCGCGGTCAAATAAACAGACAAACAGATAAACAGATAAACAGACAAACAGATAAACAGACAAAAATTCTAAAAATTGTTGCAACGTGTTCTCTTATCGATTCTAAGTATTCCCAGCCAACTTTTTTTCGATTATCTTCCATGTACAGACTTTCGACCCTCTTCAGCTTTATTATATGTATAGAAGAAGACAAACAGACAAAAATTCTAAAAATTGTTGCAACGTGTTCTGTTATCGATTCTAAGTATTCCCAGCCAACTTTTTTTCGATTATCTTCCATGTACAGACTTTCGACCCTCTTCAGCTTTATTATATGTATAGATGAGTATGGAGATAAGTTGAGTCTCGAGAAACGTCATTAGGATAGTTTTCAAACCCTTGTGGGGGCGAAAAGGGGGTTGGAAGTTGGTATGAGGATTTTTTTACCGCTGAACTGGTTTAGATGAAAATTGGTGGAGATAGTATGGGTCTCGAGAAAGGACAAAGGATAGCTTCATCTTCAAAAAAGCCCCCCCCCCCCCCCCCCATCTTACTTTAGAACCGTAGGTCCAAAAAATTTGAAAAAAATAATGGAAGTGAAGCCTGAAAGGTACTTTCAATAAAAACTATGTATACATATAATGAAATAAAAAATATATAAAATAGAATAAAGTGTAGTGAAAAGTGAAAGTGAGAAGTGACAAAGTAAAAAATGTAAAAAAAAATCGAAAATGTCAAAAATGGCGAAATTTCTAAATTTCAAAAACTTAAAACCACAAAATTTACGAAAAAGTCAAAAATTAAATTAAATTAAATAACATAACTTCGTTCCAACCGAGTGTTCAAAATCCACCCCCCCGGACCGCCGGCACGCTAAAATATATTACTAGCGATGCTGGATGATGACAGACCAGTAATAAAATATTTGGCATTGCAAAAAATACTTAAGTCACGAGAGTGTTTACCGTCCAATATAAGGATATTTAAACTACCAAAATTTGATTTTTGTTCTATGGATTACGTTGATATGATACCCTGGGACAATGTAACAATTACTGAGCCACCATTGCTTAAAATCCTCAGCACAGATATTTTAAGAGCGTGCAGCGAAGACCTAAACAAAATTGATGAGTTGATTTTACCACTACTGAAATTATACCCTTGTCATACTCAAAGTACTGAAAGATGTGTTAAAATAGTTACAGAGGCAGCTGCTGCTGTTTGTGGACCTATTAAACGAGATGGTTTTATTAAGATAAGGCTTAAATCCCGAAAAATTATGCCTCTGTTTAACTCCAAGAAAGACTACAAAATTGAATAATTTTAGTCATTTTCAGCGTAAAAAAAAACAATTATCTTTCATCGTTTTCGTGATTTTCTAATGAAATATGTTAACTGCTAATTTCAAGTGTAAAAATAAATTAAATTTAGACAAAAATAAGATGTTTCATATTTTTTTACATATTTTATAGTTACCACCCTAAAATGGCGGTTGCGTCACTTTTCAGTTAGCTTGGGGCAGTACTTCCTGAAATATTTCAGTTATTTTAATTATACAGATTTAAATGTTTTGTGAGTAGCAACTTTCTATTACCTGCCAAAATCAAAATTTGAAAAAAAAGAAAATCGATCCACCCTAATATACACCTACTACTCTATGTCGTTTAAATCATGCCAAAAAAATTAATAGGATAAAAAAAAGTATTAATTTTTAAGTGTAGTTTCATTTAGTGGTAATTGTAAAATATTTTATTAGGACTACTGTCCTCTAGCGTATCCATCTGTCAACTTTACTTCAAGTTCCGCCTCCAGGGTAGCGGGAGAGAAATTATGGGTGAATTAGCCGCTTACTGACACAGACCGAATTCCACGCGGGCGGAGCCGCGGGCACAGCTAGTATATTTTATGTGAGAAAATGGCTGCCGTTCCTCAACCCACTCAAGGAACGGCAGCTGATCATCACGAAGCTTGATTATTTACCGCCCAATTTACCGCTTGGGATACGATGACCAACGGAAATTATCCCTGGTTTGCGGCCTAGCAAGCATATTAAACACCCACAAAAAGTAGGGTAATTTTTCAGAGCTAGTACGGTTTCTATGCTTATTATTGTTCACTGCTCATATAATTGTCTAATACAGTTCTAAACCTTCAGATAAAATGTACTTAGGAAGTAAAACCTTTTTGGCTTACCTACAATCTGTTTCGGTTAGTGTGAAGGATGTGACGTTTGTCACGTCACGTCACTTTGTAAAGTATTGGAATCTACACAAACGAAACAAGCAATCGAACTTTCGTGAGCGAATTGCATAAATGATAATTTAACTTATGGTATGGCAGTAATTTTTAGTTCTATAAGTGACCGCTAGAGGCTCTGCACAAATTCTCCATACAAATAATTTACGAATTCGTGAACGAATCTCGAATTGGGCTTATTTGCGTGACTCGTGGTAGAGGTACTGAATCATAACTGCAAAAAACTTTCGTGCTTGACATATTTTTTAGGTTCCTTTAAACGAGTAAAGAAACATATGAATTGACACATACCCCACTTTTTTATAAAATAATCTGCGGATAAGATTTATTATCGTGTAATATTAACTTTCTCAAACATGCTCGGAAATGTTCCTGTTACGTTAGTAATTAGAGACCAGTAGGGACTCTATTCCAAAGCAGGTTCAGCGCGACGTACGTAAAGGATTTTCATACAACATTAAATCACTCAGCCAGTAACTGAAGCACTAAACAAGTAATTTTATTTCCTTACATGTTTGAGAAAAGCACTATACATGCTTCGACCGTAATCAGCTTACCTGGCTTCGTATTGTAGCCGTCCTCGTCTTCGACTCGGACGGCTACTAAATACTCAGCCAGGAAAGCTTACTTACTGGTCTCTGCAGTAATGTACTATTAACTAGACTATATAAGCTGTAGATAGATACAAAATATATTTAAGTAATGATACTTCAAGATATTATTTTATTATCTACACATAGATTAGGCAATCGAACTATCTGAAACATAAAATAAGTGTTCAAAAACTTAATCAATTGCAAATCTTTCTTGATATCTACTTTTTGTTGTATAAGTTTTGCTTCAAGAAACAAAATGTTAATAAGTTCACCGAGGTACCTATTGTAAACCAATATTTGTGTTTTATTTCTTTGTAGACATTCTACCAATCCCCCTCCCCCTTTATTTATAATTGGATCCCGGAATTTTCAGCTTAATACATTTAAGGCTTCCCTCCATGAAATGAAATTATAGCTGATTATAATAAATAATAAGTATTGGGACAATCTCACACAAATTCACCATCTACTCGACTCAATAGGGCAGTTTGTATTGTAGGGTGTTGTAGGTAGGCGAACATTATACCCGTATAACAATACATGGATATAGATAAATACTAATAGTTACGTATAAAACATCCATAACTCAGGAACAAATATCCGTAATGAACTCAAATAAATTCGATCCCGGGACGTTTTTTGCCACAGCCACATGTTTTTCACGTGTCGCGGTTAATCCAATTTATTTAATCTAAGTCCGAGCTTTACCTTTTAGGAAATGCCCGTCATATATTGACGTCCGGACTTTTAACGAGCCTGCCTCGCAACGTGACTCAATTTTCACATCAGCTCTCGTTCTCATTAAATATGTATACCTTTTTATTCACGCTACCCTGCTGACGGCGATATGGCCCGTAAATGAAACGGGAAAATTAATTTAGTAGAAAATTGAAAAATCCTGTCGCAGAATTTGGCCTATTTATTAGATTAAATTAGGGGGTTTGGAAACTTGCGGTAAAATTTATGGGATAGGCCGTCGATTTACAATAAATTGTATCAACTGTGAAAAAAATATTAGTGCGAAACATTACTATTTCTCTGGCATTTTTAAATATTTTACAGATATTTATCGTTGCGTTGTTATCGCTTCTTAACGATAAGAGAGTATATTTTCATCTGCTCTTTGTAGTATATATCGTAATTTTATTATCTTTTATTAAACGATACAGAATATTTGATTTATTTATTCTCGCCAAATTGTCTCGTCAGCGTTCCCGGAAGGGTAAATGTCACTATCCCTACTGGAGAGAGCATATCAGTTCCAATTAAAAAAACCGGCCAAGAGCGTGTCGGGCCACGCTCAGTGTAGGGTTCCGTAGTTTTTCGTCCGTCACAGTAAGTGACCCCACTTAAGAGTTAAAATAACACCGCCATGTAGAATATGATATGAGCGTTCTACGTACAGCGACATCTATCGGCAAATTAAGTAAACTATTGCGCGCGAGCTTAAAGTATGGAAGATGATTTTTATGGGATAATTCTTTATTGCGTGAACCGATTTTCACCGTTTTTACTTTATTTGAAAGCAAGTCTTTTTATTGTAATTTTGTAGAAATTACAGGTACAATATACACCTGCTTATACGGTTAAATTACAAACTTAGTTCAGAAATTATTTTGTATTTTTTTTTTCAAAAACTTTTCAACCTATCAAGTTCAAAATAATTTTCCTAGAAAGTTTTTATAAAGGTTTACTTTTTAGATTTTTTTCATATTTTTAAAACTTATGGTTCAAAAGTTAGAGGGGGGGGGGACACATTTTTTTTTACTTCTGGAGCGATTATTTCCGAAACTATTTACATTATCAAAAAATGGTTTTAGTAAACCCCTATTCATTTTTAAATACCTATCCAACAATATATCACACGTTAGGGTTGAAATGAAAAAAAAAATCACTCCCCACTATACGTATAGGGGAGGT
Source organism: Pammene aurita (assembly GCA_947086415.1). NCBI lineage: Eukaryota > Metazoa > Arthropoda > Insecta > Lepidoptera > Tortricidae > Pammene > Pammene aurita. The sequence continues at coordinate 17,843,147 of OX352301.1, read as the reverse complement.
ACCCCTAATAAAACATTTTTTTCCACTTTTTATTTTACCACTTTGTCGGCGTGATTGATATACATATTATTACCAAATTTCAGCTTTCTAGTGCTAATGGTCACTGAGATTATCCGCGGACGGACGGACGGACGGGCGGACGGGCAGACATGGCGAAACTATAAGGGTTCCTAGTTGACTACGGAACCCTAAAATTGATTATGGATAGAAAATATTTGAATACACTGTTGTTTATATAATTTTTGGTTACGTTAAATGAACGGAAATATGCAGGCTAATAACGAAAATAGAGCTGTATTATTGATTGTGTTTGAACTTTATTATTAATAATTATTTTACATGTTTTTTTAAAGTGGGGCATTCCACTCATACAATAGTATGTTATTCAATCAAATACAAACACTGAAAACATTGAAAAAATAATCAACCCAGCAGGATTTGAACCTCGCATCGATACGCCTAACCGGGGCTCGATCGCTTTACCAATTAAGCTATGGGTTCAGTTACTGAGTTGACGAAATTCTCAATGCCTTCAATCATCTTTTTGCATTTATTTTTACATCGACTTTATAGCAGCCGTAAGCGACATCTAGGTGCCAACTACTAAGAAATTTAGATTTATATTGACACCATTTTACCGTACGTACTGTTACAAAATCAAATCGAATTTCCCTTCCCTCTGACCCTAGAGTCTTTCAAACAAGGTATCATCTTAATTTTCCAATTTAGTGCGTCCTGTCCAGAATAGTCAAATTGAAGCCAAAATCTTGAAAGTTAATCCTACAATATTATTTTGTTGTATTTGACGAAGGCCTGACATGTTATTTAGCCAAAATAAACGAAAGTTTTTACCAAATAACGATGTCTATGATTAAGACGATTGTCGCCGGAGTGTCCTTGAGCGTTTGGGCGCTCTCTACCCGCGCCACCCGCGTACCCTTCTCATTGCGATCGTGCGTAAATCCGCCGCGATGCACCGCAATAATGTTCAAAGAATATGACTTTACTCAGAGGCGCGCGGGCAGATTTATAATAATCATACCTAATCCTTTTGTGGATGTTTTGTGATTTGAATACTGTGATTAAGTACTACGGTGACATTTTTTAGGAATGCTACTAAATAAGATAAGTAATAACGATCTCGATTAGTAGATTTTTATGTAAAAAAATGAAAACCTAGATTTTGAATTCGAAGTACCTACAGTGAGCGGCAAAATATTTATGAATTTACGAAATATGGTTAAAAATATTCCGCATATCAGAAAAAAAAAAAAATACTGACTAGTACAGCAAAAAAAGCTGAATGCACATCAAAGCGGTGTTTTCATGTGAATTTGGATTTTTTTGCTGTGCAAGTGAGCTTAATAGATGGTTATTTTTTTGTTGCGATTTTAAATATTAACCGTAAAAATTCACTTAATTACGATAAATTAACAAAACTAAGCCTGTTGCGAGTTGCGAATAGTAAAAATGCACATGTAAGGAGCGGTATTTGTACACGAAATCCTCATAAAAATTAGAGCTGTAAGCCCATTAAATTTAGAGCTTTAAAATATAACACAGCGCAAACACTTCTTAGGGTTCCATAGCCAAAATGGTAAAAACGGAACCCTGAAAAGTTTTTTGAAACATGTCCGTCTGTCCGTCCGTATGTCGCAGCCATTTTTATTATAAAACATATATTACTGGTATACACTCACTTGCCAGAATTTCATTTGCCATAATAGTCAACAGCCATTATATTGTTTCCCATAATTACATATGCAATACTTATTGTTTACTATATTAATCACGTGCCAGAAACTTTGTTTCCCATAAAATCAATTTCAATAATATCATTTGTCATGATCATTGTAAGCCATAATATCACTAGCCATAATATCATTTGCCATCCAAATTGCTTCCCAGAAAGTAGGTCAGGTTAGGTTAGAACTGTGACCTCCTACAAAATAAAATGGCTACCAGAAAGTAGGTTAGGTTAGGTTAGAACTGTGACCTCCTACAAAATAAAACGGCTACCAGAAAGTAGGTTAGGTTAGGTTAGAACTGTGACCTCCTACAAAATAAAACGGCTACCAGAAAGTAGGTTAGGTTAGAACTGTGATCCCCCAAAAAGCGAACGGCTACCAGAATGTAGGTTAGGTTAGAACTGTGATCTCCTTCAAAATAAATCGGCTACCAGAAAGTAGGTTAGGTTAGGTTAGTACGTTTACAAAATAAAACGGCTACCAGAAAGTAGGTTAGGTTAGAACTGTGACCTCCTACAAAATAAAACGGCTACCAGAAAGTAGGTTAGGTTAGAACTGTGATCCCCCAAAAAGCGAACGGCTACCAGAATGTAGGTTAGGTTAGGTTAGAACTGTGATCTCCTTCAAAATAAAACGGCTACCAGAAAGTAGGTTAGGTTAGGTTAGAACTATGATCCCCTAAAAAGCGAACGGCTACCAGAAAGTAGGATAGGTTAGAACTGTGATCTACAAAATAAAACGGCTACCAGAAAGTAGGTTAGGTTAGAACTGTGATCCCCCAAAAAGCGAATGGTCACCAGAAAGTAGGTTAGGTTAGGTTAGAACTGTGATCTCCTACAAAATAAAACGGCCCCTACATAATAATATGACTAAGTAAATATTTTTAGAGCGCCTACAGGAATATAGTGAGCAAATGCATTGTTTGTATGCATGGATTCGGAAAACCATTATTTAGTATGGCGTTTAAATATTCTATTAAATAGTATTATTACAATTAATAATATGGACAACAATACGTATGGCACTCGTACGTTCTGAAATCTAATAATCGGGTAAACAAAGAGTATGTCACATAATTTTTATGGTAAACAAACCATTGAGGCAAATGAAATTCGGGCATATGAGTATTATTTTATATAATTTTCGGGCAAACAATAGACAACCTGAAATTTTATCTAGAGGTGTGTTTCATGTGCCGCTACCTAGTTTTCTGGCTAAATTGCAAAAAAAATCTTTTAGGTGAGGCACTCCATACATATGCCAAACTAAATGTCAAAAATATTGTTTTTGTAAATACGAACGATACGGCTTTAAAAATATCTTATATATATATATAGAGTATTTTTAAAACTTTTTTATTAAGTCGATATTTTCAGAAATAATTGCTTCGAAAGTCTAAATATAATAGCCCCCATCTAACTTTTAATCCGTAAGTCTAAAAAATAAGAAAAAATACCAAGAAGGCTTAGTACTTAATTTTCTACGAAAATTATTTCACATATTATCGGTTCATCCGTTTTTGAGTTATCTCCAAGAAACTACTTTCTACGGAACCCTACATTATACATGGTCCGATATAAACTTGGCCGGTCTTTTAAAGATATTTGATAGGTAGTATTAACCCTTAGTAGTAATTTATTTATTCACTTGTGTTGATAATTAATATAAAATTTGTATTTATTTGCATTTCACCGATACAGTAAAGTTTTTTTAGGGTAGTCGCGTTGACTATTCGCGTAGAAGATTCACATGCGCGTTGCATGTGAATCTTCTGGGGTTGCAGGCGTCCATAGGCTTTATAACTGCTTTCAATCAGGCGGGTCGTATGCTTGTTTGCCAGCGTCGTGGTATAAAAAAAAGCTTTATTTCCTTTATTCTTACATAAATTGAACTCTTAAATATCAGCAATTTTTATTAGATTCTGAATCAGGCTTTGCTCAGTGATAGTTAGTAGACTGAAATTTGGTATGAGTAATTATGTGTTTTAATTACGCCTACAAAGTGGTAAAACAATAAGTATCTGAAACCCATTGTTGGATAGGTCTTTCAAGAAGAATATGCCTTAAACAACTTTTGGATAAAACGAATACTTTCGTAAATAATAGCTTCGAAAGTTAAAATGCTCTTTGATTTTTGAACCGTGGGTCCAAAAAAATTGGGAAAATTCCTGGAAGTGAGGCCATTGAAATACTTATCACGTTTTTTCAATAAAAACTATATGGAATAAAATCGGTTGAGCCGTTTTTGAGTTATGCCTATAGTAAAATAACGTAAGTGCCACAAAATATTTCTTTATAGACTACCTTTTGAATGGATGTATTGTAACAGGCCGGCAACTACGGATCCCTACACTGAGCATAGCTCGATATTCTCTTGGCCGGTTTATCTGCAATCCTTTACTTTACTTATATAATTACTTCGCAATTTCTAGATTTGAGGAATTAGTATAAAGTATAACATTAAAGATTGTGTTTAATTTTAAAATAAAACGCATATTACATTCGTTTAGAACACGGTATTCTTAAATAAATATGTTTAAATAAATTCGGTTCTTTGGATTAATAAAAAACTTTTATTAAATTAATTATTAGTCTATTGTATTGCAGTACTAGCAGATTTCCGCAACTCGACGATTAATGCCTATTTTGCGTGATGCATGCGTCTACTAAAACATAATAATTTTAGTTTACTTACATGACCAAATTTGTTTTCAGAGCAATGTGAGATTCATGATTTTTGTTTTTTCTCCATTTTTATTTCATTTGTTTTTTACTTATATTATAATCTAAATAAAATACACTTTTTATACGAACGTACATAAACATGCATACGAGTACATTATCTTAAAAGATAAAACGTCTATACATTATTGATTCCGGGAAGACACGTTATATCCGCACCGCATGAACCCTCTGCAGTTATTTAGTCTTTAGGCACAGTAAGTCCGATATTATTGCTCACGGGCCAAGCACAAGTATATGTAGTACAAGGGAAGCACGTAGCGACGAGCGACACAGCCTCCTCGTCTCAAAGCTAGCTCACGACTGCCAGCAACGCCGTTTTCGAGCTAATAGCGCACGAAATGTGGAATTATGATCAAGTTGTTTAAGAAAATTTAATCAATTTAAATATCCTACGTTGAGTTTGTAGCAGAACACTACAAACTACAGTACATATTTTTTAGTTCAACAATATTTTAAATCGAATGAGCCGTTCAGTAGATATAAGCAAAATTAACCGTAAAACGACATTTCGTTACATTTACATAACGGAGAAACTATACGTTACACGATTTATTCAAACGTTGACAATGTTGTACATGAAATGGTAAATAACATATATTTTTTTCAAAATTTTTGAAAGACCCGTTATTGAGATATATCCCTTAGAAAGTAACAGTTTTCGGCCACAATCAGCGCCTAGCGCCTTAAGTAACAAGAGGTATATTTGAGAACAGCTGTCAAAATTCAATAATAATAAAAAATATGATTAAACATGATTGGTGGATTATGGATGGTACAAGGAGGATAAAAATCTCTGTTACAAAAGTGTCCGTCAGAAGGCGATAAACTGATGGCGCCACAATGATATTAAATTTGATTAAATTAATTTTGGATATTAAATAATTAAATCCATACATATTTACAAAATAATTATTTGCGGAAAAGAAAAACACTCTGAATATTAATTTTATTTAGAATGTCATATAAGTATTAAATATCGGTAATTAATTTCAAATGCTCAACTACACCTAGCGCCACCCGGAGATATTTGGAACTATTGCTTAGTGCTTACCGCTGGACACTTTATCGACCGTTTTCCTATAACAGAGACCGATCCTCCTTGTACCATCCATAGGTGGATAATGCCATCTAGACCTCTCGCCACGGTGCTGCCATCTAGGGAAAATCTCGATCACGGAAACCCTCATTGTTTAGTTATTGGCATTCTAGTGGTTTCCAAATCAAAAATAATTTCATTCAAGCTTATTCTTGGGGAAACGTGTAAGCTAGCAGTGAATAGAAAAGCATAGAAATGGTATTAGGTCTGCAAAATGACGAGACGAGAAAATGAAAGTAATCCATTTAATTTAACTTCGCATTATGTATAAAAACTTTTTTTAATAGCGGGAAATTGTGTATCATTGGTTATATTCAAAGCCGGGGAAGAGGGGAATGAAAGGATAACTGTCAGGGAAAAATCAGAACCGTTTTCGAAACCATGTACATACATGGTGATCAGTACGTACTGAGCACGCTATCCACGTATCTTTTGTCGTCACTAAATACTTTCTGTCCTTGAAGACTTTGTCTGCTGAAATTTTGTAACTATTAAATATTCAAAATGCACTTAAAACATGAAACTGAAGCAAAACTCATGTGCACTGTAAATATGTAGCATAAACTTTTAAAAGACGCTATGAAAACTTGAGGAACATTTTATAATACTAAACTTTGTCTTCAACATCAATTTAGTGTGAAGCAAACTTGCATAATAACCCAATAATAAATACGGGCTAAACGAGAATCGCTCTCAAGAAAAAAAATCTGACCAAGTCCGAGTCAGGACTCGGGACACCATGTGTTTCGTACCCGGAGCTTGACAAATAATCCTCATCGCCGATACGGCAGCGTTGGTTGGAAGGTCTGTTCGAAATTTGAACTTATATCCCATAGAATTAATGATAATAGAAATACAGACGCAAAATGGCGGCATCTATCAAAAATATGACATTGCATTACCTACAATATTCACAAAACCTATATAGATTATGTCGCGATTAAGTGTCTAGCATAACTTCACCTCTATATAGGTATTTGTAGCATCACGCTTATTCGGTAATCTAGCTTACGCTGAGGCCCCCTTTTAACCGACACGTAATAAACTTATCAAAACTGGATTTTTTTCCACTCGTCGACTATAATGCTTGAATTGAAACGTTTTAGACCTAACTACTAGCGCATACTTTTCGATTGAGCTTTTATAGTCGCATATTTTAGAATCGTCGACTATGCTGAAATGGATTTTCATACAATATTATAGCATTGTCGACCGCCGCCACAATCCACCGGGAGATTAAAGCTACTAAATTGTATAGAGGGAGCAGGTGGTAAGCCATTGATCGAACTTAATTCTTACCGGCTTGCCTATTTTTGAGCACTCGTAGAAAAAGTATTGTATACAATAGTGACATAATTAAGCTTTTCAATCTCGTACCTTACTTAGGCCACTCAGCAAGCTTTGTGGCCTAAACACGGTACTCTACTGAAAAGCTCTTCATTATGTCACGATTGTATAAAATACTATTACCATATCTATCAATATATAATTAGCAATCGAGTACTATATATAATCTTGAATCCGACTTGCACTAGGCCTGTTTTTCCAATAGTGAACCATAATTCATTGTGAACTGCTGCTGACAGATATTCGAGCTTCAAATATTTAGTCTGTCTGGAAAGTTTGACGCTTTAAACTGAGCGCACATATATTAATCAAGTCAGCGCCCGAATGGCTGCGCTTCAAACCAACCTGTTCGATTATTTAGACACTCCATCGTGCGAATTAAGTCAATAAAGATTATTCTATAAAGATTAAAGAAAGATTTTTTATTATTTTTAAGTAGACACGACAAACGATACGGTCCTTAATACACCAGACATAGGTCTAGTATATTAAGGACCGTATCGTTTATTATGGAAACAAGTTTGTAAAAAAAAAATATCACTTTTTTGTTTCGTTTGTCATATCTCAATCTATAAGATGTATAGTCATTTATCTGATCTTGAGATAAAAAATAATATGAATCTATATAATTTCCATGATGAAAGGTCAATCGAAAAAACAACGACTTTCAATTGTGACCAAATACTGCAAAGGTTCGAGAATAAGCATGAGAAAAATTGCCGTAGAAGGAGTGAGTCTGAAAGCCGTTTACACTACTATTATACGGTTCGGCATGCATCATAGTTTAAAAGATTTGCCTGGTCGCGGCAGAAAATGTGGCCCTTTACGTCCTGATTTGGACAAGAAGATATGTGAACAGTTTGCCAAAATAAAGAGATTTCTATTCGGGATTGTGCGAAAAAAATCCATACATGGTTCAGCGAGCTAAGGAGCGTAACTCGCTTGTAACATTTAAAAAGCAAAAACAGCCAAAACGCAGCAAAACTCAGGAATCTTTGGTCAAATCTCGAGCTCGGAATTGACGACCAAATTTTAATTAAAACGATGACAAACCTATGTAAAACTTGACTCCAAAACCCTGCCTGGATCGCAGTTTTATCCGTGCCGAAAGGTAGAGATCCCAAAAAATGATAAATCCATTTTCTGTGAAAAATATGGACAAAAAGTTATGGTTTGGCAAGCTATTTGTCAGTGTGGGATAAAAACGTCTTCGTTCTTCGTAAAGGGTAACCTTAATTCCGAGATTTACAAGAAAGAATGCCTTCAAAAGCGAGTAATGCCACTCGTTCGAAAGCACAGAAATTGAACATTATTCTGGCCCGATTTAGCTGCATGTCACTACGCTCGTCATGTACAAGACTGGTATCAAAAGAATGATGTTGAATTTGTTGCGAAAACGTTAAATCCGCCGAATTGCCCTGCAATTAGACCCATTGAAAGATTTTGGGCTCTGATGAAGGCAAAGCTAAGAAAACAAACTAAGCCAACAGATAACATCGAGTAATTCAAAAAAGAATGGATCCGTACCCATAAAACTTTCCGACACTCTTGCTGTCCAAAGGTTTATAAAGAACGTCAAAAGTAAAGTCAGAAAACTGGCAAAGGGAACCAATCAATAAGAATAAGTAGCTCTTTTTATTATGATTTAAGATACAAGAATCGAGTGTGTTTATTAGTTTTTTTCTGTAATGTAGTTTGTTGACACAAACTATACCATTTTATTTGTTTCCATAATAAACGATACGGTATTTAATTATAAACTTATATAGATGTCATATACAAAGGAAAAAGTTGCTGGGCACCAGAGGTACTAGGTCACTTTTTCCTATGTATTTATATGACATCTATTCAAGTTTAGTGTGAGTTGTATGATTTCGTTATTAATTTAACCTTTTCACTGCTGACGTCTGCTATACGTGACAACGTGTACAACATAATATGCGCCTTCATTCCTTCCTCGGTTAAAAGATATATTACATTGATTAAACATAGACAACCTTTACCTGTACTCCCCCATTCCTCGCGCTGCTGCTCTCCTCACCTCCGTGCTTGCAGCTTCACCTCTCAGTGTGATATGTTTGCGGTCAGTGCACAGTGTGGCGCGACTGATAACTGAATGCAACAAAGTGCTAGATAGATCGATATGTAAATCAAAATCATTTAACTTCTTTTTTTTTGAGTTAGTTTAATTCAGACTGTAACGCTTTGTTCCTAACTCTTATGTTACAATTTTTGGTTCAATATATAAACAATACACGAATTAACTACAAAACTACTAACTTTAGTTTAAACGTAGTGTGATTGAGCCATAAAGTAGTGTTCGATACGCTAAGGTTGACACTCTACTCTCTCACCTTTACTGTCAATTACCTACGTGGTTGGGGGCGCCGCTAGCGGGGGGGGGGGTGTAAGGGTCCCTTATTTTGGGTTTTCGTAAATAACTTGGTAACGGTGGCTCATACGAAAAAATGTTCTATCGCTTAAGAGGCCTTATTCTCAAAACGCGCGAATTTCACGAAATGCTTCATTTTCTTCGAAGGCTCTGGCGAAAATACTAAGTTTTTTTTAAATCAACTACTGATGCACATAATAGTTCATTTCTTTATCTAGACGGCCATCGGAGCAAATATTACATTTTAACGAGTGAAAAATGAAAAAAATTGGTTGTCTTGGAAGGCCTTTCCGGATTTTCCACTTAGGTGTACCGTTCATTTTCAGATTACGCAAAAAGGGTAAAAATTCTTATTCAATTTGAATTAAATTCAATTGAGTATATCATGTATGAGACGGCCATGGAAATAAAAATCGAAGATTCATCTTGGATAATCGACAAAATACCTTCTGAATATATGCCAGTTTTTTGATGAAAACACGGTTACATTTCATTTTTTCCACGAAAACCCTATGAATATTTTGCCTAAAAATATTACCATTGCAAAGTTAAACTATATTTCTATCACGATAAAAAAAACGTTACTATAGCAGTAAATTTCAAATTACTATGAATTTTTAAAAATGACACTTAAATCACACTTCACAGGACATTTTTTGTAAGAATCGTATTTTTGGGTACTTAATAATAATAAACATGGTTCAAAATTATTTTTTTGTATTACTAATACTTCAAACTATCTTATAAATAGCATTTTATGCGGCTTTTTTCATTAATAGAGTTTTTCGACCTTTTAGGGAATAAGGAGCCTTTTCAGCCAAATTTAATTTTCTATAAAAAAGATTCTTTGCACTATTTTGCTGGGATCAATGTTTAATGAGATATCGAGGAAATACGATAAACAATTTTTTAAACTTTCGGAGCTATTTTTTACGAAAGTATTAGTTTTATCCAAACATTGTTTTAGAATATCCTTATTTTTTTTTAAAGACCTATCCAACAATACTCCACACATTAGGGTTGGAGTAAAAAAAAGTTTACCCCCCACTTCATGTGTACTCAAAAATATCATTTTTTCAGATTTTGTTTTAAAACTTTGCGGGCGTGAATAAACCACATACTCATACGATTTTTTTATTTTCTAGTACTAACCATCACTGAGCAGGCTGCTCACCCTGCTACCTCACTTCCTACCCTTATAGTTTCGCCATGTCCGTCTGACCCCATCTGTCCGTCTAGATGTCTAGTACTAACCATCACTGAGAAAAGCCGTGGACGGACAGACGGGGACAGACGGACATGCCGAAACTATAAGGGTAGGCACCCTGCTCACCCTGCTCAGTGGTGGCTATCTCATTAAACATTGATCCCAGCAAAAAAGTGCAAAGAATCTTTTTTATAGAAAATTATATGTTAATGAATTAAGCCATAGAACATTTTTTCGTATGAGCCACCGTTACCGAGTTATTTACGAAAAACCAAAATATGGGACCTTTACACTCCCCCCTCCCCGCTAGCGGCGCGCCATCCACCGGTACTTTTAGTATGTTGTGAAATATACCTTTGCCTACAACTACACCAAAATTCCTCTAGTTAGTTTGCTATACTATGCTTATGTTTGACATCAACAGCTATTGAAACACAAAATCACACTTATAATTATAACAAATTGGGTAGATATAACAAATAAAACTAAAATTAATTTAAATATTAACTCTAAAAATAAAACTAAACTAAAACTAAAATTTATATAAAAGAGGCCCTTGCGGCATGTTGCTCTAGATTACTAAACCAATTTGTTGAGCAAGATAGCTGCCAGCCTACTCTTCGGTCCCCTGTGGCATCTCTGAGTCTCTTCGACAGGTTTTTGAAGAGACTCAGTGCGCTAGGTCCCCACGGGCCAAGGGTCTCGACGCAAAATGGGACAAAATGATATTCGACGCCGAGACCACTTTAATTTCCCACCTTGGCTTTTTTGGCCGCTTCTGCCGCTGCCGCTACCCTCAGGGTGGTTCGGTAGAGATATGACGGGGCCAGTGTGTCTAACGCAAATGATCTATCCACCAAAGAATTCAGATATATATAGATACCGAGTTATGTACCCAGTGTATACCTGCCTATAAAATGTAGTCGAAGACTTATTTAGACATGTTTTAAACAGAATAATAGGTATTTAGAGAAGCATTGGGCATGCTGGTTTGGGTATCGAAATTGTAAACTCAATTTACAAGGCGGTGCCTGAACCTCATTTATCCTTAAATTATTTTTAATAAAAATATAGGTATATGTAAAGCCATATACCAATATCAAATGCCAGTCTATAATAATGCTATAATATTCTGATTACTTTTACTGTTTGCCTATGTACAGATGTGCCTCTGCGTTAATTTATTAAAACACAAAATGTTGAAATGTCTCGAAATCAAAATGATTAAAGAAAATTCTTCAAACATTTTTTTCTTATAAATGCGAGGGTTTCCTGTTTTAAATCTATCAACATTCATCATATGGCGGACGAATGTGTAAAATAAACACAATTTGGTATTCCCTCCCCGACAGATCTGATGAAACCATTATGAACACAATTCCATAACACGTTCAAAGCAATTCATAAACATCCCCCAAAACAATAAGGCTGAAGTCAAACTCAGAAAGGCAAAAAGCCCTTCTGTTTACGTTTTCGCTTTGGATAAAAAAAAAGCCTGCAACTCAAATGCGTAAACAATTTAAGCGTTTGCGTATTTCATGGGCTTATTTACCCCTCGTCCTGGCTCTAATTACCCATCACTTACCAAGAATTCGTTTTAGGCGAACCAATATTGAGGTGACCTACCAACTCGAGATCCATGGCCTAGAGTTCTTCTGACAGTAAATCGTACAGGCGCTACGTGGTGACCGTCACCAATTGGTCGTGACTTGGCAAAGTACAGTCTTATTTACGAAACGTTCGATTGACCCTAAAAAATCGTCCACACATAGCCTGTGACCGCACTAAAAACACCATTTTAACTTTTATAATATCCCGATCAATTAAGTCGTAAGGTTAAACTATTTTTTGTAGTCTTGAAACCCCATTGCCATATATTATTTTGTTCTTTAGCCTTAAATTGTAATATCACAGTGCTTTAGTGTAATAACTGTCATGCTGTGTAATTAAATTGTATAAAAATAAATAAAATAAATCTATACATATAATAAAGCTGAAGAGGGTCGAAAGTCTGTACAGGGAAGATAATCGAAAAAAAGTTGGATGGGGATACTTAGAATCGATAACAGAACACGTTCCAACAATTTTTAGAATTTTTGTCTGTTTATCTGTTTGTCTGTTTATTTGACCGCGTATCACGTGAAAACGGCTGAATGGATTTTGATGAAATTTTGCATAGAGATAGTTTGAGTCCCGGGAAAGGATAATATATAGTTTTAATCTCGAAAATCAACCCTGGTGGGGGTGAAAATTTGGTTGAAAGTTTGTATGGAGAATTTTTAACCGCTGAAACGATTTAGATAGAAATGAGTATGAAGATAATTTGAGCCTCGAGAAACGTCATAGGATAGTTTTCAAACCCTTGTGGGGGTGAAAAGGGGGTTGGAAGTTGGTATGAGGATTTTTTTACCGCTGAACTGATTTAGATGAAAATTGGTATAGAGATAGTATGGGTCTCGAGAAAGGACAAAGGATAGTTTCATCTTCAAAAAAGATCGCCCCCCCCCCCCCATCTTACTTTTGGACCGTAGATCCAAAAAATTTGAAAAGGGGGTGGAAAGGGGGTTGAAAGTTTGTATAGAGATTTTTTGATAGAAATTAGTATGATAATTTGAGTCCGGAGAAACGACAGAATAGTTTTCATCCCGAAAATACACCCTTGTGGGGGTGAAAAGTGGGTTAGAAGTTGGTATGAGGATTTTTTTTCCGCTGAACTGATAAAGATGAAATTTGGTATAGTATGGGTCTCAAGAAAGGACAAACGATAGTTTTCACCCCGAAAATCAACCCTAAAGGGGTGAAAAGGGAGTTGGAAATTTGTATAGGGAATTATTAACCGCAGAATCGATTTAGATAAAATTTGGTATGGAGATAATTTTGAGCTCTGGAAAAGGAAATAAAATAGTTGTATCTCGAAAATTATCTCTTAAGCGGATGCAAAAGGGGTGGAAGTTTACATGGGGCAGAAACAACCAATAACCGCTGTACGTATTTAGATGAAATTTGGTATTGAAATCATTTGTAATTTTTTGGTCAAGGTGTTCATATTTATAACATGTTACCCGTCGATGCTTTAAATGTACCTTTACCCGCTCTTAAGAAATATTTGAAAATGTCATGAATGTCAAAGGGTTATTGCAGGTTCGAGGACTATATGTGACGGACAAAGATGCAAGGCCCTAACCAAAAAACTACTACAAAATCATCTAACATTTATAGGACACCGTTTAGGTAGGAAAACATATCAAACGTTTTGTGAAGCAGTCAGATTAGGATTTATTTTTCTTTATAATTAAACAATAGGTACATTATCTGTCTCTCAAGCTGTTTTGATATGTCTTCTTGAAGAACTACGCATTATTTTGTATCTTTAAGATCTAATAAATGACTGTTTTGAAAAAATAAGTCCCGTCGAGTTTCTTTTCGGTCATAATACTTCTTGGGCCAGAGGTGTAGGGTCAGAACCGGTGGTAGTTGTGGAACGAAGTTCCTTATCGGACGGTTCGCGGATAGGGGGCTAGGCGAAAAAAAGTCACGTGACCGTCACGAAAAAGCGTCACGTCACGAAAACGCGACACCCATACGATTGAGAAACATGTATAATGGAATGAAATAAAAAATATATAAAATAGAATAAAGTGAAGTGAAGTGTAGTGAAAAGTGAAAGTGAGAAGTAACAAAGTTACAAAAGTGAAAAAAGTGGAGAACCTAAAAGTAAAAAAATGTAAAAAATAGCAAAAATGGCAAAATTTCTAAACTTCAAAAATTTCAAAACTTTCAAAAATTTCAAAAAATACAAAAAAAATTAAAACTACAAAATTTACGAAAAAGTCAAAAATAAAATAAAATAAAATAACATAACTTCGTTCCAACCGAGTGTTCTACGACACTCGAGTATTTTATTTTTCTCTGACGTTCATTAGTGCATTGTAATGTGCTTACATTGAAGAATAAATATCTTGATCTACACAAATATCATAAATCCTCTATTCCGCGTTCGGAACCGTATGTAATTACCACCATTATTGCAACCAGTAACGAACATCAGTGTACTCATCTGTGACAGTGTGGTAAAAACGTATAAAAATTCATTACCTACGGTAACGTAATGTAAATCCCCCCCCCCCCCGGCGACCGCCGGCGCAATAAGGTTGGTCATGGCGGTGTAATGGCGGTCATATTCTAATGGTTTCAATAGATTTTTAATATGTGTGTAGGTAAAGCAGTATATGCTTCTCTACATAATTAGGCCTTATTACGAAACAGTTCCATAAACTACTATTTATCTCTTTTTAGGGTCAACTAGGAACGCTTATAGTTTCGCCATGTCCGTTCGTCTCACCGCGGTCTAGCTCAGTTACCGTTCGCACTAGAAAGCTGAAATTTGGTGAGGCCTGATTCTTATCAGGCCTCACCAAATTTCAATAAAAACTAAAAACTATATTGAATGAAATCGTTTCAGCCGTTTTTGAATTATCAGTCAAAAACGCATAGTGAAAGGAAGTGCCGGATAGTAAAATGACGTAAGCGCCGCCAAATATCCCTTAATAAACGACCTTTTGAACGGATGTTTTGTAACGGGGCGACATCTACGAAACTCGACACTGAGCATCGCCCGACATGCTCTTGGCCGGTTTTTTTGCATTGTTATCCTGTAAATCATCCCTTAAGGGTTACTAATTCCAATTCAAGAAAATCCCCAGCCAGGTTTTAAGTAGCCTATAAAATTCAACATCGAAAAGGGGGGGGGGTTGCCACTACACTCGATTGAGTTATAAATTTGCATGGTTTATGCCCCCCCTCCACCCCTCCAAGTGCACCTCAAGTCCGATAAACACCTACTACTCTGTCGTTTAAATTTCTAGTTTCTAAATTTGGTACTAATATATATAAGTATATCAATCACGCCGACAAAGTGTTAAAATAAAAAGTGGAAAAAAATGTTTTATTAGGGTACCTCCCCTATACATAAAGTAGGGAGTGATTTTTTTTTTCATTTCAACCCTTACGTGTGATATATCGTTGGATAGGTATTTAAAAATGAATAGGGGTTTACTAAAATCACTTTTTGATAATGTAAATATTTTCGGAAATAATCGCTCCAGAAGTTTAAAAAAATGTGTCCCGCCCCTCTAACTATTGAACCATAAGTTTTAAAAATATGAAAAAAATCTCAAAAGTAGAACTTTATAAAAACATTCTAGGAAAATTATTTTGAACTTGATAGGTTGAATAGGTTTTGAAAAAAAATTACAAAATAATTTCTGAACCAAGTTTGTAAGTTAACCGTATAAACAGGTGTTTATTGTACCTGTAATTTCTATAAAATCACAATGAAATGATATGCTTTCAAGTAAAGTAAAAACGGTGAAAATCGGTTCACGCAATAAAGAATTATCCCATAAAAATCATCTTCCATACTTTAAGCTCGCGCGCAATAGTTTACTTAATTTGCCAATAGATGTCGCTGTACGTGGAACGCTCATATCATATCCTACATGGCGGTGTTATTTTAACTCTTAAGTGGGACACTTACTGTGACGGACGGAAAACTACGGAACCCTACACTGAGCGTGGCCCGACACGCTCTTGGCCGGTTTTTGAGTGTAGTTTCATTTAGTGGCAATTGTAAAATATTTTATTAGGACTACTGTACTTTACTTCAGGTTCCGCCTCCAGGGTAGCGGGATTGAAATTAGGGGTGAATTAGCCGCTTTCTGACACAGACCGAATTCCACGCGGGTGGAGCCGCGGGCACAGCTAGTAAATAAATATATTTACAGTTTACACGCTGATTATAACATGACAACTTTTATAATGTTTTTATCTAAGTATACTTTGGTCCTCCTCCGAGACGGACGAAAGAAGTTATCTCGAATGAAGGTAAGGTAGCTGGAAAGTAATCCGAAGTCAATGGAATTTTAACGGATAGTTTGGGGATTATACTACGATGATTCTCATAAGTTTTTGACCTCGATGACCCTGTGCCAACATGGAGCAGGGGGGGGGACCTCCAAATCGAGTTTTTCCAGCTTTTGGCCTGTGTCTTATAAACTAAGCACATTTTGTGTACACGCTGCATGACAAAGTTAAAGGCCATTAAATTTCCTGAAAGTTAGCTTTCAAATCAGATTTTCAGACCAAATAACAACGAATACAGTGGAACAAAGTCAGACAAGTAGAATGTAGCATAACTATTTTTTAATCATTTCCGTGTTAATGTAGATAAATCATCGTTTTTTTCGCGGGTAGGTGTCTAAATAACAACACCTGATTTCTGTCACTGAAATACATTTAATTATAATAAATAGTTATTATACATATTTTGTGGAATTTTCACCGTAAATCACTAAATTGCTAACTAATTGACCTCATATTGTGTGGATTGCTGTGATAAATGACTACAGGGTAAAATTTTTGCACTGACCTGCCATTCGACCTTTGCACCCTGACATTTTGAATTGACACTCACTAATCAACAACAAAAATTATGGACACTTTAACAACCATCCTGGAGACACAGAAGACCCTCGAGGCCTCCTTCAATAAGCGGTTCCTGGAGTTTGATGTAAAATTAAAAACTGCTTCGCCACAAAATCATCCCACAATAAGCAGCCTTAACAAAGAGGTAAGCAGCTTTAAGGAACAAATGTCCGCCATGCTTGAGCTCCTCCGGCAGCAAATTCTAAGCATACTCCGCACTTTAGACGCCATGGAGACACGCCATCGCAGGAAGAACTTGCTGCTCTCCGGGGTCCCAGAGGCTGCGAATGAGGATGTCGCAGGAACAGTTGCCTCTATTTGCCAGGATAATCTTCACTTGCCCGAAGTCACCCGCGCCTCAATTTCTGTGTGTCACAGGCTTGGATCTGGGACTAAAGGCAGACCCCGAGCCATCTTGGTCCGCTTCACTAGTTTAGCGACAAAAAATGCAGTCTGGGCGAAGAAAACGGCGCTCAAGGGAACACCTTTTGTTGTCTCGGAGTTTCTCACAAAGCAGCGTCAGACTGTGTTTGTGGATGCTCGCAAGCACTTCGGGATGCGTCGTGTCTGGACCAGAGATGGCACAATCCACATCAAGTTGGCCTGCGGAAAGAAGGAGCGGCTGTCTACTGCTGAGGAGCTTCAAGTATTGATTGATAAGCACCCCAGCAACTTGGACCGTGCAGCCGCCGCTGCCAACGAGCCTGCGCCTGCGCATCCCGGAGCCTCCGTGCCTGCGCCGATGTCCGGCGCACCTGCTACAGCTGCTACGGTGGACAAACGGGCGAAGCGTGGGTGCTAATGCAAGAGCTGAGTCTGCTCTCATTTTGTTTTCTCGCCTCTCTTAGCTGTATTATCAAACGACATTACGCAATTTCCTTGTCTCGTTCAGAAACTTGCCCTCTTTTATTATCCACGGTACTTTTTTATTTTTGTGTAAAGTTTACTTATTTTTTTTTTTAGTCTACCGTCTTGTATTGTTCTGTAAGTATTTTTCACAATTTTTGACGTACGTATACGTAGATGAACAAGCGAGCGCGCAATTTGTTATCTGTCACCTGTCACTTCATTGACACTGACGTGACGTTAGTAATGTCAACTAGCTGTGCGTTTCGTTATTGCTCATTGTAATGTTAGCCTGACAACTTTTAATTTAGCAATTTCTTTTTTTATATAGTTTTATATTGTTCAAAAAATTTTTGTATACAAGGTTCTATACTTTTAATATGTTTTAACTGTTCTCTTTTTATCTTTTGTTTGTGTAAACGGTCGACTGGTGGGTTAAATTGAAAATAATTTAGTCGATTGCCATTTTTATATTTTATTTAGATATATAATATATATTTATCTTATATTTGTACCTTGTGAACTGTTATGTCCGATGATGGATCGTTTCATTCAGCTTGCGACTTGTCTGCTTCCTTTCACTCCTTCAATAGCTCAATGTCGGAGCCTGACACTCTCGGTAGTTGCCTAGGACGCACTTTTGAAACTGCTACGAAACACTTTAACACTTGTCATATCAACGCACAAAGTATCCCTAGCCACTACAACGACTTTCTTGACTCTTTTTCTTCATGCAATGTCCACGCTATTTTCATTTCGGAAACCTGGCTCAAACCTACCCTCGATTCAACTTCTTTTAGCTTACCCGGCTTTGTATTAGTGCGGAATGACCGCATAGGTAAGCGAGGCGGTGGTGTTGCCATATACCTCCGCGGCAATATCCCTTTTAAAATTATCTCTTCTTCTCCATCTCCGTATTCGGGAACTATGGAGTATTTAGTCATTGAGGTTAATATTGGAGGTACAAAGGCTGCACTCAGTGTAGTGTATTGTCCACCTAATGTTGACTACTTCAAGGATCTCGAAACTGTTCTCTCGCCTCTTAGCGCCGATTACGAACATCAAATAATCATGGGCGATTTTAACACTGACCTTTTAAAGAATAACATCAGGACGAAAAAACTTAATGTCGTTGTTGAGTCGGCCGATCTCTCTGTTCTTCCTCTTATGCCCACTCATCATAACATTGACTCGCCCGACTCCTGGTTGGACCTTATCGTTGTCTCCTCTGTGGATCGCGTAAACATGGTTGGCCAACTCCCCGCTCCTGGTTTTTCTCACCATGATCTCGTATTTTTAAGTTATCGTCTTCGCCCTCCAAAGCAGCAGCGTCTTACGATACAACTCCGCAGTTTCGTTCGGCTAGATATTCAGGCCTTACAAAGAGACGCGCGCGCTGTTGATTGGTCGTCGACATTGCAAGCTCTGACGGTGGATGAGGCAGTGGCGGCCCTTAACTCTTCGGTCCTTCAGCTCTTTGACAAGCATGCGCCTGTCCGCACAGTAAGGCTGAAGCGGCCTCCGGCGCCGTGGATCACGCGTGGAGTCCGTGTGGCGATGACAAAGCGGGATCGAGCTTTTCGTAAATTTAAGCACGACCGTTGCGAGGAGAATTGGCGCCTCTTTAAGGCTGCCAGAAACAAGTGTAACCACATGGTAAGAGCTGCCAAACGTAAATACTTCCATGACAGCATCGCCGTGGCCTCTCCAGCTGAGACATGGAAGTTTCTCAAATCTATTGGTGTAGTTAAGTCTTCAGTTAAGACAGCATCTTCCGTTTTTTCTGTAAATGACTTAAATTATCACTTTGCTAAGCCCTCTTCTTTAGATACCACCACTAAACTTCTCAGTATTGCTGAAATTTGTGCCATGCCTTGTTTATGCTCTAACTCCTTTTCTCTTACCCCAGCCACAGATGACGAGATAAGGAAAGCAATAACTTCTGTCAAATCTAATGCTGTTGGCCATGACGAGTTAAGTAGAACGATGATTATTTACATTATAGATTGTATTCTCCCAGTTATAACACATGTTATTAACTTTTCAATGTCTTCTGGGGTTTTTCCGTCATTGTGGCGTCATGCCTATGTCATTCCACTACCTAAAGTTTCTAATCCCAGTGCACTTAAAGACTTTCGACCCATTTCTATCCTCCCCTTTCTTTCAAAAATACTAGAAGCAATAGTCCATAAACAATTATCTTCACACGTTTATTCCAATCAATTGCTTTCTCCTTTTCAGTCTGGTTTCCGTCGTGGCCACAGCACGTCCACCGCTTTGCTAAAAGTGGTCGACGACGTAAGGCTCGGTATGGACTCGACGTTGTTGACGGTGTTGGTGCTCATCGATTTCTCGAATGCATTCAATGCTGTTAACCATGACTTGTTACTTGCCACTCTCAGACACTTCAATATCTCGGCATCTGCGGCTGGATGGTTTGCCTCCTATCTTCAGGACCGCCGTCAGTTGGTTCGTGCTGATCGTACTTCTTCTGACTGGTGCGATCTTACTTCTGGGGTCCCACAGGGCGGGATTCTCTCACCTCTTCTGTTCTCCCTTTTTATTAATCTTATCACCTCTAAACTAAAATGCTCCTACCATATGTATGCTGATGATTTACAGCTTTATACCCAAGCGAGTGCCAAGGATCTGGATCAGGCAATCGCTGAAATTAACTCAGACCTAAACCGTATTTCCACTTGGTCACGCTGCTTTGGTATCACGGTCAACCCTACGAAATGCCAGGCCATTTTGCTTGGTAGCACCCGTCTACTTTCTTTAATAGACACTGCTGAAGTGGCGCCAATCCTCTACGAACAGGAAGTGATACCTCTAGTATCGCAAGTGAAGAACCTGGGGCTAATTATTGACAGCGGGCTTACATGGGAACCTTAGGTGGCCGACGTTTCTCGTAGAGTAACTAATACTTTAAGAGCACTCTATCGTTTTAAACATTTTCTCCCAGTCAGCACTAAAATTCTCCTTGTCCAATCTCTTGTCCTGCCTGTCCTTGATTATGCTGATGTCTGTTACACCAATCTCACCCAAGACTCATTGAACAAGTTTGACCGGTTACTTAATAACTGCATACGCTTCGTGTTCGGTCTCCGTAAGTATGACCATGTTTCCAATTTCCGCAGAAAACTTAATTGGCTTCCGATCCGAGAACGTAGGTCACTTCGTATTCTCTGCACTCTGTATTCCATATTGTTTGACCCGTCCGCTCCAAATTATCTTCGATCGAAATTTAAATTTGTTTCCCCACGCCCCGGCACACATCTTCGTTCTTCTCGTTTTCTAAAGCTCATTGACAATGTGCCCCGACATGGTACTGGTTTTATGTCTAATTCTTTCACCATTCAGGCAATCCGACTTTGGAATGTTCTGCCGCTCTCTCTCAGGCAAGCTCAGACTAAATTAACTTTCAAGCGCTTGTTGCGCAAGCATTTCCTTGACAAGCTTTCTTCATCGTCCTCCTAATGGTTCACACAAGGTATATAAAATATATGTATGTATGTTTATTATTATATGTATTTGTGTAAGTTTATGAATATAGCTTATATGTATCTATTGTTAGTTTTTTTTTTCTCTTTTAATTCTGTCATATTTAATGGACCCTGCACCTACTTAACCTTTCTGTTTAGCCCATTGGTTGACTGGTAGAGAATGCCTTATGGCATTAAGTCCGCCTTTTGTACCATCTTGTATTGTGCAATAAAGATTAAATAAATAAATAAATAAATAAATCAGCAACATTAAAAAATCGTTTTCGTAAAAACTAGTGCCTACACCAATTCATGTGATTGGGTTGCCAAGCGGACCCCAAACTCAATTGAGTCATGGCAAAAGCCGGGACAAACGCTAGGAGGAATCAGCAATATTTACGTCTTAGAAAATCGGAAAATAACGTATGTACCTCTGTGGATATATTGAACTGCTGGACTATTAGGCTGGAAGCCGATGTTTTTATAATTATAAGCGATTGAATCCCGTTTTATGTTGCATTGTTTTTGTATGAGCCAAATGCTCGCCAGTGCCCTTTTACTCGTAGTTAAGAATTATTCCAGCGCTGCGCCGTCTTTGATAATCCGGCTCGGATCTAAAGATAAATCGACCCCGCCTGAGTTTTTGCACAGACTAGGAAAAGATAAGGAGGACTCGACCACACTGCATTTAGTAAAAAACGTGCCTTTGGTATTTTCTCCTATTGACATTTATCCAGAGACAGTTTATCGCGAGCACATGTACGAGTAAGTGCAAGTACATGTTACATTAACACTCCGATCAGGTTAAACTTAACCTCCGTTCCGGACCTTCAGGTTAAAGGTCCGGAACACCATTGTTCAATTAACTAATTTAACTGATTTAATAATTTTCGATATCACGGAACAATGGTGTTCCGGACCTTCGACAACTTAATGAAATTTGAGGGGTACACTAAGCGGATGTTGTCCCTGCCCGTATCATGGGACGCGCACAGAGACAGCACCCCCCATGGTGTAAGGACTATGATGATTATTATTAAAAACGGCTAAGTGCGTATCAAACCATGCATATTGGAGACTTCCGTAGGTACCTTCAATGCAATAAGTGCTAGCTGAACTGCATGGATACCAATGTATATAATGTATACCTTTTTAGGTTTTCTTATCGCTTATTCCTCAGTTATGATGCCGTATTCTAATTTGAAACATAAAGAATACATTAAAAATACAATCTTTAACATAACTCCAACACACTACAAATAATCAATCAATATTGAAGTTGTATTGGAGTTGCGTCGGAATAATTTGCAGGCAAATTCTGATAATTTCTGATTCAAACGTTTAGGCGCTAGCTGTATTGCGTAGTTAATGCATCCATGGGCCCGTATTCTACCTTTAAAACTCGTTAAGACATGATCCAACTTCAATACAACTCCAATACATTAACTACGCAATACACCTAGCGCGTGAACGTCTGAATCAGAAATATCAAAGTTTGCTTGTAAATTTAATCCGATGCGCTACTGCAGCACAATTTTATATTGGTTGATTATTTGTTATGTGTTGGCGTTATGTTTGACATAAATTGTGTTTTAAATGTATTGTTTATGTATGTTAAAATTCGAATACGGCATCTTGACAAGTGCAAAGCGAGCGTAGCTTTCGACGTTTTACGTTTTTTAGCCATTTTATTCATTTTTTCCGATGGTAAACTTTATCAAAAACAAAATCAACATCCGTTTGTGCTCGAGACTAAAAGTATAACTTTTCCTGAAACTGCATGAATCTTTAAATAGAACGTGAAAGTCTGTGACACAAACTCCTTAAAGAGCAAATATTTTATGTTTTGTAACTCGCAAGATTTGGAAAACCACAGATTTAGAATAACCCCAACTGATGATTATGAGTAAGCTTAGAGTGCTCACTGTATAATGGCTAAAAACATAAGTATTTATAATATGTTTTAAGCGAGCTTTGCTGAAGCGTAGGTATTGTTAGTGAGATTTACTTAAGCTTAATAATAAGTATTTCTCTATGCTTCTACTTAATCTATACATATAATAAAGCTGAAGAGGGTCGAAAGTCTGTACATGGAAGATAATCGAAAAAAAGTTGTCTGGGGATACTTAGAATCGATAACAGAACACGTTCCAACAATTTTTAGAATTTTTGTCTGTTTATCTGTTTGTCTGTTTATTTGACCGCGCATCACGTGAAAACGGCTGAACGGATTTTCATGAAATTTTGTATAGAGATAGTTTGAGTCCCGGGAAAGGATAATATATAGTTTTAATCCCAAAAATCAACCCTGGTGGGGGTGAAAATGGGGTTGAAAGTTTGTATGGACAATTTTTAACCGCTGAAACGATTTAGATAGAAATGAGTATGGAGATAATTTGCGTCTCGAGAAACGTCATAGGATAGTTTTCAAACCCTTGTGTGTGTGAAAAGGGGGGTTGGAAGTTGGTATGAGGATTTTTTTACCGCTGAACTGATTTAGATGAAAATTGGTATAGAGATAGTATGGGTCTCGAGAAAGGACAAGGGATAGTTTCATCTTCAAAAAAACCTCCCCCCCTCCCATCTTATTTTAGAACCGTAGGTCCAAAAACTTTGAAAAAAATAATGGAAGTGAAGACTGAAAGGTACTTTCAATAAAAACTATCTATCTATACATAAATATAATAAAGCTGAAGAGGGTCGACAGTCTGTTCATGGAATATGAATCGATAACAGAACACGTTTCAACAATTTTTTGAATTTTTGTCTGTTTATCTGTTTGTCTGTTTATTTGACCGCGCATCACGTGAAAACGGCTGAACGAATTTTGATGAAATTTTGTGCAGAGATATTTTGAGTCCCGGGAAAGGATAATGAATAGTTTTCATCCCAAAAATCAACGCTGGAGGGGGTGAAAAGCGGGTTGAAAGTTTGTATGGAGAATTTTTAATAAAAATTAGTATGGAGATAATTTGAGTCCCGAGAAACGACAGTATAGTTTTCATCCCGAAAATAAACCCTTGTGGGTGTGAAAAGGGGGTTGGAAGTTGGTATTGGGATGTTTTTTTACCGCTGAACTGATAAAGATGAAATTTGGTATAGTATGGGTCTCAAGAAAGGACATAGGATAGTTTTCATCCCGAAAATCAATCCTAAAGGGGTGAAAAGGGAGTTGGAAATTTGTATGTATTAACCGCAGAATCGATTTAGATAAAATTTGGTATGGAGAAATTATCCCTTAAGCGGATGCAAAAGGGGTGGAAGTTTACATGGGGAAGAAACAACCAATAACCGCTGTACGTATTAAGATGAAATTTGGTGTTGAAATAATTTGTAATATTTTGATCAAGGTGTTCATATTTTTAACATGTTACCCGTCGATGCTTTAAATTTACCATTACCCGCTCTTAAGAAATATTTGAAAATGTCATGAATGTCAAAGAGTTATTGCAGGTTCGAGGACTATATATGACGGACAAAGATGCATGGCTCAAACCAAAAAACTACTACAAAATCATATAACATTTATAGGACACCGTTTAGGTAGGAAAACATATCAAACGTTTTGTGCAGCAGTCAGATTAGGATCTAGACACACGTTTTAATAGAAAATTATATACTTGACACATTGCAGTCCAAAGGTGTCGATTCATTGCATTGAAAAGGTGTGTGGTGTGTGAAAACTTGCCAAGTAACATCATTAAAAAGTACTGAAAATAATAAATGTTATCAGGAAACTGCTAAAAAAACCGGTGTGCGTTTCTCTGACTATTATAATTTTAGGTATTTCTATGTAACGTGATACTTATTCAAAATGTACCTTAAAAACTGCTGGAAATCAAGTGTGCATTCCTATAACTATTTATGATTTGAGGGATTTTTATGGAACTTGGTACTTATTCAGATCTCACTTCTTTTATGGGCGAAGCATTCCCATAGTATCGAACTTGGCAGCCTTTCACATTTATGTTTTTGATGGGATTTATTTTTCTTTATAATTAATCAATAGGTACATTATCTGTCTCTCAAGCTGTTTTGATATATCTTCTTGAAGAACTTCGCATTTTTTGTATCTTTAAGATCTAATAAAATAATGTGTTACTGTAGTACCTAAGACCCTAGCAACGCGCCCGCGCCGGGTATGCGTAAACAACTCACGCACACAGCCATCGGAACGTCGACACAGCACACACTCACGCGACGCGCTTCAATAAAATCCGACCGCCGCAGCGCTCGGATTCAGTCCACCGCGGCCATCCGTGACGGACAGAGCTCTTAGATACTACCGCGGCACCCGCGACAGTACATACCCAGGCAACCTACCACGGCCATCCGTGTGGACGCCTCGTCCCTAAGTTTAATTTGTTCATAAATAAATATTTTCTGTTATTCTTCGCCGTCTCATTACACTGGCGTCCAACGAGCGGCACGTTTCACCACGCCCAAGATTCGTCACAAAGTCGGGGCGTGTCACGACGTATAGATACGCGAAAAAGAAAAAGGAAACCATGGCATCCTTCAGCGAAGACCAGTTTACTCGCCTGATGGCTACACTATCTTCATCATCATCATCATCACGCCATGCCACATTGGCGAGTTGCCTACATCACTCTGATGGAGCGAAGGATGTTAATGTAGTGACCAGATTCCTGTCGGCAGTAGACACGTACATAATGGTGGAAAAGATCCCGGAGAAAGAAGCAATAATGGGATTACCCCTAGTTCTTGTAGGGGAAGCAGGCATCTGGTGGCAAGGTATCAAGCACGAGGTCGAGACATGGGCAGATTTCAAGGAGAGGCTGCACGCTGCTTTTGCTCCCAAGAAAGAGGCTTACCAGCTACTGCGTGAGATAATGAGCAATGAGCAACCAAAATCTCTGCTCACGGAAACATTTGTGGCCCAGAAACGAGTGTTGTTTGCCCAGTTGCCGCCACCGAAAATACCTGAGATCCGCCAGCTGGACATGGTGTATGGACTCCATCGTCTGGAAATGAGATCTGCCGTACCCAAGTCAGCCGTCAGCTCCTTTGACAATCTGGTACAGCTGGCAAGGGCCGCGGAAAATATAATCAAGGAGAGAAATGAACCTCTGGCCAGCAGCGCAAGCGGATCGAAGCGTCCAACATTCGCTCGGGGAAAAGAGCGATGTGAATTTTGCCGTGCTATAGGGCATGACATGGCATCATGCAGACGAAGACAAAAGGCACTGGGAGCAACTGCCGTACCGAAGCAAAAAGCGGTGACTCAGGCTCCATCACCTTCACAGCCACGATTCTATTGCTACGGATGCGGGGCTCCGGGAGTGGTTCGATCCAAGTGCTCCACTTGCAACAAAAAGAAACCGGTAGAGACTGGTGCATGTTCCATAGACATTCAGCTGGATGTAAGGCCCAGGCCTATGGTATTCACGAAGATTGGCAACGTTGAAGAATGCGCTAAGCTCGACTGTTGCGCCAAGTCCAGTATTGCGTCTTACCGACTGGCTACTAAGTTACGGGAGAAGGGATACGTACTTCAGCAACAAAGAATGAAGATCACCCTCGCAGACGGCATCGGCAAACGTCAGAACGTGGAAATTGTCAGAGCTCCCGTAGAACTTTATGGAAAGACAACAAACACCACTTTCGTCGTCCTACCTGGTTGCAAGAAAAATCGAACGTTACTCGGCGTTGGCTACATCCAAGATGCAGGGATACTGATAAACTTACCTCAATTCACGATGTCCTTCATTGAGTGTCCAGAAGAGGACTACGACCTATACGACGAGGGGTTTACCACCTTCAAACAACCTTCGATTGAAGAGTGCCAGGTACCATCACCCATATCCCTTCTGACTTGGGAATCATCGCCTTCGTTGCCAGGAAACGTTTTGGCTTCACCATCCTTGCCGTCGTGCTCATCACCGTCATTACCAGAGCCTGCAGATAATGGAACGGAGATATCGGGCTTTGAAATGACAACCGAAAAACCCGTAGAAGAGACCATTATAGTCCCGAACACACCCGCTTGGAATTTGATTCCCATCAAAAGTCCGTCACCCAAGAAGAGGCGTTTCTTCGAGGTCACCTCCCCAGATCTGGACTACATGCTACGTGACGCACAGATAAATGTTCATTCTCAGGCCGTTGATCTAACTCTATACGAGCAAGGCTTATTCGACGGAGAACTCGACTGGGACGTGGGAATTAGCGCGATCGATGTAAACATCTCTGAAGACCTGTCTGAAGGCCAGCAAGGGGCATTTGAGGACCTACTACTGGAATACGAAGACGTCTTCACTTCAAAAGGTGAAGCTGTAGTCGACGTAGAGCATCGTATCATCACTAATGATCACCCTCCTGTAGCTTCACCACCATACAGATTGTCTCCACCACGAAGAGAAATCCTCAAAGCAGAAATAGATAAAATACTTCAAGGAGGCATCATAGAACCATGTTCATCTCCATGGGCCTCACCAGTTGTCATGGTACCCAAAAAGAATGGCGAAGTCAGGATCTGCGTGGATTACCGACGCTTAAATGCTATTACGGTACCCGATTCATATCCTATACCCCGCATCGATGACTTACTCCATGAAGCCAAGCCTACGCCGTACATGACTGCCCTAGATCTAAAGGCTGGATACTGGCAAGTTCTCGTCGCTGAAGCGGATAGAGACAAGACGACATTCATAACGCCCTTTGGGATATATAAGTACATACGTATGCCGTTCGGCTTGCGCAACGCGCCTGCCACCTTCCAGAGGATGATAGACAGGTTCAGAGTGAGTCTAGAAGGAATTAAGATGCTTGGGTACCTAGACGATCTAATAGTCTTCTCTACGACATTCGAGACCCACCTGACAGACCTGAGGAGAATATTCCAGCGAATGAGAGAATATAATCTCACTATCAACAAGGATAAGTGCAGATTCTTCGCTTCCTCAGTCAAGTATTTAGGGCACTTGATCACCCCTGAAGGCCTGAAAGCGGATCCTGAGAAAGTTGCCACTATTACTAGCCTGCCATCTCCAAGGAATCTGACACACCTGGTCACATTCCTACAGACGTGTTCATGGTATCGACGTTTTATAGAAAACTTTGCAACAATCGCTGAACCACTCACAAGACTGACAAAGAAATCAGCCGTTTGGACTTGGACTGAGGAGCAGGAAAATGCCTTTACAGAACTGAAACACCGGTTAACTACCTCCCCAATATTACGTCAAGCTGACCATACTAGGGCCTACATACTGAAGACTGATGCCAGTAACTACGCACTCGGGGCAGCTTTGGTCCAGGGGGAGGGAAGCGAAGAATATGTGGTAGAGTATGCTAGTCGACTGCTCACTCCTGCGGAACGCAATTACTCAACCACGGAGAAGGAAGCGCTGGCTGTAGTATGGGCCCTACAGAAATACCGTGGTTACATAGAAGGATTACCCATTACCGTCGTCACCGACCACCAGGCCTTACGTTGGTTAATGCAGCTAAAATCACCGGCAGGCAGACTGGCCAGATGGGCACTACAGAACAGGCTTTCGACATTACGATCAAGTATACTCCCGGCAAGACTAACGTAGTAGCTGACACTTTATCAAGGCCAACTTGTGGCAAGGAAACAGATGAAACGTGTGGCATATGTTCGATTGCTGTAGACATACCTACTCGAGATCCAAAGGACATCAGGGAGGAGCAACTGAAGGACCCATTCTTAAGGAAAATAATCGCGTCTATGGAAGACCCAAAGCAATATGAAGACGCAGCGTATTGGAGCAACAAAGGGTATCTGCTGAATAACGCCATCCTCTATCGGCACAGTTCCAGTTCAGACGCTGAAAACGCCCAACTAGTAGTTCCTGAACATGAATGGG
The DNA here is from genome assembly GCA_947086415.1 of Pammene aurita. NCBI lineage: Eukaryota > Metazoa > Arthropoda > Insecta > Lepidoptera > Tortricidae > Pammene > Pammene aurita. The sequence goes on along the minus strand of OX352301.1, from coordinate 17,813,946 downwards.
ATAATCTCCTGGCTGTTTATCATGATGAACCGACTTCAGGACATTACGGATCCGACAAAACATTCCAAAGAATATCACAGCGCTACTATTGGAAAGGAATGCGCAAGTACATCGAGAGTTACGTCCGAAATTGTATCCAGTGCCAGCGGTTTAAACCCTCTAATATGAAACCAGCCGGATTGCTTCAGACTACCGCAACCGCGAAAAGATTTGAGTCTATCTCCTTTGATCTTTTCGGGCCACTACCCCCCACTCCAAATGGAGAAACATGGATATTTATAGTGGAGGACATAGCGAGCAGATGTGTTGAACTGTTTGCCCTAAAAACGGCGACTGCCGAAGCGTGTGCAACCACCTTAATAAATGAGATCTTTCTGAGATATGGCACGCCGAGGAGATTAATTAGCGACAATGGCCCTCAATTTGTGAGCTCTGTGATGCAACAAGTCGCTTACTGTCTCGGAATCAAACATAACTTCACTCCCGTTTATCACCCAGAGGCGAACCCGGTTGAAAGAAGAAACCGTGATCTGAAAACCCAGCTTAGCATCCTAGTGCAAGATGATCACAGTAAATGGGCCGAGAAACTTCCAATAATCCGTTTCGCCATGAATACGGCTCAGCAGACGTCTACCGGTTACTCACCGGCTTACTTAACCTTCGGCCGAGAACTTAGAACGGCTGATGATACGTCTAACGATCTGAGAGAAATCATTCTCAATGATAATTTTGTTGCCGAGATCACTCCAAAATTGATTCTCTTGTCGGAAACGCTGAAGAGAGCACGAGAGATACAAGAACAGAAGGAGGAATCCAGGAAGAATTATGTAGATAAAACCCGAAGGCGCGGGATACCACACACCGCGGGTTCCTTGGTGCTGGTAAAAACTCATCCAATCAGCCGAGCTGCCCAAGGAGTAAGCGCAAAATTCGCACCGCGTCGAGACGGACCGTATGTTGTCACTAAGCAACACGGCCCATCATCGTACCAGCTTGCCGCAACCAACAACCCTGATACTGTGGTGGGGATATACCATGCATCCGCTCTGGAGCCCTACCATGGTTCAAACGAGGACCTGCCGGACCCTGTACAGGCAATACGCAAACGAGGACGCCCAAGGAAGACTGCTGCCTCTCCGCCTGCGACCAGAAACCTTCGAAGCCGAAAGTAGCTACAATACTGTATCCTCGTCGGGCCGCTATCGGATCCAGAGGGGGAGGATGTAGTACCTAAGACCCTAGCAACGCGCCCGCGCCGGGTATGCGTAAACAACTCACGCACACAGCCATCGGAACGTCGACACAGCACACACTCACGCGACGCGCTTCAATAAAACCCGACCGCCGCAGCGCTCGGATTCAGTCCACCGCGGCCATCCGTGACGGACAGAGCTCTTAGATACTACCGCGGCACCCGCGACAGTACATACCCAGGCAACCTACCACGGCCATCCGTGTGGACGCCTCGTCCCTAAGTTTAATTTGTTCATAAATAAATATTTTCTGTTATTCTTCGCCGTCTCATTACATTACTGTTTTGAAAAAAATAAGTCCCGTCGAGTTTCTTTTCAGTCATAATACTTCTTGGGCCAGAGGTGTAGGGTTAGAACCGGTGGTAGTTTTGGAACGAAGTTCCTTATGGGACGGTTCGCGGATGTGGGGCTAGGTGAAAAAAAGTCACGTGACTGTCACGAAAAAGCGTCACGTCACGAAAACGCGACACCCATACGATTGAGAAACATGTAAAATGGAATGAAATGAAAAATATATAAAATAGAATAAAGTGAAGTGAACTTCACTTCACTTCACTTAGTGAAACTTTCACGTAGTGAAAAGTGAAAGTGTGAAGTGACAAAGTGATAAAAGTGAAAAAATTAGGGAATCTAAAAGTCAAAAAGTCAAAAATGTCTAAAATGTCCAAAATGGCAAAATTTCAAAATTTCTACAATTTCAAAAATTTCTGAAATTAAAAAAATTCAAAAATATCCAAAATTTTCACAATTTCAAAAAATACAAAAAAAATAAAAACCACAAAATTGACGAAAAAGTCAAAAATGAAAAAAAAATTAAATAACATAACTTCGTTCCAACCGAGTGTTCCACGACACTCACGTATTTTGTTTTTCTCTGACGTTCATTAGTGCATTGTAATGTGCTTACATTGAAGAATAAATATCTTGATCTACACCAATATCATAAATCCTCTATTCCGCGTTCGGAACCGTATGTAATTACCACCATTATTGCAACCAGTAACGTAACATCAGTGTATTATCTGTGACAGTGTGGTAAAAACGTATGAAAATTCATTACCTTCGGTAACGTTAGGAAAATCCGCCCCCCCCCTCGATCACGCCGGTACGCCCCTCCCCCCCCCCCCCCGAACGCCGGCGCAATAAGGTTGGCCATGGCGGTGTAATGGCGGTCATTGTATCAATGTTGGTTTCAATGTATTTTTAATATGTGTGTAGATAAAGCAGAGTATGCTTCTGTACATAATTAGACCTTAATACGTAACAGTTACATAAACTACTATTTATCTCTTTTTAGGGTTCCGTAGTCAACTAGGAACCCTTATAGTTTCGCCATGTCCGTCCGTCTGTCCGCGGTCTAGCTCAGTTACCGTTCGCACTAGAAAGCTGAAATTTGGTGAGGCCTGATAAGAACTTTCAATAAAAAATATATTGAATAAAGTCGGTTCAGCCGTTTTTGAATTATCAGTCAAAGGAAGTGCCGGATAGTAAAATGACGTAAGCGCCGCCAAATATCCCTTAATAAACGACCTTTTGAACGGATGTTTTGTAACAGGGCGGCATCTACGAAACTACACTGAGCATCGCCCGACATGCTCTTGGCCGGTTTTTTTTGCATTGTTATTTCGGAAATCACCCCTTAAGGATTACTAATTCCAATTCAAAAAAATCCCCCGCCAGTTTATACGTAGCCTATAAAAATTCAACGTCTAAAAGGGGGGTAGCCACTACACTCGATTGAGTTAAATTTGCATGGGTCATGGACCCCCCCCCCCCTCCAAGTGCACCTCAAATAGAAAAAAAATATTTCTGCACTTGTGACCCCCCCCTCCTCTCCGCCACCCCAATTTCAACCGTGCCTGTTCTTACCTTTCATGCTTAGACTGATTTGACGGGAGGATCGATTTGGATCATATTTGCCGTGGACATGAACGTATAAATACAAAAGTGATCCGGTATCGTCCGATATACACCTACTACTCTATGTCGTTTAAATCATGCCAAAAAAAAATAATAGGATAAAAAAAGTATTCATTTTTGAGTGTAGTTTCATTTACTGGTAAGTATAAAATATTTTATTAGGACTACTGGCCTTTAGCGTATCCATCTGTCAACTTTACTTCAAGTTCCGCCTCCAGGGTAGCGGAAGAGAAATTAGGGGTGAATTAGCCGCTTACTGACACAGACCGAATTCCACGCGGGCGGAGCCGCGGGCACAGCTACTGGATAATAGCCCTTATGAAGTATGGAAATATGGAATACAGAAAATATGGAATTTTTGGAAGCTCATAGAGCCACAGTTTTCTGTTTTTCACGGTAATGTTTGTTTTTTTTTTAATTTACCAGAACTTGAAGAGCCACAACTGACCCTTCAAAGAACGGCATGCGGCTCGCGAGCCGCGGTTTGCCGACCCCTGGTTTAAGGGGTAACACAGAGTTACACACAATGTTTATCATCAGTCATCACCAGACATAGAAGTTTTGTGGCAAAAATGACACTGAACTTAGGAACTTCCTTCCAATACCAAATTTATCGATAACTATTTCGAAGTGACATTTAAAGGTAAAGTATAAAATAATGTAACGTCTACTTACAGGTGAGTATTCGAATGGCTTCTAAATGCTTACAAAAGCCTACTAAAGCTTTCTTACCTCAAGCTTCAGCCTGAAAATTCTGTAAATATAAATACCTACCTAAAGGAACTTAAAACTACAGGGAAAGAAAATCAAACAAAAGATTGAAGGTTAAAAGAAAATTATTTATTTAAGTTTTAATTTTAGATTTTTGTTATTGAAAAGCGAAACACTGACTAATTACCCCTAATGCTGCCTTTGCAGACGTCATTAGGTGTTAGTTTCCGATTCCTAGGCTTTGCGAAGGTAAAAACGAAACTAACGAAGCAAAAAAACCTCCGCGCCGTATTACAGTAAAATAATTAATGTAAATATAATATCAAATACATTAATTAATAACCTATCTATACCGTAGCTTGCTCTGATACGCAGTTTGGCCGAGATGATCGTGAAAGCTAGGGGAGACCCAACGTTGTGTGTGTAGTTACCGCAAGTCCTTTTCGATAAGGTGAGAAATAACCGCAATATTTAAAATACACGTAATTCCTAACTTAAATCTAACGGAATATAAATACAATAGACAATGGTAGGTTAGCATATGAACGGTTGACGTTAAAAATAAAATAATAAGATTGTGAAAATATATCCTAATTAATAGACTAATAAATAGTGATTTTGAATATTAAAATTACACTAGAATTATAATGATTGATTAAACAGGTATTTCGTTGTTTGTTAAATAGTTGTATTTACAACAAAATATATATAAGGAGGTTTGCTGGACTCCCAACGTAGTGATTGTTGGCGAAGTACGCCAGTACAAAATATGTGGCATGTCAGTTTTGACAGTTCCGTCTTCCAACGGTGGAATCACGGCCAGTAGCCTACGATTCGAAGCTTAATGGATCTGGTAATATTGACCGGGCCAGTAGCCTACAGTCTTTTATTAAGTGTGCGTTCTGAGCATTTGTAATGATCCAAGTGTGCGACCGGGCCAGTAGCCTACAGTCTTTTATTAAGTGTACGACCGGGCCAGTAACCTACAGTCTTTTATTAAGTGTGCTTTCTGAGCATTTGTAATGATCCAAGTGTGCGACCGGGCCAGTAGCCTACAGTCTCGCTTCATACATCAATGTATAATCGACAGATAACCGCCAATTCCTCCACACCACATATGCAAATAACGACTGGTACATTTAATGATTAAGTAAGCAAATACCAACCACCGTTTATGACGAATGGTATATAAATTTAGGAAGTAAATAGCAAGTACCTACCATCGTTAATAAGCAAACCTGAGTTATCTTGACGTGTAAGACCCTCACCGTACCGTCATCACTGCACGAGACCGGATATTACTAAGAACACCTAGTACGCTAATGGCGTACTTACATGAGAATAAACTCTGTAAGTACATGCTGTAATGCGCGTCATATGTTCAAGTGAACCATGGGTGATACAGTGCGCGTTGGGCATCCCACGATAGAGTTCCCCGTTGCCACCAAGATAACACCAGATAAGCATTCTACATGGAATAAATCTCTATGCTAGAAATCCAGCATCTTATCCCTTATATAATTACTAAAGTATTACGTGGAAGTACATATTACGCGATATCGTTTAACCATGGCCAATAGTTAACCGATATCGACAATTAACATTTAAAAGATCGAAACCTATCTTGGTTATAGTACGTTCAACCAATTTCGACCGTTACATTAAACTATATATTTATATTTATAAAGTAGTAGAAATAAATAGTTAATAAATAGAACGTAGTCACCCGAAACAGTGGATTAAAATCTACTAAGATAAAATATGGCTTGGTAAGTACCAAGTTCAAATAGAACCTATTCGACACGTCAACAGTAAATGTATACACTACGATGGAGAATAAATATTACGTATCCTAAATAGTTAGGTATGGTAAATATAATATACGCACACATAAATACACAAGTCGTATATAGAGAATATAAAAAGGTTCAATGTTAAAACAACAAACACAGGCGATATATTATGAAGAACCTGGTCAGAATATACGCTATCAACATATATAAGTAATTGAATGTAAATAAGTAGAATATCATTAAATCGTTAAATGGTTTCCTCACGAGAACGAGTTTCGTGTAAATATAAAATACTATTATTTATTAGCTGTTTTATTATGTGTTTGAAAACCAAGTCGAATAATACCCTACATCAACTTATAACTCAAATATTAACCCATTGCTCTAAAGTTAATCCTATGTTGAGACGTCCATACAATTTAAGAATCGTTTATGAAAGACGACGAAGATTGCATTTAAATTTCACTCTCAATAAATAATCAAAATATTTAAGTACTTATTTAGACATACAGGCGGCTCTAGGCACGGCGGAATAGTGCTTCGCTTCGCTCACTCAGTAATAGTTGAAATAGTACCTAATATATTTAAACGCAGATCCCTACTTCATTGTAAACCCAAACACAGCTAAAATATTCACAAAAGTGGATTAATAAAATATCCCTCATTATTCTAACACTCACTGCAGGTAAATAAGAGTGACGCCTGTAATATTAGTCCCCAAATAACCCAATTAATAAAAGAAAGGTATTGACCGTTGTTATAATATTCGTACGCTTCACTAGTAAAAATATTGTAAAATGCTAGTACACGACAATCAATTAAGATAAAAGTGAAATATTTAAAAGGACTTACATAAAGTTGTAGACCTCGATCTAGGCTGAGAGATGCTGATGTCTTGAAATCTCGTTCCGACTAAGTTAAGTTCGAACCTTACCACCTGCTTTTATAATTTCCGTACCCTGTCTCCCACAATCACCTACATTCCCCTTTGTAGCTTTAATCCAAACACCTCTCTAAAAATCTTACCGATTACTCATCCGATTCCGCTATTGAACCTAGTTATCTAAATAATAAGGTTGATGATCCAACCTGTAGATACTAAAACCAAATAAATGTCTAACAGACAAGGTTCAAATTCGCGTGAACTCCTGACTCGTCGTCTGCACACCGCTTCTCGATCGCCTGCGAAAATCTAAGCAAATATGCGGGTGGGTTAAGATTAACCTCGCGCGCTGCAAGATTATTCCTACCCGCATTTATGTAAAATTTTTAATTAATAATTACAATTTCAGGATTTTCTGGTAAATTGCTGAATAAAACTTAGAAACTACATTTGGATAAATATGCTAAAAATATAGGGAATATATATATGATAATGAAATATACATACAATAGTGTTTCTATAGGAAACGAAAGCAAATTCAATGTAACCGCATGGTCAATTTTCACCAATAATTATTAAAACTCATATATTTCTAATAAATATCAATAGGAATGCTAAGAGGACTATATTGTTTATCGAATCAATATATTTTTTTGTACTCGGAAGTAAATAATCACGTGTTTATGACACAATATTATTCTTAACCAAATCTTCCTAAATAACTATTATTTTTATTCGATATCATAAGAAACATTGTTATTTTTAATGCCTATTTAGATCAAGGAATTAGATTTTACGTTTTCATTTGTTTTCTGCTACATACACTAACATCTATAATTCGAGGTTAGGTTTTTTAAGAACCAAAATTTATTAGAAAATACTATTATCTGTATTCCAAATGAATTACCATCTTAATATCTAAACGAAAATGTATATTATTTAGAAAAGCCACTTGAAATAAAGCTAGTTTCCAGTATTTATTTCAACACTAAATTCTCCTTCCCGAACTGCACCAAAGCTATGAAAATTAAGACATAACTACTAATTGATTTTATGATACTCCATATTTTCCAGGTGAGTTGTAATTCGAACTTTAATATTACAGTATAATTTTTCATTAAAGCTTAATCGTAAAGTCATAATTTTCCCTGAAACTGAAAAAATGAAATTAACTCCTACATAAAGTTAACAGCAATGACACAATATCGAACAATTTTACCGTCCATCGAAATAGGCATTATATGGATGCCTTGGATCCATTACATTTCTGCTCCCCAATAATACGCAGTGCAGAAATTTACGATTTCGAACGTAGTATTTATTGTTTTAGGAAAACTTTAAATTAATCTTACAACAACAATTAGTTATATTCAACCCGTGACAGCATTCCTGTCCCGAATAATCGAGAAAGCATACTCATTCTTTCAACCTCCCCTTATCTCACATTCATCATCTCACACTCACACATCTCTAAAAAGTCATTGTCAATGGTCACACCCTAAGTCAAAGCTGGCCAGCATTTGTCATGTTAGTCCTAATTAGTCATGTCATCTCTGTTCCTTAGTCATGAACCACCCTTCATTTATCACTCTTCCTCACAGTTCCACAATTTTTCAAGACCAACAATACAGTCACAAGTAATAAATATAAGATAATTTAACAATTTAAGCAGAATTTGATAATCAAATTCTAAGACAAGTTAAAATAATATTGATCTAAATTAACCAAACCGAAGTACCCGTATAACGTATAGTCTAATAAGCGTTTTCATAACTAGTTTATCATCTGAACCGTAATTTTTTTTGTTTACACTACCCTAACAGGTATCCGTATATTTTTATTTATCTATGTATTGGTTGAGAATTTTGAAATCCAATACCAACAATCAAGATTGCAATAAGTTATAATTCAATAGTTACCTAGACGTGTATTATTTATGCTTAATTCATTTGTAGAAGTACCGTACTAAGGAAGACTTAAGTGAATACGTATCTTTAATCTCTATAAAGACAGTATAAACTATAGTGTATAACTACTCTCAGATATTGTTGAAACATTTCAGTTACAAAACTTAGAATGTCTTATTTGAGTATAATTTGTACTTAACTATGATGATGATGATTTTTTGAACCACTATTAAGAACCGTTATGTTTAATAATGATTATTACGACGCGTTAAAATAACTTTATTATTATTGACGTACGTACGCTACCTTTGAATTCTCCTTCGTATAATAATATGTTATCTTTTTATTGTATGAACGCACCCTCTGATGGAATATACTTGTCAAACTCAATCACCCTAACAATTAAATCCGAATACATCCGTAAGGGATAGTGTTTTTTATTATTTCCTTTTACTTCTCAACTACTTCGCTATCTATAACGAGATATAACGAGAGTATGAATTAGTCCAAGATATACAAAGTCTAACTGCTATCAGACCTAAATTATGTCATCACATTATTTTGTATAAGTACCTACAACAAAAGTCAGTAGAATTTTTTTTTTTTTTGAAAGGATAACATCAATGAAGAAACTATGATATTAATTATGCACCTTCCAAGTACATTGCATTTATTTAAATAATCTTTGTTGCACAAAAGAAACTTATCGTACAAAAGGTACCATCACCTCTCCCTTTGTATCTGTTAGATACAATATTGAAATCACAACTAATAAAACCATAAATTATATCACTGTTACAATAACATAAAATATTGTCTTATCTACTTTTAAAATAATGCTCAGAAATTGTAAAACTATAATCCGCCATGAAACATATTTCACATACCTAACTACTATTATACTCAAATGTGTCAATAATGAAACCAATGTTGTGGTTAATGCAGCTTAACCTCTTCATCAACGAATGTACTTATATCCAGAAGTAAAGTCAAGCTGGATTCGAACCAACCTTCAGTTTTCGATTGCGATCCTATAATAACCTTTACCATAAATTAATTTTCACTGCACTGGAAGAATCAGCAGATATTTAGTTGTAAATTGATGAGTTGACATAGCACTAGTATACCAGTATTAATTACGAACCATTTTGATACTGTATCAAACTGGAATTAGACCAGCGTTTAGTTTTCGGTGTATACACCATGAATCGCGTAGCACTAGAATTGAACTAGTAGTTTTAATAATGACAGAAACTCTAATGAAAGTTAAAATTTTAACATATTGGAATTTAATTAGATTGAACCAGTACTGGCATAAATCAGACTTACTTTATTCACACGACTGTGATTCAATTGCTATCAAACATAAACATGTAGTAATTTTACTTCAATCGGAGTCGAACCAATCATCCACCTTATTTGTTTGTATTCATTCCGAATGAACATCTAAACTAAACGTACTTATAGAACAACTACTCGTATTACCATGATAGCACACTTGTAGTAAGTAAAAACAATTGAATACAAAATTCTTCACAGAACTTATAATCTGTACTTGAATTTGAAATTTGGTTAATATAAACTACCATCAGTAATTAAGTAGGTACTTATATGCTTCAAGTATTTATTTATGTATATAGAGTCATATAGAAAAGCCAATTTGTTTCTCATATTGAAAGATTTTTAAATAATGATTTAATAACTAATGTATCAAAGTCATCTTAAATGCCCAAACTAAACTCAACTAAACTGTACCATCCTAAACTGAACCAAACTTATTGGAACCAAGGTGACCTAAACTGAATTTAACCAATTTAATACAACTCGATGTTACGACTAAACTACTTTAGTTATAATGTTATAATGTCCAATGAAATGAAAATACAAACTAAAACTAACCATTGAGTATTTCTTTAAAACTAAATAATCCAGTCTAAATATACCAACTTCGTAGCTAACATTGTAAAGTGAAATCAGATTTATTTAGATATTTAAAATAACTTGAGACTAAAATTAATAACCGAAGCAATATAACTGAATGACACGTTTCCATTCTTTAATGTGTACGAGAATATACCACTAACAAACCCTAAATAAAATTACGAAATATGTAGGTAGATAAAAATTCCAAACCGCAATGTTATGAACAGTGAATTGTACCGACATAGAATATTGCTGCATCAGTTTATACTATTAAGTTGTTAAGAATTTAGAGTTTGCACAGTTATCGAACGAGCGGAGCGTATGCGGAGCGAAGTTCTTACAACCAACTTCGGACACAATTGTCACCTGGCTACTGGGACGTCTCGGCATTTCGATGGCTTTTGATTTTAAGCGTTTGTTCCGCGATAACCTTAGTAACATTGATTGGATGATGATGGATGATGATGAAGATGTTGATGATGATGATGATATGAGTAGGATCAATCAAGGGGTTATGGAGCGAGAAGACGCGTAACAATTATCATAAGGGTCTTGTTATATTGGTCACCACGTTTGCAAGGAAATCGCGAGTTTTCTGTTCGAGACGAACTACTAGTGTTACATTTAATAAAAATATTTGTTACATTTAATAAACTCGTGTGGCTACAACGCCGCAGACTCCTTATCCTTACCTTACCATACCTTACCCTATGATATATAATAATGACAGGCGGGTCATGTATGCTCAAGAGTGAAGCTCTTAAAATGAGTGAATTCAAACAATTCGGACCCTATCACCCGCGCGAGAAAGAGACTGTAATTTTCTAACAACGATAGTGAGAAGGATGTAATGATCGTCAATATGTTTAGATAAATATAACTTAATCTGTGGTAGGTTATGAAATAATTTTTTGCTCATTATGTTAGAGGATCAATCCATGGTATAAAGTTATTGACCTTACCCTATTTTACCACGAAATGTTTTATTACTATCGCCTACACAAACTTTACCTAAATTTGACCAGTATAAACCTGATCTATCATTACGTACAACTTCTATGACTCACGGGGTCAAGTTACACTAGCTACGAATTGCAATGAAATCAGTTGGTGATTAGGGAATTGATTTTAAACGGTCGATAGAATAAAAGGTCGTAAGTGACACTATTTTTATATGAACTTCCGACATTCCGTATTTAAGTCACTAAACAAAGATAACAAGCACATTAATAGGAAGTAACTTCGTAGCCTATGAACGTTCGCCGCTTCCGCGTTGCTACAACTAACAAGAAACAATGTTGTTTTATATATAAACGTATGTACGTTTTCTTAACAATAAATATCCTAAATGTTTTATCTTTAATAAAATTAAAATAAGTATTTTTTTTCCTACCTTTTTTTTGTTTTTAAGAAACATATTTAAAAGTGATAATGTAAAGCCGGTATCTAACATAAAATGATATCGTATGCTATGGAATACGAGACTTTGACGGTATTAAGACAGATTTAGGAATAAACTTTTAAACATAAATTAAACCGGTCAAGTGCGAGTCGGACACGAACCTTGTGAGTTCCGTTTTTTTTTTCTTTTTAGATAATGAGACTCAAAAAATAAATCCAGACGATAGTAAACTCCCCACATTTTGAACTTTTAACCGGTCTATCATGTTAGTTAAATTAAGAAAATAGGTACTTATAATTATTAACAACCTACAGTTACAAATTGAACCCTCACGTACAACCGATAGTTAAGTAACGTCTAAAGCTAAGTTTAACTGGCCTCTAGTTGTTCATGTTCATGTTCATGCTACAAGGCGACTCGTTAACCTAGTTTTAAGCAAATTATGAAATTATGTTTTTCCCTGTAAGTGATTCATATATTATGTAAATATTTTGAGAAAATAAATATCTTAAAACATGAAAAAAGTTTCCTAAGAAATTTTGATAAAGTATAAAAGTTAAGATAAATATCCTACGTTTTTTTGTTACATGTTGATATTAGATCACAAATGAAAAATACATTTACTAATGGCGCTGCTCCCCGCATATAGACCTCTTAGCACTACTTTGACGCAAAAGATAATAAAACGCATTTTTGAAATTTCTCACCTTTCTATCCATTTACGGCAACAAATTGTGGGTCTGACGACCCACTAAAACGCAAGTTACCTACATAAGCTATTTTGACCGACAGAGCAAGCTACTATTGAAAACGTATTTGAAACCTAAATCAGAGCAAGCTACTATGTGTTAAATTAAAATCTAGTTTTTAATCTTATCCTGGTCACGGCACCAAATTGTAATGTCTACCCCAGCTGAACTATTCGAAGAGCTTCTAAATGCTTACAAGAGCCTACCAAGCTTACTTACCTCATGCTTTAGCCTGAAAATTTCTGTAAATATAAATACTTACCTAAAGGAAATTACTACAGGGAAAGAAAATCAAACAAAAGATTGAAGGTTGAAAAGAAAATTATTTATTTAAGTTTTATATTTGGATTTTTGTTATTGAAAAGCGAAACACTGACTAATTACCCCTAATGCTGCCTTTGCAGACGTCATTAGGTGTTAGTTTCCGATTCCTAGGCTTTGCGAAGGTAAAAACGAAACTAACGAAGCAAAAAACCTTCGCGCCGTATTACAGTAAAATAAGTAACGTAATTATAATATCAAATACATTAATTAATAACCTATCTATACAGTAGCTTGCTCTGATACGCAGTTTGGCCGAGATGATCGTGAAAACTAGTGGAGAGCCAACGTTGTGTGTGTAGTTACCGCAAGTCCTTTTCGATAAGGTGAGAAATAACCGCAATATTTAAAATACACGTAATTCCTAACTTAAATCTAACGGAATATAAATACAATAGACAATGGTAGGTTAGCTTATGAACTGTTGACGTTAAAAATAAAATAATAAGATTGTGAAAATATATCCTAATTAATAGACTAATAAATAGTAATATTGAATATTAAAATTACACTAGAATTATAATGATTGATTAAATAGGTATTTTGTTGTTTGTTAAATAGTTGTATTTACAACAAAATATATATATAGAGGTTTGCTGGACTCCCAACGTAGTGATTGTTGGCGAAGTACGCCAGTACAAAATATGTGGCACGTCAGTTTTGACAGTTCCGTCTTCCAACGGTGGAACCACGGCCAGTAGCCTACGATTCGAAGCTTAATGGATCTGGTAATATTGACCGGGCCAGTAGCCTACAGTCTTTTATTAAGTGTGCGTTCTGAGCATTTGTAATGATCCAAGTGTGCGACCGGGCCAGTAGCCTACAGTCTCGCTTCATACATCAATGTATAATCGACAGATAACCGCCAATTCCTCCACACCACATATGCAAATAACGACTGGTACATTTAATAATTAAGTAAGCAAATACCAACCACCGTTTATGACGAATGGTATATAAATTTAGGAAGTAAATAGCAAGTACCTATCATCGTTAATAAGCAAACCTGAGTTATCTTGACGTGTAAGACCCTCACCGTACCGTCATCACTGCACGAGACCGGATATTACTAAGAACACCTAGTACGCTAATGGCGTACTTACAGGGCAATAAACTCTGTAAGTACATGCTGTGATGCGCGTCATATGTTCAAGTGAACCATGGGTGATACAGTGCGCGTTGGGCTTCCCACGAAAGAGTTCCCCGTTGCCACCAAGACAACACCAGATAAGCATTCTACATGGAATAAATCTCTATGCTAGAAATCCAGCATCTTATCCCTTATATAATGACTAAAGTGTTACATGGAAGTACATATGTATTACGCGATATCGTTTAACCATGGCCAATAGTTAACCGACATCGACAATTAACATTTAAAAGACCGAAACCTATCTTGGTTATAGTACGTTCAAACAATTTCAACCGTTACATTAAAACTATATATTTATATTTATAAGGTAGTAGAAATAAATATTTAACAGATAGAACGCAGTTACCCGAAAACTGTATTAAACTCTACTTAAATAAATATGGCTTAGTACTCTCAAACTAGAACCTATTCGACACGTCAACAGTAAATATATATACTACGACGGAGAATAAATATTACGATCCTAAATAGTTAGGTATTGTAAATATAATACACGCACACATAAATACACACAGTCATATATAGTAGAATGTAAAAGGTTCAATGTTAAAATAAACCACAAACACAGACCATATATTATGAAGAACCTGGACCAAATATAAGCTATCAGCTTATATAATAGAATGTAAATAAGTAGAATATCATTAAATTGTTAAATGGTTTCCTCACGACAACGAGTTCCACGTAAATATAAAATACTATTATTTATTAGCTGTATTATGTATTTGAAAACCAAGTCAAATAATACCCTACATCAACCTATAACTCAACTACTAAATCATTGCTCGGAGTTTAAACCTATGTTAAAACGTCCATACGATTTAAGAATCGTTTATGAAAGAAGACGAAGATTGTATTTCAATTCCACACTCAATAAATAATCAAAACATTTAAGTACTTATTTAGATTAGACATACGGACGGCTCTAGGCACAGCGGAATAGTGCTTCGCTTCGCTCACTCAGTAATAGTTGAAATAGTACCTAATATACTTAAATGCAGATCCCTACTTCATTGTAAACCCAAACACAGCTAAAATATTTACAAATGTGGATTAATAATATATCCCTCATTATTCTAACACTCACTGCAGGTAAATAAGCGTAACGCCTGTAATATTAGTCCCCAAATAACCCAATTAATGAAAGAAAGGTATTGACCGTTATTATAATATTCGTACGCTTCACTAGTAAAAATATTGTAAAATGCTAGTACACGACAATCAATTAAGATAAAAGTGAAATATTTAAAAGGACTTACATAAAGTTGTAGACCTCGATCTAGGCTGAGAGATGCTGATGTCTTGAAATCTCGTTCCGACTAAGTTAAGTTCGAACCTTACCACCCGCTTTTATAATTTCCGTACCCTGTCTCCCGCAATCACCTACATTCCCCTTTGTAGCTTTAATCCAAACACCTCTTTCAAAATCTTACCGATTACTCATCCGATTCCGCTATTGAACCTAGTTATCTAAATAATAAGGTTGATATTCCAATCTGTAAATACTAAAACCAAATAAATGTCTAACAGACAAGGTTCAAATTCGTGTGAACTCCTGACTCGTCGTCTGCACACCGCTTCTCGATCGCCTGCGAAAATCTAAGCAAATATGCGGGTGGGTTAAGATTAACCTCGCGCGATGCGAGATTATTCCTACCCGCATTTGTTTAAAATTATTAATTTATAATTACAATTTCAGGATTTTCTGGTAAATTGCTGAATAGAACTTAGAAACTACATTTGGATAAATATGCTAAAAATATAGGGAATATATATATGATAGTGAAATATACATACAATAGTGTTTCTATAGGAAACGAAAGCAAATTCAATGTAACCGCATGGTCAATTTTCACCAATAATTATTAATACGCATATATTTCTAACAAATATCAATAGGAATGCTAAGAGGACTATATTGTTTATCGAATCAATATATTTTTTTGTACTCGGAAGTAAATAATCACGTGTTTATGACACAATACTGTTCTTAACCAAATCTTCCTAAATAACTATTATTTTTATTCGATATCATAAGAAACATTGTTATTTTTAATGCCTATTTAGATCAAGGAATTAGATTTTACGTTTTCATTTGTTTTCTGCTACATATACTAACATCTATAATTCGAGGTTAGGTTTTTTAAGAACCAAAATTTATTAGAAAATACTATTATCTGTATTCCAAATGAATTACCATCTTAATATCTAAACGAAAATGTATATTATTTAGAAAAGCCACTTGAAATAAAGCTAGTTTCCAGTATTTATTTCAACACTAAATTCTCCTTCCCGAACTGCACCAAAGCTATGAAAATTAAGACATAACTACTAATTGATTTTATGATACTCCATATTTTCCAGGTGAGTTGTAATTCGAACTTTAATATTACAGTATAATTTTTCATTAAAGCTTAATCGTAAAGTCATAATTTTCCCTGAAACTGAAAAAATGAAATTAACTCCTACATAAAGTTAACAGCAATGACACAATATCGAACAATTTTACCGTCCATCGAAATAGGCATTATATGGATGCCTTGGATCCATTACACAAACTTTTATAAAAACTTCGTTTGCGCGATGTAGACCGTACAATCTGATTGGATAATTCATGTGACGTAGATGTGACGATTTACGATAAACGGAATAATTGTACATTTCATTTAGTTTGCAATTACAATTATAAAACAAATCAATTTCAATCATAGTCCAATCTTGTTAAAGTTTAAAATATATTATTTATATGAAACTATAGTGATGATATACATATGAACGTCGTAGTATAATTTAAAAAAAGTCAAATCGCAAAGTAATGTTAACGCAAAACCAGTCCTACTGATTGTAAATAAAGAATAATTCAATACAAAGTTTCATAGGTACATGTTAATAGAATACTTGCCTACTCAGTCCTGTATTTGTAAAACGTAAACAATCAAACCAATACTTCATCCTCGTCATACTTCAAGAATATAATACAAATAAACAAGGACAGAGTATACGATACGATAGGCTGACCCACGTGTTGAATGAGTGATAATATATGCTATTACTTATTAAAGAATAAAAACAAACGGGGTGGATACTGTTTATACCTACGTGAGTCAAACCTCAGAAAATTAACTATTATTTTGAAATAATTTTATTTTGTCAAAGAACATTTATATTTCTTAATACTATTAATTTTTAACAAAATATGTAATAACTTAAATTAGCAAAATTTTGCTAAATATACCTAAACCTTATTTAAATAACACTCTTTAACTTAACTATGAACTAACTAGATAAGACTTGCGAATCAAAAATCGTACGGTACTCTAGTTCATAAGAGAAGAATGAATCTACTTTGATTTATGGAATAATATTGATATCCAGTTTTATACTATAAGGATACCTTATGAATAACATTTTAATTTTTTGAAGTTTGCGTTCAAAAAGTGATGATCAAAATTAACCTATGAATTAAAGTACTATTCTACAGTATATTTCCATACGAGT
This sequence comes from Pammene aurita, assembly GCA_947086415.1. Taxonomy (NCBI): domain Eukaryota; kingdom Metazoa; phylum Arthropoda; class Insecta; order Lepidoptera; family Tortricidae; genus Pammene; species Pammene aurita. The sequence goes on along the minus strand of OX352301.1, from coordinate 17,796,433 downwards.
TTAATTTTTTTTTGCGAAACAATATCTACAAAGCGAGGCAAGGGTCGGCAACGCTCTTGTGACACCTCAGGAGATGTATCCGGTTACCATCAGGCGGGACGTATGCTTGTTTGTCACGCTCGCCGTATAAACTATTATTTGAGATGTCGCTTCTGATTAGTTAGTCTAGACTATTAGGTTACATTCTGTTCTTCGAACGATTACACAGAGTAGGAAGTTGTAACAGATGCTTTTTACACAACAAATAAATTGTAAAGTATAAAATAAATTATTTTACTCTAATCAATCTAAAAATAAATCAAGCTAATCAAAATCAACTAAATTGATCAAATTTATGCGTTGGTTTTCGTAAATTTACATGACACAAATATGTATTTTCACGCTAGCTTACAAACCGTTTTAAGTTTTCATACAAAGTTAATTCTAATTATAAATCGCTCACAATAGACAACTAATGTATTCTTATAGTTTTGATTTTTAGTTTCATTGTTTACTTTATAGTGAGATTTTTTGTACTCTAGTAAGCTCTGGTACAGTTTCCTACTCTATCATTAGTTGTTTATGCATAAATGAAAGACAGCTGTCGATGCAGTTTAGTTAGCCCATGATATTCTACATATGGATATGACTAGTATGGAACCTTTAGAAACTATGTACTTAATAACAAACTTATTTTAACAAAGAAATTCTCTCATAATCATTATACTAAATTAATAATTTTGAGTATGAAAATTTAAATATTTTGCTTTGAACAGTGATAACACGTAAATAAATATAGATGACATACATGCTTAGAAAGGTTCCTCTAGATACTTACAGTAACTGTACAAGCTTTCTAAATATCAATTTCATAACGTGCTTACTTAATTGGGTACCTTCATGTAAATGATATTCAATATGAATCGTATCCACGATTTACTTTCAATGTAAAATACCAAGCGTAAGCTAATACATAATCAGCACATTTTAATTGATACTTGTTATTTTAAACATATTTTTTAGTGTTTTTATAAAAACGTAATTAGTTTAATATTATATCAAATCGTTTTTTTTTTAAGCGCATGTGTGGTTGAGGTTATATGTCACAAAATCGTATAACAAAACTTTGTAGTTAAAACATAGAAAATTGGGTATAAAACAGTCAACTCAGTATATTTTTGTGGTTAAATAGCTGTTGTTTTAGACGCCGTAATTACTCGTGTTATTACTCGTCGATCGCGCTATAGCTATATTTATTTTTAATTCTGTGAAGTGACGTTACATACATTTAAAATGTGAGTATTGATTTATTTTGTGCCTAACAATAATCCATATATTTTCTTTTCTTAACCAAAATTATAACTGATAGTGTTTTTAGGTCAGACTCTGAGCTATCGTTCCGTTCACGAAGCCCATCACCGCTGCCGAAAAAAAAGACGTCAAAAGATAACAAAAAGATTACTACCCAATCTTCATGGTAATTATTCCTTATTTTTATCACTGAACTGCTACTGAGACTAAAATGTGAGATTTGTATTGATTTTTTTTACTTAATGTTACAGGTACGATTCTGATCGAGCTACACCGCAACCACAAGCAGCTGCGCCTAAGAAACGAAAGGGGAGTGACGTTAGCACGAAGGAACCATCAAAATCAACAAAGCGTACGAAAAATTCAACAAGGTATGTACATACTTAACTTTGACCATCAATGTAAATTCAGTTGTAGAGAAACTTATACACGATTGTATGACAGAGGGGGGTTCCTTTCCTCTGCAGCTGAGCGTAAATTTAGTTATTACAATTACGAGCTTTATTTATTTTCTTTATGAACATTTGGCGTAGAAAAACTAATCACTATTAGTATGGATTATTTATTTATTTTGTTTTATTTTTATTTCATTAGAATGTCATACTTAGAAGTAACAAAGTTAAACACTAATAGTTAGAACGTGTAATTTTTGAATTTAAAGTTGAACGTCTTAACAACTGGTGCACAACAGTTTTATATGATGCGGTGTATATGTGAATCTCTATTAAATGATATTGAGTTACGTTTCTTAAAATAAATTATTTTTGTTAACAGCGAGAGCAAGAAAAGTGCTACGGATCTATTTCAAATCATCCAGCAGGAGGAAAAATGTGCACCCACGTCATCCTCTCAATCTACTACATCATCTTTCGCTAGCCGCGTGTCTTCTGGTACATCACGTCGCACCGCCATCAGATCAGGTGACTTCTTAATTGACCTCAAGATCTATAAAGTAGAAGATTTGCTAAACGAGACGGATGCTCTAGAACGTTACAAGAAGGCTTTGGTAGCAGTCAGACTGCAATGCGAAGAAAAGTCTACGGAGTGGGAGCAGGTTCAGATATTCCTTAGTACTGCTTTTGGATTTTTTAAAGACTCTGAGACAACTTATTATAAAAACACGTGTAAAAAATAGGTACTAGGTACATAAAAGCAGTGTTAGGTTTGTCATAGTTTTAATCAGTTGTTGTTGTTCTTCATAATGCCTTTTTGTATATCGTGTAGCACATCTGTAGAGAAAAAATCATGGGTAGGTCATCTGCGTAGTAACGAACATAAAACAAGAAATAATTCCATTCAAGAAATCAGTGATGGTGTAGAATTGATTCAGTCAGCATTCCGTAATCGCATCGCAACTTATAGAATTTCAGCTGATAATGAGCTAATCTCATGTTCTGTAGACATATTTATGAATTCGATTCGAGATAAAATTAATACACTTTTGAATAAATCGCTTCAGAAGCATACCTGCATAAAAGTAAATGTTGAACTATTTGGAATTTTTATGTTGTTTAAAAATAATAGTCAATCTATGAAATCTTTTGGCACGAAAAATAAAATTTTATACCAAAGTTATGATTTCGAACGTTATTATGCAGAAGTTATAAATAGTTTGAAAAAAAAAGTCGAGGAGTTTCAAGAGCGTGACAGTGGCTGGGCTTTTTTAAGCAATTCACATTTGGAAATTAATATAAATAAATTTCAACCGTTGCGTGGTTCGAGCTTTATTGAACTACCAAAAGTTATTCGAAATAAAAAAGCATGTCTTAATATTCAGAACAAAGACCAATGTTGTTTTGCTTGGTGCATAACTGCGACTTTATTCCCTGCTAAAAAACATCCTGAAAGAGTATCGTCGTATCCTGATTTTAATGACGTATTAAATACCCAAGGTCTGTCTTTTCCAGTAACATTATCTGAAATAAAAATATTTGAGAAATACAATCCAACCCTTGCATTTATTGTTTTTGGGTTAAAAAATAACAAAATAGTAGGTCCCCTTTATAAATCGGAAAATAATAACCAGACTAAAAAGAAAACTATACACTTGTTGTTATTAGAAAACGGAATCAGTTCGCATTTTTGTTTGATCAAGGACTTGTGTCGACTAGTTAGGAGTCAAATAACTGCTCATCACGCTAAATTATACTTTTGTGAAACGTGTTTAGTATTTTTCTCTAAAGAAGAACAACTTGATAATCATTTATGTGGAGGCATAGTCACTGAGCTACCAGAAAAGGGATCAGTCATTAAATTTAAAAATTATGAGCGCAAGCAAAATATGCCGTTTGTAATTTATGCCGATTTTGAATCAATATTACCGCGAACAAGTGAATGCGATTGTGGCACTGACTGTACTACGCATAACAGTGACAATACAGACACTTTACATCATCACACGCCTGCTGCGTTTGCGTACTATGTTGTGTGTTCAGTTGATTCAGCTTATAATCGCTATGTTTCATACCGCGGTTTTGACTGTGTAGATAAGTTTGTAGATTTGATCTATAAAGATGTTGCAGAAATCAAAAAAGTATTGGATGTAAATACCCCGATGCAATTCAATCTTAACGATGAAATAAATTTTGCTAGGGCCACACGATGTCATATATGCAATAATTTCTTATTTTCCGACAAAGTTAGAGACCATTGTCACATTTCCGGTTGTTACCGAGGTGCAGCTCACAGTTATTGCAATTTACGATTTAAACGTCCATCTTTTGTGCCGATATATTTTCACAATTTGTCTGGGTACGATGCACATTTATTTATAAAAAAGTTAGGCGAGGCGCGTGGTACAATGAAATTAATTGCCAAAACTAAGGAAAACTATGTTTCCTTCACAAAGTTTATTCCAATTGAGGGTGAATTTTTTCAGCTTCGTTTTGTAGACTCGTTTAAATTTTTGGGTACCAGTTTAGAAAAATTAGTAAAGACTATGAAAAAGGAAGATTTTGATCATCTGCTGCGTTTTTTTCCTAATTCAACTCAATTTCAATTGCTTACACGTAAAGGTGTTTATCCTTACGAATACATGAATAATTGGGAGCGTTTTAATGAACAATGTCTTCCACCTAAAAAATGTTTTTTACAGTTCTCTTTCGAACGAAAATATTTCTAATGAGGACTATGAACATGCATGTTTAGTTTGGAAAGAGTTTAACATAGTTAATTTAGGAGAATACACTGATTTGTACCTCAAAACTGATGTCCTTCTGTTAGCAGATATTTTTGAAAAATTTAGAGAGACTTGTAAAAAAAACTATAGTTTGGATCCTGCTTATTATCTGACAGCGCCGAGCTTAACATTTGATGCAATGTGTTAACAACTGGTGTTGAATTGGAGCTGATTAGTGATTTTAATATGTTATCAATGATACAGAACGGCATTAGGGGTGGTGTTTGTTTTTGTCCTCACAGACATGCAAAAGCTAATAACAAATACATAGCAGGCTACGACCCATTACAACCTGATTCGTACGTTATTTACATAGATTGTAACAACTTATATGGCTATAGCATGTGTCAGTACTTACCGTTGTCAAATTTTAGGTTTTTAGAACAACATGAAATAGATGCGTTAGATATAACACTAGTCCATAACGAAGCTAAGTATGGTTTTATACTAGAAGTCGACTTGATTTACCCGAAAGATCTGCACAAAGAACATAATGACTTACCTTTTTGTCCAGAAAAATGTATACCACCAGGAGGAAAATCTAGCAAACTTGTACCTAATTTGTATGACAAATACTTTTATGTTATTCATTATGTGCATCTAAAAACCTGTCTTAAACATGGATTAAAATTGAAAAAAGTACATAGAGTGATCACATTTTTACAAGATTCTTATTTAAAACAATACATCGATCTTAATACAAAGTTACGCCAGGAAGCTAGCTCAAAGTTTGAACAAGACCTATTTAAGGTTATGATTAACTCTCTGTTTGGTAAAACATTAGAAAACAATTATAAAAAAGTTGACGTTCGATTAGTCAATCAGTGGAATGATATTACAAATTTAACTAAAAAGAAAACCTCAGCTGAGGAATTAATCGCACGTCCTAATTTCCACAGCGTATCGATTTTTAGTGAAAATTTGGTTGCGGTACAGATGAACAATGATTGCATTATCTTGGATAAACCAATATATATCGGTTTCACGGTGCTAGAATTATCAAAAAGTCATATGTATGACTTTCACTACTCAGTGTTCAAACCCATGTATGGAAATCGATTACAGATGTGCTATACGGATACAGATAGTTACATTTACCATATACAGACCAAAAACTATTACAAAGATTTAAAAACATCTCTATTACCTTATTTTGACACTAGTAATTATAGTATCGATAATGTACATCGCTTACCTATTCAAAACAAAAAAGTACCAGGTCTTTTCAAGGACGAAATGGAAGGGAAGTATATTATCGAATTCGTAGGGCTTCGATCGAAGCTTTACTGTGTTAAAACTAACAAAGATGTAATACGAAAAGCTAAAGGGGTGAAAAAGTCAGTTATACGAGAATTTAATATTAGGCATTACGAGAAATCATTGATTAGAGGTGACGTTATTAAAAAGAAAAACATTTTATTCAGATCGATAAAACATGAAATTTTTACACAAAGTGTTAATAAAATTATATTATCTGCTGATGACGACAAACGATTGATTTCTGCCGATAAAATATCCACACGAGCTTGGAGACACAGCACGATACTTAATCTTTAAAAATCTAAAAGCTTTGTTAGTACGCTTTCTAGAAAACACCATATTTTTGTGAAATTATCTTAAGATATACGTTTTTATAGTCTGTTCTATAATGTTTCCATTAACAACATAGGTATGGTCAGCTGTAAAGAAAAGGTACTTGCATGTATGACTGAGGGGTTCTTTTTCTCTACGGCTGACTGGCTATGGCTGTGCTATACCTATGCGTGAGCAAAATATCAATCTTATCTGATTTTGAATGTTTGTATGTTGTGGTTGTTTGTTAGTAAACTCATAAATATTCTTAAATAGTAATAAAATACATAATTTAAATCCAATTGTTATTGTAATGGTGTTGTATTTTATTATATCATAGTATACTATTAAGTATTGTATTACAAACTGTGACAACCTTATATGTTTACGCTTGAACCTATGTGAATTTTAAGAAATAAATATGATCTTAGAATGTTGTGTTTTCCTTTCACCTAAAACCCCTTAAAAATGTCATCGTCTCAAAATATATACACCAGTTTAAATTTTATTTGTCAGGAGAGATGTACATATATAGCATATATCGATTCAATTATAGGTTCTTAATTATATATTAGTTAATAAATTAATTTTTCCATAATTGCCTACACAATCTGTTAATTATAAACGAGTTGTGACTTGTTTTTAAATATATACTGAATCGCAGACACGTGTAAAGTTAAAGTTATCATATAACATTATAATGCATTTGCATTTTGCTGACCAAACAGCAGCTAACCTTTATAAGTCGCATACACGTGTAAAGTTAAAGTTATCATATTACATCATTGCGCATTTACATTTTGCTAACTAAACAGCAGCAAACCTTTATAAGCGCATTTTATTTTAACTTGCTTACATTTGAATAGCATCAAACATTGATCACGAGCATAGACCTGGTAAGTTGATTTTTAAACTTTTGCTATATGATATTTATTTTATTTTTATTAATTAAGATAAAATAAAAGTTTATTTTTTACTTGTGACCTGTGACTGCAAAAAGTTCTTTTACTAATTAAATAAACATTAAAATTAAACAGATGTGGCCTATTTTTAATCCGTCATCGTATCGTCTTTAATTACAATAAAGTAATAAATTTTCTGTGTTAATGTTTCAGATTTTTACAAAATGGTTGATACGGAAGACATCCAAATCGCATTTTCACAATACGCTCAAGATCCGTTCGAACTGCCTCAAGAATTTGATGATAGTGAATTGTATAAAAAAATCAAGAAACCATCGACAACCCGAAAGTGAAGAAACGTAAAGTTAACGTTAATAATAAAATAATAAAAAGGAGTCTTGGACACCCACCATCTTTTGTAATAAATAATGAAGCAGGCAAAGGTAGTAAGCTAATTAAAATTCAGATAATCAACATCAAAGACGACGTACCGCACCAAAATGATGAGCAAAATGAAAACGTGCTACTTAGTGCACAGTATGTAGCGAATGATGGCTACGATGAAATTATTGAGTGCACAGAAGGTGTGATAAATAAGATATCCAAGAAATTGTGTGGTTATAGTCTTAATTTATAGAGTTTTCTTTGTAATAAATATTATATAAGTAATTGCACGTTTAATTCCTTTCCTTATGTTTATAACAACTAATTAGTTTTCTTATACAGTAAAATATGAATTTAAAATTATAACAATAAACATCTGCAATAAAAAACTAGTTAGTTGCTATTTATATTTTAAAAAGGTTATAAAATGAAAATTTCCATTAATATTTACAAACATTTATTTAAAGTAATACAAATTAAGATTAGAGTCGTAAATTACTATCTAAATACCATTTTTTGATACATATAACATTTTTTAATGCACAACTTTTCTTATGATAAACACAATTAAAAATACACTCAGGGAAACAATATATTTTATACAGTTCTTGTAAATTAGGTACATCTTTTTCACCTAAATCTATAACAGTACAGTCTGGGTATAAATTTTTAACCCATTTAATTTTTTCCATACCCTTCACATAGATCGTCTTATCTTTTATGTGGTTACCAATAAGTCTTTTGAACTCCCTACAGTCCACGTAACCATCTTGCCAACGTATTCCTAAATGTTTTTCTATCCATCTTGTTTGTCTCTTTTCATTTTCCGTTAGTTTAGAAAACGGAAAAGGTGGTTTTATTAAAAAAAACTTGAGTGTAATCTAACGTGCTGTACGCAAACTCTTTAACAATAAAATCGTTTTTATCTGTTATAAATCCTTGAAGATCTACGAATATATAGTCATACATTATGATATTTTTTTCGTAATATTACTCAAAGGCTTATATTCCACAATACTATCATTCAAAATTAGGCAATAAGCTGAGGTTTGTTTGGGTATAGTTGATTCACACTCTAATTCAACTCGTACATCTACCGAACCGGTTTTCAAGGTTTCGTTTTGACGAGAACAGTCGATAACAAATAGAGGAGCTATCTTTTTAAAATCTTGTGGGCTAAGCAAGGGTGCTTGAACACGGTTATAATAAGACTGTTGAAATTTTGCATACTGTTCATATAATATAGCAAATTTTTCAGCCGAAAAACTGACATCAAAACTTTCATACGGAAAGTAGGTTGAATTTAAAAAAAACTTTAACATCTCTCAAGTTACAGTGATCGAAGTGTGTCATATCTTTATCGGATACATTTTTTCGAGCTGTTTTCAATCCAATTATAATATATCGAGGTTTTTCAATTTGAGATGAAGTTTTGATAGCCCAAGAATGTTTTGACGTTTCAGGCAAGAGGGGATATTCATACAAATCCCAGTTCCTAAAAGCTATATGAATAGCACGATCTCTTTCCAAATATTTAAGTGAGCTCAATCTTTGTCGATCAGACACCTTAATATGAGGCATACGCCATACTATTTTAGTTATAGTAATGTTGTCTATGTACTCATTCGTACTTAATTTAACGCTATTTAAATTAGTATTGGATCGTAAAAGAATAAGTTCATGCTTGCAATTAATAATTATTTTGTTATAATCCTCAGCAAACCCAAGAATTTTGTGCAAAGGTATAGACACAGAAAATGTTCCATGCGAATTTTTTGTACCGTTGACATCCCATCCCCATAACTTAGACATCGATGCTTCGAGTTCATTCATGGATACAAGAGATTTCATAGTTGTTGTCACTCCTGCATTTTTGATTTTATCAATTTCGATTCCATTAAGTTCGTATCCAATATCTTGAAATAGATGGAGTATGGGGTTATTTGTAAAAAGGATGCTCTTTACCTCTGCTTTTGTGTCTCTATTAAATGCGGTTATAGTACCTTCTATGTATAAAGTACTTGCTGATGGTAGTACGTAAAGATCTTGTTGGTTGATAGGTATACGTATTTCATCGTTGAAATTAAAGCTTGTTACATAGGGCTTATACGAATGATATTCAAAGCTCTCGATAGAGTTGTCTGTGGTGAAAGATTCCGATAGATTTAATATATTCATTTTAAGAGACCTATGCTTTTGAGAAACTGTTTGTTTTGTTTTGTAAGTTGCACTTTAGGTCTTCTTTTCTTGATTGCTTGATGAGTACTAGTACTGTTTTTAAGCGGGACTGAAGTTTTATTGAAGTCTATCATTTTTTTCTAAGGTGTAAATATATCTGAATCTCTTCGCCTCGTAAATTAACCAAATTATTGTTAACGTCTAGTATTCTTATTGTAATTGAACTTAAACTGTTTTGAGTAACAGGGAAATAGATAACGTTTTTTGGTGTTTCTATAATCCGATAACCAGGAGGTACATTAGGCACAAATTCGTGAATTATATGACTAGGTTTTCCATTAACAAATGAACCGCACACTATGTCACATTCAATGCGGACTATAGTTGTAGACAGAATGGAAACAGGATAAGGAGATTCTGTTAATATATTTGCTTGAATAGATTCTGCACCGAAACCGAGTAACCTACCAATAGATCTCTCTTTATCAAAATAAATGTTTTGAGAGCACAAAATAGATGTTTTTAAGGTATTATTATTACAAGTTAGTGTAAACGTACATCCTTGAAGGTGTTCTTTAAGGTAATCATCAATATCTTGAAGTTCGTATGATCCTTCAGGAATTTGAATTACTTTGTTTTTTCCATAATGTAACTTATTATTTCTATAGTCTACATTAGGTATTGAATTAAAAATTGATATATACAACAGTCCACATTCATATTCACCATCTAGTTCAAGAGCTGGTGAATGGTTTGTTATCAGTGTGGAAGATGTTCCAGTTATCGACAAAGTGAAAGACATCATGTGAATGTTAAGCTTTTTATTGTACATAGGTATTTAAACGGTTATACCAATATTTTTTTAAGTATTTTTGACATAAATGACCGCAATTTACAGTGTCAAACTTTTGGTAAGTAACATAATTATAGTAAATATCATAATTATTTAAATACCTTTTTAATTCTGTTGGAGGTGGAAGATCACCATAACTATTAAAATATTCGCAATAACAGTTATCTTTAACATAGGCTACCCAGTGAGTTCCATTGTTTTTAGAACTATCTAAGTTAACAATTCCGCATTCTACTCTTTTAGGACGCTTTGGTAATTTGTCTCTCATGAAAACTCCACGAAAATGTGGGATATCAGTTGAGTGTTTTAAAATGTCAATATTAGAGAGAGCGCGTCTGGGTAACCTCTCATTTAGTTTTTTGAAGTTTTTATACATAATCCTTTACTATTTTTATATGGTTTAATATGCAACCCTTCTCCTAATGCAATTGATTCCATCATCCGGTTATGTCGATCTGATTCAGCTAAGTTTTTTCTTGCAGCTTTATAATCACCTACAGCTTTAGCAATTCCTGCAGCTCCTCCTGCTAATGATCCTAACGCAGAAAGTCCAGCAAAGATAGGTATCAGCGGTAACAAACCTCCAGTTTTTGGAATCGGTATTAAGCGCGGTATCCGTATCTTAGTGTTGTTACCAAATACCTTTTTTGCTGCAATAAGTGCTCGATCAATGATATTACTTTTTATTTTAGGTTTCTTTTTTATTTCAGTGCGTATCTTAGACACATAACGTTTGAATGGTTTTATTCCCGCACCAGCCTTTATTTTAGATTTCATCACTTTACTAACTAACCATGAAGCAATTTTTTCTCCTCTACTTGCATCTTTTGACTTTTTTCTCAGTTTAGCCATCTTGTAAAGTTCTAAATCAGCACGATGTCTATCCGCTAAATCAGAATATCTATCATAAGCTATATCGTGTTTCATACAAGCGTTATCTAACGCATTAATTCCTTTATCACCTCTTTGTAACCTTTTGTGCAACTTAGTGCCTGGACCACAATAATTATATCCAGGTAAGTGTAATTCAAAAGGTAAATTATTAATAGCACTATTTAAAAGTCCTCTTCCTTCCATAACCAGTATGATAATGAGAAATTCAATTTAGAGAAGGTATATTAATATAATTATACAACTGCATTTCTATCAATCCAACTATTTTCGCTATCAGCAAGCCCTAACCACTTCACATACAGTTTTCTGCCCTTTTTTTTAATTACCTTCTCTATCAGATAAACATCGGGATACTTCGTTTTTTGAAGTTCTTCTTCGTAAAATGTACCAAGTATAGAGTTTTTGCGTTGGTCTTCAATATGGTATGTTACAGGTTGAGTATGATTCACATGTTTGATTGTAAAAAGTTCTGTAGACCAATTCGGTGTATAACCCTTACAAAAGTCACTTTTATACTTGCTTAAACGTACTCGGTCTCCAATCTTGAATTTATTCAATTTATGGTTCACATTGAATTGTGATTTTTGAATGTTTTGTTTTACCACGTTTTCATTATCTAACTTTACATCAATAGGTTTAAATTTTGTTGTGCGATGTACAGTTTGATTATATGATTTAACTATATCGTCTAACGGTTTACCAATCCATTTATAGTTACCCGCGAAGCTAAAATATTTGTAGAGCTTGGATTTAAGTGTTTTTATCAGTCTTTCAACAATAGATGCCTTCTTAATTGAATACGTTGAGTAATGATTTATTTTCATGGATTTTAAGTAGCAATCAAATTCACTATTGTAGAATTCTTTTCCTAAGTCTGTCTGTAAGTTTCTAGGTATTCGTTTAGCTATTTTTATAATTAGATCGAAAGCATTCTTGACTTCCGTTTTAGTTTAAGACTTAATAGGTGTACACCATGCATACTTTGAAAATGTATCAATAACTGTTAATATATATTTATTTCCTTTGTTAACCGTATGCAATTTTTGTAAATCGATCAAATCAGCTTGCCATAAATCATCAATACCTTTTAATAGAACTGATCGTCGCTTATAATTTTTTCGTGCTGACCGATGGATCTCGTTCACTATATGCTGTTTTGCCATTATTTAAATTTCTAAAGATATTATCTATCTCCTTCTTTGTATAAAAGTTAAGTTTTAACTGAGAGTTAAGTTGTTGAATTTGATTATTTATAGTATCATACAAAGAGTCTATATACTTCTTATCGTACATGTTTTGAATATATTGATCAACGTACTGCTTGTTTACTGCATCATTAGGTGATAAAGGTTTCGCAACTCCCTTTAATTGTAAGCTCCCTTCAAAATATCCTACGTCTGTTCCAAGCAAAGCCTTGTACTTGAGGTCAGAAATCTCGTTAGCACGCAAGCGTTTATGAACATGGTCAATATTCATTTTTATATTGTATTGTTGCGAGTCAAAATACAACTGTTAAAAATAAAAGATGATTTCATTTATATATTATTTACTAACCCTGCTTCGCGTAATTCTTCAATGATAGATATTATTTCGTTATCTAACCCTGTATTGCCAGCATCACGTGATGCTATAAGCAGTTTTAATCTTTCTACTATTTCGTTTGGATCATCCCAATACACATAAGAGATGTCTCTTTTTACTTTTTTCATTGATGGTAAACCATCACCAGATACATATATTTCCTCACTTACTGTACGTTGTTTGGTTAATTTGAAAAGAGGTTTTATGATGTATAAATATTTCATGCCCTTGTTGCTCTTTATAGGCTTATTTGGATCAAAGTCTCGTCTATGAACGTTTGTTTTTAATAATAAGGTCTTGTATGAACGTTTATCGTCTTCAGTTATCACATTTAAATCAGGCACTTTCTTAAACAATAAATCGTTTAAACCTGTCGTTAAACAATAACTTTCTCCTCCCATTATTAGTTGTTCATCATACACAGAAATCGGATAAGATCCAAGCATCAGCTTACCACGTTCCGTTCGTACACCAAAAGGAATGTTTATTTTTAAATATTGTTTTTGGTAAGCAGGATCTTCACGAGGAGAAGCATATGACTCAATCGTTTTGAATGAAGCATTATTTGTTGTATCAGAATCATTTTGGTTCTCACTTTCATGAGACAAAGATCCATCTTGACTAGAGTTGCTATCGTTTGATTCGCACTCACTATTATTTAAATCAGATTCAGGTGATTTTCTCACTAGTGTTTTATTTGCTAAGTTTTCTTTCTTCCCATCTTCAGAAGGACTATATTTTAATGTTTTTATTGACTTATTCCATTTAAATCCATCGTCATCAAAACCTGCGTCACTAACATTCAAGTTGTTATCATTATTTTTAACCATTTCATTGAGAGGATCTGTAATTGGTTTTAACATTGTTTCCAGCATCATATTATTGCTAGATTTAACATCACGAATGAGCTTAACTTTTTTTCTTACTGCTTCAGCGGATCGGAGTACTTTTTGTTTAAATAATTTCTCCTCTTTCATTTTAAGATTCATGTCCGATCTAGATGGTTTCATTTTAAGTAATAAGTTCCATATATAAATACTATTCTTTATGTATTCCGTTAATCTAGCATGATAAATGTATCAAAACCTTTTCTATAACATCCAGAATTTCTATTACAATCTTTATTTATAACTAAGTAATTAAAAGGTTCATTCCAAACTTGTGCGCACATTTCACGAAGCTGAGACCACGACATATCACTTCCAACGTGTTCATCATAAACATGGCGTAAATTAACATCATCTTGTTTAAAAATAATAATTAAATTGGCATTGTCTCTTATCAACTGTTTAGGTATTTTACTATACGTTTGATTCAGATAGAAGCTATCTATATTTTTATGTCTTCCCATTGCAAAGTAATCTCGTATATTATTTTGATTTTCACATGCAACATCATCAAATATCATTATTGAATTATTGTTAGCTGCATGAGGACTTAGTATTTTATCATTTTCACTATATTTTTGAAATGAAACTAATGGAACCAACTTTAAAACTTGCTCTAGAAATTGATACATAGGTTGGAATAAGGTTTTAGAGTAAACGTAAACATTCTGAAAGCGTAAACCTTGTTCATGTAGCAGCAAACCAACAATTAAATTCGTTTTTCCACAGTTAGATGGCCCACATATTATACAGCGAATAGTATCTGGTAAAAGTAAACCATGTCGAAAAAGACGTTTACTATGCGAAGAACAAACAATATCCAACTGTAATCTCTGAGGTTGTTTTACAAACTTCATTTTAGCAATAGCCACGTGCATCAAACTTGAAAGACTTTATATAAATGAAAAATCGAGTTGAACCCATTACAATAGCATCGTCGACGGGGGGCTGTGGTGTTTGTAACGGGTTCAGCACACTACATCTAATCATTCGTATGTATTGGGCGCGCGTTCCACGAAGTGAGCGAGCGAACGAGCGCAGTGGAGTAGCGTGCCCAATACATACCTACTCATAGTGTTCTCTTATATTTTGTACCACCACTATAACAGTCCTATTATCTATGTTTACGAATAAATGAATTGAATTGAATTGAATTGAATTGGTATCAATAGAGGGCTCTATTATTATAACATCAAAATTAATTAAATTTCTAAATTTATTATCAATATCTGTGCTACATCATTTGAATCCATTAAAGTTGTAAACTGTCTTCGTTTATAATATTAGTGCGATATCTAGACACACGGCAGTGTGTCCGCCAAGTTCGAGCAAAAAAAAGCGACACACCGGCCGTGGGTTATATTACACGAACCATTTCGGGCCAATTTCGACCACCCTATTACTCAAAACATATTTTATCTACGCATATGAAATTTCGAGTGTCTGTTAACATCCCCTTAATTGTCTAGAATACAAAATTTCATTATTCTACCTATAGCAGTTCTTGAGATATTGACGTCAGAAAATCGCTTTTTTTACTATACACTCACTGACTCACTGACTCATCAAAAACCTAGACCACTTCCAATGGTCGTACTGACTTGAAATTTGGCATGGAGATAGGTCTTAAGGTGTCAGTTCAGTTTTAAAAATAGCGAAGGTGTAACTTTGTTCTACTATGAAGTCATAATGAACTAAATGGGTCTATCTTCCAATGGTCGTACCGACCTGAAATTTGGCTCGAAGGTTCGTCTTTAGGTCGAAATAAAGTAAAAATCTGAAAACGGCCAAGTGTGAGTCAGTTTCGAAAACAACGAATGTGTAATTTTGTTCTACTATAAGTAGGTATGGAGTGGAAATGAGATAAGACTTATTTAAATTTAGATACATACCAATTTAAGACAATACATGTTTGTCTTAAAGACAAGAACAATAAAATTGTTCACCACTCTGTGTGTGTCTGTTGCGGGAACCGAACCCACGATTTACGAAGTGCAAAGCAGGTCACTAGGTACACTAGGTGCGCTAAATCAGTCAAACAAAAATGAAAAGACTATTTTTTCTCGCATAGTCTAAATAATTTCTAATTTTACAACTAATAAAATCGCAGATTCAACAACATCGAAATCATATATACTCTAAGATGGAATTATATATACTACTGCCCATCTCACCCTCCGATACGCCACGGGATGAGATGGGATGGTGCACTTCTAGGGCTACATACTTCCATCCTAGAGTGGTAGAAAAGGGGTTGGTAGTTTGTATGGCGAAATATTAACCGCTGAACCGACGACGATGAAATTTCGTAAATGAATTTAATATTAGTATTTAATATTATAAATGCGAAAGTCTGTCTGTCTGTTAGCTTTCTTGCTTAAGCTGCTGAACCGGTTTAGATATATCTTGGTATAGATATGGTTTAAATCCCGGGAAATATCATAGGGTAGTTTTCATCCCGAAAATCGACCCTAAAGGGGGTGAAATGGGGGTTGGAAGTTGTATGGGAATTTTTTAACAGCTGAACCGCTTTAGATTAAACTTGGTATACCTACAGATAGTTTGAGTATCGGAAAAGGATTAGGATAGTTTTAATCAACACTTCAAGGGGTGAAATGGGGGTCGAAAGTTTGTATGGGGAATTTTTAAACGTTGAACCGATTTAGATGAAACTTGGTATAGTTTAAGTCCCGGGAAGGAACATAAAATAGTTTTTAACGTGAAAATCAATCCTTAAGGTTAAGGGGTAAAATGGGGGTTGGAGGTTTGAATGGGTAATTTTTAACCACTGAACCGATTTAGATGAAACTTAGTATAGAGATAGTTTGAGTATCGGGAAAGGATAAGGGTAGTTCTTCTTCCTAATATCAACACTTAAGTAAGTAAATAGGTGAAATAGGGGTTGAAAGTTTGTATGAGGAAAACATGGTAAAGAGATAGTTTGAGTCCTGGGAAACGACATAGGACAGTTTTTATCCCGAAAATAAATCCCTATGAGGGTAAAGTGGGGGTAATACAGACCTCTAGGTCTGTATGGAGAATTTTTACCGCGAACTGATTTAGATACAATTTGTTGTGGATATAGTTTGAGTCCCGGCAAACAATAAAGGACAGTTTTTGTCCCGAAAAACAATCCTAGAGGGGTAAAAAAGGGGTTGGTAGTTTGCATGGCGAATTATTAACCGCTGAACCTATTTATATGATTGGTATTGAGACAGTTTGAGTACCTGGGAAGGATATATAATAGTTGTTATCCCAGAACTTATTCCTTAAGCGGGTAAAAAGGAGGGTGGATTACTAATTCCACGCAGACGAAGTCGCAGGGTAAAGCTACTATTCAAGAGTAGAAATCTGCATTTATCATAATCTCTTTTAGTAGAAAGTGGTTGCTGGCGTATTACATTCAACAATGATTACAATCATTTCTTGAAAAAAATAAGGGAACCGCCTTCACCAAAACGTGGTATACTGAAACCTCCAGAATGTAAAAAACACTTTTCCGAAAACCGCATCTAAATCGGTTCAGCCAAATGCGAAATAAAAGCGGACAAGCGGAGGAACATACGGGTCAAACTGAGAACCTTCTTTTTTAGTACTTTTAGTACGCAGGCGAAGCCGCGGGCAAAAGCTAGTTTTTCTATAAAATGTGTCATTGAATGCTGTGCCGTTGAGCTAGTATGTCATCGAATTATTATTATATGTCTATACAGAACACCAAACTCTAATTTGACACTGTTTTTTGATAAAATTGAAGCTTTGCTCTCTAGTGTTTGTGATAGTATTGAAAAACGAATTGTTTTGTGCGGTGATTTTAATATTAATATTTTAAACAGAAAAAAAAATACCCTTGAATTTGAATACTTACTCCTTAGTCATAATTTAGATTTAGAAATTAGAGAACCAACCCGAATGAGTACTAGCACGTGCATTGACAACTTTGCCCATAATATAAAAGGTTGTAAAGGCGAAGTCATAGAGTTGGGCCTGTCTGACCACACGGCTCAAATATTAAAATGCCCGGTAAAAAAGAGCTGCATCCTAAATCACTGGCAAATCAAGAGACGAGACATAAGTCTTGAAAATCTATTGCGATTCGAGGAATGTCTGAACTCCTTGTCGTTTTCGGATGTCTTTAGCTGTACTGATCCGAATTTGGCATACAATAATTTTCTGGATATCTTTCAACTGTTTTATTATTTGTGTTTTCCGTATAAAACCATTAAAATCAGAAGTAATAAAAAACAAAAATGGGTTTCCAAGGGAATCAAATTATGTAGTAGAAAAAGAAGGGCACTACTTTGGAAGTACAGATCACAATCTAACACTTTAAATAAAAATATCTTCAAAGCTTACAATACTAAATTTAAGAAGATTATTAGACTTACCCAACGGTCACAGAATGCCCAATTCATAAAAACTGCCAGTAATAAGTCAAAAGCGACGTGGAACGTCATTAAATCTACCAAAGAAAATTTTCCCCGAGAACCGATTTTAAAAATAATAAAAGATGACATAACCATAACAAACCCATCAGTCATGGCGAACGCATTTAATAACTTTTTCATTGACGAAATTAAAGGTAACGATATGAAAACGTCCGAATCGCACAAGGTTACAACGAACTACCAGGGATCCTTGTATATGAGGCCAACAGTCCCTTGTGATATTGTAAGGTTCATAAAAACATTAAAAAACAAGAATAGTGTCGGTCATGACGATATCTGTACCAAAGCCGTCAAACAAGTGTCGCATATCATCGCATTTCCACTTAATCATATAATAAACTTATCCATCTCAAGTGGCACATATATCCTGACCTACTAAAACCTGTGATTGTTAAACCATTGTTTAAAAAAGGAGATAAAAGCAGTATATCTAATTACAGACCGATTGCCTTAGTCTCGGTGTTTTCGAAGGTTTTTGAGAAAGTGATATATGAAGCTATTTACAATTACCTAGAAAAGTATAACTTACTAGCCAATGAACAAAAGGGCTTTCGCAAAAAGAAAACTATTAACATGGCTATATACGATTTAATTTGCTCTATAATTGAAAGAATGGATAAGAGACAGCATATAATTATGTGCTATTTTCATGGATCTGACTAAAGCATTCGACTATGTTAATCATTCGATACTTCTTAAGAAGGTAAACGCGGGAATGTTTTATATTTAATAAAGTCCTATCTGAGTAACAGGGAACAAACTACGGAACTAACTCAAATATGCCTGAACAAAAAAGAGGAGAGGTCCTACAAATCTGATGTGCGTATACTGAAGTACGGTGTGCCCCAAGGTAGCGTATTGGGCGCACTGCTATTTCTACTCTACATCAACGACCTTCCGAAACATATCAAATATCCCATGGTGCTGTTTGCGGATGATAGAACAGTTATAATTGAATGCAATGAAGTTAATAATTATGAAATGGAAATTAATGATACTGTTAATAATATAATACAATGGCTTAATGCTAATAATCTTTTGATAAATGTTAATAAAACTAAAATAATGCATTTTCGACAATACAGACCCATGTTGCCCATAAATTGCAATTACCAAGGACATGTTATAGAATCGGTAAATGTAACAAAATTTTTAGGAATAAATATTGATGAGAAGCTGTCCTGGAAACCACACACAGAGGAAATTTGTGCAAGGCTCAGTCGATATTCATACGCGCTTTTCAGACTCTCTAAGCTAGTAAACATTGAAGCAGTAATGACAGCCTACCATGGCTATGTCGGATCAACCTTACGTTATGAAGACCATAGCGTAAGGTTGATCCGACATAGCAGCAATGACAGCCTACCATGGCTATGTCGGATCAACCTTACGCTATGGTCTTCATAGCGTAAGGTTGATCCGACATAGCCATGGTAGGCTGTCATTACTGCTTCAATGTTTACTAGCTTAGAGAGTCTGAAAAGCGCGTATGAATATCGACTGAGCCTTGCACAAATTTCCTCTGTGTGTGGTTTCCAGGACAGCTTCTCATCAATATTTATTCCTAAAAATTTTGTTACATTTACCGATTCTATAACATGTCCTTGGTAATTGCAATTTATGGGCAACATGGGTCTGTATTGTCGAAAATGCATTATTTTAGTTTTATTAACATTTATCAAAAGATTATTAGCATTAAGCCATTGTATTATATTATTAACAGTATCATTAATTTCCATTTCATAATTATTAACTTCATTGCATTCAATTATAACTGTTCTATCATCCGCAAACAGCACCATGGGATATTTGATATGTTTCGGAAGGTCGTTGATGTAGAGTAGAAATAGCAGTGCGCCCAATACGCTACCTTGGGGCACACCGTACTTCAGTATACGCACATCAGATTTGTAGGACCTCTCCTCTTTTTTGTTCAGGCATATTTGAGTTAGTTCCGTAGTTTGTTCCCTGTTACTCAGATAGGACTTTATTAAATATAAAACATTCCCGCGTTTACCTTCTTAAGAAGTATCGAATGATTAACATAGTCGAATGCTTTAGTCAGATCCATGAAAATAGCACATAATTATATGCTGTCTCTTATCCATTCTTTCAATTATAGAGCAAATTAAATCGTATATAGCCATGTTAATAGTTTTCTTTTTGCGAAAGCCCTTTTGTTCATTGGCTAGTAAGTTATACTTTTCTAGGTAATTGTAAATAGCTTCATATATCACTTTCTCAAAAACCTTCGAAAACACCGAGACTAAGGCAATCGGTCTGTAATTAGATATACTGCTTTTATCTCCTTTTTTAAACAATGGTTTAACAATCACAGGTTTTAGTAGGTCAGGATATATGTGCCACTTGAGATGGATAAGTTTATTATATGATTAAGTGGAAATGCGATGATATGCGACACTTGTTTGACGGCTTTGGTACAGATATCGTCATGACCGACACTATTCTTGTTTTTTAATGTTTTTATGAACCTTACAATATCACAAGGGACTGTTGGCCTCATATACAAGGATCCCTGGTAGTTCGTTGTAACCTTGTGCGATTCGGACGTTTTCATATCGTTACCTTTAATTTCGTCAATGAAAAAGTTATTAAATGCGTTCGCCATGACTGATGGGTTTGTTATGGTTATGTCATCTTTTATTATTTTTAAAATCGGTTCTCGGGGAAAATTTTCTTTGGTAGATTTAATGACGTTCCACGTCGCTTTTGACTTATTACTGGCAGTTTTTATGAATTGGGCATTCTGTGACCGTTGGGTAAGTCTAATAATCTTCTTAAATTTAGTATTGTAAGCTTTGAAGATATTTTTATTTAAAGTGTTAGATTGTGATCTGTACTTCCAAAGTAGTGCCCTTCTTTTTCTACTACATAATTTGATTCCCTTGGAAACCCATTTTTGTTTTTTATTACTACTGATTTTAATGGTTTTATACGGAAAACACAAATAATAAAACAGTTGAAAGATATCCAGAAAATTATTGTATGCCAAATTCGGATCAGTACAGCTAAAGACATCCGAAAACGACAAGGAGTTCAGACATTCCTCGAATCGCAATAGATTTTCAAGACTTATGTCTCGTCTCTTGATTTGCCAGTGATTTAGGATGCAGCTCTTTTTTACCGGGCATTTTAATATTTGAGCCGTGTGGTCAGACAGGCCCAACTCTATGACTTCGCCTTTACAACCTTTTATATTATGGGCAAAGTTGTCAATGCACGTGCTAGTACTCATTCGGGTTGGTTCTCTAATTTCTAAATCTAAATTATGACTAAGGAGTAGGTATTCGAATTCAAGGGTATTTTTTTTTCTGTTTAAAATATTAATATTAAAATCACCGCACAAAACAATTCGTTTTTCAATACTATCACAAACACTAGAGAGCAAAGCTTCAATTTTATCAAAAAACAGTGTCAAATTAGAGTTTGGTGTTCTGTATAGACATATAATAATAATTCGATGACGTACTAGCTCAACGGCACAGCATTCAATGACACATTTTATAGAAAAACTAGCTTTTGCCCGCGGCTTCGCCTGCGTACTAAAAGTACTAAAAAAGAAGGTTCTCAGTTTGACCCGTATGTTCCTCCGCTTGTCCGCTTTTATTTCGCATTTGGCTGAACCGATTTAGATGCGGTTTTCGGAAAAGTGTTTTTTACATTCTGGAGGTTTCAGTATACCACGTTTTGGTGAAGGCGGTTCCCTTATTTTTTTCAAGAAATGATTGTAATCATTGTTGAATGTAATACGCCAGCAACCACTTTCTACTAAAAGAGATTATTTATTATTACCCTCCTTTTTACCCGCTTAAGGAATAAGTTCTGGGATAACAACTATTATATATCCTTCCCAGGTACTCAAACTGTCTCAATACCAATCATATAAATAGGTTCAGCGGTTAATAATTCGCCATGCAAACTACCAACCCCTTTTCTACCCCTCTAGGATTGTTTTTCGGGACAAAAACTGTCCTTTATTGTTTGCCGGGACTCAAACTATATCCACAACAAATTGTATCTAAATCAGTTCGCGGTAAAAATTCTCCATACAGACCTGTAACCCCCCCTTTACCCTCATAGGGATTTATTTTCGGGATTAAAACTGTCCTATGTCGTTTCCCAGGACTCAAACTATCTCTTTACCACGTTTTCCTCATACAAACTTTCAACCCCTATTTCACCTATTTACTTACTTAAGTGTTGATATTAGGAAGAAGAACTACCCTTATCCTTTCCCGATACTCAAACTATCTCTATACTAAGTTTCATCTAAATCGGTTCAGTGGTTAAAAATTACCCATTCAAACCTTCAACCCCCATTTTACCCCTTAACCTTAAGGATTGATTTTCACGTTAAAAACTATTTTATGTTCCTTCCCGGGACTTAAACTATACCAAGTTTCATCTAAATCGGTTCAACGTTTAAAAATTCCCCATACAAACTTTCGACCCCCATTTCACCCCTTGAAGTGTTGATTAAAACTATCCTAATCCTTTTCCGATACTCAAACTATCTGTAGGTATACCAAGTTTAATCTAAAGCGGTTCAGCTGTTAAAAAATTCCCATACAACTTCCAACCCCCATTTCACCCCCTTTAGGGTCGATTTTCGGGATGAAAACTACCCTATGATATTTCCCGGGATTTAAACCATATCTATACCAAGATTTATCTAAACCGGTTCAGCAGCTTAAGCAAGAAAGCTAACAGACAGACAGACTTTCGCATTTATAATATTAAATACTAATATTAAATTCATTTACGAAATTTCATCGTCGTCGGTTCAGCGGTTAATATTTCGCCATACAAACTACCAACCCCTTTTCTACCACTCTAGGATGGAAGTATGTAGCCCTAGAAGTGCACCATCCCATCTCATCCCGTGGCGTATCGGAGGGTGAGATGGGCAGTAGTATATATAATTCCATCTTAGAGTATATATGATTTCGATGTTGTTGAATCTGCGATTTTATTAGTTGTAAAATTAGAAATTATTTAGACTATGCGAGAAAAAATAGTCTTTTCATTTTTGTTTGACTGATTTAGCGCACCTAGTGTACCTAGTGACCTGCTTTGCACTTCGTAAATCGTGGGTTCGGTTCCCGCAACAGACACACACAGAGTGGTGAACAATTTTATTGTTCTTGTCTTTAAGACAAACATGTATTGTCTTAAATTGGTATGTATCTAAATTTAAATAAGTCTTATCTCATTTCCACTCCATACCTACTTATAGTAGAACAAAATTACACATTCGTTGTTTTCGAAACTGACTCACACTTGGCCGTTTTCAGATTTTTACTTTATTTCGACCTAAAGACGAACCTTCGAGCCAAATTTCAGGTCGGTACGACCATTGGAAGATAGACCCATTTAGTTCATTATGACTTCATAGTAGAACAAAGTTACACCTTCGCTATTTTTAAAACTGAACTGACACCTTAAGACCTATCTCCATGCCAAATTTCAAGTCAGTACGACCATTGGAAGTGGTCTAGGTTTTTGATGAGTCAGTGAGTCAGTGAGTGTATAGTAAAAAAAGCGATTTTCTGACGTCAATATCTCAAGAACTGCTATAGGTAGAATAATGAAATTTTGTATTCTAGACAATTAAGGGGATGTCAACAGACACTCGAAATTTCATATGCGTAGATAAAATATGTTTTGAGTTATAGGGTGGTCGAAATTGGCCCGAAATGGTTCGTGTAATATAACCCACGGCCGGTGTGTCGCTTTTTTTTGCTCGAACTTGGCGGACACACTGCCGTGTGTCTAGATATCGCACTAATATTATAAACGAAGACAGTTTACAACTTTAATGGATTCAAATGATGTAGCACAGATATTGATAATAAATTTAGAAATTTAATTAATTTTGATGTTATAATAATAGAGCCCTCTATTGATACCAATTCAATTCAATTCAATTCAATTCATTTATTCGTAAACATAGATAATAGGACTGTTATAGTGGTGGTACAAAATATAAGAGAACACTATGAGTAGGTATGTATTGGGCACGCTACTCCACTTCGCTCGTTCGCTCGCTCACTTCGTGGAACGCGCGCCCAATACATACGAATGATTAGATGTAGTGTGCTGAACCCGTTACAAACACCACAGCCCCCCGTCGACGATGCTATTGTAATGGGTTCAACTCGATTTTTCATTTATATAAAGTCTTTCAAGTTTGATGCACGTGGCTATTGCTAAAATGAAGTTTGTAAAACAACCTCAGAGATTACAGTTGGATATTGTTTGTTCTTCGCATAGTAAACGTCTTTTTCGACATGGTTTACTTTTACCAGATACTATTCGCTGTATAATATGTGGGCCATCTAACTGTGGAAAAACGAATTTAATTGTTGGTTTGCTGCTACATGAACAAGGTTTACGCTTTCAGAATGTTTACGTTTACTCTAAAACCTTATTCCAACCTATGTATCAATTTCTAGAGCAAGTTTTAAAGTTGGTTCCATTAGTTTCATTTCAAAAATATAGTGAAAATGATAAAATACTAAGTCCTCATGCAGCTAACAATAATTCAATAATGATATTTGATGATGTTGCATGTGAAAATCAAAATAATATACGAGATTACTTTGCAATGGGAAGACATAAAAATATAGATAGCTTCTATCTGAATCAAACGTATAGTAAAATACCTAAACAGTTGATAAGAGACAATGCCAATTTAATTATTATTTTTAAACAAGATGATGTTAATTTACGCCATGTTTATGATGAACACGTTGGAAGTGATATGTCGTGGTCTCAGCTTCGTGAAATGTGCGCACAAGTTTGGAATGAACCTTTTAATTACTTAGTTATAAATAAAGATTGTAATAGAAATTCTGGATGTTATAGAAAAGGTTTTGATACATTTATCATGCTAGATTAACGGAATACATAAAGAATAGTATTTATATATGGAACTTATTACTTAAAATGAAACCATCTAGATCGGACATGAATCTTAAAATGAAAGAGGAGAAATTATTTAAACAAAAAGTACTCCGATCCGCTGAAGCAGTAAGAAAAAAAGTTAAGCTCATTCGTGATGTTAAATCTAGCAATAATATGATGCTGGAAACAATGTTAAAACCAATTACAGATCCTCTCAATGAAATGGTTAAAAATAATGATAACAACTTGAATGTTAGTGACGCAGGTTTTGATGACGATGGATTTAAATGGAATAAGTCAATAAAAACATTAAAATATAGTCCTTCTGAAGATGGGAAGAAAGAAAACTTAGCAAATAAAACACTAGTGAGAAAATCACCTGAATCTGATTTAAATAATAGTGAGTGCGAATCAAACGATAGCAACTCTAGTCAAGATGGATCTTTGTCTCATGAAAGTGAGAACCAAAATGATTCTGATACAACAAATAATGCTTCATTCAAAACGATTGAGTCATATGCTTCTCCTCGTGAAGATCCTGCTTACCAAAAACAATATTTAAAAATAAACATTCCTTTTGGTGTACGAACGGAACGTGGTAAGCTGATGCTTGGATCTTATCCGATTTCTGTGTATGATGAACAACTAATAATGGGAGGAGAAAGTTATTGTTTAACGACAGGTTTAAACGATTTATTGTTTAAGAAAGTGCCTGATTTAAATGTGATAACTGAAGACGATAAACGTTCATACAAGACCTTATTATTAAAAACAAACGTTCATAGACGAGACTTTGATCCAAATAAGCCTATAAAGAGCAACAAGGGCATGAAATATTTATACATCATAAAACCTCTTTTCAAATTAACCAAACAACGTACAGTGAGGAAATATATGTATCTGGTGATGGTTTACCATCAATGAAAAAAGTAAAAAGAGACATCTCTTATGTGTATTGGGATGATCCAAACGAAATAGTAGAAAGATTAAAACTGCTTATAGCATCACGTGATGCTGGCAATACAGGGTTAGATAACGAAATAATATCTATCATTGAAGAATTACGCGAAGCAGGGTTAGTAAATAATATATAAATGAAATCATCTTTTATTTTTAACAGTTGTATTTTGACTCGCAACAATACAATATAAAAATGAATATTGACAAATTCGGTCACCATGTTCATAAACGCTTGCGTGCTAACGAGATTTCTGACCTCAAGTACAAGGCTTTGCTTGGAACAGACGTAGGATATTTTGAAGGGAGCTTACAATTAAAGGGAGTTGCGAAACCTTTATCACCTAATGATGCAGTAAACAAGCAGTACGTTGATCAATATATTCAAAACATGTACGATAAGAAGTATATAGACTCTTTGTATGATACTATAAATAATCAAATTCAACAACTTAACTCTCAGTTAAAACTTAACTTTTATACAAAGAAGGAGATAGATAATATCTTTAGAAATTTAAATAATGGCAAAACAGCATATAGTGAACGAGATCCATCGGTCAGCACGAAAAAATTATAAGCGACGATCAGTTCTATTAAAAGGTATTGATGATTTATGGCAAGCTGATTTGATCGATTTACAAAAATTGCATACGGTTAACAAAGGAAATAAATATATATTAACAGTTATTGATACATTTTCAAAGTATGCATGGTGTACACCTATTAAGTCTTAAACTAAAACGGAAGTCAAGAATGCTTTCGATCTAATTATAAAAATAGCTAAACGAATACCTAGAAACTTACAGACAGACTTAGGAAAAGAATTCTACAATAGTGAATTTGATTGCTACTTAAAATCCATGAAAATAAATCATTACTCAACGTATTCAATTAAGAAGGCATCTATTGTTGAAAGACTGATAAAAACACTTAAATCCAAGCTCTACAAATATTTTAGCTTCGCGGGTAACTATAAATGGATTGGTAAACCGTTAGACGATATAGTTAAATCATATAATCAAACTGTACATCGCACAACAAAATTTAAACCTATTGATGTAAAGTTAGATAATGAAAACGTGGTAAAACAAAACATTCAAAAATCACAATTCAATGTGAACCATAAATTGAATAAATTCAAGATTGGAGACCGAGTACGTTTAAGCAAGTATAAAAGTGACTTTTGTAAGGGTTATACACCGAATTGGTCTACAGAACTTTTTACAATCAAACATGTGAATCATACTCAACCTGTAACATACCATATTGAAGACCAACGCAAAAACTCTATACTTGGTACATTTTACGAAGAAGAACTTCAAAAAACGAAGTATCCCGATGTTTATCTGATAGAGAAGGTAATTAAAAAAAAGGGCAGAAAACTGTATGTGAAGTGGTTAGGGCTTGCTGATAGCGAAAATAGTTGGATTGATAGAAATGCAGTTGTATAATTATATTAATATACCTTCTCTAAATTGAATTTCTCATTATCATACTGGTTATGGAAGGAAGAGGACTTTTAAATAGTGCTATTAATAATTTACCTTTTGAATTACACTTACCTGGATATAATTATTGTGGTCCAGGCACTAAGTTGCACAAAAGGTTACAAAGAGGTGATAAAGGAATTAATGCGTTAGATAACGCTTGTATGAAACACGATATAGCTTATGATAGATATTCTGATTTAGCGGATAGACATCGTGCTGATTTAGAACTTTACAAGATGGCTAAACTGAGAAAAAAGTCAAAAGATGCAAGTAGAGGAGAAAAAATTGCTTCATGGTTAGTTAGTAAAGTGATGAAATCTAAAATAAAGGCTGGTGCGGGAATAAAACCATTCAAACGTTATGTGTCTAAGATACGCACTGAAATAAAAAAGAAACCTAAAATAAAAAGTAATATCATTGATCGAGCACTTATTGCAGCAAAAAAGGTATTTGGTAACAACACTAAGATACGGATACCGCGCTTAATACCGATTCCAAAAACTGGAGGTTTGTTACCGCTGATACCTATCTTTGCTGGACTTTCTGCGTTAGGATCATTAGCAGGAGGAGCTGCAGGAATTGCTAAAGCTGTAGGTGATTATAAAGCTGCAAGAAAAAACTTAGCTGAATCAGATCGACATAACCGGATGATGGAATCAATTGCATTAGGAAAAGGGTTGCATATTAAACCATATAAAAATAGTAAAGGATTATGTATAAAAACTTCAAAAAACTAAATGAGAGGTTACCCAGACGCGCTCTCTCTAATATTGACATTTTAAAACACTCAACTGATATCCCACATTTTCGTGGAGTTTTCATGAGAGACAAATTACCAAAGCGTCCTAAAAGAGTAGAATGCGGAATTGTTAACTTAGATAGTTCTAAAAACAATGGAACTCACTGGGTAGCCTATGTTAAAGATAACTGTTATTGCGAATATTTTAATAGTTATGGTGATCTTCCACCTCCAACAGAATTAAAAAGGTATTTAAATAATTATGATATTTACTATAATTATGTTACTTACCAAAAGTTTGACACTGTAAATTGCGGTCATTTATGTCAAAAATACTTTAAAAAATATTGGTATAACCGTTTAAATACCTATGTACAATAAAAAGCTTAACATTCACATGATGTCTTTCACTTTGTCGATAACTGGAACATCTTCCACACTGATAACAAACCATTCACCAGCTCTTGAACTAGATGGTGAATATGAATGTGGACTGTTGTATATATCAATTTTTAATTCAATACCTAATGTAGACTATAGAAATAATAAGTTACATTATGGAAAAAACAAAGTAATTCAAATTCCTGAAGGATCATACGAACTTCAAGATATTGATGATTACCTTAAAGAACACCTTCAAGGATGTACGTTTACACTAACTTGTAATAATAATACCTTAAAAACATCTATTTTGTGCTCTCAAAACATTTATTTTGATAAAGAGAGATCTATTGGTAGGTTACTCGGTTTCGGTGCAGAATCTATTCAAGCAAATATATTAACAGAATCTCCTTATCCTGTTTCCATTCTGTCTACAACTATAGTCCGCATTGAATGTGACATAGTGTGCGGTTCATTTGTTAATGGAAAACCTAGTCATATAATTCACGAATTTGTGCCTAATGTACCTCCTGGTTATCGGATTATAGAAACACCAAAAAACGTTATCTATTTCCCTGTTACTCAAAACAGTTTAAGTTCAATTACAATAAGAATACTAGACGTTAACAATAATTTGGTTAATTTACGAGGCGAAGAGATTCAGATATATTTACACCTTAGAAAAAAATGATAGACTTCAATAAAACTTCAGTCCCGCTTAAAAACAGTACTAGTACTCATCAAGCAATCAAGAAAAGAAGACCTAAAGTGCAACTTACAAAACAAAACAAACAGTTTCTCAAAAGCATAGGTCTCTTAAAATGAATATATTAAATCTATCGGAATCTTTCACCACAGACAACTCTATCGAGAGCTTTGAATATCATTCGTATAAGCCCTATGTAACAAGCTTTAATTTCAACGATGAAATACGTATACCCACTCACGTGCCCTGCGCAACTACGGTTGCATTTTGTCAAAACGCAAAGTGCTCTCGCAACACTAGTTGCGAGTTGGAGTACCAACGGTTTTTAAATGATATCTATGTGCAACGTGTGAAGAGCGCTTTTCTGTTGACTTAGTTAGGCAGAGGATTAATGTGGCAACATTAAAAAAAATAAAAACCGCAGTCTGTGGAACATTTTTACAAACTTCAGATTATTGTTTTGGTGACTGTCAAAGTTCGGTATGTCAGCGAGGGAGCTAGTCATTAAAAAAATGCCGTCAGTACTCAATTTCGCATATTTTAATTAGCATTGTATATCAAATTATTCCTTGTTTACTGCTCCATACGATAAAGCATATATTTCAATACTAATTTAAATATAATGTGATAAATTCTTGCAACAAATTAAGTCTAGTGATGAAAATTTTGCGTATTTGATTTTGAATCGTACATTTATTATACGATTAAGCCATATTTCTGTCTAGGATATTAGAATAAGTTAGTTTGTCTATTAACCTAAGCGTTAATCCTCTTTAAATGAGTAATTATGTATGTTTTGAACAGGATTAGGTGAAATAAACTTGTGATGTCCGTAAGTACAACTGCACGCAACAGTAGTTGCTCGAAGCATTTTAACAGATCCTCACAGGGTCCGCGTTTTATGTCATAAGGCATGGTGCACACTGGGTTTTGGTTGCAGATTGATTTAATTTAGCTTAGTGAATTTAGAGTGTTTTTATTTTCATTTGTAGAGGCTATTACTCATTTTTTGATAATTTTTAGTTTTTTTTATTAATCGGCGAAGGATGTTTTATCTTTTATCTTTAAGTATATAAAAGAAGAAACTGACTGACTGACTGACTGACATATCGACGCACAGCCCAAACCGCTGGTTCTAGAGATTCCAAATTTTGCACGTAGGTTCCTTATAAGGTCTAGGGGTGCACTAAGAAAGGATTTTTCAAAATTAACCCGCTAAGGGGATGAAATGGCGGTTCAAAGTTTGTATGGCGAAACAAGATTAGTTAGACTATTTTATTTGATACTTCACAGGAGTATTCCTAACGATAAATGAGTAAATATGTGTTTCAGGTTTTTTGAAAATTCAACCCCAAAAAGAGGGAAAGGTCACAAAGTCTGAAAATCAACATGGGTATTGTTTCTATGGTTTATCGGGTCGTTGATTACGAAAACAATAACGATTTTAAAATCCAACGTAACGAACGTGAAATACCATCCGCCATGTTGAGGTGCGATGGGGTTGAAATGCCTAAATATCAATATGGGTGTCGATTTTATGGTATTGTGGGATGTTAATTACGAAAATTGCATCGATTTTGAAATTTAATATTGTGGACATGAAAATTCTTGAAAGTATTTGTACGAAATTGCAATCTAATAACATTAGGTAGCTTTCATCCAGAAAATCAACCCTTAAGGGGGTGAAAAGTGGGTTGGAAGTTTTTATGGCAATTTTTTAACAGGTGAACCCTTTTTAGATGAAACTTGGTATACAGATAGTTTGAGTCCCGGGAAGGAACATAAAATTATTAATATCGCGAAATTCAACCCTTAAGGAGTGAAATGGGGGTTGGAGGTTTGTATGGAGAATATTTAACCGCGAACCGACTTAGATAAAATTTGGTATGGATATAGCTTGAGTCCCGAGAAACAATATAGAAACGTTTTTATTCCGAAAATCAATCCTAGAGGGGTATAAAAGGGGTTGATAGTTTATATGGCGAATTATTAACCGCTGAGAGATTGAGATGAAACTTGGTACATAGATTTAATATTAGAATTGAATATTATAAATACGAAAGTATGCCTGTCTAACTGTCTGTTACCTTTTCGCGCTTAAGCTGCTGGGCCGATTTAGATGAAACTTGGTAAAGAGATAGTTTGATGGGAAATGACATAGTGTAGTTTTCATCCCGAATATCAACCCATAAGGTGGTTGGAAGTTTGTATGGGAAATTTTTAACCGCAAATCGATTTAGATAAAAGTTGTGGTTATAGTTTAAGTCTCGAGAAACAATATAGGGTAGTTTTTATTTCGAAAATTAACCCTACAGGGGTAGAAAAGGGGTTGCTTGTTTGTATGGCGAATTATTAACCGCTGAACAGACGATGGAGATAAAACTTGCTACATAGATAGTTTGAGTCCCGGGAAACAATATAGGATAGGTTTTATACCGAAAATACCGCTTTAGGGGGTGAAACTGTGGGTTGAAAATTTGTATGCGGAATTAATAACCGCTGAGCCTATTTAGAAGATTTGGTATGGAGATAGTTTGAGTTCTGGGGAACGATATATAACAGTTGTTATCCCTGAAGTTATTCCTTAAGCGGGTAAAAAGGAGGCTGTTTTCTAATTCCACGCAGACGAAGTTGCGGGGAAAAGCTTCTATTTAAGAGTAGAAATCTGCATTAATCATAATCTCTTCGTAGTAAATAGTAAGTCGTTGCTGGTATAACAATTCAACAATTATTGCAATCATTTATTTAAGAAAAAGAAAAAAAATGAACCACCTTCACCAAAACATGATATACCGAAACCTACAGAGTGTAACAAATACTTTTCCGAAAACCGCATATAAATCGATTCAGCAAGGTACATACAAACATACAAGTCTAACTGAGAACCTCCTTTTATAGTAATTTTAGTACGCGGGCGAAGCCGCGGGAAAAAGCTCGTTATTAATATAAATGGTTCAAATTCACGGTGATGCTGATAGTACAATATATAATATGTATAAGAATAAAATTTTATATACATAGCTTATTTTTAACAGAAATTTTCATGTTACGTAATATTTTTTTGAACAACATTATCTTGTAGGTACGTAAAAAAACCATTAGCTTACTTGTGAATTGTAACTCCGTTCAAAATTATTCAAATCGGTCAGTTAATTCTGGTTTCAGTAATTTACGAGTAGATATGCTAAAATCTGCCCGTACCTACTATAACATACTATGTTAGTCTTTTGTGTGTAGTTTTTGTTAACATACTATGTTAGTGATATAGATCACGACAACCACTGTTATTAAAATATAATTTATTAATTCAGGAATATCAAGTCTGCGGTTCTGCGTGAGTGAGCCGCTGCGCATAATATTTAATTTCGTATTAGCATTTTATACTTAAGTTATAATTATTCATAACTAGCTGACCCGGCGAACTTCGTACCATCAACAATTTTTTTTTAATTTCTCCAATATTTTAATAGCTATTCTGCTTTCGAGGCGAAGATAAATCCAACAAATTAATCATCATTAAAATCGGTCCAGCCGTTCTTGAGTTATAAATGGTGTAACCGACACGACGTTGTTTTACATATAAAGATTGATACAATAAAATGTAAATAATATATAAATTCAATGTTGAAGATGTGATTTCGTTGCTTGTGTATCCCGTCCTTATACCGCCGCCATCTTGAATGATGGCCGCGCGAGGCCCGCCCGGTGACATCTAGTATGACTTTTGACACTCAGCACGTGGGTTTGTTTACTTTTGTAATGAAAAAAAAACAGTACATATTGAGTTGGTAATCGTCCTGATATGTATTTATTTGTAAAGTGTGACATGTGAGTGTATTTATGTTAAGTGTATATGTGGTTTGAAGTGGTGGGAATTGTCGGTAATCGGACGTCAAAAAAGGCACTCGTTACGGTAGGTATATAGGCCTATTTTTTGTTATTGATAATTTGTGACAGAAATTGCTGCGAGTTTGACAAAACTGGCACATGTTATTTACAGACTAATAGTATCTTTATCTGCGTATGACAATATTTTTGTCCTAATTTGCGTAAATTATTCGTAAAAAAATCATAAACAAACCACGCGGTTTGGCGGTCAATTGCGAAACTGACATTTTAGAAATTGCAAATGAAACAAGTTTTATGCAAAATATTTCCCCGCTATCACATACTTTATTTGGTATCAATCGAAGCGTAAACTATTGAAGTTTCAAATAAACATAAAAAATACATACGTTATCGATTTAGATTTTTTTAAATAAATATATTTCTGCCAAAAGTCCCCATTCGAAACTGTATGTCAACTTTGTGATTTTTTTAAAATAATTTTTACTACTATGACCTATCTAATTATTTATATAAACAAATTATCCGTTTCTTTAGCTTTAAAACGTAAAAAGAATCATTACAAAAAGTTCAGTGAAAGCCAAGCAATCGATTTATTAACAAAACATGACACGGTGCCGCTGGCGCGCGGTAAATCTTGGGCACTTCACAGCACCTTTTTTTGATTCGCGGGCACTCAAGTGGATACCTATCAACCAACAAGATCTTTACGTACTACCATCAGCAAGTACTTTATACATAGAAGGTACTATAACCGCATTTAATAGAGACACAAAAGCAGAGGTAAAGAGCATCCTTTTTACAAATAACCCCATACTCCATCTATTTCAAGATATTGGATACGAACTTAATGGAATCGAAATTGATAAAATCAAAAATGCAGGAGTGACAACAACTATGAAATCTCTTGTATCCATGAATGAACTCGAAGCATCGATGTCTAAGTTATGGGGATGGGATGTCAACGGTACAAAAAATTCGCATGGAACATTTTCTGTGTCTATACCTTTGCACAAAATTCTTGGGTTTGCTGAGGATTATAACAAAATAATTATTAATTGCAAGCATGAACTTATTCTTTTACGATCCAATACTAATTTAAATAGCGTTAAATTAAGTACGAATGAGTACATAGACAACATTACTATAACTAAAATAGTATGGCGTATGCCTCATATTAAGGTGTCTGATCGACAAAGATTGAGCTCACTTAAATATTTGGAAAGAGATCGTGCTATTCATATAGCTTTTAGGAACTGGGATTTGTATGAATATCCCCTCTTGCCTGAAACGTCAAAACATTCTTGGGCTATCAAAACTTCATCTCAAATTGAAAAACCTCGATATATTATAATTGGATTGAAAACAGCTCGAAAAAATGTATCCGATAAAGATATGACACACTTCGATCACTGTAACTTGAGAGATGTTAAAGTTTTTTTTAAATTCAACCTACTTTCCGTATGAAAGTTTTGATGTCAGTTTTTCGGCTGAAAAATTTGCTATATTATATGAACAGTATGCAAAATTTCAACAGTCTTATTATAACCGTGTTCAAGCACCCTTGCTTAGCCCACAAGATTTTAAAAAGATAGCTCCTCTATTTGTTATCGACTGTTCTCGTCAAAACGAAACCTTGAAAACCGGTTCGGTAGATGTACGAGTTGAATTAGAGTGTGAATCAACTATACCCAAACAAACCTCAGCTTATTGCCTAATTTTGAATGATAGTATTGTGGAATATAAGCCTTTGAGTAATATTACGAAAAAAATATCATAATGTATGACTATATATTCGTAGATCTTCAAGGATTTATAACAGATAAAAACGATTTTATTGTTAAAGAGTTTGCGTACAGCACGTTAGATTACACTCAAGTTTTTTTTAATAAAACCACCTTTTCCGTTTTCTAAACTAACGGAAAATGAAAAGAGACAAACAAGATGGATAGAAAAACATTTAGGAATACGTTGGCAAGATGGTTACGTGGACTGTAGGGAGTTCAAAAGACTTATTGGTAACCACATAAAAGATAAGACGATCTATGTGAAGGGTATGGAAAAAATTAAATGGGTTAAAAATGTATACCCAGACTGTACTGTTATAGATTTAGGTGAAAAAGATGTACCTAATTTACAAGAACTGTATAAAATATATTGTTTCCCTGAGTGTATTTTTAATTGTGTTTATCATAAGAAAAGTTGTGCATAAAAAAATGTTATATGTATCAAAAAATGGTATTTAGATAGTAATTTACGACTCTAATCTTAATTTGTATTACTTTAAATAAATGTTTGTAAATATTAATGGAAATTTTCATTTTATAACCTTTTTAAAATATAAATAGCAACTAACTAGTTTTTTATTGCAGATGTTTATTGTTATAATTTTAAATTCATATTTTACTGTATAAGAAAACTAATTAGTTGTTATAAACATAAGGAAAGGAATTAAACGTGCAATTACTTATATAATATTTATTACAAAGAAAACTCTATAAATTAAGACTATAACCACACAATTTCTTGGATATCTTATTTATCACACCTTCTGTGCACTCAATAATTTCATCGTAGCCATCATTCGCTACATACTGTGCACTAAGTAGCACGTTTTCATTTTGCTCATCATTTTGGTGCGGTACGTCGTCTTTGATGTTGATTATCTGAATTTTAATTAGCTTACTACCTTTGCCTGCTTCATTATTTATTACAAAAGATGGTGGGTGTCCAAGACTCCTTTTTATTATTTTATTATTAACGTTAACTTTACGTTTCTTCACTTTCGGGTTGTCGATGGTTTCTTGATTTTTTTATACAATTCACTATCATCAAATTCTTGAGGCAGTTCGAACGGATCTTGAGCGTATTGTGAAAATGCGATTTGGATGTCTTCCGTATCAACCATTTTGTAAAAATCTGAAACATTAACACAGAAAATTTATTACTTTATTGTAATTAAAGACGATACGATGACGGATTAAAAATAGGCCACATCTGTTTAATTTTAATGTTTATTTAATTAGTAAAAGAACTTTTTGCAGTCACAGGTCACAAGTAAAAAATAAACTTTTATTTTATCTTAATTAATAAAAATAAAATAAATATCATATAGCAAAAGTTTAAAAATCAACTTACCAGGTCTATGCTCGTGATCAATGTTTGATGCTATTCAAATGTAAGCAAGTTAAAATAAAATGCGCTTATAAAGGTTTGCTGCTGTTTAGTTAGCAAAATGTAAATGCGCAATGATGTAATATGATAACTTTAACTTTACACGTGTATGCGACTTATAAAGGTTAGCTGCTGTTTGGTCAGCAAAATGCAAATGCATTATAATGTTATATGATAACTTTAACTTTACACGTGTCTGCGATTCAGTATATATTTAAAAACAAGTCACAACTCGTTTATAATTAACAGATTGTGTAGGCAATTATGGAAAAATTAATTTATTAACTAATATATAATTAAGAACCTATAATTGAATCGATATATGCTATATATGTACATCTCTCCTGACAAATAAAATTTAAACTGGTGTATATATTTTGAGACGATGACATTTTTAAGGGGTTTTAGGTGAAAGGAAAACACAACATTCTAAGATCATATTTATTTCTTAAAATTCACATAGGTTCAAGTGTAAACATATAAGGTTGTCACAGTTTGTAATACAATACTTAATAGTATACTATGATATAATAAAATACAACACCATTACAATAACAATTGGATTTAAATTATGTATTTTATTACTATTTAAGAATATTTATGAGTTTACTAACAAACAACCACAACATACAAACATTCAAAATCAGATAAGATTGATATTTTGCTCACGCATAGGTATAGCACAGCCATAGCCAGTCAGCCGTAGAGAAAAAGAACCCCTCAGTCATACATGCAAGTACCTTTTCTTTACAGCTGACCATACCTATGTTGTTAATGGAAACATTATAGAACAGACTATAAAAACGTATATCTTAAGATAATTTCACAAAAAAAAAGTGTTTTCTAGAAAGCGTACTAACAAAGCTTTTAGATTTTTAAAGATTAAGTATCGTGCTGTGTCCCCAAGCTCGTGTGGATATTTTATCGGCAGAAATCAATCGTTTGTCGTCATCAGCAGATAATATAATTTTATTAACACTTTGTGTAAAAATTTCATGTTTTATCGATCTGAATAAAATGTTTTTCTTTTTAATAACGTCACCACTAATCAATGATTTCTCGTAATGCCTAATATTAAATTCTCGTATAACTGACTTTTTCACCCCTTTAGCTTTTCGTATTACATCTTTGTTAGTTTTAACACAGTAAAGCTTCGATCGAAGCCCTACGAATTCGATAATATACTTCCCTTCCATTTCGTCCTTGAAAAGACCTGGTACTTTTTTGTTTTGAATAGGTAAGCGATGTACATTATCGATACTATAATTTTGTCTTCGCAAATATGATCACGTCTCCTCCTTCCGCTCTCAGCTTGGCTGGCTTCCAATCCGTCAACGACGTAATCTCCGCATGCTTTGCACTCTCTTATCTGTACTTAACGATCCACACTCTCCTGCTTACCTCAAGTCTTTCTTTAAATATTACGGCGTTACACGCGTCCGTCAACTTCGCTCTTCCGGCAATTTGTCTCTGTCCATCCCTATTCATCGAACTGGCTTCATGTCGAACTCGTTCACAGTGCGGGTGGCGCGCCTTTGGAACGCTCTTCGCTTTAATGTCAGAAAGTCCCCAAATAAGTTTGCATTAAAAAAATCTTTACGCACGCTCTTTGCTAGCGGAATGAAAGTCTCTTAGTTTCTCTGTTTTGTATGTTTTGTCTTCTATTTATTTATGTATTTAGTATATGTAAATTATATATGTATGTATATCCATATGTGTGTATCTATGTATTTGTCTTTTATTTATTATTAGTAGCACCGCCCACAATCTCTCTGCTTTGCCTTAAGGTTGACTGGTAGAGAATGCCTCATAGCATTAAGTCCGCCTTTTGTACTTTAAGTTTTTCTTTTGTGCAATAAAGGTTAAATAAATAAATAAATAAATACAACCTTTTGATTATTATTTTTCCTTATTCTGTTGAAGGTACGGAAGCCGCCATTATGCGTGGTCCGACACGCACTTGGCCGCAACCGGCGTCAACCAGCCACGGCCTTACTGTCCAATTAGCGAGTACTGCGTATCATTTCGCGATGCGATCAATCCACTGCCATACGCAGTCGATTTTACGCGTCGCGAACCGATCGTTTGCTCGAAATTACAATGTTACGCCAAAATAAATAAGAACCTAGATTTCCTACTTTCTCGAGATCTAACTGCTATCGACTATACTAGACTAGATAAATAAATAGTTGAAGTGAGCACGAGAGAGCCCATCAGGCTATAACTTATCGAACGAGCGTCTATCCGCATTTTGAGCATTCATTATCTGGGAAGCTTCTTTTTTTATAAAACCATAATTAAAGTAACGCCTGATCTTTTTATAACAAAAACAAGATGTTATGTAACCTAAACTTAGCGCCTGAACTGCAACAAGATGTTACGTTATTAAAATGATTTTATATTTTAAAAGATCAGGCGCTTTGTTTTTTCATACATCTACAATCTTTTGATGCTGCTGCCACTGACAAGGCCACACACGGGGGCTTACAGCACCGCATTATCGTGTAGCCCTACCCTTCCCCTGCGTCGAGGATCAAAAGGAAATCTAGGAGACTTATCGTACTAGAAACCGGGTTATTAATTTTTTTCAAAAACAATAATAAAATACGCCACCATTTTTTTGCATTGCAGCATCAGCATTTCGTGTTCCCCCATTAAAGACGCGTCTAATTATATATATCCATGTCTCATATAGGCTTTGATTAAAGTAAAAAGAGGAAGATACCTGACGTTCATAGCTGACAAAACTGAAATGTGTTCCGGCACCCACACACTTGTAAATGCTTACACACTGCTATAAATGCTATAATGTACATGTGCATCAGGGGTTAAAGAGATACACCAATATACTTAACACGGGCGTGTAAGCGAGACTTCCATATTTTCCGCATTGCACAAAGTGTGACAGAGACCAACTAATATAATTTACAGTAGTGTAGACAAGATCGACAAGGCTGTCAGTTCAACCTCTGTCACGCACACATAAACCTAATTAGAAAAAATGTGTTTTTTTGGCTGAAATCATCTTTAAAACTTTAAATCTATTGCAAATCAATTTGAAAAGCAGTTTCCTCGACGAAAAGAAACAGTAATTTATCGAATCACTCCATGAAAAAGCTAAATATCCATCTTTTACATATTATGACACAAGTGTCAAAAAATGGAATATACTTTCCTTAAGGATTTCGCTCTGACTTTGCCAGTCAAAAGCCTTCACGGAAATCACGGAAATAACAGACGTCCTCGCTTAGGTCCGCCTTAAGCAGGAGGCCAAAAGCCCCGTATCTGCAGTGCGCCGCGACGGCGCAGACCCGGACAGAGCCCTGCCAATTTTGACAGACTTTTGTTTATAACGTGTACGAGTATAATACTTTAATATTTCTGTATTTTAAGTCGTATAATTTTGTGTTTAGTTTAAGTTTGTTAGCCATTATATTTTAAGTTCGTATTTGCCTCTCCAACATAGTAACTAGGTACCAAGCCGAATGCAATCTGTTCAAGCGAATGCAAAACTAGTTGATTTTATCCAATGTCCCTATTGCCCGACTACTAAAATCTGTAAAGGACGAAGAGGCTTGAAAATACACGTAAGTAAAACCCACAACATCACCGGCAGTCAACCTGTACAACTATTATCCTCAAGCACTCCCACTACCATACCCAACGATCAACCCATCTCTTTATCCGACAAGCTAAGCATCTTGAAAGAGTCAACCCCCGTCATTAAAAGGATCCCAAGGGGAGCAAGACCTGCCGTCACTCAAGCCCTCACAAAAAGACTCGACGAATGCGTCAACAACAATAACCCAGTTTCTTGGGAAAAACTACTGACTTTTGCTTACAGTATCCTACACGTTGACCGAACATCTTCCCAAACATTAACCAAGAAAATAAAAAAAAACTGCTTGAAGCCACATTCACTATCTTACCATGCTAATCCGACATCGCCCACAGACTACAATCTTTATAAAAAGATCGAATCTAAGGTCAATGATGGCGATCTCCGCGGTGCCGCCCGTATACTCTTCTCGAACGATGCCGCGGCCCCTGATTCTCACGACACCCTCACTGCCCTTGAGAGCAAACACCCGCTGGCCCCCTTAATGTCTGTTCTCCCAGAAACCCCAGAAACAACACTACCCGGATTCCTCGCATCTGAAGATTCCGTTTTGGCAGCGATCATGGCGTTCAACAATGGTTCAGCTGGCGGTTTTGATGGGATCACTCCTCAACATATTAAGGACCTGCTCGCTGGCAACAATAACGGTGACCTCCTCGCCAGCCTCACTGGTTTGGTGAATCTAATGCTTAGTGGGAAGGTACACGACAGTGTTTGCAAAACCCTTTACGGAGCCAACCTTTGTGCCCTTGCCAAAAAGGATGGCAGCGTGCGTCCAATTGCAATAGGCTCTACCTTTAGACTACTGGCTTCCAAAGTATGCTGTAGATATATCCGACCTGTTCTTGAAACCAAATTTAAACCTTTCCAATTAGGTTTCGGCAGCAAAGGTGGTTGCGAAGCAGCAGTCCATGCTTGCCGCACCTGCCTAAATAAACCCCCAAATTCAATCTTGTTAAAATTAGATGTCAAAAATGCCTTCAATTCTGTACATGGACAGGCTCTATTAACAGAAGTTAAAAAAAATACCCCCAATATTTACCCCTACATCTGGCAATATTACAGCTCCTCAACTCACCTCAAGTACAGGAGCTACACCATTCTGTCATCGACCGGCTGCCAACAAGGCGACCCTCTAGGACCGGCGATCTTCAGTCTTGCCATTCATCCGAACATCTCAGACCTTACCTCACTTCTCAATATTTGGTATTTAGATGACGGCACACTGGGAGGCGAACCAACTTCTGTTCTAAACGACTTCATCACCATCAGCTGCAAATTTGACTCCATAGGCTTACAACTCAACCCAACCAAATGTGAATTATATATAGATCCGCTAGACGCCAATAAAGGCGATATAGTAAGAAATTTCCAAAATATCTGCCCTGGAATCAAAATCCTAGATAAGGTCTCCCTTCACCTCCTAGGTGCGCCTATTTTCGATGATGCTATTCCACAATTTATAAACAAAAACATCGACCATTTTCATACTTCTTCAGACCGCTTACTACACATCAACTCCCATATGGCCATATTTATCCTGCGACACTGTCACTTTGTTCCAAAATTTACGTACGCTATGCGCTGCAGCCCTTTCTAGAAACTTCCAAATCTCTGTGAAAAAATCGATTGCATCCTTTGGACACAAATTGGAAAAATAATTAACATCAAAATTGACAAAAGAATGTTCTCAATAGCATCTCTACCAGTGAGGTTTGGTGGTCTTGGACTGAGGCAAATCTCCAGCGTAGCCCTCCCGGCGTTCCTGTCATCGGTACATAGCACGCTGCCTCTCACAGGCAATATCTTAAAACCCTCACTTCGTGATTGTGAGGTAGCGTGCTTGTCCCAGGCCAGGAACGCTTGGAAGTTGGCCTGCCCCGGAAAAGACTTGCCTCCTAATCCAAATTCCCAAAAACTTTGGGACGAACCTATGTGCCGGCAATTACATGACCACCTCCTGGAAACTAGCCCTTCAGCAATAGAAAGAGCCCGCTTGCTAGCCATATCAGCGAAAGAATCAGGCTACTGGCTGCACGCATATCCTTCGTCTAATTTCGGAAACCTTCTGGACCCTAATAGTTTCCGCCTTGCGGTAGGTTTGCGACTTGGCGCTAACTTTGTCGAGCCACACATCTGCTCCTGTGGTACAACAGTAGACCGCTTGGGTCACCACGGTCTCGCATGCCCAAGAAGCGCTGGTCGCCTATTCCGCCACGCCTGTCTGAACGACATTATCCGTCGGACTCTAGTCAGCGTCAACGTGCCAGCCACACTGGAGCCTAATGGCCTGGCGCGTGATGATGGCAAAAGGCCCGACGGGTTGACCCTTGTGCCGTGGCTTCGGGGAAGACCTTTAATCTGGGACGCAACATGCGTGGATACCTTAGCACCTTCCCACCTCAACACGACATCGTTGAAATCTGGCAGTGCAGCCGCGGCCGCCGAAGCCGCAAAGCGCCGCAAATACGCAACTCTAGGCGAGAGATACGTATTTGCGGCGTTTGCCGTGGAGACACTAGGGCCATGGGGGCCAGAGGCTCTTAATCTATTCAAAAAGCTGTCTTATATGCTCATTCGCTCCACCGGTGACCAGAGGGCTGGCTCGTTCCTCGCTCAGCGCATTGGCATTGCCATTCAGCGAGGTAACGCAGCCAGCCTTATGGGCACCTTGCCAAATAGCAGTGACATAGGGGACATTTGTACATATAGTTTAAGCACCGTAGGCTGGGCTAGGTAGTTAGTATTAGTGTAATTTATATATATATATATATATATATATATTGTTGTAGATCGTCATATTTCTAACAATGACGTATAAGAAGTAAAAAGAGTCATTTGGGTTTGAAAAAAATAAAATAATGAATTGATATTAATCGTAGTAAGTCCTTGTCGCATCAATATGAAAGCGGGCAAGATGGACCGAGACAGAAAATTAAATGTCGAGTCAATAGCATACTATATTTTTAAAATATGAATAAATCTCTAGTTC
Organism: Pammene aurita; assembly: GCA_947086415.1. Taxonomy (NCBI): domain Eukaryota; kingdom Metazoa; phylum Arthropoda; class Insecta; order Lepidoptera; family Tortricidae; genus Pammene; species Pammene aurita. The sequence goes on along the minus strand of OX352301.1, from coordinate 17,753,438 downwards.
TAAACTTCTGGTGCTCTAGTCGAATATTCCAGTGTTCAACGAAATAGGTAGGTAACGAACGATCGTCTCAAAAAACCACTATAAAGGCATCTACTATTTCGCGTAGTTGTTACGGATCTAGAGGTTTCTCATTTTAATGCAATAATGGTTTGTCAAAAGAGACGTGTATGGTAAGCGACGGTTATATTGCACTACACAGAAACGGCGAATGATCCGTGTGGTCCTAGTACTTTAATTTCCATCGCCTACCTCGCGCACGACTCAATAAAAAACAATGTAAAGGTGTGACCTCCGATTGTGCATAGTTATAATGGTAAAAAAGATTTACTTATCCTGAACGAGTTGTAAGTCTCGGGAATCAGCGCTAGGTACCTAATTTCGTAGGTAGCGTTAGCAAATAAAACTTTTTAATACCACGACGGTGGCAAATAAGCATACGGCCCGCCTGATGGTAAGCAGCTACCCGTAGCCTATGGACGCCTGCAACTCCAGAGGTGTCACATGCGCGTTGCCGACCCTTTACAAAAAGGAGGATTCACTGTGTTCACGGCTAAATGAGCAAGAGCAAATAAAACTGCTAGAAATTTAAGTAATATACTTTCTAGAAACGTTTTCATTATCGGGTAATTCGGGTATTAAAGATAATTGCTTACATTAATCGGGTAACACCCAAAACTCACTCATATAAATATAAATTTGTTTAATATTTAATATGTGGGTAGGTTTGCATATTGTGATAGTTTTTGAACGGAGGTAATTGTATATTTTTCCTCAGTCGACCCGTTGACCACGAACGCTGTAAAGTGTTCGAAACGTCGGGATGTAATTTAAGCTCAGTAAACGCGATATAATCCGTTTTAGTTGTGTTATTTCATGAATATCTATCGCGGCAACCGAAGACAATTTTGACATGTAAAATCAAAATTTATGTCTAGACTAGAAAACTATAGGTATGCATGTTTTCTCATTTACAGATGTTTCATTTCAATTAAAAAAATAATTAAAAAAGTCTCTATAGACCGTAAGCCAGGAACAAATTTTGTTGGTCATCGCGTCCCAGGCGATAACTTGTCAAGTGTTTAAGGGTGATGTTTAATGAAGCCTCGTGAAGGTCAGCTGCCTCTCCGTTGATGGGTTGAGGAACGGCAGCGATTTAATCAATCTAAAAAAATGGTCATCGCGTCCCGATTGAAACTTTCGCGGATATAATGGCTCCAAAAATCCTTCTAACTTTTGAATATGGGAAAATTCAAGAGCTTGAGGCCTAATAATTACTTTCAACGAAAACTATATTGAAAAACTATTGAGTTATTTGAGCGATTTTTGAGTTATTTCAAAAAGTTGTATATTCATAGTAAAAGGACGTAAAATATCCTATAAAAAATATATTTTGATTGGGTGTATTGTGACGGCAACTGCGGAACCCTACATTCAGCAAATATTACAATTCACAAATTGTCATGCAACAGGCTCTAGTTTAGAAGTATAAATAAAAAAAATGACATAACCATAGCAATTATATACATAAATAATTTGTACATACGTTTAGCTTAGTAACGGTTTCAAGCACTAGGAGAACAGAATGAAATAAAAATGCATTTTTATCAGCATATTATTTGCTAACGCGACCCAAAGGGGCATGAGTCATGACAGGGCCCGTAATTTTCATGCCGATGACATCAATTTGACGTCACGCTCCATATAGGGTGATCCCATATAGTTTTATTATAAATTATTAATCATTAGTCGTCAATCATTTTAATCATGTACAAATGACTTCATAAGTACTCTATTTACACATGGAATAAATAATACCTACTTGATACGTGAAACGTACATACAACTATTTGATTTGTTTTTATACATACGTTTTATTAAATGGTATTGTTAACAACACATTACAATTGTTACGTAGAAAACAGAATTCCTCTCTAACGTAAAGCACGCCATCCTTCTTGCATTAATTCCCATGCAAAGAAAATCTAAGTCATCTTCGCGTTCATACGTACCTAACGCAATATTCATAAAAATCATTTTGTTTTGTAATCGTATTTTTGTTTGTTGTGTCACACATTTGGTTAATTATTTCAAATTTTCTGCTAAAAAGAAAATGTCAAAAAAAAAAAAATTCAAAATTATTTATTTCATAAATGCATACAGGGTTATGATACAGGGGATGGGGCCACCCGGTAAGCAAAATATTGCCTGTGTTGGGAGGCACCGCTCTTCCCTTAGGTTTATAAAAGTTAAAAGGGTAAAAGTTTTGTAGGTAATTAATGGTTTTTAGCTTAGGCACTACATACACGGGACATGCTTGAACATACTTAATATTAGAATAATAGTAGTATGTGAGTGTGAGTGTATGTGTGTGTGTGTGTGTGTGTGTGTGTGTGTGTGTGTGTGTGTGTGTGTGTGTGTGTGTGTGTGTGTGTGTGTGTGTGTGTGTGTGTGTGTGTGTGTGTGTGGTGTGTACATGTGTGTGTGGTGCTTCCTAGTATAGCGGTCGCAACATACTCTCCGTATCCTCATAGGATTTCCTTTTGAGCCACTTTGTGATGAGCGATTTACACTCGTGGTATGGTTTTGAGTGTATGTCAAGTTCCCTGTTAATTTTGTTGTAATTTTGTATAAGTGATGGACAATTTTTTTCTGATTTTAACAACTAATACAATTAGGAAATCAGTATTTTTATTTCTCAGTGGCACTTGTAACATTTTTGACAGAACGTTTTTTAATGAGAACGAATAAAAAAGGTTACATTTAAAAAGGTTTTATTACATATTGATTTATAAACAGCCAAGGAAATTGATTTGTGTAACATTACGTACTTTGTCATAGTGTCAATCAACATCTAGACGCTAGAGATTTCATATTATTGTCACTGTGACCAGGTTCTAAATGGTATGCAAATCAAAGTCCTGGGCCATAACTACACGAATAACTAGATACTTAATGATATTATTTACAAACGAGGTTTTGTACATTATTATATACAGCCTTGGCCAGAAGTATTGATATTTTCATACAAAACTCGAAAGTTTAGACCGGTGTTTCTGACTTTTTTGAAGTTATTTTATCAATTAATTCAAACTGAACAGGCATGTTTTGTTGAAATGAGTAGTAACTGCATCGAATATTTGCAATTTTTCGCACCGACCTAAATTCGCATTTTTGGGACCTCCACTTTTCATATTTTATAGGTACCTTGAAAGTGTTATTAAGTGAAGTTTTCTAGATATATCAATAAAATATAACATTTTACGTCATTGTACATTGTTATGATAGGGAATTAATACTTAACATCAAAATTGCAAGCAAAAAAGAGCTATGCTCAACACTTCTGGCCAAGGCTGTACAAGTTAGTTTTGTACATACTCGTAATTATTTACAAATTAATTTAAAACATATTTACATTTCTACTTTTTTTGCCCCTTATATTTTGATTCGAAATTGATAATTAGAATTTGCGCAAGGTTTTTAGGGGTCATACTGCATCGCCGGTTTGTAAAAATCCATTTTAATATTAAAAAGGACCTTTCAACTTCTACAGATGTAATAGGGGCATACTTCTGGCCAAGGCTGTACAAGTTAGTTTTGTACATACTCGTAATTATTTACAAATTCATTTAAAACATATTTACATTTCTACTTTTTTTGCCCCTTATATTTTGATTCGAAATTAATAATTAGAATTTGCTCAAGGATTTTAGGGGTCATACTGCATCCCCGGTTTGTAAAAATCCATTTTAATATTAAAAAGGACCTTTCAACTTCTACAGATGTAATAGGGGCATACTTAAAATAAGACCATAAATCAATTTTCCCATTGCTTCCATCAAGACGAACTTCATTATTGTCGTTTAAGTCAGCCATTATTTGCATGGTTGGTAATTCCTTGTTTTTGTGTAAGACTGTTTTATGCTTTTTATAAATAAAATTTCCTTTTTCATGCAGACTAACCCTTGATAATTTGCCTGTCACAGTTTTAACTACTTGTAGCGACCCACTCAATGTCAGCGTAAAACTCTCCATTTGCTTGGTAGCTTTTACTAGAACTCTGCAGCTTTCAGGTATGAATTTTAAATGATTTTTCAGATGATGTTTCCCAATTGCTACATAGAGTCATGCTGCATAGAGTATGATTCCAATTAAATTCGTCATAATTAATCATTTAACAACATTGATTTATACAAAAAGAGAGATACGGTACCAGGCGCTCGATTGTGTGCAATCAAATATAGGTTCCGGGACCTATATTGAATTAGTCGTGTGGCAGAGTCTCTCAGTTACACTTTGTGCAATACGTAAAATATGGAGGTCTCGCTTGCATAGCCGTGTTAACTATATAGGTTTATCTCTTTTGCCCATGATACACATGTATTAACTGAGGCCACACAATCACGTAACTTTTCATTAATCATATTTAATTTTAGTTTAATTGGCTTTAGACACAACATTCGGTGCTTGATTATCCATATTTTTTTATTATTATATAGAATTTATAGATCAAGACACTTGGAGACCTTATACACACATACTTTTTTTTAAATTTAAATTCAATTTTTTTTTCTAACTGTTGATGATGGATTATTATAATTTGGAAATGTATGTAGAAGACACAGTTCAGGTAAGAAAGTATATCAAACTTGTATGTAATTCATTTTCAAATAGTCAGATTTAGACTCACCTCTTTTCTTTGGTATTTTTCTTAAACTATAACCTATTGTTGGTTAATCTAACCTTGGTTTGATATGTTTTCTTATAGAATAACGCACTTATATGTATTGTTTAGTTTTGATGTACTGTTGTTTTGAAAAAATAAGTCCCGCCGAGTTTCTTGCCGGACATAATTCTTCTCGGGTCAGAAGTGTAGGGTTAGAACCGGTGTAGTTTGATTTTTTTTCTCTCTTTTACTTTGACGTGTAAAAGTGCCCTTGTGGCCTACTTACTGAATAAATGTTTGAGTTTGAGTTTGAGTACAGCGGTGTGTAGCATTTTACAAGTGTGTAGGTGCTGGACCACATTTCAGTTTTGTTTACTATGAACGTCACTCATCTTCCTTTTTGTTTATGTCTATGTTGAACAACCTCTGCAGGTAACCGATATCGATACTTGAAATAATCAGTACCATGTCTAATTGACTTATATAGCTGTCAGCTTAAAATAATACATATTGTTGTGTTTTAATTATTGTTAATTTATTTGTTAGGTATTGTTGGATAAATGTAAATAGGTACAATGTCATCTTTACACCAGTTTTGCTACAGATATCCGTTTTTAATCGTATACGACGAAAACGTTTATTGTTCCTGTTGTGATCAATATATAACATCAAAAGTCAGCAATGTCACAGCACATTTGCAAACAACTAAACATATTGAAAGAGAAGAAGGAAAATTAACACAAAATGAGTTTAACCTGGATCTTACGAATTTTATGGTAGCGTCAAACATACCATGGTTTCAATTAGAAAATGAAAATTTCCGTAACTTCCTTCAAAAATGCATTGATGGCAAGTATGCGAAAACAGCAAAAGTTCCATCGGAGTCAAACTTAAGAGTACAGTATTTACCTAAAATGTTCAAAAAGGTTTTCGATTCTATCAGGAATGATATCGCGGATTCGTATATTTACGTAAGTGTTGACGAGACGAAAGATCAATTGGACCAAAATGTGGCCAATGTTATCGTTGGAGCACTCAGAAAGACTAACGCAAGTAAACCACACATAATAGCTTCCAAGGTCCTTGACAGGACTAATCATGCCACTGTAAACAATTTAGTAATCGAATCGTTGAAAAATCTTTATGGAAATGACAATTACAATGAAAGGGTGGTGTTATTTTTGACTGACGGGGCTCCCTATATGGTAAAAGCAGGTAAAACTCTACGGAATTCATTTCCAAATATGATACACGACATGCTTGGCCCATGGCTTCAACCGTGTTGCTGACACAGTTCGAGGTTTGTATGAGGATGTAAACGAGTTGATTTGTAGTATGAAAACGACATTTTTAAAATCCCCATCACGAACAAAAAAGTTAAAACAGTTATATCCTAATATGCCACAACCTCCCCGTCCAGTTATAACAAGATGGAATACGTGGATTGAGGCCTGTATTTACTACATGACTTACTTCGATGAAATCAAAAACGTTCTTAACAATCTCGATGACCAGAATACCGCAAAAGTAAGACGGGCTAAATTAGCAATTGGGAAACCTCATCTGAAAAAGCATTTAAAATTCATAACTGAAAGCTGCACAGTTTTAGTAAAAGCTACCAAGCAAATGGAGAGTTCTACGCTGACATTGAGTGAGTCGCTACAAGTAGTTAAAACTGTGACAGGCAAATTATCAAGGGTTAATCTGCATGAAAAAGGAAAATTTATTTATAAAAAGCATAAAACAGTCTTACACAAAAACAAGGAATTACCAACCATGCAAATAATGGCCGACTTAAACGACAATAAAGAAGTTCGTCTTGATGGAAGCAATGAGAAAATAGATTTATGGCCTTATTTTAAGTATGCCCCTATTACATCTGTAGAAGTTGAAAGGTCCTTTTCAATATTAAAATGGATTTTTACAAACCGGCGATGCAGCATGACCCCTAAAAACCTTGAGCAAATTCTAATTATTAACTTCGAATCAAAATATAAGGGGCAAATAAAGTAGAAATGTAAATATGTTTCAAATTAATTTGTAAATAATTATGTACAAAACTAACTTGTATATTATATTGTACAAAACCTCGTTTGTAAATAATATCATTAAGTATCTGGTTATTCGTGTAGGTATAGCCCAGGACTTTGATTTGCATACCATTTAGAACCTTGTCACAGTGACAATAATATGAAATCTCTATCGTCTAGATGTTGATTGTCACTATGACAAAGTACGTAATGTTACACAAATCAATTTCCTTGGCTGTTTATAAATCAATATGTAATAAAACCTTTTTTAAATGTAACCTTTTTTATTCGTTCTCATTAAAAAAACGTTCTGTCAAAAATGTTACAAGTGCCACTGAGAAATAAAAATACTGATTTCCTAATTTTAGTTGTTAAAATCAGAAAAAATGTGTCCATCAATTATACATGTTCATTTTAGCAGAGAAGTTGGAATAATTAACCACACAACAAACAAAAATACGATTACAAAAAAAAAAGATTTTTATGAATATTGCTTTCCGTATGAACGCGAAGATGACTTAGATTTTCATTGCATGGGAGTTAATGCAAGAAGGATGGCGTGCTTTACGTTAGAGAGGAATTCTGTTTTCTAATGAATTGTAATGTGTTGTTAGCAATACCATGTAATAAAATGTATGTATAAAAACAAATCAAATAGTTTTATTTACGTTTCACGTATCAAGTAGTTATTATTTATATCATGTGTAAATAGAGTACTTTTGAAGTCATTTGTACATGATTAAAATGATTGACGACTAATGATTAATAATTTACAATAAAACTATTTGGGATCATCCTATATGGAGCGTGACGTCAAATTGATGTCATCGGCATGAAAATTACGGGCCCTGGTCATGACATACGTGTTTCACGTGTGGGTACTGCCTATTTAGCTATCTCGCTTACTCAATAACAAAAATGTTTTTGATAAATTTTGATAAAAAATTATGTTTGCGTATTTAAAACAGTACTTACGAATTAAAAGTTATTCCGTGAGCTTTGTTTTTATGTTTTGAGCATACGGGTATTTTAGTCGTTATTCTTGAAAGCACGCTCTTCGGCGGCCATGACACGACTGATTCAATATAGGCGCCGGAACCTATATTTGATGGCACACGATCGTGCGCCTGGTACCATATCTATTCCCTTTATATTTATCAAAGCATATAGGAGACTTATCGAACTAGGTTGTTATGTGCGCGTGTTATGTGCGTGTGTGGGCGAATGTGAAGTGCTAGCATTAAGTAAAAGACAAAGCAGTTCGAACTTAACTTCGGTCGCTCTCGCTCCATTGTCGGGACAATTTATGTAACTCTTAGTAATTAAAAAACGTGTAACCTTCAATCAAGTTTTATTGAAAATTCACATTAAAACACAAAGAACTATAAGTGGCGCAGTCTTATAAAGGATAACTAGAGCTTTTCCACTTCAATTGCCTAGTCACCGGATCTCCGGAGCCGAAAATGATGTTTGCCGTCGCCATACTGTGAGTCCTTTCCATTTTCCAGTATATTTTTGTACATTACAGAAATTCATAAAATCTGCATTTCTGTGTATCAAATCGTTTGATTGTACAAGTTTTGTCTAATTTTTGCGATTTGTAATATTTTTAGTGTACGATTTTTTTTTGTGATTGTTTATAATGGCAGAAGATAATAATAATATTAACCAATTAAAGATAGCTCTTAATGTTATACCAGAATATAATGGGAGTCCAAATCAGTTGCACAGATTCACGACTACGTGCGAAACCGTTTTGGCCCAATATTATGACCAGAGCTCGGATTTTTCACGGCAAAACAAAACACTAGCGTAATTTAGCCAGTGCTTGAAATATTATTTTATCGATATCGATAATTCAGAACTAGAAGAAATAAAAGTCACCAAATAAAATTAATATGTAATAAAACTAATAAAAACATTTGTATAAAGTTACTATATATTAGAAACAGACGCAATTTCTTCTTCAAAATCTACGTCAGTACACACAGCAGCACAAGACATTTTATTTGGGTAATAGTGATAGGAGTAGATGATCATTATCTTTTCAACATTCTCTGGGAGTAAACAGTTGCGTTTATCACTATAAATCCATTTATGTACACTAAATGTACGTTCAACTTCAGTTGACGTCAAGGGAGCAAATTTATAGAATTCATTATCAGTTCGGGTAATATTTTCAGATATGTCTCTTAAAATTTCGTAATCAGGATTTCGTTCGAGCACGGCTTCAAATTTACGTATCACTGGTAAAAGTTTACTCCAGTTTACGTAACAACGAACAGTATCCAGAATGAGGAAGGATTCCGCAATGGATAAAGTCGAACATTGCAATTGTTCTATTGAAGAGGCTATTACTTCGTAGTTGTCGCGAATGAAATTTAACTCCGGTCGTAGTTTGCGTGTTTGAAAATATTTTTTTGCAGCTCTTATAGCTGCCGAGTCATTAGCAAGTATGGAGACGACATCACGTATTTGCTCATAGTATTGAGCGTAATATACCGCAGCAGATATCCAAGTTCCCCATCTGGTGATAATTGGCTCGGGAGGTAGGGGAATGGACGGATATTTTGCCTTAAAAAGGCGTACACGCTCTGGAGATTTTAGGAATATCTTTTTGACATTCGATATCAACCCATCCACACCTTTGAAATTATCTCGCACTTCTTCGGCAACCCGGTGTAGACCATGAGCTAAACACGTAATGTGTTTCATACGAGGAAACGTTGCTTTTAAAATACGACCGGCTTTAAGCATATATGCGGCACTATCTGTGCAAAGTAAAAAAATCAAATTGTTTACGTTATCATTGAAAGAATTTTGAAACAAAAATTTTAATTGGTTTATTAGTAGGTTTGCTATTGTTTCCCCATTTACCTTCTCTAAAACCTTCGACCCCAAAGATAAAATTGCTTAGAACAATTTTTTTGCAAAGACCGAATCACCACGTTTGTCACACATTTTCCCATGAAATCTGGTGTTTCGTCTATAGATATCCACAAATAATTGGTTTTGTTTACCTCTCTTATACCCTGTATAGTTTTTTTGTACACGAGATTTAAATAAATTTTTCGCAGGGTCGATTCGTCCGGTAAAGAAGTCATAGAGCAGTCGCAACATAAATACTTGTTAAAAAAATGACGAAAATTATTGTTGTTGACTGTTGCCCATGGTATGTTGCATGAAATAAGAAAAATAATTAAATCGAAATAAAATTGATGTTTCCTATTTGGTTGCCCCGAACGGTAATTGTGGCGGTTGCTTTTCACATGATTCTCAATATTGCATTTCTTCAGTTTTAGATGCATATCGCACATAGAGCAGTATATAGTGGAGGTCACTTCATTATAGACTAACTCAGGGTGATTTTCAATCCACGTTTTGATCCGATCTTGTACATTACTCATTTTTGTATTAATTGATACCTTGCAATATTAAGTTATTATACGTATATCCAACACGTCGGATTCAATGCGTTGCGAAATAAATAATACCTAGATGCAATTTACGTTTTATACTTAATGAAATGACAGTTAAAGTGTGAATGTCATATGTCATGTGAGATGAAATTTGCAGTCGTTTCTATCATTTTAAATGAGGTGGTATATTTACTTCGTTCTAAGTTGTACATGCAGACCTACCTCTTTGTTGCTCGACTATGGCAAAGCTAAAATGAAAAGTTATTTTATTACTTATACAGGATGTCCGGTAATTAATGCACAACCTTCTAACCTCCAGTAGGTCACCTTAGACTGGTCAAAAATATTGATTTTGAGCTCTAGTAAGTCTCCTGTTTTTCGAAATTTTCGCACGTTTGTTAGTTTTTAAATTTTGACATTCACACTGATAGGTGTACAGTCACCAGTATAAATATATGACTATGGGCAGCTCTGCAAAAATATCTGATTCTCCATTGAGGGCAAAATTATATGACGACACTTCCATAGTAAAAATATGTGATGCTTTGTGGCCGGCATAAACATCGTTTTGCATCGATCAGCATAAATATCGGATCCGGCCGCTTAAAAATATCTGATTACCCATCTAAATCAGAATCATGTGACTACTGCCACCGGCATAAATATCTAACCACTGTGAAAGCTTTAACAGCGGATGACAGGTAGACCGGATAAATATCTGACATAATAACAAAATCAAAATTATGTCATCAACATACAAAACCAAACCCTATTTGGCTAGCATAGAGGTCTAAATTGTAAAAAGCTATTTGACAACTCACGAAAAGAGTGCAGACTTGTCATTGAACTGTCATTGCATATGTCTATCTCGCATTTTCTATCATGAATTTGACACATTCAAATTCTTATGCTTCATTGCATTAAAAGCTTAATTACAATATTTACGATTTATTCATACAGTTAGGACTCGGTGCGACTGCCGTCAATCTGCGAGAAGCGATATTTTATTTTATTAAATTAAAGGAAAAAATCGTGCCAACACTGTTAACGGTTGATTTACGTATATAGGGTAAATAAATTGTTAATTTAAAGAAGCAGTACTGTTCATTTAATACATTACTTTGAACATTTACGGGTAGTATTTTTATAATATAACTTCCCGTCGACACATAATAATATCTAACTAGTCACTACAATACCAGGTTAATTTTTGTTTTGTTCACGGTCCTTGTTACTCAAGTTTGCAATATTCTTACGAATTATTCATCACTCTTGTGAAAAAAAATGTGTCAAAAAATATCTAAATAAATCATAAAATTATTAATAAATCCCTAGTCCATAATTCCCTAGGGAACACTCACCACCGGGAGGTAAGTGAAATATTGCAAACGAGAGTATAATAGATTTCTAATCGAAAAAGCACGAATGTCATAAAATATTCACAGTTTCGCACATCCATTCGTAAATGTAGACTACACCGGCAGAGGCAGATTCGCCCATTTGAAATCCGGCGAGTGACTGAGTTAAAGGGGTCTATACTCACCGCGTAATGGCACCAACTTGACGTCTGGATCGCCGTTAACCGTATTCGGCACTCCACATACTTGATCTGAATTCAGTTCTGAATTCATCAATTCGTAGACAAAATCAGAGGTAAATGCTTAAATTTGTCTATGGTAGCTAAAAATGGTTTATTTCTACGATTCGTGTGTGATGCCAAAGTTCATTGGCTCCAGAGTTGGGGACTCATAATTGAAGTCGGTGATTTGATTAAAAATTCTCATTATTAAATCATCGCTGATTAAATCATAACACAAACAAACAAGTAATTTCGCCAAGAATATATCATTAACGACGGGTGCTGATTTAAACTAAAGTAATGCTAATCTACTAAAGTCAATCATGATTCGTTTAATATGATTGGAATATTTTTAAGTTGATTTACATTATTACAAGGATATAAGGCCTTTATTCTGAATTGTAGAAATTTTCGTTATTATACATTTTGCATAGCGAGTAATTTAATTAAAAAAGTGGTTTGTAAAAATCCTGTCAAGCTAAAAAGGTTTCTGCAAAATAGACCTATCTGATAGCAACTAAATCATAATATAGGTAACGAAAAGTGTGGGAGGATTTTGTTAGTCTTATCTCACTGCTTTATTTATTTATTTTTTATTTACCTACTTCTTTCAAATTGAAATCAATGAACAGTTAATAGTGAATGCTTTATTGTGGACTACATATAAATGAGGTTGAAAATGGCTTCGTCGTTTTTTTTTGTGACTAAATAATTTTAGGCAACTACTCTACGATATAGATATGATCAGATATTGAGGTAAACATCAGTATTCTCGATAAATTCTAGTTTTTTATTGCAGTTACTAAAACGACCGCTCAATCTGCCCTAATCTGACTTTATCATTTACATTATCATCAATTTTGATTTAATTTTGATACAAATTTTGATAGATTGAGAATTTAACATAACATAACATAAAGACTCTTTATTGCACACCTCAAATAATAGACACAAAGTATACACAAGACACAAATAAAAAAGCAGAGGCAAAATAATTGGCGGTCTTATCGCTAAAGAGCGATCTCTTCCAGACAACCTTTACCACATAATCTACCAAATTAAATTATTACTTTCGTCCAAAACCAAATAGAATGGGTAGATATTGTAGAACCGAACTCCTTTTTTTATATCAGGAATAAAAATAGAATTCAAATTAGCCTAAGCATATTAAGGTAACCCTCGGAATCAGAGATAATACGTTGGAAACTCGTATATACTTTCATTATGATGTTTTTAACGTTATCTCTAAAATCTCGGAAAATCTCGTGTCTGGGCCTGAAGTTATGCAAGGTCAAACTCCAAAAAATCCTTTTAACATTTAGTTGCATGTATGGAGTGCCCCCCTTAAACATATTTTAAGGGGGGCACTCTACACAACTAAGTAGCAGCACATATATTAGACCTTTGATTGAGATTTCTTGAATATACGCCGTATGCGACCCGCCCGCCCATCTGTCCGTTAATCTGCATATCACAGCCATATTACTCGGTATTAGCTTTTAAACTAAACGTTTTGACACATATATCAGCCACCCGTCAAGGAAACAGCACTATACATATGCAAAGCGCTATCTCACTCGAACGTCGTCGCCGCATGCGGAAACCGCAGCAGTGTGATAGTTACCTTAACCGTAACCGAAAATTGCAATGAAATTGATCGGGCCGTTTCAAAGTTTAATGGGAGCATTACTTTGTACACATACCAAAAAATTTACAAACAAATGTGTCGGTATTTTGGTAAAGGTAACATTTGGCAGCTGGCACATACGTTTTTTTTGCTCGAATACAATATTGAATCTGTATAATACATTTTATGACGTAAGCGCCAACCACCATACCTTTACCTAAACATTGTCACAAATAGCCATTTATCCTAAATGTATATATGGTCGGTGTTAATAGAACAGTAAAATAATTTTAAACAAAAAAGAACCGACTTCACTAAGCATCCACCTTTCCAACACCAAATGCTCGATCTGCTGTAAAAATAACCTCCTCCTTCGAAATCTTGAAGTCGGTTGAATACTTAAATCACCATAGGTGTGCCTATAATAGTTGAAGAGTTCCCTCGATTTCTCCAGGATCCCATCATCAGATCCTGACATGGTTACAATGGGACCAACTGTGAAGTATACGCTTTCAAACAAAAAAAGAATTTTCCAAATCGGTCCAGCCGTCTTCGAATAATCGGTGAACATACATAAAAAAAATAAAAAAATAGCAAAAACAAAGATCCCGACGAATTGATAACCTCCTCCTTCGAAATCTTGAAGTCGGTTGATAATGTAACCAAACACATTTACCTTCATTGCTTCACAATTACACTTTTTTAAAGAACAATTATGGTTTTTTTTTGTCAATTCATACTAGTAGTTTATGTAACTGTTACGTAATAAGGGTCCTTAAGGCCTAATTACGTACAGTTGCATACACTGCTTTATCTACACTCATGCATATTATTTACCCTAAATGCCGTATTCCGAAACCATAGAATGGCCGCCATTGCACCGCCATGGCCAACTCGATTGTGCCGGCGGTCGCGCGGGCGCGTGCAGGTGTACATTATGTTATCAAAACTCATAACACATCAATATTTGAGCATGTAAAGTTAAAATTACGTTACTGCCACAAATAAAAAGCTTATCATAGTAAAATCGGTTGTGGTAATGCTAGCCATTGCCTACCGTTTTTCAACACGTTTTAGAGGACTTACAATGTGAGTGTAGATAAACAAACTTATTATTTACATATTTTAGTGAAAACAGATTTCTTTAATATTGCCAAAGGCCTTTCTTGCATACAAATTCAGGCATATTTGTTTACCTTATTTTACTTTTCTATTGACACTGACCTTACTCGTACCGCCTCTGTTCCGCCAGGGAAAAAATAATGGAGCTAGTAGCTATGCAAAATCTAATACTGTTTAAAACATCATTAAAACACACGTTAATTTAACTAAGCATCTGTCTTACTAATGTTATAACTTCAGCTAAGTTATCATGATAGAAACTGAAAATCGTCATGATTTACTCATGTCGGTGCTCAATCTGATCGGAAAGCTCATGATTGAAATCGTAATCATGTTTATATGATAAAGATTAACGTTCTAATTTTTAACTTTAGTTTCAATACACAAATTTTTGCACAACCCTGATTGGCTTTGCTCTCCTGTTGCCTCCTTGTCACTTGTCGGACAGGTGCCTTGCAACATGCAATAAAACAAGGTCAATATTCAATAATTTTATTTTGCACTATTTATCTTCAGTATTATGAATTCGACCATTCTGAGCCCTCCAGGGTATATACTGAATAAGTCTTAAGCTGTATTTTCAAAAATACGGCCTAAATTTTTAGGATGGTCGATTTTGCAAGTCTTCCAAGTCTTCCACTTGCATGTAATCCATGATTTCACGGCATTTATCTAAAAACAATATTAAATTACAAATGCATTATTAAGTCGGTAGAACCTATTGATTACGTAGGTATCATGTAAGTAAACAAGAAACAACTCACATAAACTCTCAATGGATTAATTATTTAATGGAGCGGTCTATTTTTTCGTATATTTAAATAATCCTATGCTTCAATTGCTCGTAGATTTGATAAGACGCGCTATACATGGCATTGAATTAATCTAATTATTACGAGTTGCAATCCATGCAAAATAATAATTTAACTTGTTTATTCCTAAAGTGACCTGCCATATTGACGTAAAATTTTTACTTTTTAATGATAGTTTAGGATAGTAATAAGAAGGTTTATCACATCTATTAAACGTCATGATGAATATCAACCATACCATCATATACCATTTACTGCTTTATACCAGCTAGATAAGGTTTGGTTTTGTATATTGATGACATAATTTTGATTTTGTTATTATGTCAGATATTTATGCGGTCGACCTGTCATCCGATGTTAAAGCTTTCACAGAGGTTAGATATTTATGCCGGTGGCAGTAGTCACATAATTTTGCTTTTGATAGGTAATCAGATATTTTTAAGTGGACGGATCCGATATTTATGCTGATCGATGCAAAACGATGTTTATGCCGGCCAGAAACCATCACATATTTTTACCGTGGAAGTGTCGTCTTATACTTTTGCCCTCAATGGAGAATCAGATATTTTTACAGCGCTGCCCACAGTCATATATTTATGCTGGTGACTGTACCATCGAATAAAAAAAGAAAAAATGTACTGAGGCAATACCTGTCATATACTCTAGTAAGACTCGATAGGTGTCGATAAAATAATATTTCAAGCACTGGCTAAATTACGCTAGTGTTTTGTTTTGCCGTGAAAAATCCGAGCTCTGATTATAAGGAGTGACGTGGCGAGCATCCGTATCTGTAGCTATTTTGAGATTGCTTCAGTATAAGTCCATAATTACATAATTAGGTGCTGGGACACCGATAAAGCTGAGATTTAAAACAATGTTTTCCAATAAGTTGCATTTTACCAATGAGTGTTACCTTAGGCCTGTTGCAATTTCACATAAAAACTACGACCAATTGCAAGTTTCAATGGAAAAATAACTCCACTCTGTCGGTTTATCACGTTGTGGGAAACGGTCTGACTTGGCCATCGACACAGAGGATTTAAAAAAGTCAGTACTCGAATACAATGAATAAGTTATTAGCCAATCTCAATAGGTACCCGTCGTTTGTCCCTAGCATTACTTCAGAAGTCAGACTCATTTATTGCTCAAAATATTGAATTACGATTGTTAAAGTCTTCGCTTATTATTCACGCAATGCGATCTCATTTGAATCTCATTATTTTTGTTTTTCAATGTTTACCAAAGGAAAAATGGAATCTAAAAATGTTACAGCACTTTTACTCCAGATATGAATTTCGAAGGTAGCAATGGATTTTATTTTGAGTAATACTCAAGTATCTACTAGTTATTGAGAAAAATTTCTCAGTGATTTTTAATGGCTGATGCTGTCAGAAATCCCGTGGTTTGAATATAATTCATATATTCTTATTATCGCTAAGTAGAACAAAAGAAGATATAAAAACTTAGAGACATATAACATTTATGTTATCAGAGATAATATTGCAGAATCTGAAACAATACAGAAGACGCAAAAATTTATTAGCAACGAAAAATCAATAATGCCACAACTCAAAAATAAAAAAAGACATTAAACAACTAACAGAAAAGATATCAACGAAATTGCCACAACTTAATACGCTGTGGTGCTTGAGGCGAATGTTGAGGATACCTTGGACTGCGAGACGTACCAATGCATCGATCTTGACCCAGCTGGGAATAAAAATTCGCTTGTCCGCCATATGCCAGCAACGCATTCTTTCGTATCTCGAAAAACTGATTGCGGTGGGGAACACTGAGGGCAAAAGATCGCGCGGTTGTTCACCAACCAGATGGGCCGATCAAGTGAAGGATTCGTCCTCTGCGCAATTCTACACGGTCGTAAGAGACACGCTGGACAGAAACCGATGGAGGCAGATCATCCGCTCCAGATGCAACCCTGATGCTGACCACGATCCCCAGACATGAGGGAATGACCTAAGAGAGAGAGAGAGAATACGAAGAACTGTACTTACATAAACACATGGAACAACGGATATAAGCCTAAGAGAAGAGAGTTTTTTTACGACGGTGGCAAACAAGCACACGGCCCGCCTTATGGTAAGCAGCTACCGTAACCTATGGACGCCTGCAACTCCAAAGGAGTCACATGCGCGTTGCCGACCCTTTACAAAAAGGAAGATTCACTGTGTTGATGGCTAAAGTAACAGAAAGGTCCCTCATCGTCAACACACTGGGTCTTCTTTGAGCTCTTTAGCAACCTTACTCACCAGCAGGAACACAATACTATGAGTAGGGTCTAGTGCTATTTGGCTGTGGTTTTCTGTAAGGTGGAGGTACTTCTCCTCTGCTCCAGATTTGAGCGAGATGACATTCGCTGAACGTGCCCTACCACACTTAGCGAGATGCTATTCGCAGTACCCATACCTCTCTTTTTGGCATAGTTTAAGGACATACCCAAGTCCGGACGTAGTTTAAAGACATATCTCGGGTCCGAAATCTATAGTAATACTTATTAATAGATAAGATACAAAAAGCATTAGACAAACTCAAAAAAGATAAACCATCAAAATGACTATTTACATGGAATAATGGTGTTCCGGACATTGGGGAGGTATACGTTGAGCTAATAAAGCCCTTTCAAAAATTGCATGAATGTTAGGGATGCACTAAGAGGACGTTACTCCTACCCATGTCATGGCACGCACACAGAAACAGCATCGACCATAGTGTACGAGCTGTAGAGAGTTTAAGGAATCTAACATTAAGGTTATGACCAACTCAAAGGAATGTACTATCCAAATAGAGAATACACCATTGTAATATGTCCATGAATATACTTATCTAGAAAAACAAATATCTTTCACAACCTTCACTAACAAAGAACTAGAAAGAATAATTGGACAAACATGGAAGAAATACTGGGCAATGAAGACCATAAAGGCCATGCAAATACAAAAAAAAAAAAATTTTGACATTATGATAACTAAGCGAAGCCTTAATTTTATAGGTATTCTACTTAGGTAGTTATAGTGCTTACATTTATTACAATAAGTTAAGGCCCTATTTTGAAAAATAACCCGATCTTTAAAACGTCATAGTGGCAAGCATCGGAAACTAACAGATATGATTTTCGGATATATGTTTCTTGACTATGTGATATAACATATTACTAACCCGATACACGAATGCTTAAACTTTCCTCGATAGAAAATAAATCCAAAGTTACGTCTTCAGTTTTATTTTTTTCCTTGGTTCAACTAAACAAAACATCTTTATGCAGTCTTATTTACTTTAAAGTAAAGGTTTTCATGTATTCTAATATATCTTAAACGAAAACGTATCGTATTCATAATAAAATCCAAATATTTGTTACCATTTTTGATTTCACGAATTCATCATCAAACGCCCACCACTCTACGTTCCGCTTCTCTTTTCCTCACGCGCCGAAGTCATAAATCCGTCCTTTACGCGAGGCCAGCCCATAACGCCGGCGAATGTCACAGAGGGCAGACGTTTGCCGCTTGAGATCCCGTCTGATTTATGTAAAAAATAAATATCAAATAAACGATGACCTACGGCTCCGTTCATTACGATTGGATACGGAGTTCTTCTAAAATTGGGCAGTGTTTACGAGACTATGCGATACGCTTGTGTGCGTATTTTGGTTGCTTCACCCACATCTAACAATTACAAAAGGATGGAAAATTTCGTTATCAAATGGAATGTAATGGTAGCCTCGTGGTTCGTGGCTTTGGTAGTAAGTGAATAAAGATTCAATCCGGTGTCGGTGGATCAAATCTCAGTATTGAAAACTTTTTAATTTTTTTTTTTAAATATGTTCAGTCTAAATATAAAACTTCAGTTTTTTAAGCAATTATACACGTAGAAAAATCTAAAGTTTGGTAATATTTTATAAACAACTTTATAAATAAAATAAGCAATATACATATTTATGCAAATTTTTCATTTTATATGATGTCTAGCAAATCAACACAAATTATGTCAATGATGTGATGTATCAATATTACATACCTAGGTAATACAGATTTTTGTTTTTTTTTTTCATTATATTTTTCGTTTTTTTTTTGTAGGTATAAATTTGATGAAACCATAAATAAATTATTAAATAGCCTAAAATAAGATGTAAAAAATACATAAGCCAAAAAATCATAAGTACTCGCCCGGGTTCGAACCTGCAACGTCCGGTTTGGATAACACTTAGTTCCCTTAGCAGGACTGCGTAAGTACGAGTGCGTGCCAGATATTAGGTACTATCTATCTCGCTCGCTCTAAGTATATCACACTGGCGCCGCAACCGCATGGGGCGACGGTGTGCAAGTGTGATATCGCTATACACACGCAGAACGCTATCTTGCTCGCGCACCAGCGCCGCATGCGGAAACCGCAGCAGTGTGGAGGACGCCTAATGTTCGCTTGCGTTAGGTAGGTTAGGTAGGAATGATGATGTGGATGCGAGTGTAGGTAATTGATTACTTACCTACATCAATAAAACATGTATGAACATAAAATAAAATAATTTTGATGATATTAAAAATAATAATAACCCGTCAGTGTGGCAACATAAATGCCTATCTACTAGGTATGTACGAGTAGTAACTTTATATCAGGTACCTATAACATAACAAGTGATTTCTTCGTGTCGCAGGATAAATGCCTACTAGGTCTTGGTATATATGTATATGTACTCGTAACTGTCTAGGTAGTAGTACTGGTAGGTTTTGAAGCTATGGATAGAAGAATCAATCATTTAGCCTTCCTTTTTTCAGTCTATCAATGTAGGTACTCGTAAGGAAGTTACTTGTATAATCGTTTAGCAAAAATTTTACCAAAAAAGTAAGTAAGCAATAATTTACGATTATTTATTTTTGCAATAACAATTATTTATTTTATGTAAGAGAACTTTTGCCACTTTTTGACCCCCTACGTTATTATTATTATTTATTATTATTGATACCTAGGACGTCGTCCGCATGGATCCGTTATTAAACGATACAGGTATGTACTACTAAATTATCGTTTTAGCTTTAGTTAAATTTTTTTACTAAATTTTGTGTTGTTTTTTATTTTATACTTTTTAGTAACTGCAACTTCGTTTATTTTACAACAATATATACTTAAAACACATAAAATTTATATGCTATTTATGATCGAGTTAAACTAATATGTCATATCATGTCAAAACGACTGACCCATATGTTTGTATGTATGTACATATGTCTGTATGTATGTAAGTATGCTAAACCGGTTTTGATGCAGTTTTCAGAAAAGTATTTGTTACATTCTGGACAAGATTTTGGTATAAGGTCAGGTGGTCGACAGTGTAACACTTTTTTTTAGTAGTCCGAAACCAATGATCAATATGATCATACATTATTATTATGGTTGCTATTAAAAAGGATAGCATATTAATTTTATGTGTTTTAACTAGTTTTAAGTATATAATAATTGTTGTAAAATAAACGAAGTACTTACCTAATGTACATATCACAAAAAATTATGAAATAAAAAAGTAAAAAGTTTAAATAAATAAACAAGACAAAAACTTGTAAAAAAAAAACAAAACAAAAACTGAAACTAAAATGATAGTTTGATTTAATTTATTTTTTAAAAATGGGAACCGTCTTCTAAAAAGCAATGATCTGAAGAGCACAAAATATTTTTTATATAAGTATCTCACCCTTATCTTTATCCAGTCTCTATCCCGTCTCTATTTTTACCCTGTAAAGCAAATTTCTGCCACAAAGTAATTAATACATAATAGTAATAAAATTTATAATTTATTTTTTAAAGTCGGTGCCACCGCCAAACCACTTCACTGTCTCTTTGGAGCGGGAAATTAGTGAAAGAACTTAATTAATCGGCAGCTTTTTATCACCGCACCGCTCGCCGCCGGCAGGGTGTTCATCCTCACACCCCGGAGCCTAATAGGTCACGCACTGTATGGTTTAAGAGGAATTTCCTCCCACGAACGCTGCGACTGTAGAATGAACTCCCTGCCGAGGTTTTCTCAGCGGGCTACAGTATGAGGTTCTTCATAAAAGGAGTGTATAGGTTCTTAAAGGGTAGGCAACGCGCATGTGAATCCTCGGGGGTTGCAGGCGTCCATAGGCTACGGTAACTGCTTACCATCAGGCGGGCCGTATGCGTGTTTGCCACCGTCGTGGTATTAAAAAAATAAAAAATAAAATAATGAGTAAACCATGTATTTGCAACTGCAGTGTTCTTCGTTGTTCTAAAATTTTAGTTTGGCAATTTAATTTTCTTTCTCTTTATTTATTTTAAATCTGGATAAGGATAGCGGTGGAGCTTATGTATAAAAATTGTGCTTTTCAGTGGGTGGGTTGTTTAAAGGCCCTTTTTTTAAAAATATATAATATAGTCTTTTTTGTTTTGATTTTTTTAACATAATTTTGTTTCGTATTTTATTTAAATAATTTACTTTTTCTAGTTTACCAAAATCAAACTTCATTGAATGTACTGTATAGACTCAACAGAAACCAAACCTGAAATTGCATGTCATGCATCAAATGCAATGTACTATAATGCGAAAAAGCTTTTTACTTTGCGAAAAACGATCCGATTTCCGATTAACATGAACTTCCCCACTAACTATTTTCCTATTAGAGGCCTATGCTCAGCAGTGACGATGACGATGAGTACCTATTTTCAAACGCCACTTTTATCTGTTTCATTATGTCTGTTATGTTCTCGCTTCTTCTATTGGTTTCTTTCTTCATATTGTAGTCCATATCCAACTGGCTCGTTAAAATTTGTATTTTCTGTTGAAATTAAAGTATTTCGGTATTCAACGCTCCTGCACATCGGGCCTAATAAGATTATGATAATCAATAATACTAATAGAACTAATGTTTTCATACTTTTATATTAGAATTAGTATGTTATCGAATTTTCTCTTCTTGTTCGCATGTGTGTATGCGTTAGTAGCCTAGCATTAGTTTAATTTAGACTATATTGTTATTACTTGTGAGTCCCTTTAATTGGCTTTCTGTGTATATTTAATTGTATAACTGTGACTTAAAAGCTGTTGGTTCTCCTTAACATAAATAAATAAATAATCTAATAAGTCATCAAGTCATCAGCTCACAATCGATAACGGATTTAAAACATCAAGCTCGGTCCTAAATAAAGCCTTATCTCCTTGTGAGACCCTGTTGTGAATTTTATTGATGACATTGATGTAAAGTTCATTCATATTGGCATGATTTTGACAAAAACGTGACTTAATCATGTACACTTTACTTTTATTATTTTCCTGACGTTTCGAGCGTGTCGATTCTGAAAAAACCGTCTAAGTGCGAGTCGGACCACGCATAGTGGAGAGTTCCGTACCGGCTATCGAAAAAATTAATATTGCAAGGTCGTATCTGCCTATGTACGTAGTTTTTTTGGAGATATTTCAAAAACGTCTGAACCGATAATGTTCAAAATAATTTTCGTGGAAAAATATTCAAAGACCTTGATATAATAATATGTAATAATATATATTATGGTGATTAGTTACAAAGTCATAAAAAGTGGTTCAGGATCACGACCCAGATTTCACCTTTTATAAACTCATATTTTTATATTTTTATGGAAGTAGAAAATTCCATCAGGGTAGAAATAGTAGGTAAGTAAG
This sequence comes from Pammene aurita, assembly GCA_947086415.1. NCBI lineage: Eukaryota > Metazoa > Arthropoda > Insecta > Lepidoptera > Tortricidae > Pammene > Pammene aurita. Next base: position 17,730,526 of record OX352301.1, on the reverse strand, counting down.
GTTGAAAAATCTTATCTCTTTGGCTTTATTATTATATAAAGTTTACATTTATTTTGTTCTCGTTCAGTTTATGACGGGCATTGAAAATATTATTAATGTAAGTACTATAGTTGTTACTTATAACGTATAAAGATCGATAATAATGGCATTTTAGTTGTATTGTGGTTTCATCATTATTTTTTTAATATTGAGTATTGAAGAGAAATAACGTATTAATATTTTTTGTTTCTTGTCTTTTTTAACATGTTATTATATATATAATTGTTATTAGTAAAAAATAATCAGAAACAAATTTTACCTGTGACTTCACCCGCGTGAGTTTGTGTTTTAACTGCTTGATATCTGTATACGGTTCGTATTGTTTCGATTTTAATCTTATTATATCTGTCAGAAAAATAACCCAACGGCCTGGCTAAGTAGTGGGGGATGGAGGTGGAATGATCCACCCTAAATATCTTGCTAAGCTTGTAAATGATGTTTCTTGTATGATGTTAGTGGGATTTGTCGCGACTGACAAATATAATTCAATAAAAACTGAAAAAAATCAAAACCAAACAAAAACTACATTAAATTAAGTATGCTATCCTTCTTGATATAACCTCTTATGGTCATTGGTTATGGCCATAAAAAAAAGTGTCCCACTGACGACTATCTGACCCTATACTAAAAACATTTTCCAGACTATAACAAATACTTTTCTGAAAACCGCATCAGAATCAGTTTAGCCATTTCAAATATAATAAAAAATAATTTTAAACAAAAAAGAACAGACTTCACTTATTCTCCACCTTTCCAAAAGCAAATTCCCGGGCTACTGTAAAAAACACTCAAATCATCATATAATATTTGAAGATTTCCCTCGATTTGTCCAGGATCCCATAATCAGAACCTGACCTGGTGACAATGGGACCAATCGTAGAGTATACTCTTTAAAACACAACAACAATTTCCTAAATCGGTTGAGCCGTCTTCGAATGATCGGTGAGCATAAAAAAAAACAAAAAAAAAACCCGATGAATTGAGAATCTCCTCCTTCAAAATCTAGAAACTATCTTGCTAAACTTGTTCTTAAGTTATTTTTAAGGTTTTTATTATGTTTTATCGGTACTTATCAAAACAATACATAGAAATATGGGGTTAAGAAGAAAATTCCTTTTTTAAATCATTATGCAGCTAATTTCTTCCGAAAAACTAAAATAAGTATAAGCAAGTAGTCCTATAGATTTTTATGACAACCGGAACTATATTATTATTCCATTTAAATAATACTTAAATAGGACAGAACAATAAACATTTTAAGAACAGCGCCATCTGGCGGTGCTTGGTTCATATTAACTTTGTGGCCGATTGAATCCAGTGGTAGTTAACAAGTATTACGCTAGATGGAGCTTTATTTTTCCAAGCGCGGCGGACCTTTTTATGTGTGCGTGTTAATTTGAAGGGTGGGGCCCCGTAGGCGTGGTTTAGGAATAGGTATTTTGCAGTCAAAGTAGGGCCTTAAGTACATTAATCTTTATTATTCAGTGCTTTCTTAAGTACATATTTTGCCTTATCAGGGTTTTTTTTACTAAGGTTTCAACAACTTGTTTGGGTAAGCTGTTCAGGATATTAAATAGGTTGGTATGCCCCTATTCCGATATTCATTGATGCTTTTAGGTATTTTAAAGTATGGTTCATTGGGTAAGGTCCGGAGGTGGGATGGTCTCTTATACCTGTCTAGCTGATCCAGCAAGTGTTTGTATTCTAATATCACAGCAAGTTTGACTTTGTCATAAACGCTATATATTCTACAGTACTTACACAATTTATGGTAATTATTTTTATATTGAAGTTTTATTTTTAAAGGAACTACGGTTTTTAACAATCTTATATTTTTTGCAAGTATGTTTTATATGATCTCCCATAGCTGGAAGATATAGATCTCTCCTATTCCATAGTTAAATATAGAGTCTGCTAGAGCCATGTATAGTAGCCGAAGTATAGAGTATGGCATTTTATACTTTAGTATACTAAGATTACTTAAAATTGCCTTCAGTTTGTTGCACACATGGTCAACATGCTGACCCCAGTTATTCACACTTCAAGTTTCTCACAGTTACAGCATGTCGGCCCTGTGTGCAAACATACATGTTCATGGGCTACAATACTAGGGGTATTCATAGTTTTGACATAGGGTGAGTGAATATACATTAACTTGGTTTTTTTGTAGTTTAGGGATAATCCTGTATCACAAAGTAAAAGGATTCTCTATCTTTGCAAAATATACGATATTTTTCCACTGAAAGATGTCAGGATGTTTTTATTACCTTACATAATACATACTCATTGTCTGGGGAAAGCTAGCTAAACAACAATCAAACTGCTACTAAATAAAGTAAGATATATACAGCGGAGAAATTCAATACAAGTTTCTCTTCAAACTAATTTACTAGTTCGATTTGCGATGGTGATGTTATATTTCTCTTCTTTATTGGCATTTTATAATTGTTGACTGTCATTGGCAATTATTTGTATTAGTATGTGTGTTTAGAGATGGGTAACTACAAGGGTAAATTTATCTGAAGGGGGTATACACATATCTACCCAATTCGTCGGGTATATTCGCTTTTTATTAAACATATCGTAAGTATTGGCTTATTGTAAAGACTTAAAGTAAGTCAGTGGATGTAGTTATTGTTTATTATTTATATCACAATAATTCATATACCTAAAGAACAACTGTAAAAAGGAATGAAATAAACGCATTTGTACTTTTGTAGTTCTTTGCTTAGTTACGTTGGCCGGTCTGTCAATTATAGGCCAGTTGCATCAACTATAATTATACTTGATGCAACTGGCCTAGAGTCTCATACTTTAAAAATCTGTTATCTAAATATTTGCAAAAATTAGTGTTCCATACCCCTAACAAATTTCCATGAAGTATAGGTACCAACTTAATTTTACTCTTCAGGTGATTATGATTTCAATTGTAACCATTCTTTTACTCCAAGAAGACGAAATACAAACAAAACTCATTGTTTTCGTGCTCATTAATCCCGAAAGCGTTACACTTGTCTTGTCTTTTCGCCCTGTAATAAAATAAATATTTACGAAGTTGTTAAGCTCGGGTCGTTAACCTTTTCTAGTAAAATAAACTTTCACCAGTTTTCTAGTATTCTTTTTGTTTCCACCTACACTGGTTTTACGATATAACAACAGCGACGTCACGTTCATAAAATATTAGGTGGAATTGAGAATATTTATTTTCCTCCGCAGTTGTTTTTTTTTATTAGGCGTTTTCTACGTTCGTAGCGTAGCATACGTTCCTTTTTACTGGGCGTTTTTAAGTTAGAACACTTATAACAAAAACGGCTAAACCGATTTTATTCAATATAGTTTTCATTGAAAGTATTTTATTTCGCCTCTTTTATGATTTTTTTCAATTTTTTTGGACCCACGGTTCAAAAGTTACAGGTATTATAAGGATAATAATATTTTTTCAATTTTTATTTTACCACTTTGCCGGAGCGTTACATAATCATACACAATCATACCAAATTTCAGTTCTCTAGTAGGTTTAGGCACTAACGGTCACTGAGCCTTTTAGTGTTCCTAGTTGACTACGGAACCCTAAAAACCGTATTAGGCTAAACTCAATTTTTTTTTAAGTAGAGCCCATTTTACAAAACCACTAGAACAAATCCTTTCGCAATGTAGCACTGTATTGTATACACGAGCAGATTTCACGCTTAACCGTTAAACGTTTGCTAGGTCATTAATAAGAGCTCGGCCGGCAAACAATGGCCCGGCCCCATTGTTGGTGCGTTGTTCTGCACGAGGACTTTCCGGCACAATGCTCTACTGTATGACTTTCGGGTAGGTAATCCTCTTATTCTTGTTTGGGATTATCAAAACTAATTAATATGGGTAACATTGTAGTATAATCGACGTTTGTGGGGAGCCAAATACTCGGTGTAATGTGTAAATAGCAAAATCGTATGTATTTTGATAAAAAAACGTAGTCACACTTTTAGTTTTTAAATTAACTTGCTACTTTTTTAGAATCCATTTATAGTACGGGCGGAGAATGTGGTACGTTACGTGATACAAACATAAGCCCCACGGAATGGCACATGTTCATAAAAGTAATGCTGAGTTCCGAAAAAATTGTAAATAAAAATAAGAATTGGCCGAAAGCACAAAAAAGTACCACTTCCGGGTTATAAAAATGGATTATATTTACCTACGTCATTTGATATCAAGATGACACTTAAGGCAACAAATAGCGATTTGTATGTAGGTACAGAAAAACCCACCCTGCAAGTTCCTGCATGGCCAGAAGTGCCCGGCAGACTGGGTAAAAAGTGACGTAAATTTGGGGTCAAACTCGTTACTCTTTAACCAGTCTACCGGGCACTTATTTTACCTTACTGCAAAATAGTAGGGCCTACCTAATTTACTATCTTGCTCATCATTACCTATCTTGCTAAAAGCTTGTGTGTATTTTAGTTTCAATATATTATTAGTAAGTTGTTTAGGTCAATAATTATTCTTGCAAGTAAATTTTAAATCAGCTCCCGATATCCGATTTAGTAGGAGAGCCCATGACACTGAACCTAGTTAGATAAGTCTCCTAGATGAGATATATATCATTAGACGCGTCTTTAATGGGGGAACACGAAATGCTGATGCTGCAATGCAAAAAAAGTGGTGGCGTATTTTTTTTGTTTTTGAAAATAATTAAAAAATCCGGTTTCCAGTACGATAAGTCTCCTAGATTTCCTTTGTTCCTCGAAGCAGGTGAGGAAAATAAATATCTGTAATAGACACACAAATAAATGCCCTGACCAGGATTCGAACTCGGGACCTCCTGACTGAATTTAAAAAAAATGCATGCAAAATGCCTGTTTGATGGCGATGTCGCGCTTTATGGGGTCTAGTCTAGATATCCTTATGGACAGATAATACCTTTGCATAAAAATTTACCAATAAAAATTTACCAATTAATTAATTTCTAGTACGATAAGTTTCCTAGATTTCCTTTGTTCCTCGAAGCAGGTGAAGGGTAGGGCTACACGATAATGCGGTGCTGCAAGCCCCCGTGCGTGGCCTTATCAGTGGCAGCAGCATCAAAAGATTGTAGATGTATGAAAGAACAAAACGCCTGATCTTTTTATAACAAAAACAAGATGTTATGTAACCTAAACTTAGCGCCTGAACTGTAACAAGATGTTACGTTATTAAAGATCAGGCGCTTTGTTTTTTCATACATCTACAATCTTTTGATGCTACTGCCACTGACAAGGCCACGCACGGGGGCGTGCAGCAACGCATTATCGTGTAGCCCTACCCTTCACCTGCTTCGAGGAACAAAGGAAATCTAGGAAACTTATCGTACTAGAAATTAATTAATTGGTAAATTTTTATTGGTAAATTTTTATGCAAAGGTATTATCTGTCCATAAGGATATCTAGACTAGACCCCATAAAGCGCGACATCGCCATCAAACAGGCATTTTGCATGCATTTTTTTTTAAATTCAGTCAGGAGGTCCCGAGTTCGAATCCTGGTCAGGGCATTTATTTGTGTGTTTATTACAGATATTTATTTCTGAGTTTCTAAGTTGCGATGTTTTCTATGTATTTAAGTATTTATCCACATCGTCGTCTAGTACCCATAACACAAGCCTTATCGAGCTTACTGTGGAGCTAGGTCGATTTGTGTAAGATTGTCCTATAATATTTATTTTTTATTTATTTTATTTTATTGGTACTACGCAACTTCCAGAAATGTTTATACGACATTTTAGTTTCTAATTTTAATTAGGAATACACTTATAATATCTCGCAATCCTCATGGGCACTGTATATATTTGTATAACTGCCTTAAGAAAAACCGGCCAAGTGCGTGTCGGATTACGCATAGGAGGGTTCCGTACATTCAATGGAATAAGAACTAAACTAATACCAAACGGTCGTATCTGATGCCTATGGAAGAAGTTTTTTGGAGATAACTCGAAAATGGCTAAACCGATAATGTTCAAAACAATTTTCGTATTAAGTATAGTAAATTTTTTCATATTTTTTGGACTTACGGTTCAAAAGTTACAGGGGGGACACAATTTTTCTGACTTTCGAAGTGAATATTTCAGAAAATATTCACTTATTTAATCACAAAATGGTCAAAGAAACCTCAATGTTATTTTGAAAGACCTATCAATTTATTGTCACATGCTGATATTTAATATTTGGTAAAAAAAAATTTGAAATTTAGTTACATGTTAAAGATGCCGCCCCCCCTAAAAATATTTGTTTTTCAAATTTAACTACATAACTAAGTAGCGGCATACAAAATACACCTTATGTGTAAATTTTATTCAGATACGTCGTATAGTTTCCGAGTAAAATGGCTGTGACATACGGACGGACAGACAGACACACAGACATGACGAATCCATAAGGGTTACGTGTTTTGCCATTTGGCTACGGAACCCTAAAAACCATCGGTGATAAAAGCTTTTAATCAAAATTAAATGTTTTTCCAAAACTCATTTTATTTATGTGTAGCTAATGTATCGTCAGAATCAGAGTATGTACCTTCAGTTAGAAACTAACTTATAACGAAAATAAACTTCGATATCTGATACTGAGTTATATGACCCGTTTTAAAATTGCCGTCAGTCGCATGGGACTCTGCTAGTTCACGCCGCAGTGATGTAGATACATAGCAACGTGTCTGGTAGGAACAAGCCTCAGGCAACTCGATTCCTTACACATAACAGTATACAGTTCAAAATACCGTGCGCTGCGTACATATCATCGTGAGATGAATGCGATATTCATGTCAGTGCGTATAAAATATGATTCAAAATGTTAAAATAGGTACTTCTAGATGAAGTAGTCGGTAAATTTACTGCCATCATTTACCTATAAGTATGCTTTCCGAAATAATGCGAATTAGACGTAATGCATGACAAAAGTGTGTCATTAAACAATGACAAGTATAATATTGTGTTCAAATGAATAAAACGGTCCAATTGCTCGTAATTGTGCTTTACTGCTTTCTTGTGCCGTATTCTAATTTTAAAATACATAAACAATACATTAAAAACACAATCTTTCTCAAACATAAGTTGAACACACAACAAATAATCAACCAATATTGAAGTTGTATCGAAGTTACATCAGAATAATTTTCAAGCAAATTCTGACATATCTGATTTAGAAGTTTAGGCGATAGCTGTAATGCGTAGTTAATGCATTGGAGACGTACTGAAGTTGGATCGTGTCATAGCGTGTTTGAATACAGCCCCTTTAACATATTCAGTGCCACCTAGTGCTACGAGCTGCTCGTAGCCCTTAACCACGTATCCGTCGCACGTTGCTTGTAGTAGCCACGGACAGAGAACCCTACAGGCGGGCTTTAGGCGCTTAATGTGTTAAAAAGATTACATAAATAAATAGTATTTTAGAAAATCGTGACACATAATAAAGAAGTGTTTCTACACTATAGATGGCAGATATCAATTATTTTTTCGGCGAAGAACTTGGCTCTCATTTTCCTCCGACTTTCTTGTTTCCAATTCGTCGATCTCCGGTTCTCACTTCGTCGGGATTTTTGTTTTTGTTATTTTTTTATGTATGTTCTCCGATTATTCGAAGACGGCTGGACCAATTTGGAAAATTATTTTTTGTTTGAAAGTGTATATGATACTTCTCAGTTGGTCTCATTGTAACCAGGTCAGGATCTGATGATGGGATCTTGGAGAAATCGAGGGAACTATTATAGGCACATCTAATAGTGATTTAAATATTTTTTACAGTATGTAGCTCGGGCATTTCCTTTTGGAAAAGTGGTGTCTAAGTGAAGTCGCTTTATTTTTTGTTTAAAATTATACAGATATGTTTATGATGGGATATCAATAATTTTTGTACAAAATAAACCAAAATCTCACTTTCAATAGCCGCAGTCAAGGTGGCCAAATAGATGGTATAGTAACAAGTCTGTATTACAGTTGGAGTAAGGATGTGTTACGATCTATTTTGCCTCTTTGGCTGCTACTAACTACATGACTTTGACTTTACTATACGATACTATGCGGTTCACATAACATTAAGACTGAAATCGATATTGTGCTAGATATATTTCTAGTTGATTTCGAAACTGAAATTCATTTTTGCTTTATAAAACGGAGTATTTACCATATATTGTGTTTGAGCACCCGATATTTTGGCAGTTGCATGCGACATCATCACGGAGTAACCGATGTTGCGGCGAGTTTTAGTTGGAGTCTACCCACACACCGTAGCTATCTACCCTCTTTCGAGTTCGCTTTTTTTGTCGGTTGTCACTACTACTACTACCGTCCGCGTTCTCACTTGTAACTTGATCTCGATCACGACGCACAACACTTCCAGTATAACAACTGGCGCGTTTTTTCGAGAAACAGTATATTTTGAATTAGAGAACTTCCTGATCACGAGATACCAGACACTTGACAGACACAACACATCTTCCCAGTTAAAATTCTTATATTTAAGAATTTCAAATACAAATACAAATGCGTTTATTTCATTACTTTTTACAGTACACAGTGTTTACAGGTATCGAGATTAGGCAAGTAAGTAGTCTATGTTAGTTATGAAAAGTTAGGTAACAATTTAAGGATATGAATCATATTTAATTAAAATCATGTAATGAAAAAGGTGCGGGTACAGCTTGCTAGATTTAAACCCGCCCTTGGTTAGCTAATTAGAGAGGTATTAATTTACATTACAAATTGTATTGTTAAAGTGAAATAAAAACCATAGAAAAGAACAATAATGAATAGTTTCCTTAAGGGGTAGGTATTAAGTACACACAAGAACAGAATAACAAGTAACTTACATCTATTGACATGACCTAAAAGTTAACTTTATGAACGCATCCCTTACCGGGCTAGTCACATGTATATTTTCGAACTCCTTTTGATGGTTGATGTACCACTTTTTTAGCCTAAATTTGAACTGTTGGATATTCTTTGCTTCACGCACCGGTGGGGGTATGTCATTCCAACACTTGGTGGCAGCGTAGCGAAATGATCCCCTGAACGCGGCAGTGTGGCACTCGGGTGGCACCAGCAGCAGCGCGTAGAGGGCTCTGCGCGGGCGAGCGTAGTCGGAGTCGGCCGCGCGCCGCAGCTTGTCGGCCAGCGTGCGCGACGCTTGCTGCGCTAACACGCGGAACGTCGCGCACGCGAGGTGTACCCGCCGCCGCGAGGATGGTCAATGGCCTTTTTGACCATCCTAGGTATGTAGTGTCTTTCGGTCTAAAGAATCTGAGGGTTGTACAGCTCAATTCAATGATTCGGTCCCGCCTCCAGCAGGTGTTCCGCAATCGCCCATTTCCGAGGATCATTATTCCTGTACGCTGGCATGTGTTTCTTTATACGGCATGAGATTATACGCTTCATTTGACCAATGTAAGAGCTACCACAGCTGCAGTCTATTTAATAAACACGTTGGACGTTCGATTGGGAAACAAAAACACAATAAATACCCCGTGTTTAACAAAAGTTGTAATGTTAATGACCATGTTAGCTTGAAATCATATAATATATGATATTGTACATGAATATTATTCATTTGTGCTATTGCAAATTCGATAGGCACTTAGTGTGTAAATCGAATTTGTTTTGGGAAAGTCAGACAAATCATAAAAAAACACTGTTTCTTTATTTTAGGTTTGTAACCACACAATTACCAAGCTGAATGCTTAATTTCAACTTGCTAGGTCATCTGAAAGTGGGTTAGGTTTTTGATGTTAGGTCAGTCAATCAGTGAGAAAAATCCACATTTTAAAATGTTTTTATCTTAATAATTATTGAAGTGTGGGAAATAAAGAAGTTTGCGATTCTAGCTAGCCTTAAGGGTTTTAATAAATAAATCAAATTTCACATGATTATGTTTAAAGTATTTTGAGTTACATAGGGGTCAAAAGAAAGAAAGAAAGAAAGAAAGAAAAACATTTATTCGCGACAACAACAACATGCATACAAACATATTTAATCTAAGGACTAAACTAATTCTATGGTTGCCACGAAATGGCCCCTGAAAAAGATGAGAGTGATGGAAAAAGTGCTCTGCGTCGCCAGTTCTCGTTTTTTTAAGCTCGATACGCTGCCTCGTGTTTAATACACAAACATGTCAAATAAAACATAAAACCCCTGTTAATTTCTACATACATATTATGGACATTAACAAAGGATGATGCTGTAATAACTAGGATCAGTTTCACTCCGCCGAGAATTTTTCATTTGCGCGTCTAAGTAAGCGTGAAGTACGATCTCGCCAGTCATTCTGCGTACTTTTTCATTACGCATCACTATTCTGGAAACAATGGTGCCGCCCTCGAGAGTTCTCTTGTTTTTCGTCTCACCGTGCCCCGCCGTTGCTGTGAAAATAACAGCAGGCTAACAAGAAAAAAAAATTGCTCAATTTGAACTCAGTCAATTGCTGTTTTAATATCATTTATGTTATTTTACTTCATTTTGAATGATGTTTCATCAGTGCATACGTGTGTGTGAGTGTCAGGTGTCCGAGATAGCTGTCGAGGATAGGGCGAAGTGGAGAAGGATACGAAAAGCTGACCCCACCACTATGTAGGACACATAGCACGGAAGAAGGAGAGAGTGTCTGTGACTATATCAGTTACAATCGTAATTGTGAACTAAGGACACACAGTACTGTAGCTTCTTGTAGCTAAGGCCCCATTTACACATTGATAAGTGTTTAGTGCTAGTTCATACATTCGTGTCTCTGTGTGATATTATTAGCAGTTACTATCTCGGTTTCAGAACTAATAATCTAAATGGTGATCTAAGGCTACAAAGAACAGTTATCAAAGATATTTTGTCAAAGTTTAATGTATTGTAGACCAAGTAGTAAATCACAAAGAACTCAAAACACACGGTCAAGCCCCCCCCCCCCCTGTTTTGTGATATTAGCAGCTACCATTCAGTTTCAGAACCAAAGCTCGGAACGGTAAGCTACAAGATAAAAATAGAGTCTGGCTACTTTATCGTGACCCTGAAATAAGGTGGCAAATTAAAAAAAAATCTGCGTATTGCAACACCGTGTACAAGGCGAAAAAAAATAATGATACTTGAACAATTAATATTTTCTCTTACAACAGAGCTACCTACACATACCTATCGAAAATAACTCTTACCTTCTGCATTACTTTCATTGTTAAAGATATTTTATATTGTGTACATTATTATATATTTTTATTATTTCTTCAATAATAGTATGTTAGAGGCATGTAATTATATATTTTGTCCTAAAAGCTCCATATTAGTTGCTTCAGAAAATTAAAATCAGTCCAATAAGTACATTCTGGAATTGTTACATTATGCTGCATATCAAATATCAGAATTATCACAGCATACTAGTGTACGATATCTGATGCCTTTCTTAAGTTCGTTAATTTTGTATCAAAATCACTTTCTGGTTTCTGCTCGTTTTTTTTTCTTTATATTTATAAGTCATAATAATAAGTAACTGATGCGATTTCTTTTGATGGTTTTGTCAAGAATTTATATGAAAACAAAAAAAAATCGTAATATTCTTCTTAAATGTCACATCAAATAACAGACCATTGACACAATTGACATTCAAAAAAGAGTTGCCTTTTAAAAAAGTTTTAACATATCTCAAGCCACGATAGAGTAGCCAGACTCTAGCCACGATATTTTGCCGCAAGTCTGACCTATTGTGGACTAGTATTTCACAAAGAGGCTTCGTTCGACACGTTCCTGTTATGTCAGCGTCGAAACTTGTTGAGGCACGTTATTGCGGACAGGCTAGCCGACGACGCTTCAGTTCTCAAGAGTTTCGTCCTTTGTTAAAAAGGTAAATTATTTTCAGAAATATGCTTGGCGCGTCTAGCATGTTAGCTTTTGTGAATAAACAAGGTGTCATTTTTGTAAAGAAGCTAAAGTGAATTTGACTACTTTACGATTTTCTAACCAACGACCCAAAAAGATAGGTGTTATAAATTTGAACGATATCGCTATGTATGCTCTAAAATGGTTGTTTTTATTTGAAAGCAGGTTTTCTATTTAGCGTTTGATCTTAGACATGTATCATCAAAATCGGTTCAGACTCAGTTTCATTTTAAAGGGTTTCATACATTTTTAATTTATATTATTTATTCATATTTAAATAGATGAGAATCAATATCGAACCACTATTTAATGAGCGATTAGGCGTAGACCAATTTTTGTGAGCCCCTGGGTCCTGCTAATTAGTTTTACGGGATCTTTGTATGAAATATCATTTGTTATAGGTACCAGTTTCTTTTCTATGAAAGTAAACATAGTGCGAAAATCTATGCAGATGAACCCACATTTACGAAGAAATCTATGGGGTACTGAAATGTCTAATCTACTTTTAGCTAGTTTATCTCTAAACTAACTAAAGTAGTTTAGACATTAATACTGCCTTTTACAATGAATGAGTGAGGAAATGTAGCCTATATACTCAGTAGTTTGACAAATATAAAAAGGTAGTCAATCTTGTGATTAATTAATATTTTAAACAATTTGAAAAATATAGGTATACATTTTGTCGATTAAACCCACCGCAATTAAACACAATTACCTACTCATATAGGCATACGATTCTACTTTCATAGTATTTTCTGAAATAATGTATAACAGGATACTGTATGTTGCCACGATGATTATTCATTATGGTTGTTGTAATTCAAAGGATCGTGGTCACGAGCGCTGTAAAGAGCTCGAAACGTTCGGAGATTTAAAATAAGTGATAACACGCGATTAATTCTTTTAATTACAACAACCATAAGGATACTAGTAAGTGGTTAATTGCATGCGTCAGTTTGGTTAAGTTTTCATGTATTTACTATCGATTAAAAACAACCTACTATTATATAGTTATGTTCAAAGCTTCCCGTTTTATTAAAACATTCTCAATACAAGAAGACACAAAAGTCACGCACGCATTCAATAGATCTGATATAGCACTCAAACAGGCTACTGAATAAACTTTATAATACGACCAATTTTTCAGCTTTCCAAGAGCAATACGTCCTATTACCGTGATAACGTGTTTGGGACTAAGAAACACTTGTCTTCGTCACGTCCTGAGACGTGGCACATCCAATTTGCCGTGAGATCCATGACAATAGCACCTCGAAGCATGAGCTCAGCGTCTAATGCCACTTGATGTGTCCAGACAATACTGAGCCATATTACAATGGGAAATAATCTATGACGAACCCGCGTCCCACAGTGCAGTGTAAAAGCAAAATTAATTTGGCCAATGCTCTTGATAGATGACCCTTAATGGTACCACGTCGATTATTCCAGTCTGATTAGATTTTTGTACGTCTGTTGAGTAAATTCTGGATCACTTAAACATGGATAAGCGCCTTCTTTGCTTTTATTTTTCAAAACAATACTAAGTGACTAGCAAATTTCTTATCGCTTCTTTCCTGGGTGCGGTTTGTGAGGCCGTGGTCTATCAGATACGTCATTCTACCTACATTAATTAAAATTTTATTCATCAACTTAAATGAGTGATTCAGGGTTATCCATTAGATACCTTGAGTGATTAATTATGCTGTGAATGACTTTCTTAGATACTTATTTAAGGGGCTAATTACCCCTACTTGCAAACCGAATGTTATGTGAAGGTAATTAAGCAGTTTCTAAGCCTACGATCATCGATCTACGATTGTAGTTGGAATGTTGATTATATGACATAATAAAAGTCCGAAACTCCCGTGGGGACTGAAATTGGCTATTGCTCGGTTGTCTGGAAGAAATCGCTCATTAGCGATAAGACCGCCTGTTGTTACCTCTACCTAAATTTATCTAATTGTAAAATTTGTGCTTGTAACTGTATGAGGTGTGCAATAAAGAGTATTTATTATTATTATTATTATTATTATTATTGCTCCATCTGCGCCTGCATGAAATACCACACTTTATGGGTAAGTTCAAAGTAACAGTCAAGTCATCCAGATACCTCGATAAAATACGTGTTTTACATGCTCCTGGTGCAAAAAGCTCGCCATCAAACCTCACGGAATTTCTAATTAATTATATTCCAAGACCGCGGAGATAGTGTATTGTCGCTGATATTTCCCCGAGAAGTATTTTTGGGAAACATCTGAATTTAAATAAAACCCTACAACAAATATTACAACAGCGCCATCTAGGTACTCATTAAGAGATATGTATCTAAAAAAATCTACACTGGGTGTATCACGAAACGTAATCTTTGCCGACACAAGGTCAGTTTAGAGATAAACGTGAACATTCATTTATATGCAGTAACACACAAACAAGCATATTCTTAGTCTAAATGCATAATAAATATTTTTTTAACACGTCGAGGGTAAAATACTAGTCATTGCATGCAATGACAAACGGCAGTAAGCGAATAATGACAACGGAAAAAAATAAAATGCGCAAACATAAAATATAGAGCTACCTTAAGGAAAGTTATATTGATACATTATTAAATTCGAAGTCAAAAAATACGAAACAATAGGACCTATCATTTCCTTGTCATAAATAAAATTGAGGAAAACCACACGGAAAAATAATAGGTAAAATGCGATTTCTGGTATCAAGTGAAATAAATGAGTCATGAATGAGTGAATATTATAATTTACATACGTCGAGTATTATGTCTTCATTCTGTATCAGCCGATAAAAATTCAATATTGTCTACTTAGCATTATGAAGATCATAGATCTTCCCTAAAACTTTATGCATTGACTTATTATACGAGGGTTGCTACTTATATATCCGGAAACAAAAAAACAAACAAACGTACACGGCTGAAAATGGTTTTATTGTTTTTCAAAGTATTCCCCTTGATGATCTATGCACTTTTGCATTCGCGTGAACCAATTTTTAAAGCACTTCTGCCACTCCGCCTGAGGTACCTCCATAACGTGTTGTTTGAATGCGTCGACAGCATCTTCAGCGGTCGAAAATCGTTGACCGCGTAATTTATTCTTTATATTTGGAAATAAATAAAAATCGTTGGGTGCCAAGTCAGGGCTGTACGGCGGATGACCCGTTAATTCCACATTTTGACCCTCCAAAAATAGAGTTGTTTCGCGTGACGTATGACAGCTGGCATTGTCATGATGAAGAATGATTCTTCGTCGCTGGTTAGTTTTACGAATTTGTTCAAATACTTCCGGTAAGCAAATGGTCGTGTACCACTCTGAATTAACCGTTCTACGGTTTTCTAGTGGCACTGTAGCTACATGGCCATTAATACCGAAGAAGCAGGCCACCATTTGTTTCAATGTACTTTTTGCACGAGTAACTTTCGTAGGGTTCGGCTCATTTTGAAACACCCATACCGTTGATTGTTGCTTCGTTTCGGGATCGTATGCATAGATCCAGGATTCGTCACCTGTATAGATATTATAAACGGTGAGTCATCACGGTTATATTTTTTTAACATTTTATTGCACCATTCGACGCGAGCATCTTTTTGCTCTTTTGTTAAGTTGTGGGGTATCCAACGCGAACAAATTTTTTTTACAGCCAAATAATTATGTAATATGCTATTAATGCTGGTCATAGAAATACCCAGAGTCGCCTCTATCTCGCAGTACGTAACATGTCGGTCGTCCATTATAAATTTTCGCACAGTCTCGATATTTTGTTGTACAACGACCGATTTCGGGCGACCTGCCTTAACTTCGTCCGTAAGCATACTACGTCCACGATTGAACTCACTAAACCAGTGATACACAGAAGTTTTAGATGGGGCTTCATCACCAAAAGTTGAAGTTAGTTGATCTATGCACTGTTGTTGCGTTAAACCACGCCGAAAATCATAATAAATCATAGCACGAATATTTTCACGAGTGAGTTCCATTCTTGCTGCGAGATGACATTTAAAACCCGTCAAAAACAAAACACGAGCAGAGAGAGAAAAAAAGTTCAAATTTTACCATGGAGGTCAAATATGCTATTTAAGAAGATTGTAATCCCGGTTTCCGGATATATAAATAGCAGCCTATGTATGCTGCCAAATTCGATCAGATTGTCTGTTCATGTAGTCAATACGGTACCTAATACTGCAAAAATGGATGGATGAATGATGAATGGTGTTCCTGAAATGAACGATAGAAGTATAGTAATCGTATTGCTTTGCAAAATGATGAATGGGTGCATTGCAGCTAAGTCCACATTGTGCCCTTTTCATCTTTATTTTTCAATGTCAATTTCGTCTAGCGCATTCAACTGTTGCGTGCGTGCATCAAAACGCATGCAACTAACTGTCCATATTAGTCATCAAGTTTCGGATGTCTTATTGCATCTGCAGGTGCTGCTTCGTACTTCACTTTTTCTTTCAAATCGTATATATCTTATTCTAGAGCCTCTTGGCCCCTGGGTCTAGGGCCTCCTGGCCCCCAGGGTCTAGATCCAGCCCCTGCCCCGCTGTTTATAGCGTCCTGGGTCTAGGCCCTCTTGGCCCCTTGGGTCTGACCTTTGACCTCCTAGGTTAATACACTGGCCCCCTGGGGTCTATCTTTGTATAGTTTATTATTTTGATTCCAAAGTTATGGAAAACTTCTGCTTTATTTTAACCGCGCAATAGGTTTGACGTATCAATTTTAATTTTAGCCATGGAAAACTTTGATTGGGAAGGGAAGGTGAAGGAATAACTGTCGGGGAAAATTCAGGAGATTCTTAGGGTCCCATGTAGAATACGCCGTAAATATCTTATTTTGTCTTGATTCGTGTACTTTTTGTTTGTACTTTTACGTGATTTAATAAGAGTCATGCGGAAACCACATCAGTGTGATTGCCGCCTTATATATACATACATAATATGTACATACGGAAGTAGTACGTAGGCATTTACATACGGAAGCAGTACATAGGTATGTACATACCTATAAAAACCTACCTACCATACCTATAAAAGATGGACTAGTGAGTTTGAATCTCTAATATAGGAGTCCTCTTTAGCGTTTTCAGCCGAAGCATTATAATGCGCTTTTCACAATAACTATGTCAATTCATTCTGGTACCAGAATAGTATATCTTTCACCAACCAATTAAAATGTCTCTCCTAAATTTATGAAAATATATCTAATAGAAACGAGACCCTTGTGCCGGCGCTCGGAGAGGAGTTCTAAACAATTTACTTTCTACGCTACGGTTGGTCGACCTCGCCAACCAATGAAATGCTATAAAAACCTAAATAAATAAATGCATTCATTCATTCATTCAAAATATTGTTGTAGTAGTGTGGTTCAGGTGTACAGCTGATGCGAATTTTCTAGCATGGATTTAAACCATCTTTTGCCACATTTCCGAACAGTGGTGTGAAAAAAATATACCCATGACAAACATAATCATAATCACTTGATATATGTTATCAAGTGGTGATGTTTGTTATGATAACGGGTAAGACGTGATATTTTCTCTATAGACAAGTGTCAAATACAACTTCTATAAAGCTTATGTACTTATACACATCGTAATGTAATAAGAGTTGGCTACGTCAGATATGATACAATAATGAGAGCAATGAAATCTGACTAGTTAGATTGCTTTACCAACAATAGTGATAGATTCGGGCATCTGGCAGTTTTTTATGGAGGTCAGAGTGACAGACCAACAAAATTTTTCGGTTGGGAAAAAGTTTTACCAAAATAGGTAAATATATATTTTAACATTAGAACACAAAACGTTTTTTGTGTTGTTGTGAAAACAAAAACAGTAGGCGACTTAGTTAGTCGCATATAATATGCATTATACGTTATTTGGATCTACTTTCCCCGAACAAAACTTCTGGCTATGATATAATTTAATTAATTACATAATTTCCCATAATATTTTATCAAACACAGATCAATCTTAGATAGATTTTTTTCTACATGTTATTTGCATTCATTGACCTCCACCACTTTACAGCTGCCAGATGTCCGAATCTAGAAACAAGCATAATATAGCAAACTAACTAGAGGGGTTTCGTTGCTCTCATTGTTGTGTCATACCGGACGTGGCCAGCTCTCCGTCTATAAGCTCATGTACTATGTAGAGGAGTATGAACAGTCGACGTCAAAGATATTTCGTATAGATATTCCTTTGTAATAAGGTGCAAACGTGTAAACATATCTTTGACGTCAACTGTACAGAATGGTAGCTAGTAACTTCTGTTGGAATTAACAAAACTAAATCTATCTCACTGAAACTAGTATACTGTAATACTTTCTCTTTCACTCATATGCACGTAACTGAACAGAAACAAGAGCCCATTTATTATAATCTGAAGGACCTATACTTCACAAGCTTTATAAGTTAGTACCTTGGTAGCCCTGTATAGGAACACACCTTACTCATATATTGCGATAATATATTCTAATACTCATAAATCGCCATGTGTCTTTTAATTAATAATTGCCCAAATCTAATAGATTATGGGCCCAGTGACTTTTAATTAGACTATAGTGATCAGTGTTTAACTCACGGTTCGTTGGATCATAATAGACTTGTTCGAGTGAAAATAAACACTTTCCAAGTGAAAAGAAACATTGAGGCTTTTAGCGGCAACAATTATAGTGTGTGGAAGTTTCGTGTTTAAAATTTATTGAGCGCCTTAAAAGTGCTTTCAGTTATCATAGAAAAGGCCCGAGATCCGAACAAATGATTGGGCCAAAAAGGATAAGAAAGCTAAAGGTATACTATAAATGAATACTTAGCAGATTCTTTAATTGGAATTTCATACGAAAATTATACAACCAACAAATAGCAAGATTTTATTTGCAAAATTCGACTCGATATATCAAAAAAAATCCGACGCAACTGGCTTTTAAAAAGCGGCTACTAAATTTAAAACTAGATGAGGGAAAGTTGTTAACACAACAATTTCAAGTGCTTGATGGCTTGGTATATGATTTGTTGGCCGCTGGTGCTAAATTGAAGGAAGCCGACAAATCACCTATTTGTTTATGACACTGATAAAACTGATGGCGTAGTGACTGCTATAGAAACATTGTTAGAGAATGATCAAAGTCTAGCATCAACTGTTACTTCAGGCGCAAATTCGATAGGCCGTAAGAAAACCTACAAGAAAGTATGAATCTAAATATTCCGACATTAATAAAAATAATTTTACCCGGGAGCAAGTTGGTCACAATGTGTAGCATGACGCTACGTATCGTACGACATCTGTCGACTTTCTTTAGAACTTCTGAACTTCTGTGTCTAAACGGTTGATATATAAAAAAAGCGTACATTGTGATTCACGGCATTACAGGTAGATGGCGCTTATATCAGTCCGTATTTTGTAATACGTCTGGCAGTTATAAAATTGAGATAATACTCGCGCTAATTTCGAATGTGAATTTTTGAGGTATTCCAGATTGTCAAAAAGAAAAAAGTTGATT
The DNA here is from genome assembly GCA_947086415.1 of Pammene aurita. Classification (NCBI taxonomy): domain Eukaryota; kingdom Metazoa; phylum Arthropoda; class Insecta; order Lepidoptera; family Tortricidae; genus Pammene; species Pammene aurita. Next base: position 17,711,108 of record OX352301.1, on the reverse strand, counting down.
TTTGATTGAGTCTGTCAGAGCGCCGTGAGATTTTGGAAAGAAAAAGAGATAATCTTTTTTTTTTTTTTTTTTATACTACGACGGTGGCAAACAAGCATACGGCCTGCCTGATGGTAAGCAGCTACCGTAACCTATGGACGCCTGTAACTCCACAGGAGTCACATGCGCGTTGCCGACCCTTTACAAAAAGGAGGATTCACTGTGTTGACGGCTAAAGGAACAATAGGGTCCCTCATCGTCAACACACTGGGTCCTCTTTGAGCTCTTTGGCAACCTTACTCACCAGCAGGAACACAACACTATGAGTAGGGTCTAGTGCTATTTGGCTGTGGTTTTCTGTAAGGTGGAGGTACTTCCCCAGTCGGGCTCTGCTCCAGATTTGAGCGAGATGACATTCACTGAACGTGCCCTACCACACTAAGCGAGATGCCATTCGCAGTGCCCATACCTCTCTTTTTGGCATAGTTTAAGGACATACCCAAGTCCGGACGTAGTTTAAGGACATACCCCGGGTCCGGGGTAATCTGGATTTGGTCTGGGGTTTTTGCTATAATTTGCTTAGTTGCATCGTGGTTTAGTGCGATTTATTTCAAACATTATATAGCAAGTGCTATTAATACATTATTGGAGCAAAAATAAAACCAAAACCATTGCCGGGCAAAAAAGGCCATATAAATTATATAGCAAGTGCTATACACTGGAACCGCCTGATCCGGAAGGATTCCGGAAGGCGTTTGTGGATGCCGGGCTGGCGGGACGGTCTGCAGCTGCCGCGATTTCCGCGGGTTTCTTCGCCACATCATCGGAGAGTTAGAGTCCGCATCCAGCGGGCTCTCCAAGTGAGAAAAGAAGTTCAGCGAGCTATTGGGTCCGCCTAAATCAAAGCGGTCACTTGCCCACGAACTCTTTTTAATTTAAAGCAACAGCTTTAGCCATCCTGCTTTCGAGAGTATCAAATTATTTACATTTTGGTTAAAAACGTTATAAATCGGATTCCTTTTCTTTGTATCCAGTATTTTTGTGCCATAATAGTTTTTTTTGTTGTTTTGCTAAATTCCCCAAATTCCAATTGCCTCGTTTGACGGGCGTATAAAGACCTGGCTCTTTAATTTAGGCTACGTTCAGCCAGCGAATCATCTGTCACCATCCATATCACCCGCCTCATTAACCCATTATTTTCCTGCAGCCAAATTATTACTAGCCGAGTCTTTATTTTTACTTACCGGTTTTGCTAACTATTGAATGTGTAATGTCCTTGTTTAGGTACAGTTGTTTTCATTTTTAAGTGAAGTGCTAATATTAAATATTTTTAATTATTGTAATTTAATTACATTCTGGCCACTAGGGAGGTTGTTGAATGTGAAAGTGAAATAGGTACAGTTGTCTTCATTTTTAAGTGAAGTGCTAAATTTAAATATTTTTGTTATTGTAATTTAATTGCATTCTGACCACTAGGGAACTTATTGAATGTGAAATACCCTTATTTAGATGCCGTTATTGTGATTTTTACGTGAAATGCTAAATTTTAAATAATTGATTATTTTTGCTAATATTAAATATTTTTACTTTGTCGTCAAAATTAAACGTGTTAATGCAATTAAGAAGTGTTTTACTGCAAATGTTAATATCTCCAGTAGAATTAATAAGCGGTGTTACCACTGTAAAAAATAATAATAATGGGTATCTCCTAAACGACTGCTGGTATTACACGAAGATGAGAAACAAAATGAAACAATAAACACAAGGAAACTAAGCGACCACAACAATGTTACCTTTATCTCAAATAGCGGAGCATGATATTACATAATCAACAGTGAAGGTTAAGAACAAAACTTTAAAACCCCAGAGATATTATTGTTGTGGACAGTGGACATTATAATCGAAACATCAACAAATCACAAAATAAAACTGAACGAAAAGGGAAGAAAAAGCAGCACATATAATATAATGAAAAGCTAATAAATTGAAAAAAAAAGAGCTTATTAAGTACACGTACGAGGGGTACAAAAAAAAAACATGAGAATTCACTATCAACCCGTTATTATACTCGTAAGAGATAAAAAGATTTTTGCCACCATGATTATCAGATAAAAGCTCTAGCTTCGAAGACCACCAACATTATGTGACAGAGTGGGAATGAAAGGCAACGAGAGACAACTGTAATAAAATAACCATTTGGACGTGCTAGATGACAGGACGGGTTTGCCAATAACGACCTAGAAATAGCATTTTTAAATAATAACATCCATGTCAGCACCCTACAACAATACCTACTTGAGGTTAGATATGCCGAGCGGACCCCGGGCTCTCTCTTAGTGAAACATGGAAATAAGTTAGGGTAACGCCAGTAAGTCGCTGATTCGTGTCGGCGGATATGTATCGAACGATTGGTACCTTACCTACTGACATACGTATTTAAAATAAGTTTGAAATATGGTACGTATTGGAAATATTTACTTTAACCTTTTTTTAAATTTCTCGTTTTTGCACTTGAGATAACGAAAGACACTAAAGTAAATTAAAATACCTACATTAAATATATTAGCACATTTGGCCACTCTACACCTACTGAATTACTAAATACCTACGTAATATTTTTTTATCACGTAGAAATATTATAAAACGAATGCTATAAAACAATAATAAAACAAGCATTAGTATTATATTCCATTTTTTATGTCAAATTGCTAATTTCAAAGCACACTTAATAGAAAGTAATAACCATAATAATAATTTTTTGCTGAGATAAGCGCAATGCCGCCGTGTGCCGCAAGATACTTGAAAGCCCATAAGTGTGAGTTTTGTTTTTGATGATAAATACAGAAGCGATTTTAATAAGTAGTGGGTGCTACTCAGTGGGTACTCTAAAAAAAAAAAAGTTCTGAATGCCACTACAGAGAGATGCTGCAGATACGAGTATTTGTTCCATATCCTAGGAAAGTACAAAGTTAGATTTGATTGGAATAGCTAAAGAGCAAAAGGTGTAAGAAGTATAAGAAAAGTAATAACATAGTGTCCATTGTAAAGGTCAGAGATGAGACCTACTCGTGTCAGAAATGATACGAGATGAGGTCGGGCCACTGGCCTTAGACCGCATTGCGGTGCAGGTCTGCATATACCTCTTGATTGATACCAACTACTCCTACCTACTCTTGATTGATACCAACTTATTTTAAAACAATGACAGTTCAAATAAGTCGGAGGCAAATTCCAATTAAGACATTCGGATGCTATCTGAAAAGTCTAGGCTTAGGCCATGTGAGTCGGAGGGAAATTCCAATTAAGACATTCGGATGCTATCTGAAAAGTCTAGGCTTAGGCCATGTGAGTCGGAGGGAAATTCCAATTAAGACATTCGGATGCTTTCTGAAAAGTCTAGGCTTAGGCCATGTGAGTCGGAGGGAAATTCCAATTAAGACATTCGGATGCTTTCTGAAAAGTCTAGGCTTAGGCCATGTGAGTCGGACGGAAATTCGGATGTTATCTGAAAGTCTAGGTCTAGGCCACATGAGTTTGAGGAAATTGGAAATTCTAGTAATGACTTCAGGCTTATTGCCGAGAAGTCTAGGTCTAGGCCACATGAGTTTGAGGAAATTGGAAATTCTCGTAATGACTTCACGCTTATTGCCGAGAAGTCTAGGTCTAGGCCACATGAGTTTGAGGAAATTGGAAATTCTAGTAATGACTTCAGGTTTATTGCCGAGAAGTCTAGGTCCAGGCCACATGAGTTTGAGGAAATTGGAAATTCTAGTAATGACTTTAGGTTTATTGCCGAGACGTCTAGGTCCAGGCCACATGAGTTTGAGGAAATTGGAAATTCTAGTAATGACTTCAGGTTTATTGCCGAGAAGTCTAGGTCCAGGCCACATGAGTTTGAGGAAATTGGAAATTCTAGTAATGACTTCAGGCTTATTGCCGTGAAGTCTAGGTCTAGGCTATATGAGTTTGAGGAAATTGGGAATACCAGTAACAATTTAAGGGTTACTTCCGAGCAGTCTAGGAGCAGGGTGCATCAGGTCTGAATGTGCCTCTTGACTTACTACTCTTGACGTACTTATAAAAAAAGGGAGCCAGAGATGAGACCTACTATACTCGTAGTGAGAAATGATACTAGATGAGGTCGGGCCACTGGCCTTAGAGAGCATTGCGGTGCAAGTCTGATTATACCTCTGAATTACTTAAATAAAAAAAAGAATCCGATTTCTACAAGGCTAGATAGTTCTAATTACAGCCACTTATCTAAAAAAAAGAAAAGGATGGGTTGTATTTCCAAGGGTGTTCAGGGCTGATGCGAACGCTACCGGTCAACGGTCCATCAGTTCTAACACTGTACGCTCAAATCGCGACTTGGGGAGGCACGACTGCGGAATTACGAGTGGTTAGTCGTTAGCCAGGTGTGGGCTTATACTTATCGGATCACGGGCCCTGAGGGAATGGATATAATTAAATGGAACATCCTAAGTTTAGGTCAAAGTTTTTTTGAGTCTGAGAAATCCATTCCGAATATGCCTCTGACTTGACTTACCTATACTTATAAAATAAATAAGTCTGATCATGTTGAACCACAAACGGGCGAACTATAATATAGAAATATGTAAATCTGAGTGTGAAATCCAATCATGCAATTAGATTTTTTTAATGGTCTAATTCTAGGCCACATCTGTGAGTCTGAGTTAAGGCGCTAGGCGCTGATTGTGGCCGAAAACTGTTGCTTTCTAAGGGATATATCTCAATAACGGGTTATTCAAAAATTTTGAAAAAAAATTATGTTATTTACCATTTCATGTACAACATTTTCAACGTTTGAATAACTCGTGTAACGTATAGTTTCTCCGTTATGGAAATGTAACCAAATGTCGTTTTACGGTTAATTTTGCTTATATCTACTGAACGGCTCATTCGATTTAAAATATTGTTGAACTAAAAAATATGTACTACAGAACACTACAAACTCAACATAGGATATTTAAATTGATTAAATTTTCTTAAACAACTTGATCATAATTCCACATTTCGTGCGTTATTAGCTCGAAAACGGCGTTGCTGGCAGTCGTGAGCTAGCTTTGAGACGAGGAGGCTGTGTCGCTCGTCGCTCCGTGCTTCCCTTGTACTACATATACTTGTGCTTGGCTCGTGAGCAATAATATCGGACTTACTGTACCTAAAGACTAAATAACTGCAGAGGGTTCATGCGGTGCGGATATAACGTGTCTTCCCGGAATCAATAATGTATAGACGTTTTATCTTTTAAGATAATATACTCGTAAGCATGTTTATGTACGTTCGTATAAAAAGTGTACTTCATTTAGATTATAATACAAGTAAAAAACAAATGAAATAAAAATGGAGGAAAAACAAAAATCATGAATCTCATTGCTCTGAAAACAAATTTGGTCAAACTAAAATTATTATGTTTTAGTAGACGCATGTATCACGCAAAATAGGCATTAGTCGTCGAGTTGCGGAAATCTGCTAGTACTGCAATACAATAGACTAATAATTAATTTAATAAAAAACTCCAAAGAACCGAATTTATTTAAACATATTTATTTAAGAATACCGTGTTCTAAACGAATGTAATATGCGTTTTATTTTAAGATTAAACACAATCTTTAATGTTATACTTTATACTCATTTCTCAAATCTAGAAATCGCGAAGCAGACTGCAAAGGATTGCAGATAAACCGGCCAAGAGAATATCGGGCTATGCCCAGTGTAGGGATCCGTAGTTGCCGGCCTGTTACAATACATCCATTCAAAAGGTAGTCTATAAAGAAATATTTTGTGGCACTTACATTATTTTACTATAGGCATAACTCAAAAACGGCTCAACCGATTTTATTCCATATAGTTTTTATTGAAAATACGTGATAAGTATTTCAATGGCCTCACTTTCAGGAATTTTCCCAATTTTTTTGGACCCACGGTTCAAAAATCAAAGAGCATTTTAACTTTCGAAGCTATTATTTACGAAAGTATTCGTTTTATCCAAAAGTTGTTTAAGGCATATTCTTCTTGAAAGACCTATCCAACAATGGGTTTCAGATACTTATTATTTTACCACTTTGTAGGCGTAATTAAAACACATAATTACTCATACCAAATGTCAGTCTACTAACTATCACTGAGCAAAGATTGAGAATCTAATAAAAAATTGCTGATATTTAAGAGTTCAATGTATGTAAGAATAAAGGAAAAAAAGCTTTTTTTTTATACCACGACGCTGGCAAACAAGCATACGACCCGCCTGATTGAAAGCAGTTATAAAGCCTATGGACGCCTGCAACCCCAGAAGATTCACATTCGCGTTGACTACCCTAAAAAAAACTTTACTATGTCGGTGAAATGCAAATAAATACAAATTTTATATTAATTATCAACACAAGTGAATAAATAAATTACTACTAAGGGTTAATACTACCTATCAAATATCTTTAAAAGACCGGCCGAGTTTTTATGGGACCATGTATAATGTAGGGTTCCGTAGAAAGTAGTTTCTTGGAGATAACTCAAAAACGGATGAACCGATAATATGTGAAATAATTTTCGTAGAAAATTAAGTACTAAGCCTTCTTGGTATTTTTTCATATTTTTTAGACTTACGTATTAAAAGTTCGATGGGGGCTATTATATTTAGACTTTCGAAGCAATTATATCTGAAAATATTGACTTAATAAAAAAGTTTTAAAAATACTCTATATATATATATATATATATATATATATATATATATATAAGATATTTTTAAAGCCGTATCAATATTTACAAAAAAAATATTTTTGACATTTAGTTTGGCATATGTATGTATGGAGTGCCTCACCTAAAAGATTTTTTTAGCAATTTAGCCAGAAAACTAAGTAGCGGCACATGAAACACACCTCTAGATAAAATTTCAGTAATATATGTTTTATAATAAAAATGGCTGTGACATACGGACGGACAGACGGACATCTTTCAAAAAACTTTTAAGGGTTCCGTTTTTACCATTTTGGCTATGGAACCCTAAGAAGTGTTTGCGCTGTGTTATATTTTAAAAATCTAAATTTAATGGGCTTACAGCTCTCATTTGTATGACGATTTCGTGCACAAATACCGCTCCTTACTATTCGCATTTTTCGCGCTTTTTTACTATTCGCAGCTCGCAACAGGCTTAGTTTTGTTAATTTATCGTAATTAAGTGAATTTTTACGGTTAATATTTAAAATCGCAACAAAAAATAACCATCTATTAAGCTCACTTGCACAGCAAAAAAAAATCCAAATTCACATGAAAACACCGCTTTGATGTGCATTCAGTTTTTTTTGCTGTACTAGTCAGTATTTTTTTATTTTTTTCAGATATGCGGAATATTTTTAACCATATTTCGTAAATTCATAAATATTTTGCCGCTCACTGTACTTCAAATTTTTTACATAAAAATCTACTAATCGAGATCGTTATTACTTATCTTATTTAGTAGCATTCCTAAAAAATGTCACCGTAGTACTTAATCACAGTATTCAAATAACAAAACATCCACAAAAGGATTAGGTATGATTATTATAAATCTGCCCGCGCGCCTCTGAGTAAAGTCATATTCTTTGAACATTATTGCGGTGCATCGCGGCGGATTTACGTACGATCGCAATGAGAAGGGTACGCGGGTGGCGCGGGTAGAGAGCGCCCAAACGCTCAAGGACACTCCGGCGACAATCGTCTTAATTCGTAATTCTGGTACCTAATGATGTCAGAATCACAATATCGAAGTCTTTGTTTAACTAGGCCGATTTGTATCTGAGGTAAACAGTAACAGCCTTATTCATAAAAAATCCTTAAATGGGGTTTTAACCATCATATAGTTAAAACGCTATATAAGCCTAAATGACGTTTTAAGAAATGTGTGATTTATAATCCCTCCATAAGCCTACTATAGTAATTTCATTGTATCGACTCGTTATGTTGGCACTCTTGGCAAAATCATAAACAAAATCGTATCCCAACCGCAATTTAAAAAAAAAGTTTGACAGCAAATGTCAGTAATGAGCGGGAGCGGGAAATCGGCGAAATAGAATCGAATGAATGCAAATACTAGTTTAGATAAATGTAATCTAACTCAAAAAGCCCTTGCATTGAAAAGACGAATCAATGCAACAAAAAATGGGAGTAATAATTGCACAGTTGACTACAATACAAGGTAAGAATACCAATTTATTTACTTATAATTAGGTTATGTGAAGTTGATTCTTGCTTGCCTTTACTGTTTTTAATTAATCTAATTCACTGATATATCCTCCTCAGGTATTATTACAAGAGCAAAATATAAGAAAAAAATCCGGATACAAACACCAACGCCTTTAAGATGGACCTTTTGCAAGTAAGTACAATACCTGCCCAAGTGCCTAAGTCAGACATTTTCACAGTAATAATTATATTCCTACAACTAATAACATCAGGTATTCTTATTGTAAACCAGTTATATCTCTCTCATATCGCCTACAGTTAATGCAGTGAAATAATAGTGTACTAGCTATACCCAGAAGGATGATATCAATCTAGTGAAAGATCAATTGTTAGATAATGTGCGAAATGTATTGAAACATGCATTAGTAAGGTAGAATTTTATTGTTATTTTGATTCAAAATCCTTACTAATGTCACCATAATTATTGCAGAATACTTATAAGTAGGTATTCCAGATTGTGATGCTGTAATGTCTGTAAATTCTATATTATTCAGTCAATCAGTCAGATGCTGACACTAAAAGACATCGAGCAGATGTACTTACATTGCTGCCGTTTATTGTCAAGAAAATTTGACTACATACTTATGGACTAAGAGCTGGCCACGTCAGATATGACACAATAATGAGAGCAACGAAACCCGTCTAGTAAGATTGATACTATCCTTATTTCAAAATCCGGGCATCTGGCAGCTTTTAATGGGTGGAGGTCAGAGTGACAGACTATCAAAATTTTTCAGTTGGAAAAAAGTGATACAAAAGTAGGTAAAAACTGCCGAAGTTGTCTTATTTGTAGAGGACGTAGTCTATATTTTAACATTAGAGCGAAAAACATTGCGTATTATATCGGAAACAGAAACAGTAGGCGACAAACTATGAATTACATTATACGTCGTTTTGAACTACTTTCCCCCATCAGAAAGTTTTGGAAATGATAATATATAATTATTTACATCATTTCTTATAATACTGCATCAAAACCAGAACTCTATGATTTGTATTCTTAAAGTGGTTTGCATTCTTTGAACTCCATCACTTTACAGCTGCCAGATGTCCGGATCTAAAAATAAGCAAAACATAGGAAACTAAGAAGAGGGGTTTCGTCGCTCTCATTATTGTGTCATATCTGACGTGGCTAGCTCTCCGTCTATTATGTAATAACTAGTAATAACCAGTGGTGATAGGTATATATACCTTAGGATGTTGGTCATTCTCAATTTAATGTAAATTTATAGTTATAATATGTAGTCAACGACGAACAACAACAACGATTTCTGCCAATTTTATAGAAAACTTCTATGGAATAATATATATGAAGGCTAAAAATAAAAAAGTGTTTGTTTAAAATTAATTTAATTGCATTCTTTTCAGGTCAGCACATATCATCAGCCGTCATCATCCACTGCCATTATTGAGGCAGTAAGTCGTCAAGCATTAAGCAGGAAAGGGCAACCGGGTCAAGAATCCACACAAATCCTGGAAAAGTCTACCGGCCTCGGACATAATCCAAGCCAAGCAGTCCTCGGCGACAAGGCAATCAACTGAAACATAAAAAAGGAAAATTAGAAGCTACATAGCCTGATTTTGGTCAAAACTACTGGTTCTGGCCCCATAATACTCTTTAGCTTTGTTTTATTATGGAATTGTATGTTTAATTTTGCTATATAAAAATATTTTATTTCATGAAGCTTTTGTAATGATTTTTAATGCTTCTCTATGGGAGAATCTGTTTATTTAGTGGTATATTATTATTCAAGAGCTAATCTTAGCAAGAGAAATGAAAGTGGGTGATTCTATAAGGTGTTTTGTATACAAATTATACCTATCCATTTTCATTACTCTTAAGTGTTGATAGTTATGCTGCTGTAGGCTAACCTTTTGGTAATAACACTTTTATGTTGCAATAATTATAGTTTGCCCAAACTATACCTCTGTGGTTGAATTGTAATGAACAAAATCAGTAATGTATGTGCATTGATTGCCGCTTTAATACTTGTTTTAAAAATACCACTTCATTATCTTTAATTAAAGATGAATGTATATCTATTCCACATATTTTTTTCATATACTACCAGTTAAAGTAAGAATAGTGCGATGTTTAGCTTCAAATTAAATATGTTGACTGACACCATTAGTAAGAAGTTAGGTTAGGTATTGAGTTCATCTAAAGATTGGTTGGAGGCTGATTTATATCAGGTATGTTTACCCTTTGAACGCCATACGTCAAACTGTAACATATCACTCACACGCAAATTTTACTAGCGCAAGTAACCCAATATAAACCTTACTTGAAAGTATGAAGGTTATACTTTGACTGCTTTTGCTCTCTGCTTGCTCTTGGCGCTGTGAGCATGAGAACTCATGATACCTTTAGGTGTTGTTAGCGTTCAAACGGTTAAGCATGTTAAGCATAAACTAGATTAGGTCCCAATTGGTAACCTATCTGCCTCCTAATAGAAAATCTGTTGCAACTACTTTACTAACTACTTACCTGAGACCAAAACTAACCTAAATAGGTGAAAATTGTTTGCTTCTTATTTCATGACTAATGAAACTTTCGCACTCAGAATCCAACATGATGGCCACAACCACACTGTAAAGAGTGTAATGGCAAAGAAGAAGAATGAAACTTTAATTTACTCTTTTTATTTGGAACTAGGTAGTTTTGCTCGGTTTCAATATTATGCAATACTGTCAGTGCGATGAATGGTGCCTACTTCTTTGGCTTGAAAATGATGCTTTACTTATATATTTCTATAAATAACATCCTGACCCCTGACCTGCAGTGTAAAGTATATACTAATACGACAAGTTGATAGTAAATGACAAATATGCTCACCCACACACTTCTTTCTTACCTTATGTTATGATACATATTCCAAAATCGGTTTTCGTAGTTGTACCTATTCACAAGCTCTATTGCCTGAATTGGCATTTTATAGCAACAATTTCACTTCAAAAGTTCACAGTCACTTTAAAAGATAGGTTTTTTTATTTATGACATTAAATAATAATATTTTTCACAAAACATAAAACTTGTAACGATAGATAGAGTGACTTCGATTCAGTAGAAATCTTCTGATTTGTGTTCGGTGTCGCTAGTGTCAAAATCAGCTGTTCAATATTATGGCGGCCATTTTGATCCTTATCGAGGCGATAAAGAAGAAGGTCCTGTAACTTTTCGAGCATTTGCAATAGGTTTGTAGAGTTGTTTAGAGATAAATAACGTTTATAAATAACGTTTTTAGGCTTCCGGACTTCAAGTAGGTTTGAAGGAGGTTGTAACTTTTTATGAATAAGGCTGTAACAGTTTAGGTCACAAGTATGAAACTGAACCTTAATTTAGTTTAGTTATATTTATTATTTACCTATTATGTACCTGATATATTTATTGTGAAAACATTAGTATTTAAACTGCTGTAAGATCATAACTGATGCATATTCAAAGAAATGATCTGTCATGAGAGTATAAAAATTAACTAACTTTAATTTGTATGTGGTATGGTGTATAAATCTGATAACTAGTAGCAATACACAAAAAAAATATACCTACTATTATAAAAGGTTTATTCGACAAATAACAGTAGTATTCTACTTATGTAGGCCGAACGCCGTACGCTGGTTTCAACATCCATAAAAATGGGAACTGGAGCTATGGAAATCATGAATCGGTTATGTCCGTAATTATTTAAATATATATTGTTATAATTCATTGTCATATTAATGTTTACTTCTAAAATGTTACAATGACTTTAAGACCTATGTGAAACTATACACTTATTATTTCATTTGGAATGTAATATAAAGGTTCTCTGTAAAAATGATTTGTAATGTCTACTTAAACAAACTTAACTTACTCCGACCCGGGGGTATACTCTTGGCTCGTCTCAGTCGTTTTTTGTCACGTTCTTAAATTCGTCCCTTTCTGCTTTCGTCACCCATTCTTCATTCGTCACTTTCGATATTTGGCTATTTCTTATTCCGGCTTAGTTCGGTATTCGTCACCATCATCTTTAGGCACGTTCAATGTTAGTCTATGTAGTTTTTAGACTCACTCGTTATTCGTCATTTTTTTCACGGCAGGTTCGTTGTTGGTCATATTCGAATTTTTGGCAAGTTCTTAATTCATCTTATTCTGCATTCGTCACTTACGCTGGAAGTCTTTGTCATCTTTCGTCATGTTTGTTGTTCGTCTTTTCCTAGCGTAGCGTTGGGTATTAGTAATGAAGGAAGCCATAAACCAGAAACTTCATGTTTTCATTTCCTGATGTTATCGCCTACATTTCGGAACTTATTTGAAACAATATACAGGATGGAAAAGATCGAATGCCACATGAATGGCAACTGCCTTAATAATTGTTAATAGTACATTATGTGAAAAGGAGAGGAAAGAGGACTTTCCTTTGTTTTTTAAAATAATAAAGTACGAAATCATGAAAAATTGCTTACCTCAGTATTATATTATCTTGCTAACAAGATGGGAATTTCACTTTTTAATTTTGTTTTCACCCGGCACGTTAAATGCACCGTAACTTGGTCCATTCCACTGTCACTTAGGTACGTGACGGATGAAAACAAAATTAAAAAGTAATTGTTAGATATCTTGATTGTTACTTATAGAAAAATGAACCTAACCCTTACAATCTGCATAAAAAACACGGCACATTATTTTTCGTCACATTTGACTGGTTCGAGTCCCGACGGAGGTAAGCGATTTTTCAAAGATCCATAAATGCAGAATTTATTATTTAAAAAAGCAACGGATGATCTCCTTTACACAGAACGTGCTATTTACAATATTTAAGGCAGTCATGTGGCATTCGATGTTTCCACCCTGTATATTTCGGCAGTCTTTGAAACAGCTCAAATTAATTCGATGAAAATAAGAATCGATCTAGGACTTAGAATGCTCGGATAAAACACGGGCTTTTAGATTTTTTTGACTTTTCTGAGCTTTCCTTGGTTGCCTAAGTATTACGGATAGCATTAAATTTATATTATTATTACCTAGACATGTCTGCCTTGTCTGCTCCATTGTAGAGTATTCATTACGCTATATTAAGTAGTTAAACCTGCAATAAAACATTACTGGCCACTCAAAGACAATTGTAATGAAAGTTGCTGAGAATTGTCATAATTGATTATTGACATTCTATTGATAGTCGCGGTGTAGATTGTTACCTATATAAAATATAAAATTAAAAGCAAATCGTCCATTATGGACGAAAATGAGGGGAATAACAGTGATTTAATATTTATCGAGACAAAGAAAAACCGGAAAAAGTTGATAAGGGGAGGGTTTCAGTTTACGTTGGATAGAAAAAATAAGACAACTTCAAAATGGAGATGTATAAATCGACACAACTGCAATGGATCCATTACTTTATCAGCAGATAACAAATCTATAAAACGTGAAGGGCCACATACATGTTTGCCAAATCGCATTAAAAATGAGATCGATATCGCAATGGATCATTGTAAATATCGCTGCCAAAACGAATATAAACCTGTCACAAAGATATATGAAGAGTGTGTAGAGACACTGAAGCACAAGATCCCAGATCATGTCGTACCACTTTTTGATGTTAAAAAAGACGGATTGTATAATGCAAGGAAAAGAAAACTAAACGTGACAAAAACAGTATTTAATACCATCGCTGAAGTTGAAATTCCAGATTTAATTTCTGATGATTTTATGGTGTATGATGGATCCGACAGTGATGGAATTTTCATATTTTGCTCACCGTATTTCCTAAATTTGATTAAAACAAACAATAGGAACAAATATTTAGCCGACGGTACATTTAAAACTACACCCGCTCCATTTTTTCAACTATTTACCGTCCACTGTGACTGTGAAGCACAGTTAATGATGATGGTGTCGTACCTGTCGTTTATAGCTTGCTTCCAAATAAACAGGAAAATACATATCAGAAGCTGTTTACTATTCTGAAGACGCAATTGGATTTAAAAATATGCTATTTTAAGTGTGATTACGAACAAGCGATTATGAATGCTGTTTCAACTGTTTACCCAAACGCGGTTGTTTCTGGTTGCCAGTACCATTTCAAGAAGGCAATATGGCGAAAAGCAAAGGAGTTATCGCTAAATAGAGATGAATATTGCACAAAAATTGTTAAATTAACAACCTTGATATCCCTAGTTCCAGAATCGCATGTACCTGAAGCTTGGACTTATATTGAAAGCATATCACCCGATGACAACCTGAGCATTGACAATTTTTTTCAATATATGAACACTTATTGGTTCAACAGGATAACTCCTAAAATCTTTTCTTGTGCTGGCCAACGCCATCGAACAAGTAACAGCCTTGAGGGCTGGCACCATAGGCTGAATATGATTACGGAAAAAAGTAAATCTTTGTACCGGTATCTTGATACCCTGAAAAAGGAAAATAGGCACCAAGAAATTCGAACAGCTCAGATGAAAGTCGGCATTCAGAAGAAAAGGAAGAAGAGATATGTGAATGCCGATGATGCAATTTCAAAAATAATTAATGATTTGCAAATTAATAACATAGAGGTTGCTGAATGTTTAGAAAGTTTGAGTACTGTTTATTATGTTAATAATGAACAGCTAATGATCTTCATTGATGACATATAGTTATGTATTGTTGAAGCTGTTAGTTTAATTTAAAGGAATAAGGCTATTTTTAAGTTCGATATTTGTTGAGGAAATTAAACTTATTTACATGTTTAATTATTTTTCTATTTGTACTGTACTGTAGTTTATTTATCATCATTATCATCATCATCAGCCAAATGACGTCCACTGCTGGACATAGGCCTCCCCCGGAGAGTGCCATAAGGATCGGTTGTGAGCTGCCCGCATCCAGTGGACACCCGCAACCTTTACCAGGTCGTCGCTCCACCTTGTGGGGGGCCTTCCTACGCTGCGTCGTCCAGTGCGTGTTCACCACTCGAGAACACGCCAACCCCACCGGTCATCGGTTCGGGACAATAGTGTCCCGGACCTTTGGATGGCGTTAGCTTCGTACTCTTTATTTATTTTCATTCTTAGGCTAGGTTATTTATAATATGATTATAAATTACAAGCTTCGTTATTATCATACATCGGGGTTTTCGGAGCGGGAACGTTTGACATTTGCCAAAGAGTAGGTATTTACTTAAAAACAGATCGTACTCTAGCAGGTTTTTACCTAATGAATAATTAATTGAAAAATAAATGAAGATTAATCATACATATGTACATATTTTATAATGGCCATTGAGACGCCGTAGATTAACTGTCCCAAATGTAGAAAAAATATTAATAATTTATTCTGAAAATCGTGTCAACCATTAAATTTACTGCAGTTAATCAATTCGAGTTATTTTTATTGTTATCTTATATGTTTTAAGACTATTACGGAAATAAAAATAAAACTTTGTCATAGAGTGTATACAACTCGCACTCGCAGAGAGGTAGTTATTCATTAGGCATAATATTATATTTTCTTAGACTAACTTATCTGTTTGTCTCTACTCTTTCTCAAATCATTCCCGCTCCGAAAACCCCGATGTATGGTTATTATTATGCTTTGTAATTTTTCATTCATGCCGCCTAAAACAAACCAATAAGCTATATAGTCAAATAGTGAGTGGAGCGAATATCGAAAGAGATTAACAGAGAATCCGTCCAACAAAGAAATATAAAAATTTCTAAAGAGGCGAAATAAGAAAAACACGAACTAAGAATAGTCCCAAAAACGAAAATACAAATAAAGAGTGAGTCTTAAAACAACATAGACTAACATTGAACGTGCCTAAAGATGATGGTGACGAATACCGAACTAAGCCGGAATAAGAAATAGCCAAATATCGAAAGTGACGAATGAAGAATGGGTGACGAAAGCAGAAAGGGACGAATTTAAGAACGTGACAAAAAACGACTGAGACGAGCCAAGAGTATACCGACCCGGGGTATGTCCTCCGACCCGGGGTATGT
The DNA here is from genome assembly GCA_947086415.1 of Pammene aurita. NCBI lineage: Eukaryota > Metazoa > Arthropoda > Insecta > Lepidoptera > Tortricidae > Pammene > Pammene aurita. The sequence continues at coordinate 17,694,923 of OX352301.1, read as the reverse complement.
CCTCCGACCCGGGGTATGTCCTTAAACTACGTCCGGACTTGGGTATGTCCTTAAACTATGCCAAAAAGAGAGGTATGGGCACTGCGAATGGCATCTCGCTTAGTGTGGTAGGGCACGTTCAGTGAATGTCATCTCGCTCAAATCTGGAGCAGAGCCCGACTGGGGAAGTACCTCCACCTTACAGAAAACCACAGCCAAATAGCACTAGACCCTACTCATAGTGTTGTGTTCCTGCTGGTGAGTAAGGTTGCCAAAGAGCTCAAAGAGGACCCAGTGTGTTGACGATGAGGGACCCTATTGTTCCTTTAGCCGTCAACACAGTGAATCCTCCTTTTTGTAAAGGGTCGGCAACGCGCATGTGACTCCTGTGGAGTTACAGGCGTCCATAGGTTACGGTAGCTGCTTACCATCAGGCAGGCCGTATGCTTGTTTGCCACCGTCGTAGTATAAAAAAAAAAAAAAAAACTTAAGCTTTTATGTAAACAAAGTGGTGACTTTTGTTATAACTTTTAACTAAGAGTTTCAAGAGTGACCAGGATTATAGAATTTCTGAAGTGAACGCTCTCGTGCGGCAAGTGTAAAAGCTTAAAAATAAAAATAAACGTGTGTGAAGTGGTTCGTCGATTGTGAGTAAGGTACTGTGCTAACCAAAGTGATGAAGGGCCTAATAAAGTGCCTAACGAAGACTCTAAAATAAACTTTTTATATTTGTGAATACTTCACTCATCGGTTATACATATTATAAGTTATGTTAAAAATAGGTAATGCAAAAGTTTCTTAATATGTGAAACAGCATTTATTCTGCAAGTTGGCCACTCGCAAAATAAAGGATTGAATTTTATGCATATCTAATTATATGCTATCTTCACTTTCATAGAATAGAATTTACGTGTCGCTCCTTTTATGGTGGAGATATATATCTAGTAAAATATTATTGTAATTAAGTGTTTACTTTGAAATAGTTTAGGTTGAATCGATCTGATCAATCGATTCAATTACGAAATTTTGCATATGCATATTATATGATAAATCCTAAATTTTAGTTTAAAATGGTACCATATTAATTAAATGTTATTGAAATGAGCTCATAGTATACAGATTAAGTCTTATTCTTTATTTTAGAATTAAAATGAATTAGGCTAAGAGTATTTATACGTATGATATAACAATTAGCCTAAGAGTTGGTTTTACCTGGGTTTCTCCCAACTCTTAGAAGAAATGTAACGCGGTCAAGATGTATCGTTTCCCAGGGAGTAAGGTGTGTTATATTTATGTTGTATAAAGTATTTCTTTTATTGTAGATTTATTTTTGAGGGGCGTGTTGGAATTAACAAAATTAAATCTATCTCACTTAAACTAGTATACTGTAATACTTTCGTTTTCACTCATATGCACGTAACTGAACAGAAACAAGAGCCCATTCATTATAATCTGAAGGACCTATACTTCACAAGCTTTGTAAGTTAGTACCTTGGTAGCCCTGTATAGGAACAGACCTTACTCATATATTGCGATAATATATTCTAATACTTATAAATCGCCATGTGTCTTTTAATTAATAATTGCCCAAATCTAATAACTTCTTATATAAAGTAATCCAAATTTCTAATTAATTCGTCTCCAAAACACAGAGTACAATGCGATTCTGATCGTACGTACAGGCGCAGCTGTGGCGAAGCGAGTTACGATGACTCCGCAAAACGCCGCGCATCCCCCAACTTTATCTGCGAGCCATGTTCCTCGCGCGAAACTTCCCGCATATCGATGTTTGTGGCCTTTTTATAGGTTGAGCGAGCGCGAACTTTATGCCTATACAGATTTCAGGGGTAATTAGGTCGGTACATTTCCGTCTGAGTTATATGCGGCTTCGCGGGCCTTATTGGCTAGGATGCCTATTTGAATTTTAAAACTCAAATAAAGTCATACAGCCTTATTCATAAAAAATCCTTAAATGAGGTTTTAACCATCATATAGTTAAAACGCTATATAAGCCTAAATGACGTTTTAAGAAATGTGTGATTTATAATCTCTCCATAAGCCGACAATAGTAATTTCATTGATTCGACTCGTTATGTTGGCACTCTTGGCAAAATCATAGACAAAATCGTATCCCAATCGCAATTTTTAAAAAAAGTTTGACAGCGAATGTCAGTAATGAAATGACCGGGAAATCGGCGAAATAGAATCGAATAAATGCAAATACTAGTTTAGATAAATCTAATTTAAATCAAATAAGCCTTTGCATTGAAAAGACGAATCGATGCAACAAAAAAGGGAGTAATAATTACACGTCAACTGTGTGCACGTCATGCAACAATACAAGGTAAGAATACCAATTCATTTACTTATAATTAGGTTATGTGAAGTTGATTCTTGCTTACCTTTAATGTTTTTAATGAATCTAATCATTGATATATCCTCCTCAGGTATTACTACAAAAGCAAAATATTAAAAAAATACTGGATACAAACACCAACGCCTTTAAGATTGACCTTTTGCAAGTAAGTACAATACCTGCCCAAGTGCCCAAGTCAGACATTTTCACAGTAATAATTCTATACCAGTGCCTACAACTAATAACATTAGGTATACTTATTGTAAACCAGTTATATCTGTCTGATATCGCCTACAGTTAATGCAGTGAAATAATCATGTACTAACTATACCCAGAAGGATGATATTAAAGTAGTGAAAAATCAATGGTTAGATAATGTGCAAAATGTATTGAAACATATGCATTAGTCAGGTAGAATTTTATTGTTATTTTCATTCAAAATCCTTATTAATATCACCATAATTGCAGAATATAAGTAGGTATTCCACATTGTGATGCTGTAATGTCTGTAAATGACTATATTATTCAGTCAATCAGTCAGATGCTGACAATAAAAGGCATCAAGCAGATGTACTTACATTAGTGTCATTTATGGTCAGGAAAATTTGACTACATACTTATGTAATAACTACTAATAAGCAGTGGTGATAGATAGAGATTAGGATGTTGGTCGTTCTCAATTAAATGTAAATGTATGGTTATAATATGTATGTAGTCACATCGATTTCTGCCTATTTTATAGAAAACTTCCATATCCTGGTATATGGAACAATATATATGAAAGCTAAAAATAAAAAAAGTGTTTGTTTAAAATTAATTTAATTAAATTTGTTGCATTCTTTTCAGGTCAGCACTTATCATCAGCCGTCATCATCCACTGCCATTGTTAAGGCAGTAAGTCGTCAAGCATTAAACAGGAAAGGGCAGGGCGACCAGGTTAAGAATCCACACAAATCCAGGAAAAGTCTACCGGCCCCGGACATATTCGAAGCCAAGCAGTCCTCAGCGGCAAGGCAATCAACTGAAACATAAAAAAGAAAAATAAGAAGCTACATAGCCTGATTTTGGTCAAACTACTGGTTCTGACCCCATAATACTCTCACACTCTTTAGCTTTGTTTTATTATTGAATTGTATGTTTAATTTTGCTAAATAAAAATTTTTTTCATGAAGCTTTTGTAATGATTTTTAATGCTTCTCTCTCTGGGAGAATCTGTTTATTTAGTGGCATATTATTATTCAAAAGCTTAATCTTAGCCTATGGAGAAACCTGGTCTTCAGCAGAAGGACATGATGTCACGATCCTCAGCTCTGAGGGAACGACTGATGATGATGATGATAACCTTTTGGTAATAACATTTATGTTGCAATAATTATATTATAGTTTGTCCGGACAAACTATACCTCTGTGGTTGAATTGTAATGAACAACATCAGTAATGTATGTGCATTGATTGCCGCTTTAATACTTGTATTACAAATACCACTTCGTCAGGGCGACCCCTGACCTTGGGCAGTGTAAAGTATATAATATTACGACAAGTTGATAGTAAATGACAAATATGCTCACCAATACTTCTTTCTTACCTTATGTTACGATACATATTCCAAAATCGGCTTTCGTAGTTGTACCTATTCACATGCTCCATTGCCTGAATTGGCATTTTATAGCAACAATTACACTTCAAAAGTTCACAGTCACTTTAAAAGATAGGTTTTTAATTTATTACATAAATAATAATATTTTTCACAAAACATAAAAATTGTAACGAAAGGTAGCTTCCATTCAGTAGAAATCTTCTGATTTGTGTTCGGTGTCGCTAGTGTCAAAATCAGCTGACAATATTATGGCGGCCATTTTGATCCTTATCGAGGAGATAAAGAAGGGTCCTGGGTCATGTAACTTTTCGAACATTTGCAATAGGTTTGTAGAGCTTTTTAGAGATAAATAACGTTTATAAATAACGTTTTTGGGCTTCCGGACTTCAAGTAGGTTTGAAGGAGGTTGTAACTTTTTATGAATAAGGCTGTTAATCTTAATATGATACGAACTGGATACAACTTGCAGTGCACTTGTCTGATAAGTGCTTTGAACTGTTCTAAAAGCTATCTTCACTTTCATAGAATTTACGTGTCGCTCCATTTTACATAATTATGTATACTTGTACTGATTTAAACTCGCATATAACCATTATTTTGTTAAAAACGGGACTTTTTTTTAAATCTTTTTGTTTGTGGTACCTTTGTCAATATTATATGTCGGCTCCGTTAGGCCTCTATTTTACAAAGTTTGTATAAGTGTTCAGTTTACTACATCTAACTAATCATCGAAAAAACTGTACACTAATTTCACAGTTGTAGACAGGGGTTCCGCCAATATCGACTGGAATATACCCATATCAGTTACCGCATAACCCCTATCTTCAAATAATGGCACCCTCTTGGCTCGAGTCCGAACACATTCCATTAGGAAGTGTTGCACATCCTCGATACAGTCGCAAACTTCGCAATTGGGCGACTCTGCTTTCTTCACCAGATGTGCAATCTTATTTAATGGGATATGACCGGACCAAAGCCTGTGCGCACGTACAATTTTAAGTCGTTTTAATTCACCCATTTCCCACCAGGCTATCCGAGGGGGCTGACATTGTATGGTTCTGTACCAGATTTTTCAAAATTTCCTTCCAGCGATAATACAATTTACTCTTATATCGGGCGACTACTTCTGAGAAATCTGGGACGACATCGAACTCAATTATCTCTAAAGCAGCCGTTGCCGCCAGTCGGTCAGCCTCTTCGTTTCTATCAAGCCGATATGTGACGGAACCCACTGGATTTTAAAACACCTTCCACAATTTTGTAGCTTATTAATTTGGCTTAAAATTTTGTACGCCAGTGAAAAGCACCTTCCGCCCGAGGCACATCGGGCCAAATGTTGAATGGAGCTTTTACTGTCCGTGAAAATTACCACACTATGATCATTTTGATTTTCAATGAACAGTAAGGCTTGATAAATCGCACTGAGTTCTGCGGTCATTATAGAAACTCCCGCCGAAATGTTATACTGTGCTTTGTAGCACTAAATGGATCGAAAAAGGTAGCCCCTAGTTTTTGTCGGACTTCGACGCATCAGTAAATATTCTATTAAAATTAATATATTTTCGGTTCAATTTCTGGACCACATCAAAACGGAGAGCATAAGAGTTATATGTGTGTTTTGCATCAACAACAAATTATAAACCACTCTGTAAAATTTTGTGTAATTCAATTTTTGACACCCAAACATCTAATTGAAACATTGGTAACGAAAATGACGAGTGGATATGCTCATCAGAGATTTCTTCATTTACGACAGCTAGCAATAGTACCAGAGACCATCAACTCCTCAACCTCATCGACCGTGGCGCTGTTTGACCAGGTCAGTGATTTTAGGCAAAACCTAGTGGCTGGGAACCATCTACGAAGATGTAGTAGCACAATACAGAGTTCACCTTCCATAACATGGATCGGTGTAGACCTAATAAAGCCTCCAATTACCCTCAGAGCTTGGTTTTGATTTTTTTCTAGCTTATAGATATGTCTGTTGGCGCTGTTGTGAAAAAGTGCACTGGCATAATCTAGTCTACTTCTGATCAAGGAGATGTACAACCTTTGCAGGTGCATAGGATGTATGAATTCCCCAAGATGCGCCAGCTAAAGTTTTAAGAATGATAAGATATTTTTGAGATTTTTCTACTACATAATTCATATATACACGGTGCTCGTGAGGATTGCGAGAGATTTTAACAGTGTATTCCTGATCATATTTGGAGCCTAAAATGTCGTATAAACTTTTCTGGAATTCGCCTAGTTTCAGAGTTACTACCAATTAAATAAAAAAACATTTTTTATTGTGACTCAGTGCAAAACGCTTTTTTGATGGCGATTTCACCCTTTATGGGGTCTAGTCTAGACATTCTTATTGACAGATATCAAAGTGCCAAGGAATACTTTACGTAAACTATTTTATACGAATAAAAATGTACTAATTTATTTTAATCAAAGTTTTACCAATAACATTTATGTTTTCATGTTCAAAAGCATTTAAAAAATCGAAAAAAAAAACAAAAAAAATAATTTTTTTTGGCGAAATTGACCTAAATTCATATAACATTTATTACTCCTTATGACCTCAGGAATTCCTGGTTAAAATCTCTCGCAATGCTCACGAGCACCGTGTACATATATGCTCTCCCTATCGGAGATGTTGGTCCAGCCACACACCTAGGTATTTTATATTTTTATCAGAGCACAGCGTCTGTCCCCGGATTAACAAGTTTATTTGTTGATTTTTATCACCTTTACTGAAAATACAAAACTTAAAATATATATATACATATATATAGGTAATCACAATCAGTATTTTTTTAATACGGGACTTAATCGCGTAAAGTAAGTAAGTTAGTACTTTTATTATTTTCCTTACGTCACGGCACACTCGAAACGCCAGGAAAATAATAATGTACGCGATTAAGTCTCATTTTAACAAAATACTGATTATACCGGGCGTCCCACGACTTCGCCACATGGAGGGGAAGTACTTTAAATACTGTAGATAGGAAATTTTACTGAAAGAAGACTTAATTTTTATTTAAAAAAAAATACGATCTGCATTTAAAGAATTTTAAATTATCGCCTGTCTGAACCTGGAGTCGAACCCCCTAAATATGGTAGGCACTGATAAGATTTTATTAAATGCGAAAATAACTGGGGTTCCGTACCCAAAGGGTAAAAACGGGAGCCTATTACTAAGACTCCGCTGTCCGTGTATCTGTCTGTTCGTCTGTCACCAGGCTGTATCTCATGAACCGTGATAGACAGTTGAAATTTTCACAGATGATGTATTTCTGTTGCCGCTATAACAACAAATATGTACAAATAAAAAACAGAATAAAATAAATATTTAAGGGGGCTTCCATACAACAGACATGATTTCAGACAGACGATTATTAAAAATTCTTTATCTACACTCATACTGTAAGTACTCTAAAATGCGTTCAAAAACCGTAGACAATGACAAGCATTACAACAAACGATTTAACTATGATAAGTTTCTTATCTGCGGCAGTAACGTAATTTTAACTATGCATGCTCAAATATTGTTAAGCAATGAGTTTCAAATTTGGAACATCGAATTTGATAACATAATGTTACCGCCATGGCCAACTCGATTGGTCCCGCGCGAGCGCCGGCACAATCGAGTAGGCCATGACGGTACAATGGCGGTCATTCTATGGTTTCCGAACAATTAATTTAATATATATAATATGAGTGTAGATAAAGCAGTGTATGCAACTGTACGTAATTAGGCCTTAAAACACTCGTGTGATCTTATTATGAAATTTGCCTGCGGCTCATTTCATAAAACCACACTCATGTTTTAAGGACCCTTATTACGTAACAGTTACATAAACTACTATTGAATGCAGTTTGTATTGTTTTCAAAATATAAATGAAGTCTTCTTTCAGTAAAATGTCCTATCTACAGTATTTAAAGTACCTCCCCTCCATGTGGCAAAGTCGTGGGACGCCCTGTATATAATATGTATCAGAACCACAATTGAAAACGACATTATCAAACGCTAAGTCGACCTCCTAGCCCAGTCGGTAGTGACCCTGCCTACGAAGCAGGAGGTCCCGGGTTCGAATCCTGGTAAGGGCATTTATTTGTGTGTTTATCACAGATATTTGTTCCTGAGTTATGGATGTTTTCTATGTATATTAGTATTTATTTATATCTATATATTATATATATATCGTCGCCTAGTACCCTCAAAACAAGCCTTATTGAGCTTACCGTGGGCCTAGGTCGATTTGTGTAAGATTGTCCCATAATATTTATTTATTTCTGTCGTATTGTCGAGTTTTAGATAGCTAACCATCACGCCACACTGCGACCCATTATTTTCAAGGAACATAAACCTTTGTTTCAACTTTTTCCGCAATATACTTCCCGCCTGAACCTGCATTTTGTTTTTTATAATATCTATACTAAAGTAATGCAAATTTATTCTGTCACTGTAAATGAATACCTTCTTTTAAGATTTGAAATATTTTCGTATGGAAGTGTTGATCGAAGCGAACAAATAAATCAGCTATAGAAACTATAAGTATTTTTAAATTATGAGTTGAGAATTTGGACCTCCAATCATGTTCCTACAGTTCGGTCGGTTATATTATAACACATTCAACTTAACCGGAAAAGCACGAAATAGAACCAAACAATTGAAATAATTGCACTAGTAGTTGGGCTAACGTTTACATTTTATTTACATGCACTCAACTGAAACTAATTTAATTGGCGTTCATGCTTTGTTTACGAACTCCCTTAAGTGGAAAATGACAGTGTACATCGAGGGAGGTAAGTGAAATATTGCAAACGAGAGTAATTGATTCACGACGGCCTACATATAGGATATAACAAAAATTCTGATGATCTGTTTAAGGGCATAAATTGGTCTCGTATTTCCACTAAGAAAAAGTGGGCGAAAAATTTTTTTGGGCGCAAAAAAAAATTTTTTTTGGGACTCTGCGTCCCAGTCGGCCATATTGACGCACTTTTAAAGAAAAACCATGGTTTCATTCTTGCGATTTATACATAAACTTGTTATTTAAATTTATTTTACTAAAATAACCGTTAATTTCAATTTAATATATTTCAGAGAAAACGAGGTTCTTCAAAAATATTTTGCTATGTGTCCTAATCCTGTTTTTGCCTAGAAAATAAAAATGCGGCCATATTTGTTTTACTTATTTTATTTTTCTGTTGAGATACAAAAACATACAAAACCATATTTTTTGTCACGTGAAAAACCAAATACCAATTATGCCATTAAACAGATCACCAGCATTTTTGTGACATCTTGTTTATAAAGAATATAAGTTTATAAAATGTTACACGCTTATAAATAAATTCTTAAAAGATTTAATGATGATTTAGTTTGTTTTAACGTTAAAATAAACAATATCTATTTAAGTAAGTAATAATAGTTGCGGCATAAAGCCGTAAACTTTCACAGAATGTTATCATTTCGAAGATCACTGCACCACATTATAAATTTTGCTATAAGGAACCTAAGGGCCTACATAAAGTGGTTATAAATAAAGGTGGCGATCGCAAAACCGATATGTGATTTCACGCGGTGAAGCCGTCGGGAAACTACAAAAGGTAACGTGACTATCAGTTTCACCCACTCTATTCAAATAGGTAGATTGTCCTCAAAATATAAATGTTTATATTTTTCGAAAATACTGTCAATTACTCGTAAGTACGTTGCTAAGCCTCACATGTTTCAACTAAGAGATATTTGTAATAAAAATGGAATCTTGGATTGGACGTACGCGCTTAAAGAACTTTATTCAAAAGCGTATTTGAAAAATGATATAATGAATCTCGTAACTTAGATTGAATCATTTTGTACTAAGTAACATTTTTATTGCTGCGCGGTTGAATTTGAAAGGTTTTAATACTTTTAATCCAAACCTTGACTCGTGTTCATCGGATTTGTCTTACCGAATATTTTAGGGGAAAATTAACGATTTCAGTGCAAGTTTTAAAAAAATAGGAGTTTTTAATCTACGCAGAATTAACAGAAACTTCATTTTTAAGCCATCTCTCACCTTCTTACCTTGAGTATTTCGGCTTTAGCCACCGTTAAAAAGGGTATCTAAAGCCAACCGTAATCCACGATGACAATAGTGCCCATAAAGTGGCGAAGGGTTCTGATAACTAAATCAAATTTTCTCGACGGAGGCTTGAATAACATGTGGCCGCGTATATTTATGTAAATGGAGGTAAGATGGTGGCGAGTACTAGATCTATAACAGTTTGTCTTATACAACTTTATTTCTCGGCTACTTGACCTTTTTGTTGTAGCCAGAATAATCAATTCCACGAGAAAAATACTGTCCTCGGTATTATCGCCTACAGCCATCCTTTATTAATATCCGCCTACCTTAATCGCGAAAAAACAATCTATCTAGGGGAAGATGGCAATTATTTGTCAAGCTAATAAAATGAAATAACGTCACATCATTATGAATGTCTTTTCAGTGTCTTCATAATAGAAAATCATTCATCCAGTTTTGGTTTACTTCAAAGTATTATAAATGTAATATTTCAAATATCTTGAAAGTTTGTGAAATTAAACGTCAAACAAATCTCTAAACTTTACTATCTATATTTTACTCGCCAAGCTGTAGGTATTTCAGCACGTTTTCTTTTACATAATAACAGGAAAATATCAACGAAAAATGAAGGTTCTTTTCTTTACCTGTCATGCAGTCATAGGTCATCTTGCAATTACAATATATCTTCGTCAAACAAACCGTCTTTTCTGTAAAGTGATACCGCTGGCTGGCTGGCTGGCTGGAATAAACATTCCGCGTTTCTACGCCATCCGTGACCTTTTGCAAAGAATGTTATGACGTTATTTCAGAGGCAGCAGAGAGAAAAGGGTTTAGGACACTAATCTCAGTTTCTATGGAAGCGCACCGAATGTACATATATAATTATTTATAAATGAGATTCAAGATGAATTAAAAAAGAATACGATGAAATATTTAGTCAAAACATTTATATCCTATGCATGCACGCATATTGTATGGTTATTATGATTTAAAGATATAAAAGTTTGATGTCCATCGTACATACTTATGGACATGCCAACATTAGGAGTCCGGTAACGATTTGAAAACAAAAAATTACATTTGATAAGATAGTTATTGCACCCAGAACGATGGACTAAATTAACTACTGAATGGACCGAACAAATCGGCCGGGGCAGAGGCAGACCAAAAAGGAGATGGCGGGACGATCTGGACGCATTTTGTAGCGACTGGCAAGAGCATGCACTAGGCCGTGACGAGTGGCGGAAGCGAGGGGAGGCCTTAGCCCAGCAGTGGGATACAATATAGGCTACGGAAAAAAAATGCAAAAAAATACATTTGCTCCATATACATATACCTATATACCTATATTAATATTGAATACCCGAAAACTCAATTTTTATAATGAATATATAAAACTTATAAATAAAAAATTTGGCCGAGGTCCGCACCGCTGTCTCTGGGTAGGGTGCCCAGAAGGCTGGCCGCATTGCCCGGCTGGATAGCAATGCTTATCCGCTGGGCGAAATAGTGACCAGCCCTCTGGTCACCAGACGCCTCTATAAGTCGGGTCGATATTTCCTTATAGAGGCGTCGTGCATTTGGACCCCACGGTCCAAGGGTTTCTACCCCAAACGCCGCAAATAAGTAACTCCCTCCTAGGGCAGCATATTTGCGACGTTTGAGGATTTTTATACAGCTTGTTTAGTGAGGACGTTGATTCGTGTAATATTGTCGCTTAATTTTTTATTATTATTTTATATGCCCTCTAACATGTTTGATATTATTTGAATAAAGCATAAAGTCAAGTTTATTTTTATAAGTTACATTTTTTCAATGATGACTCATATTATTCGATTCTATTAACACCCTATGAGACTTCCATTTAATATTTTTATGATAATTATATACTTCTATTACGTTGTAAGATTTATTCCATGCAAATATTGCATGAATACACTGAATCAGAAAATGATTATAAAACTATATAAGTACACAGTTGAACATTATCGGTTCGTTGCCTTAGGGGCGTACTTTTCACACCACTCAGGCACAAACAAAACTGCCCCTGCATTGCTGACAGGGGAACTATTCGGCTTATGTCTTCTTTTGATCTCCTGTCAGCCACTAACCCAAAGGGTCATGGCTTTTACCTGCGGAAAAAATCTAAAGCGAAATACGTGATCTGTTATTGCCGTTATAGGGTCCCAAAATGATCAAGCGCGTTTTTCAAGCAGGTACATTGACTATCGCGATTGACCGGTACATTGATTAGGTAGGTACATTGATTGGCGATTTGGAGCCGGATTACGTAATTGAAGGGGTTGACCGAAATGTATGCTGACGCCACTGATTCCTTATCGCTATGTAACTGATAATTGCATCGTATTGTTTAATTTTTATCCTCCCTCAATTTGGGCAAACAAAAAGAACTCAAAAACAATGACGCATCATGTAAATTGCTTTCATGTTACTTCAAGGACGCTAAATAATTACTAAATGTACCTATAATGTAACGTGTCTAGTTACGTCTGCTTGTCAAGCGCGCTTGATCGTCTCGAAACCACTTTAGAACTTCAACTGTGGTCTCATCTTCACGTACCTACTTCGTTCTGTGTAAGCATAATAGTTAGACGGAGAGAGATATGACACAATAATGAGAGCGACGAAAGCCCTCTCGTTAGTTTGCTATACTATGCTTATTTCTAGATCCGGACATCTAGCAGCTTCAAAGTGGTGGCGGTCAAAGAATGTATACCACTTTGGGAATACAAATCCTAGGGTTCTGGTTTTGATGCAGTATTATGAGAAATTATGTAAATAATAAGATTATATTATTGCCAAAACTTTCTGATGGGGGAAAGTTGTCCAAAACGACGTTTAATATGTACTTAATTCATAGTTTGTCGCCTACTGTTTCTGTTTTCGAAATAATTCGCAATATTTTTTGCTTTAATGTTAAAATATAGGCCGCGTCCTCTAAGAATAAGAAAATGCCGGTCGTTTTTACCTATTTTGGTATTACTTTTTTCCAACTGAAAAATTTTGCTAGTCTGTCACTCTGACCTCCACCCATTAAAAACTGCCAGATGCCCGGATCTAGCAATAAGGATAGTAATTCAATCTAACTAGACTGGTTTCGTTGCTCTCATTATTGTGTTATATCTGACGTGGCCAGCTCTTAGTCCATAAGTTTGAAATCTCAATGCAATATTTTTTTCAAATACAGTTAGTTTTAGTGGCGTTAAGAGAGCGCTGGTGGCTTGGCGGTAAGACGTCAGACTTTTTAATCCGAAGGTCTCGGGTTGAAATCCCGGCTCGAACTTCTGAGTTTTTCGGAACTTATGTACGAAATATCATTTGAAATTTACCAGTAGCTTTTTGGTTAAGGAAAACATCGTGAGGAAACCGGATCTAATCCCAACAAGGCCTAGTTTCCCCTCTGGGTTTGAAGGTTAGATGGCAGTCGCTTTCAATTCAATTCATGGGATTAGGTTGCCGAGCGGACCCCAGACTCAATAAATAAATAATGTGGGACAAACGCTAGGAGAAAGAGTTTTTGTAGCGTTAAGAAAAATAACTTAAAATATTGTAAGATAATCAGGGTTAAAATAAAAGTTCGATGATAGTCACTTTTGTAAAATTTTGTGGCTGACATAACTCTTGGGTGTTACCAAAATCATAAAGCGCTAAGAAAGCGTCAACATTAAAATTCGCTGTTACAATTTTGGGGCACGTGTAGACGATGCCGCCCCGCGCCACAGACTCGCCTCTGCGCTGTGTAATAGCGCGTAAAGCCCGTGTGCGGTATTCTAATTTTAAAATACATAAACAATGCATTAAAAACACAATCTATCTCAAACACAACTTCAACAAACAACAAATTATCAACCAAGTGTGTTCTGACATTTCTGATTCAGACGTTTAGGCGAAAATTGTATCGCTTAGTTAATGCATTGGAGTTGTATTGAAGTTGGATCGTGTCATAACGTGTTTTAAAGTTAGAATACGGTCCCGTGGCAGTATTTACACGTATAATACACAGCGCAGAGGTGCGACGGCGGAGCGTGGCGGGATTTACACGTTTTGTGTACACAGCTCAGAGGTGCGGCGGCGATGCGGTAGCGGCACAGCGGCAGCATCGTCGGTAGTACTATTAGTTATTCTGTGGCATCGTGTATTTGTTTGTCTGGTAGCTTAAGGATAAATGCGCCATACGTTAAGTATGGAGCATTTATCCTTAAGAGGCTGACAACACCCGATGACCTTCAAATTGACTTTACTCAAACAGTTTTTAGCTACTACTTGTATTGAGAAACTAAAAAAAATGTATGTTATTATCCGTTATATTCGGAAGAAATTCGTTAATTCCGATACACGATTGGTCGAAATCGGCTCGATAGAAAATAATTACAAAGTTACATCTCAAAATTTGCTTTAAACAGTCGCATGTCTTTAGTTTCTTGAAGTATACGTCTGTAACTAGGTACAAAATTCCACCGCACTAATACTAAAAACTTCGTTGTTTTATATTTCTCAATTAATGCGTAGTTTTTTTTTTTCATCACTTTGCAAATTTTGCAATGAGCTCCCATACTAATCGTAACACAGTGTTTCTCTTTCACTCGCGCTGAAAAAGATAGGGAGGGAATTTAGCTGTTGTCAGCCCCTTAAGCCGCTGGACAAACTATACAGACCCGTGGCAGAGGCGCGGAGGTGGCGCGGAGGCAGCATCGTCTACACGCGCCCTCCCAAAGGTATGCCTGCTTCCTAAAAGATACATTTATAAAATATGTATATCTGTTAAACAAAAGTACTTTAGTAGAAATTGCATTTCTCGATTCATTCATTGATGGTCCAGGAATCCGGCATAATAGTCGGCAATCTATGTCCTAACTATATATACATTACACACTTTAAATCCCGTCATACAGGAACTAAAGGCTTTTTCAGCTTAAGGGATAAATGAAGAGAGTACTGGATTACTAACATGCTTAGGGGGGCTCACAGCAGCTATGATCCTACTCAAAAACCCTAGGGCTTCTCTGCTCCGAGATAAAAAATAAATAAAAATATTATAGGACAATCTTACACAAATCGACCTAGGCCCACAGTAAGCTCAATAAGGCTTGTGTATGGGTACTAGAGGACGATATATATATTTATTTATTTATTTATTTAATCTTTATTGCATAATACAAGATGGTACAAATGGCGGACTTAATGCCATAAGGCATTCTCTATCAGTCAACCAACGGGCTAAACAGAAAGGTTAAGTAGGTGCAGGGTCCATTAAATATGGCAGAATTAATAAGAGAAAAAAAACTAACAATAGATACATATTAAGCTATATTCATAAACTTACACAAATACATATAATAATAAACATACATACATATATTTTATATACCTTGTGTGAATCTTCAGGAGGACGATGAAGAAAGCTTGTCAAGAAAATGCTTGCGCAACAAGCGCTTGAAAGTGAATTTAGTCTGAGCTTGCCTGAGAGAGAGCGCAGAACATTCCAAAGCCGGATTGCCTGGACGGTGAAAGAATTAGACATAAAACCAGTTCCATGTCGGGGCACATTGTCAATCAGCTTTAGAGAACGAGAAGAACGAAGATGTGTGCCGGGGCGTGGGTAAACAAATTTAAATTTCATTGGAGATAATTTGGGGCGGACGGGTCAAACAATATGGAATACAGTGTGCAAAGAATACGAAGTGACCTACGTTCTCGAATCGGAAGCCAATTAAGTTTTCTGCGGAAATTGGAAACATGGTCATACTTACGGAGACCGAACACGAAGCGTATGCCGTTATTAAGTAACCGGTCAAACTTGTTCAATGAGTCTTGGGTGAGATTGGTGTAACAAACATCAGCATAATCAAGGACAGGCAGGACAAGAGATTGGACAAGGAGAATTTTATATATAATATGTAGTTATAGATAAATACTTAAATACATAGAAAACATCCATAACTCAGGAACAAATATCTGTGATAAACACACAAATAAATACTCTGACCAGGATTCGAACCCGGGACCTCCTGCTTCGCAGGCAGTGTCACTACTGACTGGGCTAGGAGGCCGTTGAGATGGGAATGGTGCCAATCTCAGAGAAATAAACCGTTTAGGGGCATACATGTCCAAATGTCAGAGTGTCCAGGTGTCACATTGTCCATTGTCAAAAAGTCCGACGGATGAAACGTCCTAGTGTCTGAAAGTCCTAGCGTCAAAAAGTCCGAAGGATGAAACGTCCTAGTGTCTGAAAGTCCTAGCGTCAAAAAGTCCATGGTCAGAAAGTCCGAAGGATGAAACGTCCTAGTGTCTGAAAGTCCTAGCGTCAAAAAGTCCATGGTCAAAAAGTCCGAAGGATCAAACGTCCTGGTTAGCTTTATTTGTGTTGCTTTCATCATCATTCATCATCTTTCACAAAACACGAACATGTCAGAATACTTCCCAAAGGCAACCAGTTATGACCTGGACCCTCAAAAGATAAAAGTCAAGATAAGATTCATCTTATCTTTCAAGATAAGGTAAACCAAGCACACAAAGACCGCACACGAACAACTCGCACGTGACACAAACAAACCGCTTTCGGGTCTGGTACGCTTCCAGTACACCCGCTACCTGCTCTGTTATTATTATTATTATTTTCAATATTTTAGTAAATCATGTCAATAATTTGTACCTTTTCGGAAAGGTTATGATGAATTGAGGAATCCATTTCTGTTATTTTTACGCGAAGTGTCATACACTTTTTTAGGGTAATCGCCTTTGATAAAAAAAAGTACGATAGCTTGTGATTTATTACCTTTTATTTCTAGTCTTAATTTTTTTGGACATGATTTTTCTGTTTGAAGTAACCTTTTGTTCACTGGCTACCAGGAAACAAATAATTAACCATCCTAATTCGTGTAGTTATTCACAATTACCATTTTAAGGCCGGAAGACGGCGTTTTTTTGAAAAACACTAAAAACTCGAATAAGTCGAAAACCCCTGGTTGACTGGGCTAAAAACATTGTAAATAACCTCTAGAATAACCCCTTTCAAGGAATAGGTCGAATTACCAGTCACCCTGTATATGTCAGTGAGTCGAAAACAATTCCATTGCAATAGGTGTAAAAACAATAAAGAATGAGACTGCTTCTATTTTGGTTTTACACCGTTTAGTAAAAATTAAAGAACATTATGCTTAACATTATATGTATTTCGGTTATTCTTAAAGAACATGTTTTTACTAATAAGAACATAAATGACTTCTGTAAATAAATAACGGTAAGGTAACTATATCTATGTATAATATGTTCTTAGGTTATTTGGTTATTCTTAAAGAACATGTTTTTAGTAATAAGAACAAAAAAAACCGGCCAAGAGCGTGTCGGGCCACGCTCAGTGTAGGGTTCCGTAGTTTTCCGTCCGTCACAGTAAGCGTCCCCACTTAAGAGTTAATAACACCGCCATGTAGGATATGATATGAGAGTTCCACGTACAGCGACATCTATCGGCAAATTAAGTAAACTATTGCGCGCGAGCTTAAAGTATGGAAGATGATTTTTATGGAATAATTCTTTATTGCGTGAACCGATTTTCACCGTTTTTACTTTATTTGAAAGCACGTCATTTCATTGTAATTTTGTAGAAATTACAGGTACAATAAACACCTGCTTATACGGTTAAATTACAAACTTAGTTCAGAAATTATTTTGTAATTTTTTTTCAAAAACTATTCATCCTATCAAGTTCAAAATAATTTTCCTAGAAAGTTTTTATAAAGTTCTACTTTTGAGATTTTTTTCATATTTTTAAAACTTATGGTTCAAAAGTTAGAGGGGGGGGGACGCATATTTTTTTACTTCTGGAGCGATTATTTCCGAAAATGTTTACATTATCGAAAAATGATTTTAGGAAACCCCTATTCATTTTTAAATACCTATCCAATAATATATCACACGTTAGGGTTGAAATGAAAAAAAAAAATCACTCCCCACTTTACGTATAGGGGAGGTACCCTAATAATAAAAAAATCCACTTTTTATTTTACCACTTTGTCGGCGTGATTGATATACATATTAGTACCAAATTTCAGCTCTCTAGTGCTAACGGTCACTGAGATTATCCGCGGACGGACGGACGGACGGACGGGCAGACATGGCGAAACTATAAGGGTTCCTAGTTGACTACGGAACCCTAAAAATGACTTCTGTTAAAAAAAAAAGTATAGTAACTATATCTATGTATAATAGGTTCTTAGCTCCGCTATGCTCTCCAGTAATTCTTATGCTAGAGATATCCCCATCTCTGTGCTCTTGTAATTTTTTTTTGTATTGGCGATCAAACAATATGTCCACTTTCCTTCTTTTTTCTTTTTCAAAAATGCTCCTTTTTATACGTCCATCTTGGAACTTTCCTTCTTGTCTTAATAAATAAACGAATCGATATAATTGGTTTTTTGATAACAGAATTCTTCTTTTAAGACGGCTCGACTGTGCCACCCTTCGATTGCGTTATTGGTGCGATGTCTTTCGAATGCACAACAAATTTCTGCCAATAACGATTTCGATAACCAATACTGAGTAAAATATTCAGCAAATTTTTTCTGTGCTGTATCCTGAAGCTGCCCTGAAATTAAATCCCATACTTCATTTATAGCATCTTTCGGCAAGAGCGGCAAATATGAAGATAAGTTTACTGCATTATCATTGCTCAGGCCTAAGGCTTCTGCTTTTCGCCAAATTGCTCTATTAAAATGGAAAAAGCATCCGCTCACCATACTGTCTTTGAAAATGGCTTTAAATCCATTGATTATAGCTTTTTCATAATCGCACTTGAATTTTTTTATATCTACAGCAAAATGTTCTTTGATTAAAGAAAACAGCCGAGTGTAGGTCTCCGTAGTTTTATCGGGGAGTAACGCGAAAATCACAGGTACGATATTAGTTTGCTCATCTGTACTGTTAAGGTCTACATGTATTCCAAAAATCTAGTAAAATGGTTTCGGAGCTTTTTCAAATGTTCCATCCCCAAATAACATTGTTTTTTCGGCATATAATTGAACAGTTTTAATTGCCAAAGGAGTGGAAAAGATCAATATCTTGTCGGTTGTTCCGTCTTCGCAAACTAAAAATTGGTCCTTGAGTATTTTAGGAATTTGTACATCCTGTAGTGTTTTACAAGTCGTTTTCATATTTAATATCTTTTCGCGTGCCCTGTAAAGAGAGCGTTTCTTTGCGTTAAATGAAGGGAGTTTGTTTGAATAATTCGATTCTTCACATATTACGTTGCTAGTACATTTTTCATAAGTCTGTTGCAAAGAAGTAAATTTTGTACATACTTTCTGCACACAGTTTTGATATGCTAAATGCATCTCGTTTTTAGATGCAGTGGGCTCGCATGTATGCTCACTATGACGTAAAACTTTGGTTTTATCCTTGTTAATAGTCACGGATGCAGAACAAAGCTCACGATAAACGCACCTCCATTGCGTAGAATTTTTATTTTTTGTGTTCAAAATGTATCTATATACACCGATTAATAGTGTCTCGCCCCCCTTTTGATTAACGCTAAATACAAAATTTTCCTTACTTGAAAACTCCATTTTCGTTAAAATGGATGTTAATGTTATTTTGCATTCAATGATTCGATATTCTGTCAAACCACTTAGCTTTTAATCTCAAGTGGCATTCACGTCATATCGTTACAATTATAACAGAATAGGTTTTATGCTTGTTAACTGCTAAATAAATGTACACTTAGGGCCTGTTTCACAATGTCCAAGTAAAGTCCTGAATAAGCTACTTGCCACTTATCTGATGAATAAACTCATCGTTGGCGTTTCACAATCTTCAAATAAGCTTAACTGGTAGATAAAGTGCTAAGTTTTGTAGGTAGTTTTATCTGGCAGTTAATTTATTTGTTAATTAGCTATCCAATACTTTACTTGGACATTGTGAAACAGGCCCTTAGTAATTTGTGCAATTTGAACATAGTGACATTGTGACATTACTTATTACATTTATTAGGCCTTTTCAACTGACTTCAAGATTTCGAAGGAGGAGGTTATCAATTCGTCGGGATCTTTGTTTTAGCTATTTTTTATATTTTTTAAATGTATGTTCACCGATTATTCGAAGACGGCTGGACCGATTTGGAAAATTCTTTTTTTGTTTGAAAGCAAACAAGCAAGCTTCACAGTTGGTCCCATTGTAACCATGTCAGGATCTGATGATGGAATCCTGGAGAAATCGAGGGAACTCTTCAACTATTATAGGCACACCTATAGTGATTTGAGTATTTTTTACAGCATCTCGAGCATTTGCTTTTGGAAAGGTGGGTGCTAAGTGAAGTCGGTTCTTTTTTGTTTAAAATTATTAAAAATTTAATATTGATACATTAGGACTATCCGACATTAGGGCATTACAACTTTCGAACTTTTTGACACTGGACAATGCGACACCTGGACACTCTGACATATAGACTATCCGACATTAGGGCATTATAACCTTCGAACTTTTTGACACTGGACAATGTGACACCTGGACTCTCTGACATATAGACTATCCGACATTAGGGCATTATAACATTCGAACTTTTTGACACTGGACAATGTGACACCTGGACACTCTGACATTTGGACATGTATGCCCCTAAACGGGCATTTTGTCAGTCGTTTAGAGTGTAATGTTTAAATTCTGCATCCATTGGATTACGTCGTTGTCGAGGGTAAACAAGTCTGCTGGATCGCCGTCGTATTTAAGGAGTGGACAGTCCCGGACGATGTGCGCGACGTCCTGCCCCGCTGCACCGCACTCGCACTTTGGAGACTCCACCCAGCCGCACTTGTGCAGGAAGGCTCGTGAGCGTCCACAGGTAAGTTTTAGTGATGGGACAGCACAGCAGATATTAACATTAGCAGTATGATAGTGTTACGGAGACGGGTTAAAGACGGGATCAAAGGAACGTTTTTTATTTTAATTTTTCAGTCAGTTAGAGGCGTTTTCAGCAGGCTGAAACACATTTTCAGGCCGTTTCAGGGGAAGCCCTAACTTATATCAGGGAATCAAAAATTATTCCCATTTAACACCGTTTTCAGGCGCCTTAAACATGTTTTCAGGCCGTTTCAGGCCACCCACTAACAATCATATGGCACTACTTCCTGAAAACCCACTTTCAGGCCGTTTCAGGCCGAATTACACCCCTCTTGTTTCCGGAACATTCCAGCAGGTGTGTGAGCAGGACAGCCTGTGCGTGGAAGCGAGAGAGACGATTATACTCGAACGTGTCTCCGGGACATTCCAGAAGGAAGTGAAAGGGACGGCCTACACGCGCGAAGGCGACGACACTAACCGACCATATCTCTGGAACAATCGAGAATGTGTGAGAGGCATCGCAATTCGCTACACGCTAGACAGAGAGGGCCATGTTCTAGTACGGCCCGGAATGTTCTCGATACCTACTGTTTACCAACCTGTATACCTACTGTGAACATTCTAGAAAACCTATCGCACGTATATAAAAGGACACCGGAGCGGACTCGGGCAGTTTCGATTGCGATACAAAACGATAAACATCGGAGAGAATTAAGTGACTAGCGAGTGAATCCAAGTTGTTTTAAAGCGAATAGTGTTTTAGTCAATTACCTAGTGTTTTTTTTAGGGTTCCGTAGTCAACTAGGAACCCTTATAGTTTCGCCATGTCTGCCCGTCCGTCCGTCCGTCCGTCCGCGGATAATCTCAGTGACCGTTAGCACTAGAAAGCTGAAATTTGGTACTAATATGTATATCAATCACGCCGACAAAGTGGTAAAATAAAAAGTGAAATTTTTTTTTTTATTAGGGTACCTCCCCTATACGTAAAGTGGGGAGTGATTTTTTTTTTCATTTCAACCCTAACGTGTGATATATTATTGGATAGGTATTTAAAAATGAATTGGGGTTTTCTAAAATCATTTTTCGATAATGTAAATATTTTCGGAAATAATCGCTACAGAAGTAAAAAAATATGCGTCCCCCCCCCCTCTAACTTTTGAACCATAAGTTTTAAAAATATGAAAAAAATCTCAAAAGTAGAACTTTATAAAAACTTTCTTGGAAAATTATTTTGAACTTGATAGGATGAATAGTTTTTGAAAAAAAAATACAAAATAATTTCTGAACTAAGTTTGTAATTTAACCGTATAAGCAGGTGTTTATTGTACCTGTAATTTCTACAAAATTACAATGAAATGACGTGCTTTCAAATAAAGTAAAAACGGTGAAAATCGGTTCACGCAATAAAGAATTATCCCATAAAAATCATCTTCCATACTTTATGCTCGCGCGCAATAGTTTACTCAATT
The DNA here is from genome assembly GCA_947086415.1 of Pammene aurita. Classification (NCBI taxonomy): domain Eukaryota; kingdom Metazoa; phylum Arthropoda; class Insecta; order Lepidoptera; family Tortricidae; genus Pammene; species Pammene aurita. The sequence goes on along the minus strand of OX352301.1, from coordinate 17,672,602 downwards.
TGCCGATAGATGTCGCTGTACATGGAACTCTCATATCATATCCTACATGGCGGTGTTATTAACTCTTAAGTGGGGACACTTACTGTGACGGACGGAAAACTACGGAACCCTACAGTGAGCGTGGCCCGACACGCTCTTGGCCGGTTTTTTAAGTCAATAGTGTTCCTAAGTGATTCCTTTTTGTTCAATAAATTATTTAACGTTACCTAACGGCTGTTTTCTATCCAACGAACCCTGTGGCTCGTCACAATATACTTTTTATCTATACATATAATAAAGCTGAAGAGGGTCGAAAGTCTGTACATGGAAGATAATCGAAAAAAAGTTGGCTGGGGATACTTAGAATCGATAACAGAACACGTTCCAACAATTTTTAGAATTTTTGTCTGTTTATCTGTTTGTCTGTTTATCTGTTTGTCTGTTTATTTGACCGCGCATCACGTGATAACGGCTGAACGGATTTTGATGAAATTTTGTACAGAGATAGTTTGAGGCCCAGGAAAGGATAGAATATAGTTTTAATCCCGAAAATCAACCCTGGTGGGGGTGAAAATGGGGTTGAAAGTTTGTATGGAGAATTTTTTACCGCTGAAACGATTTAGATAGAAATTAGTATGGAGATAATTTGAGTCCCGAGAAACGTCATAGGATAGTTTTCAAACCCTTGTGGGGGTGAAAAGGGGGTTGGAAGTTGGTATGAGGAATTTTTTACCGCTGAACTGATTTAGACGAAAATTTGTATACAGATAGTATGGGCCTCGAGAAAGGACAAAGGATAGTTTCATCTTCAAAAAAGCCTCCCCCCCCCCCCATCTTACTTTAGAACCGTAGGTCAATAAAAACTATCTATCTTCTATCTATACATATAATAAAGCTGAAGAGGGTCATGGAATATATTCGAAAAAAAGTTGGCTGAGGATACTTAGAATCGATAACAGAACACGTTCCAACAATTTTTAGAATTTTTGTCTGTTTGTCTGTTTATTTGAGCGCGCATCACGTGAAATCGGCTAAACGGATTTTGATGAAATTTTGTGTAGAGATAGTTTGAGTCCCGGGAAAGGACATAGAATAGTTTTCATCCCAAAAATCAACCCTGGAGGGGGTGAAAAGAGGTTTGAAAGTTGGTATGGATAATTTTTTATAGAAATTAGTATGGAGATAGTTTGAGTCCCGAGAAACGACAGAATAGTTTTCATCCCGAAAATAAACCCTTGTGGGGGTGAAAAGGGGGTTGGAAGTTGGTATGAGGATTTTTTTTACCGCTGAACTGATAAAGATGAAATTTGGTATAGTATGGGTCTCAAGAAAGGACGAAGGATAGTTTTCACCCCGAAAATCAACCCTAGAGGGGTGAAAAGGGAGTTGGAAATTTATATAGGGAATTATTAACCGCAGAATCGATTTAGATAAAATTTGGAATGGAGATAATTTGAGCTCTGGAGAAGGAAATAAAATCTGGAGTTTTATCTCGGAAATTATCCCTTAAGCGGATGCAAAAGGGGTGGAAGTTTTCATGGGGAAGAAATAACCAATAACCGCTGTACGTATTTAGATGAAATTTGGTATTGAAATAATTTGTAATTTTTTGTTCAAGGTGTTCATATTTATAACATGTTACCCGTCGATCCTTTAAATTTACCTTTACCCGCTCTTGAGAAATATTTGAAAATGTCATGAATGTCAAAGGGTTATTGCAGGTTCGAGGACTATATATGACGGACAAAGATGCATGGCCCAAACCAAAAAACTGCTACTAAATCATCTAACATTTATAGGACACCGTTTAGGTAGGAAAACATATCAAACGTTTTGTGAAGCAGTCAGATTAGGATATATTTTTCTTTATAATTAAACAATAGGTACATCATCCGTCTCTCAAGCTGTTTTGATATGTCTTCTTGAAGAACTACGCATTATTTTGTATCTTTAAGATCTAATAATGTATAACTGTTTTAAAAAAAATAAGTCCCGTCGAGTTTCTTTTCGGTCATAATACTTCTTGGGCCAGAGGTGTAGGGTTAGAACCGGTGGTAGTTTTGGAACCAAGTTCCTCATCGGACGGTTCGCGGATGGGGGGCTAGGCTAAAAAAAGTCACGTGACCGTCACGAAAAAGCGTCACGTCACGAAAACGCGACACCCATACGATTGAGAAACATGTGAAATGGAATGAAATAAAAAAAATATAAAATAGAATAAAGTGAAGTGAAGTGAAGTTTCAAAAATGTTTTTTAAATTTAAAAATTTCAAAAAATTCCCTCCTTCCCGACCGCCGGCACAATAAGGTTGGTCATGGCGGTTTAATGGCGGTCATTCTAATAGTTTCCTAACACGTCATTTAGGATTTTTAATATGTGTGTAGATAAAGCAGTGTATGCTTCTGTACGTAATTAGGCCTTATTACGTAACAGTTACATAAACTACTATTTATCTCTTTTTAGGGTTCCGTGGTCAACTAGGAACCCTTATAGTTTCGCCATGTCCGTCCGTCTGTCTGTCCGTCTGTCCGCGGTCTACTCGTAGCTTAGTGACCATTCGCACTAGAAACCTGAAATTTGGTATCAGTATGTGCATTAATCACGCCGCCAAAGTAATAGAATAAAAACTAAAAAAATATTTTTATTTTTCAACCATTTCAAAAATGTGTACCCTCATAAAATGGGGGTTGAATTTTTTTTTCGCTCCAACCCTATCGTGTTGGGTATTATTGAATAGGTCTTTCAAAAAGAATAGAGGTCTTCTAATACATTTTTTGGATGAAACTAATAGTTTCGTAAATATTAGATCTGAAAGTTCATTTCGTGGCAACCATATAATTAGTTATTATCCTTGGATTAAGTATGTTTGTTTGCATGTTGTTGTTGTTGCGAATAAATGTTTTCTATGTTCTAAAAAAGGGCGTCTCCTCCATCTAACTTTTGAACCGTGGGTCCAAAAAATAGATAAAAATAATGGAAGTGAGGCCTGATAAGAACTTTCAATAAAAACTATATTGAATAAAATCGGTTCAGCCGTTTTTGAATTATCAGTCAAAAACGCATAGTGAAAGGAAGTGCCGGATAGTAAAATGACGTAAGCGCCGCCAAATTTCCCTTAATAAACGACCTTTTGAACGGATGTTTTGTAACAGGGCGGCAACTACAAAACTCTACACTGAGCATCGCCCGACATGCTCTTGGCCGGTTTTTTTTGCATTGTTATCCCAGAAATCACCCCTTAAGGATAACTAATTCCAATTCCAGAAAATCCCCAGCAAGGTTATACGCAGCCTATAAAAATTCAACGTCTAAAAGCCAAATAGAAAAAAATCATTACTCACCCCCTCAAAAAATCTTTTCTGCATTTGTGACACCCTAAATTTCAACCGCGCTGCAACCGCGCCTGTTTCTTATCTTTCATGCTTAGACTGATTTGACGGGAGGATCGATTTGGATGATATTTGCCGTGGACATGAACGTATAAGTACAAAAGTGGTACTGTATCGTCCTATATATACACCTGCTACTCTATGTAGTTTCAATCATGGCAAAAAAAATTATAACGACAAAAAAATTTAAGTATTGCTTTTTGACTGTAGTTTAATTTAGTGATAATTGTAAAATATTTTATCAGGACTACTGTGCTCTAGCGTATCCATCTGTCAACTTTACTTTAAGTTCCGCTTCCAGGGTAGCGGGAGAGAAATTAGGGGTGAATTAGCCGCTTACTGACACAGACCGAATTCCACGCGGGCGCAGCCGCGGGCACAGCTAGTTTATAATAGAAAATGAAGAAGAGATAATAGAAATAGAAACACAAATTGGAAACAGATGCCCATTACAATCAAAATATCAACTGCGAAGGACTCTGGAACATCACGATGTCGCTAGTGACTGATTAATCATTGTTCATTACAGTGAAAAATTCACTGATGTGGATAGAGGAACGTCTAGTGTAATTGGAAGCACATTGGAACGGTAATCTAAACACGTGGGTTCGAATTCCGTGATGTTCCAGAGTTCTTTGCAGTTCATTGTTTCATTGAATAGTTATTTGTTTTCAAATTTGTAGTATTTTCCACTAAATATAAAAGCAAATACACATCAAAATATTAAATTGATAATATAAAAGTTATTCTAATTCAGCTTGCAAGATTTGTCCTGAACAAATAGGCAAACTAACTTACGTAGAATACTAACATTGTAAGTAATATGCTGGTAGAAAAACTTGATATTTAATGACAACTTAACATTATAATTTTATCAATAGCTAAACCTTATACGTGGTAAAGAAACAAAAATATATAACTAACCTACGATCAATGTTTCTCTGCGTCCATAGGAAACACCTTAGACAACCCTACACGTGATCCCTGGGTGGTGCTAAAAGAGTTACAAACTTGGCAGCTCTACTGTCCTACCTGGACCTCGCAGCACTCACTGGATTTTCTTCATCATCTGCTTTCCCACTACCCTAGGGAAGAAATGCCTATCTATATCCGGTGACATGTAGGCATACGATAAATAAATCTACGATAAAATGTGACATTTTCAAGTCAAAGGAACATCATTATCGGTTGTCAATAAGGCGTTACCATAAAAAAATCATTTAAAATTTAACTCTATTAACAACCGACAATGATGTCCCTTTGACTTGAAAATGTCACAAATATCGATACTTAAGTATATTATTATCGACGCGTTCCTCGCACTGTCTACGTTTACTTAAAGATGACATTATCTCGTTCACGGACAAGTTGTCTGTGTCTGTGTTTGTACTTGTGTGAGTATATTTTTTGCTAGTGTTTGATAATTTTATCGTGTGCGTGTGTAGCGACGTCAATGGAAAATGCATTAGTGTTAACAGTATTTGTGTGCGTTTCCTCGTCCCCCGCGCCGAAATTGGCAGACTTTTTGTGATATAAATTAGTGCGCGTCTCGCATCCGGTTGGTTTAATAATCAAAGGTGCCAATTAAACAGGCTGCGAATCGGGCACGGTCGATCTGCGATTTCATGTTTAGGTGTGGCTGGCGCTTTTCTTCGAAGCGCGACTGTGGGGCACCTGTACAGTCTATCCACCACATTGTCCATGAATACCAAATAAGGAGACTGCCCTCTGGACTTACAATCATTAAGCGAAACCGCAGCCCATTGGGTGAAGAACCTAGATATTATTTTGTAAATATCAGTTGTTTTGTAAAGCGACCAAGACATGCCTACATTATATGTACATGCATAATGTCCTACGTGGAGGCCGCTCTTCCGTCATAAAACAAAGTTCGGCTCCAACTATCCCCCACGTACGGCCTATTTATCACCTTTCTCCTACGTAAAAAGCCAGAAAGAGACAGCTGCTAGAAAAGGAGAAAAGATTTTTAATTTGCAAATAAGTCGGCATAGGGTTTCAGAAAACTTCAATCTAATTCCGCGCGAGCAAAATTCGGGTTTTCAACATTGATTTATTATGTATTCTACTAGATGTGATATCTAGAACAAATTTTCTGCGCCATATTTGGCGATTGAAAGCTTAAATTATTTTGCTAGATTAGCTAGACTAGCTGATAGATTGATTTTCACTATTTTAGTATCATTATTATCATCTCCTGTTACTCAATGGTTTTCAATTCTCTTTTTATGAACATCGGTAGCTACGATTGATTATTCCAACGGCTTACAGACTTGGGTTGTGTGAATACCATCCAAAATAATATAATTTAATCACAGAAAATTCTGCTTCCAACAAGAATTAACAAAGCCATTTATCCTTTCTAACTTTCAGACGCAATGCTAATAATATCATAACTTGAGAAACGTTTTCAAATTGTTTACGATAAACAAAGTTAAGCCTTTTAAGGCTTGACAAGTGACATGTGGCTGTAATAACCGCTGCATGAAAGCCCCAAAGCGAAACCAATTTGAATTTGAAAGAAGGATTAAATAAATTGAGTATTGGAGCTTGATATATACGAGTATTTGAGCCAGGGTGACGTTCTACCACCTATATGTAAAACGTAAGAGTCGTGTAAACTTTTAGAATATTGTTCCTTTTGGTTACTCTGTTTTATGGCTGACATTCTAGTAGTATAGATTCACCGTTTCTACCCCATCGTTTTCCCACCACCAAAATAATGGTTTTTCGGGATTATGGTGGTTTTTCGGGGCTATGAAACCTAAAAAAAAAAGTTCGGTATGTGTTAGTACCTTTAGCCCCCCATTTAGATCGATTGCACTAGGTCTCAACAGTGCCCGGAGCCTCCTTCAGCACTTAGTCACTCCGTTAATTAAACAATACACGCTCTTCGACACCACAATAGAACCCTTTCTCACCTTTTTCTATTGTCTCTATTGTTAGCTCGACTCGGCGACATTGCATTGTTACCGAGCTCGGTAGAGGCATACTCCTACGTTGTAGTTTGTTCTTTACGTAGTAGCAATAGGTTTTATAATTGCTTAATTGGTTACTCCTTATGAAAGACTAGGTATAGTACCTAAAGTTTCCAAAGCTTAGGTATTTCAATAGGTATTTTTTATATGGGCTGTTACGTTCTATTAGCACTCACACGTCGCTGTCTCAAACCTGTAAACTCGTTTTGAAGAAGCCAATATCAATATTGTTTTTACGTTACATTTTGAGTAGGTATTATACCTAAACTATTTCAATCTCACATGGTGATATAATTATTATTATTAATATTTTACTACATATAACTTAACGATATTTTTAATGATCTAACAAGCCCCGCAAACAGACATAATTACATTACCCTTTATTAGTCTGGACTGGAGTAGGTATCAAATTTATACCTAAAGTAATTAATTCACATTTCGCGAATATATATGCAAATTTCAACGTATCTATATGTGTTACAGCACAATATGAAACTTCTGGTATATGTTTCAACCCCATCAATTTTAGTTATTTAGTATCTATTTGTTTTCAGTTTTTGCCTAAAATTTATAATTTTATGCAAATCCAATATTTGAAATATTATTTTATTGATTTTAGATTATTCCAGTCTAGATATTTGTGTTGTCTTAATTTTTTTTTTCGAACTCGTAAATAACTTTGGTATATGTGACAACCGACTGCTATTTATTGGTGGACAATAAACATAACTGTGTTTTGAACAAGTTTCAACCTGTAAGTATGCTGTACGTTTCCGTAAACGAAGTTCCCATTATTTATTATAATATATAGATGTTTTGTTAATGTAGGATTCGGTGTGTGATTTATTGCATTCCTGTTTATAACAGTTAGATAGGTGGGGCGGTGCGATGTTTAAAGACTCCTTTGGTGCTCTAATTTAAAGTCGCAATTTCTATTATTAGGTTTTTCTTTATGCTGTCGGCTTGAGAACTTTACCATTTTTGCTAGATGTCCTTTGAAGAAGGTAATAATTTACTTTTTATTCATTTCTGAGAAAGATATAAATCAATCGGGTTTGAAGTCACACGCGATTTTCATAGAAATTAAATGCACAAAAGATCTGTCGTTTAAATTCTTTAGAATTCTTTTGATAATTTAATCTTTTGTTAGAAAACATTCCGCTGCAAACAAAAAATTACCTGTCCCCGAAATCTTGTTTAAACTCGTCGCTACCTACCTAGGTGGTCCTATGTCCCCACCAGCCGTGACCTTTTTTTCAACACAAATTCATATAAAAAGGCTAAGGCTGTGAGTAACTTTATATAGTACCTTCGGATCTCCAGTTCAGTTAAGAGCTCTCAGTTTCTACGCTTTGAAGTATAAACGAAGACTATTCATAACTAGCTGTGCCCGCGGCTCCGCCCGCGTGGTATTCGGTCTGTGTCAGTAAGCGGCTAATTCATCCCTAATTTCTCTCCCGCTACCCTGGAGGCGGAACTTGAAGTAAAGTTGACAGATGGATACGCTAGGCTAGAGGACAGTAGTCCTAATAAAATATCTTACAATTACCACTAAATGAAACTACACTCAAAAATGAATACTTACTTTTTTTTATCCTATAAATTTTTTTTGGCATGATTTAAACTACATAGAGGGGTGGTAGGTGTACATCGGACGATACATGGCCACTTTTGTATTTATACGTTCATGTCCACGGCAAATATCATCCAAATCGATCCTCCCGTCAAATCAGTCTAAGCATGAAAGGTAAGAACAGGCGCGGTTGAAATGGGGGGGGGGGAGTCACAAATGCTGAAATGATTTTTTTCTATTTGAGGTGCACTTGGAGGAGAGGGGTGGGTCCATGACTCATGCAAATTTAGCTCAATCGAGTGTAGTGGCTACCCCCCCTTTTAGACATTGAATTTTTATAGGCTACGTATAACCTGGATGGGGATTTTCTTGAATTGGAATTAGTAATCATTAAGGGGTGATTTCCGGGATAACAATGCAAAAAAAAACCGGCCAAGTTCATCTCGGGCGATGCTCAGTGTAGAGTTTCGTAGATGCCGCCCTGTTACAAAACATCTGTTCAAAAGGTCGTTTATTAAGGGATACGAGGGTTGCTACTTATATATCCGGAAACAAAAAAACAAACAAACGTACACGGCTGAAAATGGTTTTATTGTTTTTCAAAGTATTCCCCTTGATGATCTATGCACTTTTGCATTCGCGTGAACCAATTTTTAAAGCACTTCTGCCACTCCGCCTGAGGTACCTCCATAACGTGTTGTTTGAATGCGTCGACAGCATCTTCAGCGGTCGAAAATCGTTGACCGCGTAATTTATTCTTTATATTTGGAAATAAACAAAAATCGCTGGGTGCCAAGTCAGGGCTGTACGGCGGATGACCCGTTAATTCCACATTTTGACCCTCCAAAAATAGAGTTGTTTCGCGTGACGTATGACAGCTGGCATTGTCATGATGAAGAATGATTCTTCGTCGCTGGTTAGTTTTACGAATTTGTTCAAATACTTCCGGTAAGCAAATGGTCGTGTACCACTCTGAATTAACCGTTCTACGGTTTTCTAGTGGCACTGTAGCTACATGGCCATTAATACCGAAGAAGCAGGCCACCATTTGTTTCAATGTACTTTTTGCACGAGTAACTTTCGTAGGGTTCGGCTCATTTTGAAACACCCATACCGTTGATTGTTGCTTCGTTTCGGGATCGTATGCATAGATCCAGGATTCGTCACCTGTATAGATGTTATAAACGGCTTTTGAGTCACCACGGTTATATTTTTTTAACATTTTATTGCACCATTCGACGCGAGCATCTTTTTGCTCTTTTGTTAAGTTGTGGGGTATCCAACGCGAACAAATTTTTTTTACAGCCAAATAATTATGTAATATGCTATTAATGCTGGTCATAGAAATACCCAGAGTCGCCTCTATCTCGCAGTACGTAACATGTCGATCGTCCATTATAAGTTTTCGCACAGCCTCGATATTTTGTTGTACAACGACCGATTTCGGGCGACCTGCCTTAACTTCGTCCGTAAGCATACTACGTCCACGATTGAACTCACTAAACTAGTGATACACAGTAGTTTTAGATGGGGCTTCATCACCAAAAGTTGAAGTTAGTTGATCTATGCACTGTTGTTGCGTTAAACCACGCCGAAAATCATAATAATTCATAGCACGAATATTTTCACGAGTGAGTTCCATTCTTGCTGCGAGATGACATTTAAAACCCGTCAAAAACAAAACACGAGCGTTAATAAAAAAGAAAAAATATACCGGCCAGTACTTAAAAAAGTTCAAATTTTACCATGGAGGTCAAATATGCTATTTAAGAAGATTGTAATCTCGGTTTCCGGATATATAAATAGCAGCCTATGTATTTGGCGGCGCTTACGTCATTTTACTATCCGGCACTTCCTTTCACTGTGCGTTTTTGACTGATAATTCAAAAACGGCTGAACCGATTTTATTCAATATAGTTTTTATTGAAAGTTCTTATCAGGCCTCATCAAATTTCAGCTTTCTAGTGCGAACGGTAACTGAGCTAGACCGCGGACAGACGGATGGACATGGCGAAACTAAAAAGAGATAAATAGTAGTTTATGTAACTGTTACGTAATAAGGCCTACTTATGTACAGAAGCATACACTGCTTTACCTACACAAATATTAAAAATCCATTGAAACCATTAGAATGACCGCCATGACCAACCTTATTGCGCCGGCGGTCGGGGGCGGATTTTCATTACCGTATTTTCGTACGTTTTGACCACAATGTCACAGATAATACCTATACACTGATGTTATAATAATGGTGGTAATTACATACGGTTCCGAACGCGGAATAGAGGATTTATGATATTGGTGTAGATCAAGATATTTATTTCTTAATAAGTTATGTTATTTAATTTTATTTAATTTTTGACTTGTTTGTAAATTTTGTTGTTTTAATTTTTTATTTTTTTTGTAATTTTTGAAATTTTAATCATTTTTTACTTTTAGGTTCTCGACTTTTATCACTTTGTCACTTCTCACTTTCACTTTCACTTTTCACTACACATCACTTCACTTCACTTCACTTTATTCTATTTTATGTATTTTTTATTTCATTCCATTTTACATGTTTCTCAATCGTATGGGTGTCGCGTTTTCGTGACGTAACGCTTTTTCGTGACGGTCACGTGACTTTTTTCGCCTAGCCCCCCATCCGCGAACCGTCCGATAAGGAACTTCGTTCAAAAACTACCACCGGTTCTAACCATACACCTCTGGCTCAAGAAGTGTTATGACCGAAAAGAAACTCGACTTTTTCAAAACAGTAATACATTATTAGATCTTAAAGATACAAAATAATGCGTAGTTCATAATGCGTAGTTTGAGAGACAGATAATGTACCTATTGTTTAATTATAAAGAAAAATAAATCCTAATCTGACTGCTCCACATAACGTTTGATATGTTTTCCTACCTAAACCTATAAATGTTAGATGATTTTGTAGTAGTTTTTTGGTTTGGGCCATGCATCTTTGTCCGTCATATATAGTCCTCGAACCGGCAATAACCCTTTGACATTCATGATATTTTCAAATATTTCTTAAGAGTGGGTAAAGGTAAATTTAAAGCCTCGATGGGTAACATGTTATAAATATGAACACCTTGACCTAAAAGTTACAAATTATTTAAATACCAAATTTCATCTAAATACGTACAGCGTTTATTGGTTGTTTCTTCCACATGTAAACTTCCACCCCTTTTGCATCCGCTTAAGGGATAATTTCCGAGATAAAACTATTTTATTTCCATTTCCAGAGCTCAAATTATCTCCATACCAAATTTTATCTTAATCGATTCTGCGGTTAATAATTCCCTATACAAATCTCCAACTCCCTTTTCACCCCTTATTATTGATTTTCGGGGTGAAAACTATCCTTTGTCCTTTCCCGGGGCTCAAACTATCTCTACACAAAATTTCATCAAAATCCGTTCAGCCGTTTTCACGTGATGCGCGGTCAAATAGACAGACAAACAGATAAACAGACAAAAATTCTAAAAATTGTTGGAATGTCTGTTATCGATTCTAAGTATCCCCAGTGAACTTTTTTTCGAATATATTCCATGAACAGACTTTCGACCCTCTTCCGCTTTATTCTATGTAAAGATAGTTTTTATTGAATATACCTTTCAGGCTTCACTTCCATTATTTTTTTCAAATTTTTGGTCCTACGGGTCTAAATTAATTTGGAGGGGGGGGGGGGGGCTTTTTTGAAGATGAAACTATCCTTTGTCCTTTCTCGAGACCCATACTATCTCTATACCAATATTCATATAAATCAGATTAGCGGTAAAAAAATCCTCATACCAACTCCCAACCCCCTTTTCACCGCCACAAGGGTTTGAAAACTATCCTTTGACGTTTCTCGAGACTCAAATTATCTCCATACTTATTGCTATCTAAATCGTTTCAGCGGCTAAAAATTCTCCATACAAACTTTCAACCCCATTTTCACCACCACCATGGCTGATTTTCGGGATCAAAACAATATATTATCCTTTCCCGGAACTCAAACTATCTCTATACAAAATTTCATCAAAATCCGTTCAGCCGTTTTCACGTGATGCGCGGTCAAATAAACAGACAAACAGAAAAACAGATAACCAGACAAAAATTGTTGGAACGTGATCTGTTATCGATTCTAAGTTATTAATTCCAACTTTTTTTCGATTATCTTCCATGTACAGACTTTCGACCCTCTTCAGCTTTATTATATGTATAGATGGATGTAAGTATTTAAATAGTATTACTCTATAATTATTGCATTAAAAAAATTATCTGTTGTGTGTATGTTTTAAGTCTTTAATACTAATTATGAATTTTGTTTCAGTTTTCCGATAACACTTTCAAAAACTTTTACGTTGATGAAAATGAAGACGAAGCAAGTGATGAAGAGGGGACGCTGGCTTTCAAAGTGAAGCAAGCTATTGCGAAGAAGCGTCAATCAAATAATATTGATGGCTTTTTTTTAAGGCCTAAGAAGAAGACAAAAGTGTATAAGAAATCTTCAACGGTCTCCAAAAAAGAAGAAGACGGTGTTTCATATCTCACTTCAGGTCAGGACGATGGGGCATATGCATCACACCTCATCAAGATCGAATTATACGACATGAATAAAATACGAAACGTTGGACCTTCGGACCACTGGAAACACTGTGACTGTCGTGTTAAATATTATTCTAACGAAGTTGACTCACATGAACAAAGTGCTCGGGATGTTATATTTAACCTTTTGAACGCCACGCATCGGACAGAAAAATTGTGCCACCAGCGCCAGAGCGAAATTTGCACGAGCGCACTCAGATACCGTAGTGGTTGAAAAATAACATATCGACGAAACATTTCTTTCCGCCTAATAGTGGATTTAGTTAGGCAAAATCACTTTAGATATTTAGAAATCATAATAGTAAAGAATATTCATTTCGTATTTTTCTTATACACCTAAAATCAACTACAAAAATATGAAAATTAATATGCAAATTTTATTTTATTTTGTCAATATAGCCACAGCACTACTTAAGTGATAACGTCGCGCGCTGACGTTTTATGACGGCTTTGGCGCTGGTGGCACCGTAACTTATTATGAATGTTAGAGTTGGGGGTGAGAGATATTCATTCATTTCTGTATCGATATTTCCGTGGTGTAACTGTATGAAGGAAAATACGTTAGGTTTTTTAAGTGTTTAGTTGAGTAAAAATTTTTTTAAAAATACCATTAAATAAATAAATTTTATGATAAAAACTAATGAACATCGGACAGAACGGGTGTGTAGGTAAAATAACACCTCGCGCACATTTTATTCTTTTGTACCTAAAGAAACTTGGAATATCCCTAATAATGACATATTCTTTGTTCACTTAAACTCAGTCTCTCACCGATAACATTCATATTGGTTGACATTTTACCTAAAATACAATTTCATTATTTTTACTTATTTGAATGAAATGGACCGAAAGACCACGTGTCGTGGTATTTATCATTGTTTAAGGATTAACAAGAATGCTACGAAGCAATAAGATTAAAAGACACGACATACACATTGTTAGGTTTTAAATACGGCCCTTATAACACGCATTGTATTCCATTGCGACTTAAATAAAACTCTTTCTTTTTTAATAATGCATATATTAAAGTAAAAAATTTAAATATTAATATAATCTTCTACACGAATCACAGTTTCATAATTCGTTTTATTATATAATAAAGCTTAAAATGCGGAAAACATTCATAATTACAGTGTTTGGTTAGTGTTCATACAATAATAAACATCGACCACTATGCTTTCAAACGAACAACACTATATCGAAGTGACGTCACGCCGCTTGACGGGTTTACCCGTCAACGGCGAGGAGGGCGGTGCCTTTTAAATAGCTCTGAGGTATTTTCTAACTTTTTCTTGAGTTACGGGTTATTTTGAATTAAATTTTAACTAAAAAGATAGGTGAATGGTAGAGCTATAATAAATATACGAAAATATTTATATAAAGGTTGTTTATTAAGGAGTATTTTGATCTCTCATATTGGACGTTCTAACACGTCATGGCGCTGAGGGCACGACTTTTCGTTGACGTGTTTGAACGGCTTTGGCGGTCAAAGGGTTAATATAACGAAGGAACTAACATCTAAAACAAAATGTATAAAATATTTTATAGAGACTGATAAGGGTGACAAAAAATAGTTTTAATCAGTGCTTTATTTATAACTAGAATAACTTACTTTATTTTTTCACTTATAAAAAATGTTTATTTTCATTCTTGTTTTATTGTATATTAATGTTATTACTCATTTATTGAACATGTTTAATATTAGATGTAGTTTTAACTGTTTATTTTGTGTTTCTTTCTCCGTCACTGCATTTGTCTTAGGTAGTAGGAATATTTTGTAATTATAGTTGTAAGAAATAAAATAAAACCCAATTTATTTTCATAACACATTGTTTTGATTCACAAAAACTGATTTAAACATATTCCTTAAAACTAAATCATTACACAAAGAATTATCAGAAAACAGACGTAAAAACTCAGACATTTTTTTTCCCTTGAAGCTTAAAATAAAGATAAACTAAACATTATTCTCCACCAACTGAAGTAAAATAATTTTGAAGTGAGTGATGGTTATAAAACCACCTCTTAGAGTTTCTATTTAAAAATAACCTGTGATAACCGGTAGGTTTTCGACCAAAAGAGTCAAAGTATTCGCCATATCCATTCACATCAATGTGCATTACAATCCAATGAGAACCGGGCTTTGAATCAGGATCCAGATTGCTTATAATAAAAGTAGGTGGTGAAAATAGATGTGTCCGAGGCCAGATTTGAACTCGCGTCTTCAGCTTTCGCGGCTGACTTCCTGACCACTAGACCACCCGGTCACGGCGGAACTTGACAAATTTTCTCATGTATATGCAATCTCTGAATTTGAAACGGCTAGGCGCCGTTGACCATACTCTAAGGGCATGCGCAGTACGTGCTTGCACCTCCTATCCGAATCTCTTACGTGATTCTGGTATAGCGAGAGAGATGGTGCTGCCATCTATGAATCGTGAAGCAAATCAAATTATTTTGTTCAATATATTTTTTTTTGATTTGCAGTTTTTAAGTAGTTACACTACTATATAGAAACTGAAAATAGATGTCATATACTTCAGAAAAAGTGACCAAACCCTCCGGTGTCCGGGGCCAGATTTGAACTGGCGTCTTCAGCTTTCGCGGCTGAAGCTACCTTACGTCCTGACTACTCAGGACGTCAGCCGCGAAAGCTGAAGACGCGACACCGGAGGGTTTGGTCACTTTTTCTGAAGTATATGACATCTATTTTCAGTTTCTATATAGTAGTGTAACTACTTAAAAATTGCAAATCAAAAAAAATATTGAACAAAATAATTTGATTTGCTTCAAGATTAAAAGTAGGTAGATTAACCCAAACAGGAATCCGGTTTGCAGCAAAAACATTTGACTTAAACCTCGGGTTTATTTTATTCATACAAAATTGTATTTCATTCGAATCCATAATAATAATTAATCTAAAAAAGTAAACACTGGTGGTTTCATAGACAATGTTCAAGTGGTAATGATAAAATTGAGTGAATGCATTGTATTTATGTAATTACTAACTCTTATAATCTACAGTGATATCACGATTTTTATTTATTTCAATTATGTTATCAAATTCAGCATACACAATACAGTTGATAGTAGTACTTAAAGCTGAATCAAAACGAACTTCGATTCGAACACTTCCGTGTCTTACAAGATTCCAGTGTGAAGTTGAACTTGCAGATAAATCAGGAGTCAAATCGAAACATAATAAAGAATAACCACCCACATAGTTTGATCTGCTTATAGCATTACCTTCATTATGGAAATGAATACCAGTTCCAGAAAACTAAGTATGATATGCAGTTGCTATTAAACCCGGAGAGTTAAATGAGGGTTGCAAAGTTTTAGAAGGAATTTCATACGTACAAACTAAATGAATTCATATGAAAATGTTGAAAATTGAAGGGATTTATAGCTAAATTACCATTAAACCCAGAGTTTGAAACGAATCCAATAATACATCTTTTAGGGACTTGCCCGACAAATATATTATCCAACGTTTTACCTTGTATACCTGCGGGTAATGTCAGAACCTTAACTTCTGCCCTTGTTATCGGATATTTCGCAGTTGTTGATGCTAATACTTTTTGATGAGCTAACAATACACTAGGATTTATTCTTGCTCTTTTGATAATGAGACTGGCATCTGTTATTTGTACTTTAAAGGACCATGGGCAAAATGTCCCCACCCACCAACAGAAACGAAACATGTCTCATTTAGTAGATCGTGTCAACCGGATGATTTTTTACTATGACGAGGATCACCATATGTATGGGGTTTTCTTGGAAAACCGTATTTTGTTTTCATATATATTTTGTTAAATTCTTTGAAAGTTACAAGTAGAAGGTTACAGAAACATTATATTACTAGCAATAATAAACAACAACATTTCTTTAAAAAAAATACAGACGATTTGAGAACCTCCTCTTATTTTTGAAGTTGGTTAAAAAAAAGGAAAACAAAAATTCGCTTATAGAGCTATATATTATTACTTATTACTATAAATGGTGTCACATCATGGATTGAGATAAAACAGGTTTTATTAAAAAATTTCGCTGACCAACGGGACGAAAATTGCCTTAATAGGGACTTAATTAATTTACGTCAAGAGAATGAGACACCCCAGGAATTTTATTACCGTTGCATGCATTTACTCAGTACTATAATAAATTACGTTAATTTACACGAAATTGACGCAAACAAGAAAGCTTGCAAGCGAGAGTTCTTTTCAACTCAAACCTTGAAAGCTTTCCTGACTGGCCTTAAGGACCCTCTGGGTGTAACAATCAGAACCATGCGTCCTACGGATATTCCGACAGCCTTACAATTTATGAAAGAGGAACAAAACATACATTATCTCCAAAAAAGACAGGTACCCCAAACTAATTTCCAAAAACCGTTAGACCTCAACCAGTTTGCTCCGCACAACGTGCCCCCAAGACCAGTGCCCTTCGCAAATTTAAATAAACCACTGTTTCCACAACGACAAAACATGTCCTCCTATCAAAATAACTACAACAGACCTTTTTACCCCAATCCGTATAAAAATAACCAATGGAACAGACCCCAATTCAGACCCCAATATCCTTACAATCCATCAAAACAATTTTCTGGATATCAATCTAGCAATAAATTAGAACCACCGAAACCTATGAGCGGAATTTCATATAGATCAGCCCAGGTACCTCTCAGGCCATACATGCCAGCTGTAAATAACCCTTTAAATAATTATACCTGCCAGACTATGTATCAACAACAGTGTCCGGCGCCCGACGCACTTATTGCTGACGTTGACTACGATAACGCGGCCATCGCCGGTGGCCACAGTACTGAGAACGTGCAGTACGAGTGCAGCAATATATACACAGACTACTTAGCCCACCAGCAGTTCTATGATAACTATGAGCCTACTTTTACCGGAAACGAAATTAATCAGGATTTTCCCCAGGATTCGGATACGAACGACAACCCATGATCTTAGAGATTAATGCTCACTTAAAAAAACGGCTACCCTATGTCGAAATTAAAGAACCTCCCCTGAAGCTCCTTATCGATACCGGAGCTAATCAATCCTTTTTATCACCGGACGTTTTCGAAACTCATTTCAAGAACCACCCGCTACTGTTTGAACCATTTACTGTGAATTCTGAATACACTGTTAATAATTATGCTGTGGAAATACCTTCATTCCCCGAACTGACGGAGAAAACATTGTCGAAATATTACATCTACAAGTTTCATAATGTATTCGACGGATTAATTGGTTTCGAAATGTTAGAGAATTTAGGAGCTAAAGTTGACCTGGAAAATAAATTAATTATTACACGAAATGCTGAAATACCAATAAAAGTTTTGACAACCGGATCAAAATCTTTATTTGAAGCCCTTATAAGATCAAACTCAACAAAGGATATAAAGGTTCCAGTTGACATCCGCCACGGTGATATCTACATCCCACGCACTGATGTAAACAATTGTTACATTCTCGGGACTGTAACCCGAGCAGAGTCAGGCTATACCCACCTGCAAATAACAAATCCTACAAATAATGACATCATCGTGATTTTATCATCGCCTCTTAAGGCGCAGAAGTTAAATAATAATTATGAAACTTATAACTTAGAAACGACTTGCAAGAAAAACGATAATGCGCTCTCATTTCTTAGAACGGATCATCTTAACATGGAAGAAAAATGTAATCTTTTAAACTTATGCGAAACCTATAGTGATGTTTTTTATACAGAAAACACACCGCTTACGTTTACAAATCAGATTAAACACCTAATAAATACAACGGATGAAATTCCGATCTATACGCGTTCTTATAGATATCCCCAAATATACAAAGCGGAAGTGGACAGGCAAATCAATGCTTGAACAAAACATTATTCGACCCTCTAATAGCCCATGGTCGTCTCCCATCTGGATTGTCCCAAAGAAACAAGACGCGACAGGTCAAACTAAGTGAAGATTAGTAGTCGACTATAGAAAACTAAACGAAAAAACAATCGGTGACAAGTATCTAATTCCTAATATCAATGATATTTTAGACAAATTAGGAAGATGCCAATACTTCACAACATTGGACCTTGCGTCCGGATTCCACCAAATAGAAATGCATCCCGATGACGTAGAGAAAACGGCATTTAGTGTAGACACGGCAAATGAAGGATACCGAGGGCATTATGCTTATTTCCGTATGCCATTTGGTTTGAAAAATGCGCCGTCAACGTTTCAACGGGTTATGGACAACGTGCTACGTGGTTTGAAGAACATAATGGTATACATGGATGATATAATCGTTTACAGCACTTCCCTCCAAGAACACATTCAAAATTTAGACGATATCTTCCAAAGACTCAGGGAATCGAATTTCAAGATACAGCTGAATAAATCCGAGTTTATGAAACGCGAAACCCCTTTCTTAGGACACGTAGTAACTACAGAAGGTATTAAACCTGACCCTAATAAAATCAAAGCAGTTCAGCAATTCCCCATTCCAAAAACACCCAAAGAAATAAAATCATTTCTAGGATTACTAGGCTATTATCGAAAATTTATCCCACGATTCGCGAAATTGACCAAACCATTGACGTCATGCCTAAAAAAAGGTGTGTGTGTGTGACGTTTGACGTGTAAACACTGTGTCGCGAAGCTAAACAAATAAAATTGTTAAATATGTGAAATTCATCAAGAAAACATACTTGAACTGCAGTAGAACGCCAACACTTTCACTATACACGCAAGGAATAACTCGCAACGACTTTGGTGAGCTGTTTGTTACTAATTTTACAAGAAATCGAATACGGCCCAAACAGAAACTAACGGGTTTCACACTAACACATAGATCTTTTGAAATAACGAAGAAATTTTGAGGAGAATTATCAAAAACAAAGAGGTACATTAACCGGTTGATTCAGTGACATTAAACCAACTGACGTTTTGAGTTTAATGCCTGTCACCAGTGTCACCTGTCACACGCGAGAGTTGCGTTCAGAAATTTTGCTGATATTCCAATTTACGCTATAGCGGATTATACTTTGCGCAATAAAAAATGTCTGAGGAGGTATTAAAAAAACTATTTGAACAACAAAAAAAGGACATGGCGGGCCAATTTAAAGAAATGGAAGATAATGTAACTCAGCGAATAAATAAAAATATTGACCAAAAATTTTACCAACTGCAAGCGCAAATGGATGATATTAAAAAAACAAGCGCAGAGCAAGAGCAACGACTTGATATAATAGAAAAGCAATTAAGAATGCGCAATTTAATGTTATTTGGCGTAGCTGAAGAAGAAAGATCATACTCTGAACTTGAAGATATAGTACTGACAATAATAACTGTAACACTCGAAGTAGATTGCGAAAATTCCGAAATAGAATTTGTTAGGAGGCTTGGAAAAAAATGCTCTAGACCCAGACCTATTTCCATAGGTCTGACGACTCTGGGTAAAAAAATTAAAATTCTACGTAACAAAAGTAAATTAACAGGGTCAGGCTCCTACATAACTGAGGACTATCCTCATAAAGTTCTTGAGATTCGCAAGTCGCTGAAGCCACAACTTAAAGAAGAACTTGATAAGGGCAATAATGCGGTCATAAAATATGATAAATTAATTATTCTCAAAAGCAAAACCAACCACAACCAAATAGAACAAAGCCCTCCGTTACAAAATTCCGATTTAAACAATAAGAAGAGAGCGCTAGAGTACACACCACCCAAACCAAGTGAAGATAGCGAAACACCAACTACTTCAATGAACTCAAATCCCCCCACCCAACCTGCAAAAAAGAACAAGGCATCGGTAAATAGTCCCCCCAAACAAAAAACTATTTCACAATACATGAAAATAAAACACACTCCGATCAATAAAACAAATAAAAGTAAACCACAAGAAAATAGGGATGCTTCATCTTCACTAAATAAAGAAAAATAGCAACCACAGTACGATAGACCAACCATTCATATAGGGACTCTAAACGTGAGAACACTCCAAAAAGAAGCAAAATTAGCGGAACTTGAACTTGCACTTAACAAAATAAATTGGCATATTCTCGGTTTAAGTGAAGTACGAAGAGATACCGAGCAACTGATCCAGTTAAAAAGTGGAAACGTGTTTTATCACTATGGAAAAACCAAGGGGCTCTATGGCGTTGGATTTATCGTAAATAGTAGCATTAAAAAATACATCGAGGGTTTTAGCTGTATTTCGGAAAGAATTGAAATATTGGATATAAAGATAGACAAGAAAGCGCTGAGAATTATACAAGTGTACGCTCCTACCTGTTCAGCATCGGAAAATCAGTTAAAAACATTTTATGATGATTTAAACAAAGCACTGCAAAAGAAGAATAATCATCAAGATGTTATTGTAATGGGAGATTTTAACAGCCAAATAGGACAAGGAACAACCTATGAAACTCCCTGGTTAGGTAAATATTGTTACGGTAATAGAAATGAAAGAGGAGAAAGACTAATAGAATTTTGCCAAAAAGAACAACTAGCTGTACTCAACACGCAATTTAAACATAGAAATGGCTTACGATGGACTTGGCTCTCTCCCAATCAGAAATTCAAATCACAAATCGACTATATACTTACGAAAAATAAAACAAACTTTAAAAATTGCACTGTAGTGAACAACTTCAGCTTCATAACAGACCACCGGCTACTCATGTCAGAAATGTACGTCAAAACAAAAAGAAAAACGTATAACACAAACACTAAGATGGAAGTAAATTACCAATATAATGAGAAACAAGCTGACATTCTCGAAACAAACCTTACAAATATAACATTGGAGCAATGTCCTCAAAATATATATAACAAAATAGAGCACGAAACAAAAACTGCTATATGTAATTTAAAAACAAACGCAGTTAAGAATCCTCAAAAAATTAGCACTTCTACATTAAAACTAATCAAAGAACGCGACGATCTCAAATCTTTAGAAACAAACGTAACAACAGACGGAAAAAAATCTTTACGGAACATAAATTACGAAATTAAAATGCAAATTAGTAACGACATAGAAAACTACTACAACAGAAAAATTGAAGAAATTTTGGCATTGACAGGATCAACAAAAGCGGTTGATAACTTACGTCTGATAGGTAAAGCTCTTATACCATCACTCAATGATAAAAAGGGAAACAAATCCCAAAATCGAAACCAGATTCTCGAAATTGCTACGAGCTTCTATGAAGACATTTATAAAGAAGAAGATAGGAAAGCACAGATGCAACAAGACCTATACAGCAATATGGATAAGGCTCCTTGTTTTATCGATATTGAAGTTGAATACGTCATAAAACAGTTAAAAAAAAAAAACACCCGGAAATGATCAAATCACTAACGAAATGATAAAGACATATGCAAACAAACTTAAAGGACCCCTTCTTCATCTCTTTAACAGAGTACTAACTACAAAGAAAATACCAGAACAGTGGTTCCACTCATCAATTGTGCTGCTGCACAAAAAGGGATCTCAGGCAGATGTGAACAACTACCGGCCAATAAATTTGTCGCCTGTTATCTATAAAATGTTTATGACACTTATCAAAAATAGGCTATACAATATAATAAACGAGCAACAATCAAGAGACCAGGCTGGATTTAAGAAAGGATTTTCTACTATTGACCACTTACACACGTAGAATATGATAATTGAAAAGTATACTGAGTACAATAAACCACTTTTCTTGTGCTTTGTTGACTTCACAAAGGCCTTCGACAGTATAAAACACGAATATATGCTTAGTGCTCTTCAAACCCAAGGCGTAAATGCTGACTACATCCAACTTATTAAACTTATATATGATAGGAGTACAGCTAGCGTGAGGATGGAGGATGAGGGCAAACAATTTAATATTCAGCGAGGTGTCAAGCAAGGGGACCCATTTTTTTTTTCACGATTTTGTCACCATTATTATTCTTGTGCGTTCTGGAACAAATCTTTAGATCTGCAGATTTGTCTAAATATGGCGTACACATCGATGGCGAAAAGTTGAGTGCACTGAGATTTGCGGATGACTTAATTTTTCTAGCGGAAACGAGCTCGGAGTTGCAATCGATGCTACAAACCTTCCAGGACCACCTGAAGGAAACCGGACTTACTATTAACAACAGTAAAAGAAAAGTAATGGCGAACAAACCCGTTGCATCAGTGACAATAAATGGTACAGAACTGGAAAAAGTCGAAGAATATATTTACCTCGGACAACACTTCTCATTTAAAGATAAAATGACAAAAAAAGTTGAGAGAAGAGTAGCTCTCGGCTGGAAAAGATATTGGAGCCTGAAACACATATTTAAAGGAAACTTCAGTATATCCTTAAAGAGCAAGATCTTCAACATGGTCATAATACCGACACTTACATACGGTTCACAGACATGGGCACTTACCGAGGCACTGAAAACAAAACTTCGTACTTGCGAACGAAGTATGGAGAGGAGCATGTTGGACTTGAAATTGAGGGATAAGATCAGATGCACTGAAATACGCAAAAAAACCGGCGTTATTGACATCATTCAAGCTGTTAGTAAAAGCAAATGGCAATGGGCTGGACACATAATGCGTCTCAACGACAATACATGGACGCTACGGACGACCGAGTGGAGACCGCGGGCCCGGCCATCCGCGCACGCGCTGGGAGGACGAGCTGCGCGCGCGATTGCCGCTCTGGAGACGCGTGGCCCGGGACCGAGACGCCTGGAACGACTTTGTGTTTTCAAATATTCAGAAATGATAAAAGAAAATGTATAATTGAACTCAACAATAACCATAAAATATTGTAATTTTGTATTTTGTAAATAGTTTAATATGTATTCTCCTAGCAGGGCTGGTAACCCATGGAGTCTTATTACCACCCCTCCTTCTTCCTGAAGGAGAGGCCATTAATACAAAATAAAAATAAAAGTATATGTAAAATTGAAGTAAACTTATGAATATCTAAAAATGTAAATAATATTTTCAAATGTAAAACAATAATAAATGGCTATTCTGATTCTGATTCTGATATAAACTGTTTTAAACACTGTCAAAATTTCCTAACAAATGACAATACCCTGATTTTGAAAAACCTTTTAACTTGCGCACTGACGCCTCAAATTATGCTATAGGTGCTGTACTTTCGCAAGGGCCAATAGGATCCGATCTTCCAATTGCCTATGCTTCTCGAACGCTTAACGAAAGTGAAACGAAATATAGCACAATAGAGAAGGAGTTATTATCAATAGTTTGGGCTACAAAATACTTCCGCCCTTACCTGTACGGTAGGACATTCAATATAATTACTGACCACAAACCCCTGCAATACCTTATGAACGTAAAAGAACCAAATAGCCGATTAACACGATGGCGCTTACGTCTAGAAGAATACGCTTATACTATCACCTATGTAAAAGGAAAACTAAATTCGAACGCCGACGCGCTGTCACGTATAGAGTTACAAAACAATGAGATTAATTCAAACACTAATAATCCTGATGAGGACCCCAACGATGTGCCGATGTCCATGGTTGTAAATCATTCACGAAGCGAAAGCGAAAGTGACGAAGTAGACAATATACCTTTAGTAACCTTGGTGCGCCATATGGCTCTCCCCGAAAGTGATTCATCGGATGAAGATGACTTACCTTTAGCAGAATTAAAAAATCGAGAAACAACTAACCGTGCACCTGCTCAGCCGCAAAGTACTATGCATTCTCAACTAGAAAATCCCGTACTAGAAATACCCATTACAGACAAACAAATAAGTATTTTTAATAATCAGCTTTTCTTGAATTTTGTCTATCACTCTCCAACGAAACCGAAATTAATCAAAATTTTTTCAACTAAAAATAGAATATTCGCTCAAATAAATAAAAACAACATCCAATCCGATATAATTAAACTATTCCAAGAATGTATAAAACCTCAAATCAAATATGGCATCTTCTTGCCCAACGAATTCATTCCAATTGTTACCTCATTACTACAAAGCACCTTCAAAAATTCGGCATATAACTTGACTTTCTGCAAAACCCACGTCCAGGACGTAACTGATCGTGAAAAATAAATCGAAATCATACAACACATTCATGACGGTCCAACTAACCATCGAGGAATTCAGGAAACCGAACAAAAAATAAAATTACAATACTATTGGCCAAATATAAATAACAGTGTAACTGAATTTATAAACAACTGTGATATATACCAAACCAGCAAATATAAGAGACACCCAAAGAAACAATTATATCAAGTTGTACCTGTAGCCACAAAACCATTTGAAATACTTCATATAGATACATTCACAGTTAACAGGCAAAAGTTTCTTACTATCATCGACATATTTTCTAAATATGCACAAGCTTATCCCTTACAATCCTGTACCGGACTGAGTGTGTTAAACACTCTTTCAATATATATGTCCCATCATGGCTTACCTTTGTGTATCGCCGCTGACCAAGGTACAGAATTCAAAAATCAGTTAATAAAAGAACTGGCTAAACTACACAAAATTAAACTTTATTTCATCAGTGTAAACAACCCTGAATCGAATGGGGCCATAGAAAGGTCCCATTCTACCATTCTAGAACATATTCGAATCATAAGCAAAAAACAGTCAGAGCTCACAATTAATGAGCTCATGGTTTATGCAATTATTGGTTACAACAACAGTATCCATTCGACAACCAAGAAAAAACATATTGAAATTATTAACGGGCACTTAAACGATCGCGATCTATTTGACATAAATATTGAAGATGACGTAAAGACGTAACAAAAGAATTATACGCAAACCTTAACAAATCCCTTTTAGAGTACCAAGAAAAGTCAATTTCAAATGCTAACAAGGATAGATCTGAACCTCCCAAATACGAGGAGAATCGAGCCGTATATGTGAAAAATCCGCGGCTGCTCGTCAAAACACGAAGCCCCGCTATTTAGGTCGTAGAATTAAGAAAAACTTAGAATTAAAAATTATAGACGATAAGGATATCAGTCATCATAAAAGGACGTTAAGAGTGCCATTAACTCAACAAAGACCATTGTTCCAGGACCCTCCTAATAGGAGTGACCCAAGGGCGTCAAGTGACCCTCACGGAGCTGGATAATAACCCCGGTGTCCTGCCATTTAAACTAGGCACTGCTAAAATTCAGATGATTGAACACGTATTTTTACATTATTACGAATTAGGTAGCATTAAGGATAGTATTAATAATGTAGAGAGTTATATCGGTATCTACTTAGATTATCTTAAATCTGCGGACCCCCTTTATTCTAGAGATACCTCAGTAATGACCACTCAAATTTTCCTAAACGACCTTAACACAATCTATGGTAAATTCAATGCCTTGTACGCTGTTCACTCTAAACAAAAACGCGGTTTAATTAATGGGTTGGGCTCTATCATAAAAAATATCACTGGTAATTTGGATCACGACGACGCACACCATTATAATCAAGCCATACAAACTTTACAGAAAAATCAAAATATCATTGGGAATAAATTGGATTCTGGAATAAGCATTAACAAACAAATGTTAGAATCATTCAATGTCACTCTGTCCACTATAATTTCCAACGAATATAAAATCCATACAACTTTGAACGAAATAATAACTGATGTTAATATGACCAATTATCGCTTGTCTGATTACATCAAAATGAACTGTTTATGTAACATGATAAAAAGTAATTTACGGAATATTTTTGACTTTGTTACCTTGCTCGAAAATGCAATTGCTTTCTCTAAATTAGGAATTACCCACCATAGTGTAATAGGTTCCGAGAATATTATGTTCATGATAAATGTTTTGTCTAAGCTTTATCATAAACAAGAAATGCTTATTAATGAAAATACTGAGTTACGAGATTACTATGATATTATTACTTGTGGCTCCTTTTATGCAGATAATAGAATTATATTCGCTTTAAAGTTTCCGATAATGTACAAGAATACATACACCTATTACCATCTATTCCCCACTCCCACTTACAATTCAACCATTCTGATCGAGGGATCAGGTCAGGTTTAGGAGGTAAACCCTATATGGCAATGAACGGCGAAAAACACCAGTACATGGAGGAAGAATGCAAACAATTTCAAGAAACATACTACTGCGAAGAAACCTCTTTTACTCTGGCGTCAAGGTCTGACGATTGCATCTACTCGTTGATGCTAAAACACGAAATTTCTACTAGCTGCCAATATACTGCCTTTACAAGTGATTTCGAGTTGCTTCAGAAATTGGATGGATGACTACCATTACGCGATAACGTGTCCGCAACGAACTAAATCACAACTCTTATGCGACAACGAAGAAATTAGATTTATCCAAGGAACATACCTGATCGAAGTCCCGGAAGGCTGTAGTTTCACCACCGCAAGCTCATCTGTTAAAACTACAGAAATGATATTAAAGGACAGGCAATCAAACTGATATCCTTTCAATTGTCGAATATAACAATCCGAAATATTGCACAACCGTTGAAACTGGAAAAGATTCCATTAGAACAATTGTATAAACTCGAAGCTCTATTAAAATAGTCACCTACTGTGGACCATACCCTTATACGTGCTGGCTGTTGTAACCGCCGGAATACTGATGTGGAGGAAGATTCAATCACGCCGGTCAACCACGATTCCAAGGACCCAGGACGTCGAGTTGGCCCCAACCGTTCAGCCCTTCTTCACGGGAAGGCCTTCTGAGTGATAAGGGGGGTGTTATGTGCGCGTGTTATGTGCGTGTGTGGGCGAATGTGAAGTGCTAACATTAAGTAAAAGACAAAGCAGTCGAACCTAACTTCGGTCGCTCTCGCTCCATTGTCGGGACAATTTATGTAACTCTTAGTAATTAAAAAACGTGTAACCTTCAATCAAGTTTCAGGTTCAGTGTCATGGGCTCTCCTACTATTAGTTGATAGGATGCAAAAATTATCAAATTATCCAAATGAACTCTTATTGTGCCATGCGACTCTAGTCTGTACTGTATTCATCACATTTGCGAACCTAGCTGGGCAGGTCAATCCTGCTTAGCACTGTGGCGATCGTATTACAAATCGACTACTAACGTCTTATGTGACCCTGCACGGCTAGCACGTCTTACGCGCGACTGGCGTGACAAAAGACAGATCTGCGCGACTTCATGCGTTGTCGCTAGTTGGCAGCACAACTTGCGCGTGAAAGAAGCGACAGACTCGCGATTAAATGCCAGTGTCATAAAATGACAGTGACTCGCGACTTTGAACTAAAATCCTTTGCATTAACTTTGAGTTCTCTTCGTGTCAGTTGTAGCCGCGGGTGCATGTTATGCTACCGGAAAGCGAGATTTTTGACAGGCGCGGGAAGGTTTCCCTACTCGCGTCGCTCTTATAAGACGTGCTAGCCGTGCTGGTACTGTTAAGGATACTAAGTCCATTCATTATATGGGCGAATGAAATTATGAATAAAAAATTAGGGCTAAGTCAGTCTTAATAGTGCTAAATTTAGCCCCAAAAGTGCTAAATTGGCAACACTGAACCTGTCGAATCTGTCGGTCACGTGACCCTGACGCGAGTTTAACATTTTTTCCCCATCACAAAAAGTGCACAGCGCCGCTAAAGAAGTTTTCACTTCAACAAATCCTATCAAAAACATAAATGTAAAATGAGAGCCAAGTTCAATATACATACTATTGTTGAAGTCAACGACAAAAGAAGTGAGATCTAAATGGGTGCCAAGTTCAATTGTCAGTCCTGAAATTTACTTATAACAACATAAAAAATATATAACAACTCAAAATATAATTTCTTCTTAAAACTTATGATAATTTATTGAAGCTTAAGGTTCAGGCAAGGCAAAGGCAAGGTTTTGACTGGTCTAGTTCTCATACTATTAAGTACCTACTAAAACAGTCATGGAAGAGCCCTATTTTCGATGGTTAGTTTTTACCAACAACCGAAATTTTAAGGAAGAATAAAATAAGAACTTACAGCTTTAGAACTTGAGAAGGCTTTAATATAATTCGTATATGGTTTATATAATATTATACACACGGTGCTGCTCGCCAGTTCTGTTATACTTGAACTTGGCTTGACTCGCTACCGCGTGTCTAGCATGAAACTGAAAAAGTTGCGAATATCATTGCGAACATAACATTATATAATACGAGAGGTGGGGTTTATATAAATGAGAAATATTATCCTAAAAATACCTTAAAATTATTAGTATCAATTTGCAGTTCACTGTTTAACTTGCTATCGATACGAAAAAAGAATCCGAAGAAGAAGGGAAAATTATATAATACAGTGAACAAAAGTATGACAACACTAAGAATCAGTGAAAACAGCAGCAATGATAATCAAATTGTATGTTTTTAATTTTAAGTGGTATTTCCGCCCCTTTCATTAGGTGACATTTACGGTGTGTAAAAAGGAGACGGATATATTTCGTCTGATCTGTCATCAACTGCAACAGATAATCTGGTTGAAGCAATTGGCATATGGCTTAAAAATGAATTTAAATTTAATTGGGAACGTTGCAGGAGTTATATCTCACTCGCGCTTAAGATGAGAGTGAAATGCACTAGAAACAAATACAATGTGAATCGAAATGTTCGTCATGAAATACGGTGTCTCATCACAAAGGGTTGCCACATGTACGTGTTTTGAATTTGCCGCGCGTTTCTACTGACAGAAATGGTTTGCCAGACTATATTTCAAATTCCCGCTGTCATTACATGACATGTTGTTGTGTGCGTGACCTCAACTAACGTGGCGATACCATACACGGAAGGAATGTCATTCTTCACTTGGCCCCTATGACGTATAATAAATATAGACCGGACATACTCAAACATGACGGGAAAAATAATTACTTCCAATGTCACGGTAGCACACACTGAGAATTTGTTTATTGCTTACACACATACACCTACAATCTCAAAAAGCGTAAAAGAGAAGGCATAATTAATGGAAGTATTAAGAAAGAGACAACAATTGTTTTGTCATTGCGCATAAGTTCTAGAAAGCGC
Source organism: Pammene aurita (assembly GCA_947086415.1). Lineage (NCBI taxonomy): Eukaryota > Metazoa > Arthropoda > Insecta > Lepidoptera > Tortricidae > Pammene > Pammene aurita. Next base: position 17,643,069 of record OX352301.1, on the reverse strand, counting down.
AGTACAGACTCGATGGAATATTAAACGGGATGAGGATGTTAGCGTTTGAAAGCGATAAGTTGCGCTCTACGGCGCTTCATCGGCTATCCATGCAAAAACCGCTGTGTATGTAGCCAACCTTATAAATCTTAAAGAAAATAAAATGGCGCCATATTTGTTACATTAGCTTATGGATGGTACAAGGAGGATAAAAATCTCTATGTTACAAAAGTGTCCGTGAGAAGGCGATAAACTGATGGCGCCACAATGATATTAAATTTGATTAAATTAATTTTGATATAGATTTTTTTTTATCCATACATATTTACAAAATAATTATTTGCGGAGAAGAAAAACACTCTGAATATTAATTTTATTTAGAATGTCATATAAGCATTAAATATCGGTAATTAATTTCAAATGCTCAACTGTACCTAGCGCCACCCGGAGATATTTGGAACTATTGTTTAGTGCTTACCGCTGGACACTTTTCGACCGTTTTCCTATAAGAGAGACCGATCCTCCTTGTACCATCCATACATTAGCTGTTAAACCATACTGAAATCGAAGTATTCCAGCTTATTTAGGAGTGATTTTTTTTCGTTTCCTCGCGTGGTTTGTGCAGTATCTCAAATTTTTCAATACGCAGGAAGCTATTTTAACAACGGTATCACGGGGTAATTACATCTTCACCTCTCGCTGGCCTGGGTGCTACTAATGTAGAGTTGTTTGAATTCACTCATACTGATGGCTTCACTTTTGGAGCGCCCATGGCTCAACTTTGTTTATTATATCTATGCTCGTCCCGAGTTTTATATGTCTCGAAATCTCCCATATGTCTCGGAACAGCGCCAACAGGCACATACATATCACATCCCTTCCGACCTAGTATCGAAATATACTATTACAAAGTATGTTACGAAAAAAAACTTGCACAATATTGCTAAGGAGCGTTTTTTAAAATGATAAAATATAAGACGAATATAGAGGTACTAGCTTTTCGCCCGCGACTTCGTCCGCGTATAATACGGTTCCTCATATAGAGTTTCATATCCAATTGTATCTTCTTAACTAACTTTTGTTAATCTCCGAACCATCTTCTTAATCTATTTATACTTATAGCTATTTTGGCGAAAAAACTGGTAACGTAGACATAGTTTCAGTTACAAATGAGTGTTAATATGCAAATAATAACGTAAATGTACCCTATTATTTGCGTAACTTCTTTGTGTTCTATATAGTGTCTGTTTTATTTGGCGATACGATGACCAAATTATTGTCAGAGCTCACTCTGGAACATGAAAATAGGAACTATAATTCCTAGTAAATCTCAAACCAAAACAATAGTAAATCTCTATACAAACTTTCAATCCCCTTTTAGCCCCGTTCTAGGTTGAATTTTGAAAAACGCTGAAATTACGTTAATTTTTTTTTAAATTATTAGTAAACGTACGAAGTTTCAAATCTCTAACTCTAAATTTTAAACCCCACAAACTACACAAACCACCCACCCACCCAACGATACAAACTTTTAACCCCTATTTTACCCCCTTAGGGGTCGAATTTTTCAAAATCGCTTCTTATTAGTTGTACAGATTGTAAATGTTAACCCATCCTGCAAATTACAACTTTCTAGTTTCAGTAGTAAAGGCCTCCCATTCATACAAACTTTTCAACACCGTTTCAACTCCTCTGGGGTGGAATTTTGAAAAACGCTGAAATCAGTTTTTTTTAAAGTTAGTAGCCTACAAACGAAATTTCAAGTCTGTCACAAATAAAATTGTTATCTCCATACAAACTTTCAACCCCTTTTTAACCCCGTTATATGTTGAGTTTTGAAAAACGCTGAAATTATTTTTATTGTTTTTTAATTATTAGTAAACGTGTGAAGTTTCAAAATTTTAAACCCCACCCATACAAACTATTAACCCCTTTTTTACCCATAAAGGGGTTGAATTATTCAGAAATTGCTTCTTGTTAGTTGTACAAATTGTAAATTTAACTCGTCCTGCAAATTACAACTTTCTGGCTTCAGTAGTTACAGCCTCCCTTTAATACAAACTTTTCATACGAATTTTGAAAAACGCTGAAATAAGTTTTTTCCCTTGAAGTAAGTTGCTTACAAACAAACTTTCAAGTCTGTCACAAAAAAAATTTAATCTCGATACAAATTTTCAACCCCTTTTTTACCCTGTTAGAGGTTGAATTTTGAAAAACGCTGAAATCCCTTTCATTGTTTTTTAATTATTAGTAAACGTACGAAGAGATTTAAATCTGTAACTCATAAATTTAAACCCCATCCATACAAACTTTCAACCCCTTTTTTATCCCCTTTGGGGTTGAATTTTGAATTTCCCCTGCTTAGTGAATACTACCGTTATAAAAAATACCTATTGTAAAAAAATCAGCTGTCTAGGTTCAACGGTTCGGGCTGGGCGTTGATTTAAGTGAGTCAGTCAGTCAGTCAGTCAGTCAGTCAGTCAGGACTTTTACGTTTATATATATAGAAGATATATACTACACTACTCTTACCTTACATTCATACAGTTCTTTTCAGCAAATGTGAGAGTAAATAGAGTAAACTAATAATTACCTATTCCATTTCCGAGCATATGAATGAAATCCAATAAGCTCGGGAATTGAATAATTAATTATTTATTTCATCTACTACTCATAACTTTTAATAAATGTGTTTCATGTACACAGGCCGTATCCATAATGATTATAAGTTATTATGAGATAATCCTCGGCAAACCAAAAGTGATTAAATTCGTAATTAAAATCTTTAAAATGTTCTATTTGGAAATCCAATCATAAGTAGAATATGCTGGTTTTTAATAAATGAGTTTTGTATTAAATTCCCCTAAATATTTGTCAAAACTTTTTTTTATGTCGAAGTAAAATTTACTCGTAGTACATACTTATTGCACACTTGGCTACAAAATATAATGATTGTAGGTAGGTCCGCTGGCTAAATTTAGGCTACCCTCGTTATTATTCCATGCCCATTAGGCTCTGGCTTATCGTTAGCTTTTCTGTAATTTCCTTCGTTTGCGAATTCTTTGTTAGTTTATTTTAGATTCTTTGGGTTAAAATACATAAAACCCAGCCCGCACGGGTGCGGTTTCAAAATCCAATCGAGGTATTCTTATGCGTGTGCAGAGGTTTAAACAATTGGCTCGTCTCACCTGCAAGCAAGATTCGAATACACAATGTACTGACCAGGAACCCAAAAGATTATAACAGTGCATTCCTGATCATATTATAAAGTTTCCTTTTAGATAATTAAAAAAAATTGAGATTTAGTGCAAAACGCCTTGTTGAACTATGTTGCTACAATAGGGCCTAGTCTAGACACCCTTACTGACAGATATCAATTTAACAAGGAACCCTGTGCATGAACTTGTTTTTCTAAAGAAAGAGAAAAACATTTTCTTTTAAGCGATAGTTTTACATAAGTACCAATAGCATTTACTTTTTTTGAGGTTGATTAATAAAATATCATGCCAATGCTCAGAACGGCGAAATACTTCGAAACGGCGTCTTTAGTTTTCACGGTTAACATCATAATCTCTAGGCCACCCGCACCGCAACTGTTCACGATGGAAAACACAGGTTCCAATTTCTCGACTAACCAAGGGCGAGATAAATATGCTTGCATTTCCTATCCGTAGGTATTAGTTAAATAAATGTAGAGTGTGGTTTAATATAACTAAGTATAAATATTTCATTTTACACAATTACTTTCGATGGTTGAGACTTCACGTTCGTACAGTCGCCATCAAATATCCACGGTACTCAAAAAAAAATCAACGGGGTGCACTCCGGGAGTGCCGGCAGAAGTGAAAACTTTGATATTTTGGAATGGTTAGGAAATAAATTTGCACGAATTGCTTCAATTATCAGTATAAAAGTACTATAATTTATGTGGTAAAATACAATATTCATTTATTGCGCTATCGTACAAATCGTCGTACGTCGTCGTCGTACGTATCGTACAAACATGACAACTTATATTAATGAATTAAAAATTTAACACATCAGAACTATTACAATTATGTATTCAGCCATTTTACTCGGAAATTGCTAATCTATACATATAATAAAGCTGAAGAGGGTCGAAAGTCTGTACATGGAAGATAATCGAAAAAAAGTTGGCTGGGGATACTTAGAATCGATAACAGAACACGTTCCAACAATTTTTAGAATTTTTGTCTGTTTATCTGTTTGTCTGTTTATTTGACCGCGCATCACGTGATAACGGCTGAACGGATTTTGATGAAATTTTGTATGGAGATAGTTTGAGTCCCAGGAAAGGATAAAATATAGTTTTAATCCCGAAAATCAACCCTGGTGGGGGTGAAAATGGGGTTGAAAATTTGTATGGAGAATTTTTTACCGCTGAAACGATTTAGATAGAAATTAGTATGGAGATAATTTGAGTCCCGAGAAACGTCATAGGATAGTTTTCAAACCCTTGTGGGGGTGAAAAGGGGGTTGGAAGTTGGTATGAGGAATTTTTTACCGCTGAATTGATTTAGATGAAAATTTGTATAGAGATAGTATGGGCCTCGAGAAAGGACAAAGGATAGTTTCATCTTCAAAAAAGCCTCCCCCCCCCCATCTTACTTTAGAACCGTAGGTCAATAAAAACTATCTATCTTCTATCTATACCTATAATAAAGCTGAAGAGGGTCATGGCATATATTCGAAAAAAAGTTGGCTGAGGATACTTAGAATCGATAACAGAACACGTTCCAACAATTTTTAGAATTTTTGTCTGTTTGTCTGTTTATTTGAGCGCGCATCACGTGACATCGGCTGAACGGATTTTGATGAAATTTTGTGTAGAGCTAGTTTGAGTCCCGAGAAAGGACATAGAATAGTTTTCATCCCAAAAATCAACCCTGGAGGGGGTGAAAAGGAGGTTAAAAGTTGGTATTGATAATTATTTATAGAAATTAGTATGGAGATAGTTTGAGTCCCGAGAAACGACAGAATAGTTTTCATCCCGAAAATAAACCCTTGTGGGGGTGAAAAGGGGGTTGGAAGTTGGTATGCGGATTTTTTTTACCGCTGAACTGATAAAGATGAAATTTGGTATAGTATGGGTCTCAAGAAAGGACGAAGGATAATTTTCACCCCGAAAATCAATTCTAGAGGGGTGAAAAGGGAATTGGAAATTTGTATAGGGAATTATTAACCGCAGAATCGATTTAGATAAAATTTGGAATGGAGATAATTTGAGCTCTGGAGAAGGAAATAAAATCTGGCGTTTTATCTCGGAAATTATCCCTTAAGCGGATGCAAAAGGGGTGGAAGTTTTCATGGGGAAGAAATAACCAATAACCGCTGTACGTATTTAGATGAAATTTCAAAGGGTTATTGCAGCAAACCAAAAAACTACTACAAAATCATCTAACATTTATAGGACACCGTTTAGGTAGGAAAACATATCAAACGTTTTGTGAAGCTGTCAGATTAGGATTTATTTTTCTTTATAATTAAACAATTGGTACATTATCTGTCTCTCAAGCAGTTTTGATATGTCTTCTTGAAGAACTACGCATTAATTTGTATCTTTAAGATCTAATAATGTATTACTGTTTTCAAAAAAATAAGTCCCGTCGAATTTCTTTTCGGTCATAATACTTCTTGGGCCAGAGGTACACACACCTACAGGGTTAGAACCGGTGGAGTTTTGGAACGAAGTTCCTTATCGGACGGTTCGCGGATGGGGGCCTAGGCGAAAAAAAGTCACGTGACCGTTACGAAAAAGCGTCACGTCACGAAAACGCGACACCCATACGATTGAGAAACATGTAAAATGGAATGAAATAAAAAATATATAAAATAGAATAAAGTAAAGTGAAGTGTAGTGAAACTGAGAAGTGGCAAAGTGAAAAAAGTCGAGAACCTCAAAAGTCGAGAAGTTTAAAAATGTCGAAAATGTCAAAAATTTCGAAAATGTCAAAATGTTAAAATTTCTAAATTTCCAAAATTTCCAATATTTCCAAAATTTCCAAAATTTCTCAAATTTCCAAAACTTTCTAAATTTCCCAATTTTCCACTATTTCCAAAATTTCCAAAATTTCCTAAATTTAAAAAAAATGCAAAAAAACTTAAACCACAAAATTTACGAAAAATTAAAAAATGAAATAAAATTAAATAACATAACTTCGTTCCAATCGCACTTGATTCACACACTTTCCACGACATTCACGTATTTTATTTTTCTCTGACGTTCATTAGTGCATTGTAATGTGTTTACATTGACGAATAAATATCTTGATCTACACCAATATCATAAATCCTCTATTGCGCGTTCGGAACCGTATGTAATTAATTACCAACATTATTGCAACCAATAACGTAACATCAGTGTATTATCTGTGACAGTGTGGTAAAAACGTATGAAAATTCATTACCTACGGTAACGTAATGAAAATCCGCCCCCCCTTGCGCCGGCATGCCCCCCCGACCGCCGGCGCAATAATGTTGGTCATGGCGGTGTAATGGTGGTCATTCTAATGGTTTCAATGGATTTTTAATATGTGTGTAGGTAAAGCAGTATGCTTCTGTACATAATTAGGCCTTATTACGTAACAGTTACATCGCCATGTCCGTCCGTCTGTCCGCGGTCTAGCTCAGTTACCGTTCGCACTAGAAAGCTGAAATTTGGTGAGGCCTGATAAGAACTTTCAATAAAAACTATATTGAATAAAATCGGTTCAGCCGTTTTTGAATTATTAGTCAACAACGCATAGTGAAAGGAAGTGCCGAATAGTAAACTGACGTAAGCGCCGCCAAATAAACGACCTTTAGAACGGATGTTTTTTAACAGGGCAGCATCTACGAAACTCTACACTGAGCATCGCCCGGCATGCTCTTGGCCGGTTTTTTTTTTCATTGTTATCCCGGAAATCACCCAATTAAGGATTACTAATTCCAATTCTAGAAAATCCCCAGCCAGGTTATACGTAGCCTATAAAAATTCAACGTCTAAAAGGGGGGGGGGTAGCCACTACACTCGATTGAGTTAAATTTGCATGGGTCATGGACCCCCCCCCCCTCCAAGTGCACCTAAAATAGAAAAAAATCATTTCTGCATTTGTGACACCTCCCCCCAACTGATTTGACGGGAGGATCGATTTGGATGATATTTGCCGTGGACATGAACGTATAAATACAAAAGTGGTCCTGTATCGTCCGATATACACCTACTACTCTCTATGTCATTTAAATCATGCCAAAAACAAATATAATAAAAAAAGTATACATTTATGAGTGTAGTTTCATTTAGTGGTAATTGTAAAATATTTTATTAGGACTACTGTCCTCTAGCGTATTCATCTGTCAACTTTACTTCAAGTTCCGCCTCCAGGGTAGCGGGAGAGAAATTAGGGGTGAATTAGCCGCTTACTGACACAGACCGAATTCCACGCGGGCGGAGCCGCGGGCACAGCTAGTATTGAATAAAATCGGTTCAGCCGTTTTTGAATTATCAGTCAAAAACGCATAGTGAAAGGAAGTGCCGGATAGTAAAATGACGTAAGCGCCGCCAAATTTCCCTTAATAAACGACCTTTTGAACGGATGTTTTGTAACAGGGCGGCAACTACAAAACTCTACACTGAGCATCGCCCGACATGCTCATGGCCGGTTTTTTTGCATTGTTATCCCAGAAATCACCCCTTAAGGATAACTAATTCCAATTCAAGAAAATCTCCAGCAAGGTTATACGTAGCCTATAAAAATTCAACGTCTAAAAGCCAAATAGAAAAAAATCATTACTGACCCCCTCAAAAAATCATTTCTGCATTTGTGACATCCTAAGTTTCAACCGCGCTGCAACCGCGCCTGTTTCTTACCTTTCATGCTTAGACTGATTTGACGGGAGGATCGATTTGGATGATATTTGCCGTGGACGTGAACGTATAAGTACAAAAGTGGTACTGTATCGTTCTATATATACACCTGCTACTCCATGTCGTTTCAATCATGGCAAAAAAAATTATAACGACATAAAAATTTAAGTATTGCTTTTTGACTGTAGTTTAATTTAGTGATAATCGTAAAAAAAAATATCAGGACTACTGTCCTCTAGCGTATCCATTTGTCAACTTTACTTCACGTTCCGCCTCCAGCGTAGCGGGAGAGAAATTAGGGGTGAATTAGTCGCTTACTGACACAGACCGAATTCCACGCGGGCGGAGCCGCGGGCACAGCTAGTATCTTAATAAAATTTGAACATTAGTTGTAGTTTGTATGCCATACTTAGTATTGTAATAAAATTGCTGAAAAAATATTCCATGTACTTATGCATGTAACTAATTGCCAAAAACATTTTTTTTACCAAAAATCAACATGTTGCACATCAATCGATAGGTCTTCAGAAATAACATTGAGCTTTTTTAAACATATTTTATAATGAAGTAAAATATTTTCAGAAATAATCATTCCGTCTAAAATATTATATAGGGGGGGCTGTAACTTTTGAACCAGAGTTCCAAAAATATGAAAAAGAAATTAAGGAATCTTTGCATATTCTTCCGAAAATGGTTTTGAACATTAACGGTTAAATCATGCTCGAGTTATCTCCTAAAACCCTCTTCCAAAGGCAGATACAACCTTTTGATAATTTTTCCTTAATCTGTTGAAGGTACGGAACCCGCCATTACTTCGCACTCATTTCGCTTACACAATGCTTAAGCGAAATGAGTGCGATAATTGATAGCAGTGGGATAGAATGTGTCTATATGTTGGGTGATTTTAATGCACATCCCAATGAATTGTTTTGGAACGAGTTAAGTGATTTTTGTTGTTACCAGAAGTGACGATGTGCGGATGTGGAAATATTGAAATCATCTACTTACACTTTTGTGAGCGATGTACATGGGTGTGTGAGATGGTTAGACTATTTACTGCGTGGTAACGGAAGGAGCCTGGCAATCAGTGGACGATATAACGGTACGTTATGAGTGTTATGACACGTATTGGTCTGACCATTTCCCATCAGAAATTACGTGTAACTTTACCACTCTTAAACCAAAGCGACAGTTTATTGACAGGTCAGCAAATACTGTTTCTTGGGGTGTGAGAGAGGGCCCACAGATTGATGAATGCCTTTTGTAATGAGCGTTTAAAAACTGTCGATTTGCCTGAGCAGCTTATACAATGTAGTCATCGTATGTGTTGTGACGTAGAGCATGTAAAACTAATAGATTCGTTGTATCACGAAATTATAGATACTTTGTGTGGGGCAGCAGAACGGACAGCCAAGGCAAAACGTTGGCCACAGCAGCGGGTCATCGGGTGGAACAAGCACGTCAGGGACGCTCATGGTGAAGCTAGGTATTATTTTCAGACATGGGTGATGCATGGTAAACCATCTGAGGGTCCTTTTTATGACATGATGTGTGAAACGCGTAAATGGTTTAAAGCTAGCCTTAAATGGTGTCAAGTGAATCAGGAACAAATCAAGATGGACAGCCTAGCGTCACACCATGCATCTAAAAGTTTCAAGGGTTTTTGGAAGGAGACTGCTAAGCTGAGTCCCAAATCAAGTCTTCCCATTAGCGTCGGCGGCGTGAGTGAGTCGAAGGCAATAGCTGAAATGTTTGCTAAACATTTCAAGGTCGAACCAGCGGTGCTGCCGCCTAAAACTAAATTTTAAAATTTAAACTGTTTATTATAATGAAATGGGTTAATAACAATTTAACTTAACTTAGTATTAATCTTTTACATTTAAGATTGTATTACCAAGCTATTGTTTTGGGGTTGCAACCCCTTTTAACATAAATTATTTCAAATTAAATCATATTAATCTATTTCACCAGTTACATTGTTAACTATCAGTGCTTTTTTAACAATACTTTTAATATTCTTAGGTTTTTTATCTAGATTTTCTATAACTTCTTTGGGAAAGCTGTTTAGAACTTTAGGTATGTAAGAAGTCCAAACTCTGTTACCATATTCATTACTATTTTTAGCGGTTACAAAGTTAGGTTCATTGGAGAGATTACGAAGATTCCTTGGTCTATTGTATCTAATCAGCTCTCCCAAACGATGCTTGCATTCTAAGATCACAGCCATTTTAGCCTTATCATATACACTTAACACTCTACAGTAATTAAACAATTTTTCATAATTATTTTTGTATCTTTGTTTAATTTTAAGCGGAACTATAGTTTTTAATATTCTAATCTGGATATTGTATATTCTCTGTAAATAAGTATTATAGGTTCTTCCATAATTTGAGATGCCATAGTTGATTATGGAATCAGCTAGTGCAATATACAGCAATCGGAGTGTGTTATAAGGCATTTTTTGCTTAATTATACAGACATTGGCAAGAAAGGCTCTTAACCTATTACACACATGGTCTATATGAGGTCCCCAGTTAAATGAAGTGTCAATTTTTAATCCCAGATAGGTATGGGTGTTGACAACTTCCAACGGCTCACAATTAGCAACACAATAGGACTGCCCTGCATGCATACATGAATGCTCGTGGGCCACGATTTTGGGGATAGTGTTAGTTTCAATATAAGGAGAGTGAATATGCATTACTTTTGTTTTATTATAATTTATAGATAAGCCGACATCATGCGCCCACTTACATAACATGTTGAATTCGCTCTGCATTTGACGCTCTGCGACTTTGACATCTGCGTTAGCAGTGAGTAGACAAGTATCATCAGCGAATTGGTATACCGAGGCTGTTTGGAATACATTACTCATATCATTAACATAGATCAGATACTCAGTTGGTCCTAAAATGGATCCTTGAGCTGTCCCATGATAGGATTGCATGAGATCGCTTTGCTCTCATGCAATGCTATCAGTGTTGAATCTATGCTGATGGTACTGCTTAAACCAATTTAGTGTAGGCCCCTGTACCACATTGCCGAAGTTTTTTGTACAATATCTCGTGGTTCAGGATGTCAAATGCTTTGCTGAAATCTATCATGACTGCAATTACCTGCTTCCTGTCATTTAAGTGCTGGTTTACTTCATCAGCGAATTGTGCAAGCAATTGAGTTGTGTTTTTACCTTTTTGAAAACCAAACTGTACGTTGTTACTCGATAAAAATTCGTTAAGTTTTTTGCCAATGTATTTTTCTATTATCTTATCTATGACTGAGAGTATAGTTATTGGTCTATAGTTGTTAGTGTCCGAGAGACTGCCTTTTTTGTGTATCGGACGGATTAATCCTACTATAAGTTTATCCGGATACAACGAGTGAGATATACATTTATTAGTCAAATGAGTCAACACTGGTGTTAATTCCTTAGTTAAGAGTTTTATATCTTTCGCTCGTAGTCTGTCGAAACCTGCACTTTTGTTTTCATTAATATTTTTGATTATTTTTTCCATATCATTGTTGTTGATTTTGTGAAGTTTTAGTGACACATTGGGGACATTACTATAAGTATCCTCATTTAGTAGTGGTATGTTGCATGCACTCAGCACTCTTGACACATTACTTTCAAAGTCACGGGCAAATTTATTGGACAACTCTTTTGCTTTCATTTTAAAAGACTTAATTAACATATCATCTACGGCTTTTACCAGTCTCCCGGTTAATTTGTTGATAATTTGCCACATTATTTTTGGATTTCTAAAGTTACTACAAATTCCTTTTTTTGTTGAGTTATTCCGAGCTTTTGTCATTAATCTATTTGTTTTATTTCTATACCGCTTGTACAATAGTTCGTTTTGCTTATTTTTTATGTCTTTAAGATATATTTGAAGCAATTTATTTTTAGTTTTGGACATTTCCAATAATTTTTCTGACAGCCATGTACAATTATTTACTGTTTTGTTGTTGATGGTTTTCTTTACTGTGCACAATTCATAGACTTTAGTAAACTTATTGACTATAAATTCATAGATATGATTGGGGTTTTGTATTTCAAATACTGGGTTCCAGTTAATTTTAACAAGTTCCTGTTTTAGTAACCTACTATCTAATTTATCATATACTAGGGGTTTTTCTGCTGCCATACCAGATAGACTAATGCCCGTAATAAAGTGATCGGCTAAAGTGTCATGTATCACTGCCGAATGTATAATATGGGCTTGGTTGTCACTTGCTATCACGGCATGATCTTGCATATAAATATGATCAATACATGACTTAGATGTACCTCTACTTGTCGTGTCAACACGAGTGAACTGGGATATGCAGCGGGTAAACCCCCTTGTTGCTAAGACATTTTGATAAGAATTGGATTGCAAAGTACATGTTTTTATATCTATATTTATATCACCACAAATTAAGAAGTTTGAGTTGAGCGGATATTTAGACAATAAAATATTTAACTCACTTATGAAGTCGCTTACACTGCTGTTAGGTGGGCGGTATATGGCACAGATACGTACTTTGAAACCACTAGGGAATAACACCTCTCCGAGTATACACTCGAAACTTCTGACACTAACTATGTCACGTACTAGAGTAACACTTTTATGACAGTAGATGATTATTCCGCCTCCTCTTCTGTTTTCACGCAGCTCGGCGATCATTGAGTAGTTCTCGATGTTAAACAGGTTCTTAGCTTGATAGTTAATGTTAACCTCCGTAATCACCATAAGATGAATAGTTACAGGGCACTCGGAGATTGTTTTTTCGAGTTGAATGTGGTTTTTTATTAGGGATCTGATGTTTGTATGGTAAATCAGCAGCTTGTTATTTGAATCAGTTAAACCTTTTGTAAATTCATTCCAAGTGTTGTAGTTGCTTTCTAATATTCCATTACTTGTACTATCCATAAACAAATCCAAATATTTTAATTAAACTATGGCATTCAGGTTGCTTGACGCTTATTTTTGAGTGCTTCAATATCGCTCTCAGGGCGAATGTAGAATACTTTCTTTGCGCCCTCGTCCGCGCGGGCCATTATGACACCATCCCGGCTCCACACAAACTTGAATAAAGAAGTGTCTCTCAACTCAGATTTTGCTTTCCACAGCAGGTAAGCGGTGGCGGGGGTCAATGCCGCACGAACGTAGACTTTAGAGTCGGCGCCGTTTGAGCCACGGACGTCTAAATCACTCGTCTTCATGTTAGCACTTTTCGCGGCCTCCAGCCACGAATTGCGGCACCCTTCCCTGAGGGTTACTTTAATTGGCGCGTCCCTTGTGGTGCGAGCCGCCTGCACCACGCCGGGGCGGGCCGGCTTCTTTTTCCTGTAGATATTCATGACATCATCCGGTCTTTGCTCCAGTATTTGGCCTATTCTGGCCGATATTTGCCTTAGGTTCTCACTATTTTCTTCGGCAATACCGCAGATTTCAATTTCATTGTAAATAGGCGCCTGCTCCATCTTGTTAAGCTTTTGCTCAAGGACATCGTTTTTGAGTGCAAGGTTTTTACATGTATTGCTAGTGTATTTTAGCTGGTTTTCCATCAATTTTAACCTTGATTCGTAGGTCTGTAATCTGTCTTCGTAGTCGTCTATTTTATCACAGTAAAACTTCAGAGTTTTCTGGAGCTCTTCTCTTATTATATCGCGGACCGTTCCTCTCATCTGTCGAACTTCGTTCCGTATTTCGCGTAACAGGACGCCATCTTAGCTCACGATCTCTGTGTCTGATCGTCATCGTCCAGCGCCGGCGTTATGGCCGACGCGCGCTTCATGTTCCGTCCTGCCAACGCGATAACGCAGGTTTTGCAATTCCACTCAATAGATTCGGTCGACGTCAGTACATTGAGCTGCTCTTTGGTCAGCGAAGCACATGATCCATGCAACCATAAACTACAGTTACTGCACTGAGCGCCGGGCTTCTTTTTCGTTAAGTTTTTTAAACAATCGGCGCACTTGTTCGACATTATGAACTTATTACTCGTATTCCAAGGCTATAGTTGGTATGCGCTACGTGTTTCGTAGCAGCTCGTAGCCGCGTAGCAAGAATGATGCTATCCCACTCTCGATCCCCGCTAGGGGGGCACCATACGGTCGTCGCCTGTACGTGCGACAAGGAGGGTCCGACTCGCCGCCGAGTCCTTCGGATTGGCACACGGTCACTATTTTTGTTCCCGATTATTACGTTTTTAGCGCACTGATAGCAATTAGGTCGCGTCCACCTTCCTCGGCTACGCGGGGCCAACTGATCTTTTCTGAGGGGGTGCGCGATGCTTATACCGCCCCTGCTAGCCAAAGTCTTCAGTGCCTTCACCCTCACCTTTTCACTGCCAGTGATGTTGCGACAGTGATTAAGAACATGACCAGAGGTAAATCACCGGGGCATGACGGCTTGAGCATCGAGTACCTTCAACATGCGGGGATCCATCTACCAAGGGTACTAGTGCTTTTGTTCAATATTTGCCTGAGACATGCATATCTGCCTGGGGACCTCATGCGCACAATAGTTGTCCCACTTATAAAGAATAAGACGGGAGATCTGTCTGACAGAGGCAACTACAGACCTATATCGTTAGCCACTATTGTTGCCAAGGTGCTGGACGGCTTGCTTGATGGTCTTTTAGCTAAGCACCTGAAGCTCCACGATGCACAGTTTGGTTTCAAACCTGGGCTATCGACGGAAACCGCTGTGTTGTGCCTCAAGCGCGCCGTTCGGTACTACACGGATAGGAAGACACCGGTCTATGCGTGTTTCCTGGATCTAACGAAGACTTTCGATATGGTCTTGTATGACGTGTTGTGGCACAAAGTGCGTCGTGAGACAGATCTGCCGTCTGAAATAGTACAATTATTTCAGTTTTGGTATGCCAACCAAACAAACTGTGTTAGGTGGGCAGGCGAGTTCTCTGAAGCATATAGGTTGAAGTGCGGTGTTCGGCAGGGGGGGGTTAACGTCGCCAAAGTTGTTCAACCTGTATGTGAACGGACTAATCGGTGAACTCAGCAATGCCAAGGTCGGATGTTCAATCGATGGTGTAAGCATCAATAACATCAGTTATGCTGATGACATGGTGTTGCTGAGTCCATCGATTAGCGCACTTAGAAAGCTGCTCGGGATATGTGAGAGGTACGCAGTTGAACATGGGCTCAGGTATAACATAACCAAGAGCGAGCTTTTTGTTTTTAAGCCGCGTGGTGGTACTGTTGGGACAGTACCGCCCGTCTACTTGTACGGCAGTGAACTTAAACAAGTGTCAGAGTTCAAATACTTGGGCCATTGGGTGACTGCGGACCTCTCTGATGGCATGGACATGGAACGGTAGAGACGCTCCATGGCTGTGCGTTGTAATATGCTTGCCCGCAGGTTTGCACGGTGTACAAAAGAGGTCAAGGTAACGTTGTTTAAGGCCTACTGCCAGAGCTTCTACACGTGCAGCCTGTGGGTAAGATACACGCAGAGTACTCTCAATACGTTGAGAGTACAATACAATAAGGCATTTTTCTACTCGACGACTGTAATGCTTGAATTGTGATTGTGTAGACCGAACTACTAGCGCATACTTTCCGATAGAGCTTTTATGGTCGCATATTGTGACATCGCCAACGATGGCACAACACAAAGGATTTTTATACAATATTGTAACACTGTTGCCCGAGCCCGCGCGGCCACGCCGCCGTCGCGCGTCGCCGGGAGGGGCCCGGCACGATCTGCCGGGAGATTGAACTTATTCTATTGTATAGAGGCAGCAGGTCTTTCGTCGAACTCTATTCTTACCGGCTTGCCTATATTGAGCACTCGTAGAAAAACTATTGTATACAATAGTGACATAATCAAGCTTTTCAATCTCGTACCTTACTTAGGCCACTCAGCAAGCTTCGTGGCCTAAAGACGGTACTCGACTGAAAAGCTCTTAATTATGTCAAGATTGTATAAAATACTATTAGGATACTGTTGGGTTTGCCGCGCTACTGCAGTGCATCAGGTATGTTCGCGGAGGCTCGTGCCGATGGCTTTCATGCCATTTTGCGTAAGCGTACTGCATCACTGATGCGGCGGTTGCGCGGTAGCTCCAACAGTCTGCTACGTGTGCTGGCCGAGAGGCTAGACTGCCCGTTCCAGCACCACTGGATGCTGTTGCACGTGCAGCGGTAGTGTTTGGAATGTGCAGTCTTCCTTGTGCGTATTATTAGTTTATATGTAATTTTAATTTCTAGTTTATTGTGTCCTTACTAACAATAGCATGTAAGATTAATTGTATTGTACATATTACTAACAAATATGGGCTGTAATTTGTCTGAAATAAATAATTGAATTGAATTGAATTACGCGTGGTTCGACACGCACTTCGTGAACCGATCGTTTGCTCCAAATTACAATGTTACGCCAAAATAAATAAGAACCGAGATTTCCTACTTTCTCGAGATCTAACTGCTATCGACTATACTAGACTAGATAAATAAATAGTTGAAGTGAGCACGAGAGAGCCCATCAGGCTATAACTTATCGAACGAGCGTCTATCCGCATTTTGAGCATTCATTATCTGGGAAGCTTCTTTTTTTATAAAACCATAATTAACATAACGCCTGATCTTTTTATAACGAAAACAAGATGTTATGTAACCTAAACTAAGCGCCTGAACTGCAACAAGATGTTACGTTATTAAAATGATTTTATATTTTAAAAGATCAGGCGCTTTGTTTTTTCATACATCTACAATCTTTTGATGCTGCTGCCACTGACAAGGCCACGCACGGGGGCTTGCAGCACCGCATTATCGTGTAGCCCTACCCCTCCCCTGCTTCGAAGAACAAAGGAAATCTAGGAAACTTATCGTACTAGAAACCGGGTTATTAATTATTTCAAAAAATAAAAATAAAATACGCCGCCATTTTTTTTGCATTGCAGCATCAGCATTTCGTGTTCCCCCATTAAATACGCGTCTAATTATATATATCCATGTCTCATATAGGAGACTTATCGAACTATGTTCAGTGTCATGGGCTCTCCTACTATTAGTTGATAGGTTGCAAAAATTATCAAATTATCCAAATGAACTCTTATTGTGCCATGCGACCCTAGTCTGTACTGTATTCATCACATTTGCGAACCTAGCTGGGCAGGTCAATCCTGCTTAGCACTGTGGCGATCGTATTACAAATCGACTACTAACGTCTTATGTGACCCTGGTGTGCACAGCGCCGCTAAAGAAGTTTTCACTTCAAAAATTAGGGCTAAGTCAGTCTAAAAAGTGCTAAATTTAGCCCCAAAAGTGCTAAATTGGCAACACTGAACCTGTCGAATCTGTCGGTCACGTGACCCTATCGAATCTGTCGGTCACGTGGCCCTGACGCGAGTTTAACATTTTTTCCCCATCACAAAAAGTGCACAGCGCCGCTAAAGAAGTTTTCACTTCAAGTATCTGAACATATACTTTATCGCCTTGACAATAGAGGCGTTGTTCAGATATTTGTGGCCACCTTGGCCGCTCTGATATATCCGCTGGCGACTGTACGTTTAACAATAACGCATTTATTATCATCTTCAGATTGCATGATAGCTCGTCAAAGAGGTTCCGCAAATTTTTAAATATAATATGAATCGTGTTCAGTACAGAAAATAGAAATATTGAAGCACACATACAAAAGATTGGTATCTTGTATAATGTTATGTAGGCCTACAAACAGTTTTTCTTCGCAGACAGGATCACTACATAAACAATATATTTTTAAAATACTCTACACTATTTTGTACCTACGTAAAATCAGTCACTTTGACTGTTTCTTTAAAGGTCACAGAACTCGGGCTACATTTTGCATTTACAACCGAGTGATTATGTTGAATCCATTCGGGCTCGACTAAGAAGGGGCTTGCTTATTGCCCGAGTAATAATACCGCAGATTATTACAAGTTATTACAAAGGATTTTAATGCATAATAATGAGCAACCGCGTCCCGGGTAAATATTTGATTTAGAAACACGGAGATTTGTTTTTATCTTAATGACTTCAAAATTGGTGAATCGTACACGAAAAGAAGTTATTTTTCTCACAAAGTTTGTGTTGGTTAATGACTGTTACTGCCCTGGACAAAACATAATTGACAACATTTCATTTTTTTGAGTGCTACTTTTTATTGTATGGCCCGAAAGAACTCACAATTTTAAGAGACCCGTATTTTTTTATTTTTGCGAAAATCCATGTTTTTTAGTGGAAAAATCCATTTATATTATTACCTGGGCAGAAAGGGCGTATGTAACAGTCGTCGAAGTATCGGCTAAATGATGTCACATGTTGTGTTTCATACACTGAAAAAAAAACGTTGAAATAGTTACATTGATTGACATTTACGTAAAAACCATAGCGTGACCATAGTGCGCTTAAGCAGTTTGACATTTGAAGCACAAGATAAATGTCAAAACTTAAAATATCAAACCGCTAACTTCGAAAGATATTGCATTAAATATTACCTAATGAAAACTTACAATAGCAACACATCTTTATAGCCCAGTTATTTACTGTTCTATCATCAGCTGAGGGAAGTACTATCTGAGACTATATACAGATGGACCTGAGGAGAGGCCCATCTTGTTGTTTTTCTTGCGCCGATATGTGTCATTATGTTGGTTTGTTTATTATATTGTGTGAGGATGTATATTTTATATTAGGCCACGTTTCCACCACAGATGTGCTAGGTATATGAAGGTATCCGTCTAATGAATAACTGAAGGAAATTAAAATAATTTTATTGTAATATAACTTTTATTTCTCCCCTGATTAACACATGGTGAATTTCACTTCTCCAGTCTACATTCTAAGAACAGGAAAGATATTTAACTTATTATTGACAAGTCATCAGAAAGTACTTAAAGACCTACTTAGGATACAGGTTTAAAAATGACAAATGTCCATACTAATAAAATAAGTACTTTATTTCCTATATAATAACCATATCTTGCTTGTCTTTACTTCCTCTTGTGTGGACTTCATATTATAAAATCAAGCAACTATTAACATAATGCTTGTATCATTTGCAAAAAACAACATTGCTTTACAGATATTTTATCTGTGAACATCTGTGAACATAATATAAGCAAACACACAAAATAATAAGAAACAATTAGTCACCACTTCATATTTTTACATACTGTACTATCGGTCTTTATTGTCGACTTGTCTCTGGTATGCATAACAAATATCACATCTTCATTTTGTTTTTGTCCCAACTTACGTGCACTTCATATGATATAATTTTAAACAAAAAAGAACCGACTTCACTTAGCATCCACCTTTCCAACACCAAATGCTCGAGCTGCTGAAAAAAATACTCAAATCACTATAGTTGTGCCTATAATAGTTGAAGAGTTCCTTCGATTTCTCCAGGATCCCATCATCAGATCCTGACCTGGTTACAATGGGACCACCTGTAAAGTATACTCTTTCAAACAAAAAAAGAATTTTCCAAATCGGTCCAGCCGTCTTCGAATAATCGGTGAACATACATAAAAAAAAAAAAAAAAAATAGCAAAAACAAAGATCCCGACGAATTGATAACCTCCTCCTTCGAAATCTTGAAGTCGGTTGAAAACCAAACCGCTATCAACGTTGTTTGTATTATTTGAAGAAATCACAAGTATTTTATATATGAAGATCTGTGAACATATGTAGTATAAACACACAGACAACACAAATCAATAAGAAACAGTGAGTCACCATTCTATATTTTACAAACTGTATTGCCAGTCTATATTATCAACTTGTCTCTGGTATCATAACAAATATCACAACTTCATTTTATTTTCATCCAACTTGTGTGCATGTGCACTTCATATTATAACATCAAGCAGCTATTAACTTAATGCTTGTATAGTTGCAGACATCCAATATTTTATCACAATTATTTAATCTGTGAACATTTTAATAGTAATTTTAAACAAAAAAGAACCGACTTCACTAAGCCACAATCTACCTTTCCAACACCAAATGCTCGATCTGCTATAAAAAACACTCAAATCACCATAGGTGTGCCTATAATAGTTGAAGAGTTCCCTAGATTTCTCCAGGATCCCATCATCAGATCCTGACATGGTTACAATGGGACCAACTGTGAAGTATACGCTTTCAAACAAAAAAAGAATTTTCCAAATCGGTCCAGCCGTCTTCGAATAATCGGTGAACATACATAAAAAAAAAAAAAAAAAAAAATAGCAAAAACAAAGATCCCGACGAATTGATAACCTCCTCCTTCGAAATCTTGAAGTCGGTTGAAAATGTACCTAATTTATTTACGACAATCCAAAACAACTTTGGCTCGTGACATATTAATTGATATAATATCTCAGTTTTATCTGTAAAGAGACATTTCAACTTGAAAGCCAAATCGTCACAAATTCCGTTAGGAGAAGCACAAACAGTCATCCATTTTATGATTGTTGGCTTCTTGGAGAAACTCTTGAAGATTTGGGACGTCAGCATCACTTCTATACTATTTTCGTTTACAAATAGTAAAGGAACATGAGGCTACACTTAATAAAGGCCTTTGCCAGTTTGTACATAAGAACTCCGCGAAGATAACGAAGCTTCGGTACCTCTTGTGCCAGGCAAATTATATTTATCCGAGCTTTGCAAAAACTCTCACGCGGCAAGCTCCTGCTGTCAGCTTGGACAAATCTTTCTGAGTTTCTCGTGTCCGCTTCGTTGTAGAGGTATTGGTCAATACCCAACCGGGGTATTTTCCGAGGATTCCCTGAATTCCATCGTCAGGTCGTCGTAGAAGAAAGCAGTCCGGGATCCGTGAAAAAGCGAAAATCGTAGTCGTCGTTGAAGAATGCAATTCGGGGTCTGTTAGAAAGCGAGTTGTGGTCGTCGTGGAAGAAAGCAGTCCAGAGTCCGTGACAAATCGCAACACGTAGATAATGAAATTAATCCAAGGAAAGGTAAATTACAAGCAAATATTCGAATTGCATGAATTAACTGTCAGCTGTCCTGTCACTGTCAGTAGTGTTGTAATTGTCAAAGTTGTGAAACGGAAACCCGGAAGATAACGTTTTCTCATATTGGTAGTATTGAATCAGCCGTGAGACGTCATTTTCCGGTTTATATATTTTGGTGATTTTTCCAAAAATTACTGAAAAAAAAATTTAAAAAAATGGTTTTTGTGTACTACAAATGTATTTCTCGAAATGGTTTTCGATTTATAAAATTTGGAAATTTTGAAATATTGTCAATTGACTAAATTTTAGCCTCGTACAGGACGGACTGAAATACAACGAACACACACTCCCGGGTCTTAATTACTTTATTCATACAATTAATAATAATATTTTAGCTCTCATGCACGAGAGGGAGCGGGCTATTATTTTTATTTGTATCTGCGTTTAAAAACTTTCGGGCCTTTCAGCCCGGTCATTTTAAGTATGCGTGGGGATACAGATCCAACACGCAGAGGCATTGTGGAGAGCTTTGATGTCATATGGAACGCCTACCGAAACCCATTCATAAGTAATAATTAGATATCCGTGAATCGGTCTCAGCAAACATTGGAGGCTATTGTAGGAAAAATGGAAAGGGTACGTACTGGTCTATGGATGTTGTTGGGATGAATAATAAGACTTTTTTTTTCTTTGTATTTCATGGCTTTACTCCTCGCCTATCTTAGCAAGGTGAATTCTGCCAATGTCAAGGTACACTTAGGATTTTATTCATTTTTGTAAAATAAAATAAAAGCAACGTTGTTCGGTTAAGGCCTTGTTGATTGTAAAGTGATAGCCTCCCCCCGCCCCCCGGATAACAGTTTGTTCAACTAAAGGGTTACTCGCGTTTTGGGACTAATTTTTCATTAGCTGCACACTTGTTCGTTAGGTCACCGCACAATAAGCTATCAATATTACACACTGAACTACGTAAATGAGCAAAAAACAAAAACTATTCCAAAGACGATCATCATAAGACTTGGCTATTGCAAAGGTCCGGACACCTGCCATAACATTGCTTGCACAAAAATTATCGAAACAGGCAGTGACTCTGCGCCGACTAGATGGGGGTGTAAAGACGCTTCCCGCCGTCGTATCACTGAGAAAAAAATGTTGTTGGGCGTAACAATAAAACTTAAACGCTATACAACCGTCTATGGGGCTTGGTCTATAGTACAACTTTTATGTTGTCAAACTCTTATTGTTAATCTGACAATATTATATAAATAACATTTTCACTTTGTTATTATTACAATGCTTTATATGTTGTCGTTACAACAATATAAACTTTGTGATATTGGCAACTTATAACCTAGCACTTTCTGGTTTAAGTTGCTACCTAGACAAAATTGCTTTGAGCAAATGACAAAGTAACTTTGTTATTGTATTGTTTAAATTATGTTCTTGCAACAAATTTGTATTGTATTGTGGCAATACCACAAAATAGTTTTTGTTAACCTAACCAAATAAACGTTGTTATAATAGCAATGTGCTTTGTTTTGGCATCAAATCTTTGAGGTCACTATTCTGCTAACGTAGTTAATCTAACCAAATTAAACGTTGTCATAGCAGCAAAATGCTTTGTTTTGGCATCAAATCTTTGGGTCACTATTCTGCTAACGTTGTTAAAATAACCAAATCTTACGTGGTTGCAATAGCAACATGCTTTGTTTCGGCATCATTTTTTTAAAGTCATAATGACAAAGGCACTTTGTTATGCTAACCATTTGGTATTTCTGTTTCAAGATACAATTTATTGTTATTCATACAACATTAGTTAAATATTTTAATAACAACGACCTTCAATAATTTTCGACATTTTAATTTATATCTCGCAATTGGATAAATATGCAAAAGACCAATTTCTATAAATTGCATATTTTTCAATTGCGGGATCCAAATAGTTAAAATGTCGATAAATCTTAGTTCAAGGCCGTTGACATTATTAAAGGTGGAACCAATGTTGTATGAATAACATTATGTACCTAAATGTTATGTTGAAACAGAAAAAACAAAAAACAAAAAGCAGTGCCAATCATGACCAAACTGCGAGCAAGTGCAAACCATTACGACCCAAAGAAATGATGCTGAAACAAAGCATGTTCCTGTTGCGCGATTATTACATCAAGAAACAGCGTTTTACGTTAGCAAAACAGTGACCTAAAAATATTTAGGGAGTATAAAACGTAAGATCAAACCAAAAAGTAATATATGTTCGTTTATTTTAAAATGGACGTTTCAAAGTATTGATTGCAGAGCCCTCAATATAATATCAGCAACTTCCATGATGGTGACTTCTTTGGTGCCGAAAAGCATTTCCCTTTGATTACAGTATGTTCCTATGTCTGAAACTGTCGCAACACGAGTCAGGTAATCATGTCTTGCTCTTCTTTGGATAATTTCCACACATTTCTCTTCGCCTACTGAAAAATAAATTAATATAAGTTTTTTGTCAAACGTTTCATTTTTGACATAAGCTTTAAGGGTCATATTACTCATCGAAACAATTATAACAGACTCAAACACCATTAGGTTTTGTTGTTTTATTGCAGAGTACTTATAGCCACCTCCAGTGTCCAACAATCAGATCAGCTCGATGGTACCAAAACATTGCATTGTTATCCGAGTTACGAAGGAATGAAAATTTTCAGATCAGTCAGAAATCGGGAGCTGGTTTAAAATTCAGATGCAAGGTTTGAACCGTGTACTAATACATAAACCTTAAATATACTACTGTCCTGACTGTTTTACGAAACGTGCTACTGTATAAAGTCGTCATGAGCAACCTTTTAAAAATGCAGAAATTATTTGAAGAAATACAAAACATAAAATACATATTTAGGATCTTACCAGAGGCCAAATCTAGAAGGTCGATGGTTGATAAGTCAGCCTTGTTACATTCTACTCTTTCAACAAGTACTCGTAGTTTCAGAATCTTCAACTTTATAAGAGGAAATCTTTCTTTATATGTTTTATTTGCTGCTGGGTACACACATTGAAAGTCAGGCGACACCTGAAACAAAAATATATCATAATGCTACAAACAACACCACACTTAAATATAATTACCACGGTAGACCTTATGGCAATGTTGAAGTGAAAATGAAAATAATTATTAATTATTCTTCAATTTAGGCACTTTACAATGCACTTTATGCAAATCAAAAACAAACTACTTCCGATTCTCAACCCTACAGCTCCTACATAGGTATTTTATCAATACATACATCTTAAAACTATCATGCATTTTATTACTAAGATTATTGACATACAGCAGGTACGGTTACACCGTATATAATTTAGATGCATTAGATTACTTATACGGGACGTTACTATTGTCATACTCGTACCAATAAAGACTGCCGATGGTCAGTAAAGTATTTCGTAGATGGCAGATACCCACATACTTACAAATCATAAATAAAATCGTAAATACCTATTTAAGTGAAATTATCAGCTACTTGTATTACTTGTGTGCAAGATGGCGCGCGGCCGCGTGGTTGCCCAGTTAGACCGAATGTTTAAAATAAATAGTGTTATATGTAAGGAACTAAAGAAAAAGTGTACAACCTAATGAAGAGTTCAATCTGGAATGCATACAATTTTGCGTTCAACAGTCCTGCGCACGCGTCTTTTGTAAAATGGAATTGAAGTACAAAATTACCTAAGTAATAAAAAATAATGAGTAATTACTTACCAAGCATGCTAGGGATTAGGTGTGCAAGCCTTTCAGAAACACGCCCACTTCGACACACATTCCTATTCAAAACTACAACACTAAGCGCTTATCATACCGCCCGCGCTCCGTCACGTCCACCACTTTCGGCGTCCATTAGCAACTGACCTGTACAACGTCGTTCCGTTCCCCGCCTCCCCTCCATTCCGCGTGTTTTGTTAATGCGTTAAAGTAATTTTGTCAATTTTTTACATTGTCAATCTAACAATAAAACCATTTAATGCAGATACAAATGTGCTTTGTTAAGTAGTTGACTTTGTTGCCGTACTAATGTTAAACTTGTTAAATTCACAAAATTCAATTGTCAAGTCAACAAACCCGAAAACATTGTCTTGGTGACAAAATACGAATTGTTAATAATTGTTGACTTAGTTGCCGTACTAATGTTAAACTTGTTAAATTCACAAAATTCAATTGTCAAGTCAACAAACCCAAAAACATTGTCTCGGTGACAAAATACGACTTGTTAATACTGCAATATATATAGACAACAAAAACGTTGTGATAGTAAATAGACCCGCTTTGTTACAAATGCAATACTTATTGTGCCTACATCAAAAAAAAACTGACAAAGCGTATTTTGTGACTTTGTTAGCCATTATTTTTCTGAGTGTATAAAGAGGGCTTATAGGAGCAACACCGGTGTGAGCGGCTCAGGGGTGTCAGAGGTGTGCTCCGCTTTCTCCATAGTTACTTACGGCGTTATGCCCTTTAACACTTCCACCCCTGGAGCATACAGCTCTAACGCCTCCTCTCTGGACGGCCAATTAAGGCAAGCCAGAGCCGAGAGTCCTGCGGGTCCCCTTGGGGTCCACTCCGACTGACGAAGACACGCTGGAGACGGAGACCCTGACCCACTCTCTGGAGCATTCGGGTCCGTGCAGTCGTTACTCCCCAACAGCTTGCCACAAGCTGCCCTGCGGGCTTATTTTCTTTAATAATTTATTTACTCATAAAATCATCAATATAGTTGTACCATCCTTAAAACTAGAAGTCTGCTACCTACATAGGTGGAACCTGTGCTTTGGGGTAAACAGGGCTCTTCCACAAAAATAAATATTATATTTGATGTTTTATTTACTTAATAAATGTATTTATTACTCGTAAGGTTAAAAATTACTCATTTTATC
Source organism: Pammene aurita (assembly GCA_947086415.1). Classification (NCBI taxonomy): domain Eukaryota; kingdom Metazoa; phylum Arthropoda; class Insecta; order Lepidoptera; family Tortricidae; genus Pammene; species Pammene aurita. Next base: position 17,617,385 of record OX352301.1, on the reverse strand, counting down.
TGTATAAAACTGTGTAATTTTTAACTTAAAATAAATAATATATAAAATTAGCAGGAGTGCATGGTATGTGTTTAAGTGAATAATGTGTTTGTGTGTGTGTGTATTTTACAATCAGACCAATTACTAAAACTTTTGCATGAACGACAAAAGTTTGAATTACTTCGCCGTATGCAGGTTTCCTCACAACGTTTTGCTTCATCGCAAAAGTGATTGGTAAATATCAAATGATATTTCGTAGGTACATGTTCCGAAAAACTCATTAGTAGGTACGAACCAGGGTTTGAATCCGAGACCTCCGGAATGAAAGTGGGACGTCTTACCGCCAGGCTACCAACGCTTCGTCATGAAATTAATCTAAGTAATATACCTACGATCCTAAACTTAGAGCACACTGGAGGATTAGTCAAAATAACAGACCATGAATCAGCAATTTTCTCGACCTGACGTTCTGACTAGTTGAAGAGCCCCCGAGAAAGAGAATATTTAAGCACTTTCAACAATCACATAAAGCAAGCAACAGCCTACAACTGTTATATAACTCAACCTGTTAGCACACTAATAACATACGTTACTATAACAAGATATTTCTCTATACTTGGCAGCTGTAGCGTAGCTACGAGTAAATGAACAGGAACAACTGACCCAATAATTAATTTCTGCAATACGTTTCCTTGCCACAAATTGCTACGCAGACATACGCCGCTCTTCAACTCGACGAGCCTCTATTCCAATCTCGATAAATCAAGTATTACAATTAGATTGGAACTCTATTACTATACATTAAAAACAAAAAAAGAAGCATTTTTAACCGCTGCAACGATTTAGATAGAAATGAGTATGGAGATAAATTGAGTCTCGAGAAACGTCATAGGATAGTTTTCAAACCCTTGTGGGGGTGAAAAGGGGGTTGGAAGGTGGTATGAGGAATTTTTTACCGCTGAACTGATTTAGATGAAAATTGGTACAGAGATAGTATGATGGGTCTCGAGAAATGACAAAGGATAGTTTCATCTTCAAACCCCCCCCCCCCCCATCTTACTTTAGAACCGTAGGTCAAAAAATTTGAAAAAATAATGGAAGTGAAGCCTGAAAGGTACTTTTAATAAAAACTATCTATACATATAATAAAGCTGAAGAGGGTCGAAAGTCTGTTCATGGAATATATTCGAAAAAAAGTTGGCTGGAGATACTTTATTTGAAAATGCCATGAATGTCAAAGGGTTATTGCTGGTTTGAGGGCTATATATGACGGACAAAGATGCATGGCCCAAACCAAAAAACTACTACAAAATCATCTAACATTTATAGGACACCGTTTAGGTAGGAAAACATATCAAACGTTTTGTGAAGCAGTCAGATTAGGATTTATTTTTCTTTATAATTAAACAATATGTACGAGTACATTATCTGTCTCTCAAGCTGTTTTGATATGTCTTCTTGAAGAACTACGCATTATTTTGTATCTTTAAGATCTAATAATGAATTACTGTTTTGAAAAAAATAAGTCCAGTCGAATTTCTTTTCGGTCATAATACTTCTTGGGCCAGAGGTGTAGGGTTAGAACCGGTGGTAGTTTTGGAACGAAGTTCCTTATCGGACGGTTCGCGGATGGGGGCCTAGGCGAAAAAAAGTCACGTGACCGTCACGAAAACGCGACACCCATACGATTGAGAAACATGTAAAATGGAATGAAATAAAAAAATATATAAAATAGAATAAAGTGAAGTGAAGTGTAGTGAAAAGTGAAAGTGAGAAGTGACAAAGTGATAAAAGTGAAAAAAGTCGAGAACCTTAAAGAATAACCTTAGTCGAGAATTTTAAAAATGTCGAAAATGTCAAAAATTTCAAAAAATTTCCAAAATTTCCAAAATTTTCAAAATTTCCAAAATTTCCGAAATTTCCGAAATTTCCGAAATTTCCGAAATTTCCGAAATTTGCAAAATTTCCAAAATTTCCAAAATTTCCAAAATTTCCAAAATTACCAAAATTTCCAATTTTTCCAAAATTTCCAATTTTTCCAAACTTTCCATAATTTCCAAAATTTCCATAATTTCCATAATTTCCAAAATTTCCAAAATTTCCAAAATTTCCAAGATTTCCAAAATTTCCAAAATTCCCAAATCTTCTAACATTTCCAAAATTTCCAAAATTTCCAAAATTTCCAAACTTTCCAAAATTTCCAAAATATAAAAAATTTCCAAAATTTCTAAAATAAATAAAAAAAAAAAAAAAAATTAAAACCACAAAATTTACGAAAAAGTCAAAAATGAAATAAAATTTAATAACATAACTTCGTTCCAATCGCACTCGATTCACACACTTTCCACTACACTCACGTATTTTATTTTTCCCTGACGTTCATTAGTGCATTGTAATGTGCTTACATTGACGAATCTTTATCTACACTCATATTGTAAGTTCTCTAAAACGTGTTCGAAAACGGTAGGCAAATTGCTAGCATTACCACGACCGATTTTACTATGATAAGCTTTTTATCTGTGGCAGTAACGTAATTTTAACTTTACATGCTCAACTATTGATGTGTTATGAGTTTTGATAACATAATGTACACCTGCACGCTCCCGCGCGGCCGCCGATAGCCCGACACGCGCCTCCCCGACCGCCGGCACAATCGAGTTGGCCATGGCGATGCAATGACGGCCATTCTATGGTTTCCGAATACGGCATTTAGAATAAATAATATGAGTGTAGATAAAGCAGTGTATGCAACTGTACGTAATTAGGCCTTAAAACGTAACAGTTACATAAACTACTATGATCTACACCAATATCATCCTCTGTTGCGCGTTCGGAACCGTATGTAATTAATTACCAACATTATTGCAACCATGCAGTAACGTAACATCAGTGTATTATCTGTGACAGTGTGGTAAAAACGTATGAACATTCATTACCTACGGTAACGTAATGAAAATCCGCCCCCCCCCCCCCCCCGACGGCTGGCGCAATAATGTTGGTCATGGCGGTGTAATGGCGGTCATTCTAATGGTTTCAATGGATTTTTAATATGTGTGTAGGTAAAGCAGTGTATGCTTCTGCACATAATTTGGCCTTATTACGTAACAGTTACATCGCCATGTCCGTCCGTCTGTGTGCGGTCTAGCTCAGTTGCCGTTCGCACTAGAAAGCTGAAATTTGGTGAGGCCTGATAAGAACTTTCAATAAAAACTATATTGAATAAAATCGGTTCAGCCGTTTTTGAATTATTAGTCAAAAACGCATAGTGAAAGGAAATGCCGAATAGTAAAATGACGTAAGCGCCGCCAAATAAACGACCTTTTGAACGGATGTTTTGTAACAGGGCAGCATCTACGAAACTCTACACTGAGCATCGCCCGACATGCTTTTGGCCTTTTTTTTTTGCATTGTTATCCCGGAAATCACCCCTTAAGGATTACTAATTCCAATTCAAGAAAATCCCCAGCCAGGTTATACGTAGCCTATAAAAATTCAACGTCTAAAAGGGGGGGGGGGGGGGTAGCCACTACACTCGATTGAGTTAAATTTGCATGGGTCATAGACCCCCCCCCCCTCCAAGTGCACCTAAAATAGAAAAAAATCATTTCTGCATTTGTGACCCCCCCCCCACTTTCAACCACGCCTGTTCTTACATTTATTTCATGCTTTGACTGATTTGACGGGAGGATCGATTTGGATGATATTTGCCGTGGACATGAACGTATAAATACAGAAGTGGTCCTGTATCGTCCGATATACACCTACTACTCTCTTTGTCGTTTAAATCATGCCAAAAAAAATAATATAATAAAAAAAATGTATTCATTTTTGAGTGTAGTTTCATTTAGTGGTAATTGTAAAATATTTTATTAGGACGACTGTCCTCTAGCGTATCCATCTGTCAATTTTAATGGTCCGCCTCCAGGGTAGCGGGAGAGAAATTAGGGGTGAATTAGCCGCTTACTGACACAGACCGGACCGAATTCCACGCGGGCGGAGCCGTGGGCACAGCTAGTATTTTATAAACCTACAAGTACCCACTTCCTCGTATTATGCGCGCAGGCTGAGCGAATTGCGTTTAATTTCTGCTCGGATCATTTTGTATACGAAACATTGTATTATGAAATGATTTTATGCAAAGTATGCTTTACTTGATTTATATCAACATGAAATGACAAATTACGTAAAATAATTTCGCGATATAATCCATTTACGAAATGACTCATCTTCTAATTGAAAGTCCTTGCTTTCAATTTCCTTGTATCGTTTTTTCGACGTAGTGAATTGTTGATGAAATGAAAATAATTGAAATGTTACCGATGAAGTGATATTCGATGAAACGTGTGTCGGTGATTCAACGGTAAACCCCTCTTTTTTATAAATGCTTCCCACTACAGAAAAAAGAGTCTACAAAATCAAAAGCATTTTTTGTTCAACACTAGGAGACAAAGCTAAACCTGTAGTTTGTATTCTAGCTTTATGAAAGAGTTTGCTATTTCTAACGAGTACCTCGAGGATAGGTGCCTTTCATTTTGTATTGCAATAAACAAGAATTAAAAATACTTTCTGCTGTTGTATTTACGAGTGGCAAATTATCTCGTTATTTACCCATCTTTGCTTTAACATATTAGGAATAGTATTTTGTACAGTAAATGTTTAATTAACTACGAACTCTCGAAATTTGAAAAATACATACTTACTGCCGTTTTACTGAACGTTTTGCATCCCCATTAGATAGTCGAACCCACGCATACTAACTACACAAATTGCATGTTCAACAAAACCATTGAATACGAGTACATAAGGAATTTTCCTCCTTAAAGCGCTTGAAATTCAAACAAAAACGATGAGACCATAAAATTTCCAAGTGTGCATTCGTTTACAGCGCGCGTATTTTCTTGATTCAGTCTCAAATTGTACGCTATTTTATAAAACTCTATCTTATAAAACGATCACAAATGTAGGGGAGAGTCGGTTTTATTGAACCTGTTTTTACTTAATGGAGTGAATATTTTATTTATTAAAGCACTTACAAATGTGATCCAATGTATATATGATTAGTCCTTAACTGGTTTAAATAGTGCATTCCTGACATTCCTGTATACGATGTGATGCTATACTAATACTTCGTTTTTTTTTTGAGATTAGAAAAACTTTGACAGAACGATGTACAGGGTTCTTTATTAGGCACGATAAATGTCACAACTGTCAAAGTGCCTACGCCGTCATTAAACATACTTAAATATATTTGTATTTATAGTAAAGCCATGCCTACGTATTTGTAAATGTTATATTGAGTATTTAACAATATTTTGGCATTTGTTATATGCACCAAATATTTTATTTTTTATCATTGTTAATGTTCTTGTGAATGTTGCACAATAAAATACCTAGAGAAGAAGAGGTTCGCAACGGATGGTTCGTTTTTTAAATATTTTCTCTCGTCATCTGTCATTAGTATCTCTCAGCCATACCTGGATAGTTTTTAATGTTTAAAGCTTATTGTGATCCTTATATAAGTAAAGGTATTTGCTTGCTCTATTATTGTGCGTTTGGTTGGAGGGTTATGGAGCAATCAGAGGCAGGCCCCAGTGGCATACAACAAGAAAAGCCACCTCGTAGTCCACCAAATCTTTTACCATCACCTCCAGACAGTTGCTTTATTATTTAGTATTATATAATAAAACTATTAAATAACGTTTAGATGCATTTTTATTTACGACAATTCATTAATAAGTGCATATTATGATTGTCAATTAAATAATTGTCGTGAATACTGAAAAAAAAAACTAGATCTTAAGTTTTCGTTTTAGAACGTACGTGCGTCACTGTCAGGTCAGTTTTTCATTTTTCACGTGTCTTTAACGTTGGCATACAAAATCTAAAACGAAATTGTGTATTTATTGTTGTGTTGGATTATTTAATCTGCACATTGTTATTATTTATTCACAAATGTGAACTCTTAATCTGACTCTTAATTGAACATTAAGTACAGGTTGGCAACTACTGTTTCTATGTTTACTCAATTTCTAATCTCAAAAAAAAACGAAGTATAAGCATTAGGCAGAAGGTAGAATATTTCGCTTTAAATGTAGTTTTAGTTTAGCCTATGTACGGTTGCCACGGAAGACCTACATATGATAGTTCAGTTATTCAATATCATAGCTACATTGAGTATAAAAAATATTTCATTATCATCCTCAAAATGCATTTCTTCGAAAGGAATGCTACCGGTCGGGAACACATTTTAAATTGTATCAACGAAGCATTTTGCATTTAAATTGATTATTAAGTTTTAAATAACTACATAATACACGGTGCTCGTGAGCATTGCGAGAGATTTTAACCACGAATTCCTGAGGTCATAAGGAGTAATAAATGTTATCCCATCAAAAACATAAATGTGAAAGGCTGCCAAGTTCGATACTATGGGAATGCTTCGCCTATAAAAGAAGTGAGATCTGAATAAGTACCAAGTTCCATAAAAATACCTCAAATCATAAATACTCGTAGTTATAGGAATGCACACTTGATTTCCAGCAGTTTTAAGGTACATTTTGAATAAGTATCACGTTACATAGAAATACCTAAAATTATAATAGTCACAGAAACGCACACCGGTTTTTTTAGCAGTTTCCTGATAACATTTATTATTTTCAGTACTTTTTAATGATGTTACTTGGCAAGTTTTCACACACCACACACCTTTTCAATGCAACGAATCGACACCTTTGGACTGCAATGTGTCAAGTATATAATTTTCTATTAAAACTTGCCAAGTTACATCATTAAAAAGTACTGAAAATAATAAACGTTATCAGGAAACTGCTAAAAAAACCGGTGTGCGTTTCTCTGACTATTATAATTTTAGGTATTTCTATGTAACGTGATACTTATTCAAAATGTACCTTAAAAACTGCTGGAAATCAAGTGTGCATTACTATAACTATTTATGATTTGAGGTATTTTTATGGAACTTGGTACTTATTCAGATCTCACTTCTTTTATAGGCGAAGCATTCCCATAGTATCGACCTGGCAGCCTTTCACATTTATGTTTTTGATGGGATTTCATTTATTTTTGTTAGGTGCAGGTTCTTTATTATTTTTTTATCACTTTTGCTTTAGGAAATGTCTCATTCCACTTAGGTATGTACTTTATACTAAGCGTCTAATTCTATTTTACCATTTATTTATAGGTGATTTTTACAAATAAACTGGCTCCCTACACCTATAAAATGTACCTACTTACATATAATTACATACATCAATAACGTACTTTATTCTGTTTCTAAGTACGCTACCTACATAGATAATTAATAACTTGGTAATACCTACCTACCAGTAGGTATTATAATTGGTGGCCTATTATGTAGCCCTAGAATTGCACCATCCCATCTCATCCCGTGGCGTATCGGAGGGTGAGATGGGCAGTAGTATATATAATTCCATCTTAGAGTATATATGATTTCCATGTTCTTGAATCTGCGATTTTATTAGTTGTAAAATTAAAAATTATTTAGACTATGCGAGAAAAAATAGTCTTTTCATTTTTGTTTGACTGATTTAGCGCACCTAGTGTACCTAGTGACCTGCTTTGCACTTCGTAAATCGTGGGTTCGGTTCCCGCAACAGACACACACAGAGTGGTGAACAATTTTATTGTTCTTGTCTTTAAGACAAACATGTATTGTCTTAAATTGGTATGTATCTAAATTTAAATAAGTCTTATCTCATTTCCACTCCATACCTACTTATAGTAGAACAAAATTACACATTCGTTGTTTTCAAAACTGACTCACACTTGGCCGTTTCCAGATTTTTACTTTATTTCGATCTAAAGACAAACTTCCGAGCCAAATTTCAGGTCGGTACGACCATTGGAAGATAGACCCATTTAGTTCATTATGACTTCATAGTAGAACAAAGTTACACCTTCGCTATTTTTAAAACTGACTCACACTTGGCCGTTTTCAGATTTTTCCCTTTACTTTGACCTTAAGACCTATCTCCGTGCCAAATTTCAAGTCAGTACGACCATTGGAAGTGGTCTAGGTTTTTGATGAGTCAGTGAGTGTATAGTAAAAATAGCGATTTTCTGACGTCAATATCTCAAGAACTGCTATAGGTAGAATAATGAAATTTTGTATTCTAGACAATTAAGGGGATGTCAACAGACACTCGAAATTTCATATGCGTAGATAAAATATGTTTTGAGTTATAGGGTGGTCGAAATTGGCCCGAAATGGTTCGTGTAATATAACCCACGGCCGGTGTGTCGCTTTTTTTTGCTCGAACTTGGCGGACACACTGCCGTGTGTCTAGATATGAAATTAGGTCAATTTCGCCAAAAAAAAATTTTTTTTGTTTCTTTTTTCGATTTTTCAAATGCTTTTGAACATTAAAACATATAAATGTCATTGGTAATACTGTCGATTAAAATAAATTAGTACATTTTTTTCGTAAAAAATAGTTTACGTAAAGTATTCCTTGGCACTTTGATATCTGTCAATAAGAATGTCTAGACTAGTAGGCCTAGCACATGAGTGTAGCGACAGTATCTCGCGGTCGAGATAGACATTTGTCACTTTCTGATGAATACAGTTAAACAGTGACAGATGTCTATCTCGACCGCGAGATACTGTCGCTACACTCATGTGCTAGGCCTATAGACCCCATAAAGGGTGAAATCGCTATCAAAAAAGCGTTTTGCACTGAATCACAATAAACAATGTTTTTTATTTAATTGGCAGTAACTCTAAAACTAGGCGAATTCCAGAAAAGTTTATACGACATTTTAGTCTCCAATTATAATCAGGAATACACTGTTAAAATCTCTCGCAATCCTCACGAGCACCGTGTATTTATTGCCAGACACTAATACCATACTGACACTATTCATAAATATATGGTCGGTTAAATCGTAGGTACATACCTAATACACGTAAGCTTTGGCACTATTTAAAAGATCTGGTATGTTTTCGAAATTCCTGACGATTACAAAACTATAAACATAAATCTTAGACAGTTCCTAAATACCACCTAATAAACCCATTTATATTTATAGTTCAATGCTATTAATTTCGTTGTTTGTATTCACCTAGATCACATTTTATGTCGTTACAAAACCAACATCATAAATTGGATTAAGTTCGACGAAAATTTACCTACTTTTTTCTCTAACACATCATGTAAAATCTATAGAGGTGGTACGGGGGTATGATATACTCGACTCTCCCCTAGGTAACATAAGATGAAATTCTACAATACTATCTAAATACATATTCGTGTTTAAAAGTTTTACTACCTTTTCACCTACTGCACTTTTTTCTTCAATATTTTTAACAATGGGTAAGGTTTTCTGGAGGAAACACACTATGAAAACCCTACGCGATCTAAAGCGACGCGATGCATCTTAAATCGAATAAAAAACATATCTATATTTTATACGACAAGCATCATTAGTAAACTCAATGCCACGAAATGCGCCAAATCGCCACCTGTTTCTCACGTAACACAACCCGACGATGTTTTGATGCACAGCGGCACACGTTTTTGTAAAACCACTCTATTTGCGTCAAGTTTAAAGACAGTTTCATTTAAGTCGCTATTCCGGTGTGGACTGTGCAACGGTGCAAACTTTCAGCAGTTCCGGCCTCCGGAGTTCTTGTTGACATTACATACAACTAATTGGATGAAGATTGCATGGTCAAATATATTACTTGTGGTTTCTGAGGCCTAAAACTACCGTTGGCATTTCGTCTCAGTTTTCTACAAATATTACTTCTATCGTAACTTAACCTAATTATAACTACAACTGCCGGAATAAAATATTGATACCGTTTTATTAGGCAGGCGTCCGATCCTTCATCTAATAGCCCAGTTAGTTAGTCCATACTTTTCACCCAATAGGCTAGTACATTTAAGACTACAATAACTTTCGTCTTTAAACCATGGCGGGTGCTGTCTCTACATGAGTCCTATTCCCATAACACGGGCAGGGGCAGCATCCGCTTAGAGTACCCCTCACTTTTCATTAAATTGTCGAAAAGGCCTCTGCGCGTTGTTTTCGGCACCGCCTACGCCTTCCAAAGGTCCTCCGGAGATCATTGTTCCGTGGTCGGAAAATAACTACAAGTAAAGTTTTTTTAATGAGGCATCCTTTTTATCCAAGATCCAATCAACTAGGTGATGTAAATGGGAAAGTTGGTTAGCATGGATGTTTGTTACTCTCTCATGCAAAAAACGTGTAGTTTAAAACGTGAATAGATACTTTTAATCCCGAACTTTAAAAGCACTCGCCTGAATATTGGTAGGTACAGGTACAGTCAAGTTCGAAAGAAAATAAAGATGCAATTTACTGAACTGAACAAACATAAATATATGAACACAACCCTATTTGTATGGGTTTAAGGTCGTAAACACATATTTTTTTTATATTTGACCAATTACTCTACTTGCAGTTTGGGCTCTGCAACAGTCTACGTACGTATTGAACTATTATTTTAAAACTTCATGTGTAATCTTTAACTTGAAGGGTTGACATATAACGGTAACTTTGATGTAAATAGTTAACTAATGTGATGATATCATGTATGTAACTAATAATGTAAAATTTGATGTAACTAATGTGATGGTAAAGGCGTTATTTCCTACTTGCGTTGCATCTTGAAATCGTGAACAACAATGTCGTTAGAATATACTTTGTTGGCAAGGATTGATTTTATTACCGTCGCTCGAATACAAGGTCCAGGAAGAGTAACGTTTTACAAAGTACTTATCTAATGTGATGATATGATGTAACTAATAATGTGGAGATGTGATGTAGATAATGTAACATGGCGTTACTTAATACTTGCGTTGCATCTTGAAATCGTGAACAACAATGTAATTAGAACATACTTTGTTGGTAAGGATTGGTTTTATTGCCGTCGTTCGAAAACAACGTCCAAGAAGAGAAACGTTTTACAAAGTAACTTATGGGACTTTGTTGTAAATGTAAGTAGAGGTGATAATAGAAATGGGTTAAGGAATTTGCAGAGTTCTTCTAGCATATTTTTCAAGCTGTCGATTTGATAAATCCTTTAACAACGTCGTTGAATAGAAATAGTAATAAGTTGTCGGATTCTAAATATATAATTTTCATTTCATTTCATTTTCATTTTTAAACCACCTACTGATACCGAATTGAGCTTTAAATTTCCACATTTACTTTTAACTTCTTTTGGCAGTACAACCCTTTGTGGTTATTGAGGTCAATAGCCACAAAGGGTTGTAAAAACCCTGTAACGGAGGTCCGTTAGAGGGTTTTTACACCGTCCGATCCGATATCGGATGTCGGATGGCCCAAAGAAAAAATAAGCTACTAGAGTATAGCATTAAGTCCGCCTAATGGACATTTGGTATTTTAAGAAAAAATATGAAATGCACCAATTTTAAATTTGTCTTCTTCTTGGTGCTATCTAACATCCGATATTGAATCTAGTAATGTGAACGCACGTACACTGATAAAGCCACCAGACACTATCAGTAATAATGTCATTATTTCTATACCCATTTTCTATCTATATGAAGGATGAGAAAGACGAGTAGAGAAATAATGACATTATTACTAAAAAGTTTGGCAATTTACTCATGTTCAATTCCTTGTCTTACAACCAGAAACCAGAAACAAACACAACAGAAAACAAACAGTAACAGTATTGGCCTGATCTTAGTAGAGACGTACGATTGCTACAGAAACTTATTAGAATACATATAGATTTTTTCTGTGTTTTTGTAAAGGGAGTAAGTATATCTTATTAAAAAAAATAACACCATTATTAAATTGCAAATGTAACGGTTCTACGATTTTAAACTGTTTAGACAGCAAGTACTTACCTACTTCCAATTAATTTCATGCAGTTTGGCAAAGCAATCCGTTATTGGCTCAAACGCAGGATGAAATTGGAAGCAACATTTGTATATAGGTAGTCTTATTGGATTCTAGGTACATGTTGAGCTCGGTTTTTGGGAAGTCAGTGATGTTTCATTGCTATGTAAGCTAATTAAATTTCTTCCAAGTGAACGAATGGACGGTAAAGAATGATCCGTGCTTTCGTTGCCTGTACCAAGACTGCCCTGCCCGTACCCGTGCCCGGATCCCTAAACGCACATGTCGGGTACGATATACCGTGAGTCATGCTTAAGGGGCTCCCTGGCGCCAATGACCTTCGGATCTGAATACCTTAGTTTCCAAATATTTTTATAGCTTATCATATCATCAATAACAGATTCAAACAATATAGTATCCTATAGTTACTTCAACATTGTCTTTGAAATATTTGACATCAAAGTCGAGCAATTTTAGGCCAAAAACCGGCCAAGAGCGCGTCGGGCCACGCTCAGTGTAGGGTTCCGTAGTTTTCCGTCCGTCACAGTAAGTGTCCCCACTTAAGAGTTAAAATAACACCGCCATGTAGGATATGATATGAGCGTTCCAAGTACAGCGACATCTATCGGCAAATTAAGTAAACTAGTTAAATTACAAACTTAGTTCAGAAATTATTTTGTAAATTTTTTTCAAAAACTATTTAACCTATCAAAATATTTTTCCTAGAAAGTTTTTATAAAGTTCTACTTTTGAGATTTTTTTCATATTTTTAAAACTTATGGTTCAAAAGTTAGAGGGGGGGGGGACACATTTTTTTTTACTTCTGGAGCGATTATTTCCGAAAATATTTACATTATCAAAAAATTATTTTAGTAAACCCCTATTCATTTTGAAATACCTATCCAACAATATATCACACGTTAGGGTTGAAATGAAAAAAAAAATTACTCCCAACTTTACGTATAGGGGAGGTACCCTAATAAAACATTTTTTTCCATTTTTTATTTTACCACTTTGTCGGCGTGATTGATATACATATTAGTACCAAATTTCAGCTTTCAAGTGCTAACGGTCACTGAGATTATCCGCGGACGGACGGACGGACGGACGGACGGACAGACATGGCGAAACTATAAGGGTTCCTAGTTGACTACGGAACCCTAAAAAGTGGTTTTTAAGTCATAACTTTTGTGTTAATTCGTTTACAATTAAAATCTGTCTTCAGTTTTTAGATACGTCAAAGGGGAACCCATAAGGGTACATATAAATGTAGATTTCGTATATGTAAGATTCTTTACAGCGTTCGAATATCGATAAAAGTGTTTTTTTAGACCATATTTTAAAAAATCATACAAAAATAAGTGCTCATTTATTTCAAAATTCGGCTCTACAAAATGGAGATAAAATATTAAAGAACCGATAACCGTTTCCTTTATAATTCTATCAGTAGTGCAAATGTTGGAATATCGACTCAAAACTGGTCCAAAATTGATAAAAAACGTTTGGAGGAACTTACGCCAATTTCCCCTTACGTCAATATATTAATTAAAAACCCCCCGATACAAAAAATAAACTCTAAAAACTAACAAATAATATTTTAAACCTATTATAATTATTATCGTCACATATATTATGTAAGTTCAACCCCCGACGCGACGACGCTTGGAAAATAAAAATATTTTTGAACTTTCATTATATATGTGACGATAATAATTATAATAGGTTTAAAATATTATTTGTTAGTTTTGAGAGTTTATTTTTTGTGTCGGGGGTTTATAAAATTTTTAATTTTACTTTTATTTTGTCCTTTTTAAAGTAGGTGTTACCTACATCTTAAGAGACAGAGTTCACCTTACTATATTTTTAACTTTCAATGTCATTGAAGTAACACGGTACCAAATTTCGAATCGATAGGACATATGGAAGGTAGTCAGATCCCCTCATCAACTATTAAAGAGCTGATGATCTTCAAACGGCTGATCAGGTCATGGTTACCTTACCATATTCTTTCAATATCATTGATGTAACACGGTACCAAATTTCGAATCGATCGGACATAAGGAAGTTAGTCAGATCCCCTCATCAACTAGAAAAGAGCTTCAAACGGCTGAACAGATTTTTATGAAACATGGCTAAGAACACTCAGGATAAAATTATCTATGACACAATAAAAACTAAACGAAAATTGGTTCATCTGTTTTGGAGCTACGATACCACAGACAGATACAGAGGCAGACACGTTAAACTTATAACACCCCTCTCTTTTTGCGTCGGGGATAAAAATAAACCTTAACATCGGCAACGGTAGGTATACATAGAAACAGACTGTTACCCAATAAAGTTTTTACAAAAAAATAAAGTAAAAGTTAGTTGCAGCGCTTTAGACCTAATTGGTTTGCAACAGAGAGTTAAATCCTGGGCTTATATAGGCTTATCGAAAGTCGAGAGTAGTTTGTTAAAGCATCGCCTTACTAAGCTCCTGATATCTAAGATCTCATTTACACTTGAATAAGAGTTTTAAGATGGCCTCATAATGAATTTTATAGTTACCGGTCAATAAAGTCGGCAAGGTTTACCAGATTCGATTATTTTATAAGTAAAAGCGCCAGACGGTTAGCCGAGAATCACTATTTAGTTTTTCTTGTCTATTATTATCAGACCTGAAAAAAGCATCACCAGTATTAAAAGCTGAAAATACGAGTTCAAGAGGGACTATAGGTCTAAGTATAGGTCTAAGTAATAGGTATAAGTCTAAGGCCTACTTAAAGTTTTTGCTCTGGCGGGTCTGGCCAGATACCAAAGAAAGGAAAATGTTAGGTGATTCCTTTAGAACTCGTATTTTCAGCTTTTAAGGCATATTATTCATGCCTATAGTCAGTAATAGATATGAACATACAGGATGTAACAAAAATACTGGTTACTAAGGAAATAATTGGTATCGTATTGCGAGTAAGAAAAAGGAGAAAATTTTTTTGGACGTGAATTTTTTTTGTACAAAACCAACTTTTTTTTCGCGAGATTTTTTTTTTACTTTTTCATAATTACACAATATCAAATTATGCCCTTAAAAGGATCACCAGCATTTTTGTTACACCTTGTATTTCTAACACGTAATAAATAACTACTCTACTAAGACGGAATATTGAGGCATTACCGACCATTACTCATTATCACGCTAAAAAACTACAAAAATAGTACATTACTACAGAGGCCGGGAAGTAGGGGGTTGCCGGCCGAGTTCATATAGACGGCCGAGCGTAGCGAGGCCGGATAGTCACGAGGCTGGCAACCCCTTTTCACGCCGAGGCATGTATAGTGCTTTTCTGAACATACAATGAAATAAATAAGAAACTTATCATTTTTTTTTCGGATATAGGTGAGGTACTTGTACTGTACTCGTAAACTTGTATTAATAATATAATCTATGTTGTATGTACTTCAAACACCTTCGTACTTAGGTTTTTATCTAAAATGATACATTAAGTTCAATAAGCCACAAACTTACAACCAAAATTTGCATTAATTTCTAGAAAGCAACCAACGTTCCCACTATTACGACTAAGTATACATGTATGTTCATCTTGTTATTAATGAATTATCCTATCAACAAACTACAACAAAAACATTAATTTAGACTTACCACGTAATCAAAAATATGCGTAAAAACATTACGTTATGAAGTCTGGATTGCTAGATTCTGACTGCATTTCATTGTCACTGAACGGCTTTTAAAAATGAATAACTATTACTTACGTCGGTAAGCAGTAATGAAGCAGCATGGCGATTGTTTGGGTTTCTACTTCATGAAAGACACCCCACTGTAACTCACTTAGCGGTGCACCTGCCCAATGGCGAGCGGGTTTATTTAACGGAAAACGAATTCAGCGAAAGAGCAGCGACGCCTTCAAGCTCCTGGCTGTGGCTTCCTCTGGAATTGCTGCTACATTGCTAAACGATGGTCGGATTGCACATTCGACATTTAAATTGCCATTGAATCTTTCAACTGAAGAAACCCCTAGGTACATGCAATATTACTAAAACCAGCAATCGAGGCAAACTCCTGCAACAGTGCAAGCTAATTGTATGGGACGAATGCACGATGTCACACAGGCGCGCAGTAGAAGCGTTGAACCGCAGCCTACAAGATATCCATGGTAATAGAGTTCTGATGGGCGGTGTTGTAGTTTTGCTTGCTGGTGATCTCAGGCAGACACTGCCCGTTATTGAAAGGGGTACACCGGCCGATGAGATGAACGCGTGTGTGAGATATACAGTCGGTGAGATAAATAATGGCCAAAACGTACAGTTTCATCACTTCCAGTATCGAATATACATCTAAAGTAATCCATAAGTTGAAATCCAAGAAGTTGAAGTTGTAAGGTAGACGTAAGTTTTCAAATACCACAACTACCCTTAATGTATTGTTATGTGACCGTGACTGCCAGAATGCAAATAATGCAACTACCTAATTATATCAGAGATAATTGCAGTTTGATTTCTATTCGTTTCCGTTAATCCTTATTAGATTATTTCGATTGGAATTGGTAAATATGCTTGCTAACTTAAATATTACGTATCGCGATATCCTGTATTCAATTATTATAGTCGAGTTGACAATAATCGAATAATTGTACAAGTAAATAATCTCGTCAAGTGTAATAATTTAGCATTGCTAATTATTATTCACTTGAAGTTATTTACAAGGAGTAAATATATATTTACTACTACTTAAATCTTCACGTATTTTGCGAAGCGGATATCCCGTATTGCCGTCACATTATGATTAAGTAAACGATACTAAATATTGATGGTTTAGTGAATAATAACTTATTGTCATTTTTAAATTATATTTTCATCTATTTTGAACTAAGCAAATATATTTACTATTATACTATTTCCAATTATTTCGATAACCGGATGTGCCGGAAATATAGAATGCTTGTCCTGCCAGGTAGTAGAAGGGGTAATGGGTAAGCCCTTATAAACAAGTGACTGGCAGTTGTGGGACACATTGGTGATTGGAGAGCTAACCAGCAAGAACCAAGTTAAGTGTAATATTGATTACTCACCTCTAAATAATATTGAGGGTTAATTAAATAAAATGTATCAGTGTGTACCTTGTTACCGTGTACCTAATAATGTATTTAAATATATAAACGTGTAATACTGTATTTCAAGTTGGTGCATGGTACAACGTACACGCCAACCTTATATTGGAAATAATTTAGCCTTTCTGATTACATGAGATTATATATTACTCTGTTTTTGCTACAAGTGTTAGATATATTATGTGCAGAATATTATGATTAATGGCCTTACGGGATACTTGTAGTAATGGTTGAGGAATTAGAATGGATTTAATATACTTTGTTTTATATCTTGACTTACTTAGTGGTGATGGCAGTATTGCAACATTGATTAAATTATTCAGAATTATTATAAGTAATATTCTTTAATAAACATCATTGCATTTACCATGGTTGTTCTTTAGCATTTTATATTTATAAAATGGACTCTTTCCTTTAATCTATTCAATGTTGAATAAATGAAATAAATTATATTTTGTCTCTTATTAATTAAATCTGACACGTGTCTGAAGGCATCGCTACTGTGGTCAAAGGTAGAAAAGCTTAACCTCACGTGCAACATGCGTGTGCATCTATTTAATGATTTGGAATCAGGTGCTTTTGCGTCTAAGCTCTTGAAAATCGGCGAGGGTCGTCTAGAAATAGACAGATTTTTGCTCATAGAAAAAAATAATTCGCAAATGATCTTTGCCCAGTAATAATAGAGGCTGACCTTATTTCGCAAGTTTTTCTAAACTTGCAAAATAATATTCACAGTGAAGAGTGGTTATGTGAGAGGGCTGTATCATCACCAAAGAATATTAATGGCATAGTTGGCGAATCAAAAATATACACGTCTATAGACACGGTGATGAGCAGTGATGACAGTGTAATAATACCCTGTAGAATTCTTAAACAGATTGGAACTGACTGCCGTGGCACATATACTACCTACAGTTGAAGGTTGGCCTCCCAGTTCTTCTGATGCGCAATTTTGATGCACCGAAATTATAATGCCATACATGGCACCAGGTTACGAGTTACAGAATTAGGAACAACACCGTAACGGCCACAATTCTTACCGGAACGACTAGAGGAGAGAGTGTCTTGATTCCTCTAATACCATTTATTCCGAATAATTTGCCGTTCCAAATTAAGAGACTCCAATTTTCTTTCAAGTTGGCATTTACTATGACCATTAATAAGTCCCAGGGTCAAACGCTTAAAGTCACAGGCATTCATTAAGGCACTCCTTGCTTCCCCATACTACGTCGCGTACATAAATATTTTAGGCTAAATTGACTTTTATTTCTTAAACAGTAACACCATAAAAGTATGCTATACATACTCTGTTTTTACATTCCCGGAAAAACATACTGTCAGTAAAATGTCAGTTCATTGGTCTAATTTGCTAACTAGCCTGCCGAATCCAATTTTTATATTAGTACAAAATTATGTAGAAATTCTGGTGAAAAAGGGCAAATCAACTGTCACTTTATTTTCTGGAATGTAAAAACAAATCTTACGCATCAATAGACATATATAATGGATAAATTAAAGTTTGTCTCTATGTATGTTAAGTAGGTATGTTTGTAACGCGATTAAAGTGTATTGCACGGATTTAAATAGAAGTTGTAAAACATGAAATGGATACCTATTGTATATCACAGAATCCCTCACCTAATGAAGTTGCATATTGGTTGGAAATTCTGTCAGAGTGCGATGTACGGTCAACCAATTTGATTCCTAGGCCACTATAGAACCTTGTCGTAATGACAGTTGCCCGTGGATACGTATAAACGTAACCTATTCGCTACCAAACACAAGGCTCTAGAGTGGCCTAGAAATCAAATTGGTTGACTGTACAATAGTTTTACGCAGACGAAGTCGCGGGTAAAAGCTAGTATTTTAATATATAAATATATATATATATATATTTATACCACGACGGTGGCAAAAAAGCATACGGCCCACCTGATGATATGCAACTACCGTTGCCTATGGACGCCTGCAACTCCAGAGGTGTCACATGCGCGTTGCCGACCCTTTACAGAAAGGAGGATTCACTGTATTGACGGCTAAAGGCAACCACATCGTCAACACACTGGGTCCTCTTTGAGCTCCTTTTTTTGACATATAGTTATATAAAATTCTCATTATCCACAATGTTTCATTATTCAGATTCCTGACTTTATATATACCTTTTCGGTTTTCTCATGATGCTTTCATCCACCCGTTAAACCCTACGTTACGTTTTTTTTCAATATGTCTGGTGTGATATTTAATATAAAAATATTCGTGATAAACACACAAATATTTACCCTTAGCAGGATTCGAATCGGGGACTTGTTTCCAGCACGGTAGACATGGTACTAAATTACCACTTTCTTAAAACTCAACAATTAGTTAACACTTTCACGACCAGGAACCCGACTGTCGGGTTGTCTCTTCGTAGCTACTACGCGCTACATACGACAAATACATGGCTACGGGCTACGAGCCTAGCGCGTACCACCTAGTGGTGGTACGTAAAGTGTTAAGTTATTTACAATGCCTACCTGTTATCTTCAATTAATTCTTCATTTCCTACTTTGTTGTCGGTTGTCTGGAAGAGATAGCTTTTTAGTGATAATCCGCCTGTTGTTACCTAATTTTAAGTTTATTGTAAAAAAATCTTCTATTATCCTTATATTTTGGAGCAATAAAGAATATTTACTTATTTTTACTTTGTTTATCACTGCACGCTTATATTTACTTACTTACTGCACGCTTAGTTAAACTTAAAACTAATTTCTAGCCCCGACGCAAAATAGTTAGTTCGTCTAGTACAAAGCAAGTTTGACGTTTATTTTAACAATTATTTCAAGTTAAATTTTAAAATTATTAATTAATGGGGCCTATAATAGAAGTGTTTAATGTACTTTTATTTTGATTGTATAATGGAAATGCTAAGAAACTTCTGCTGCTGAAAAGGACGATTTCCCAAAACCATTGTCCAAACCAAATTATGTTTATGCAATGTCGTTTTCCCCATAGCCTAATTATACAGGTCATTTAAATTTTTAACAGCTCGTCCGAAAAGACCTCACCTACGTCACATAATGATGCCATTCATTGACATCTTCAATTCAGTCAGGGAGTTTTATTAATACACTATTCATGTTCAAAAATGTTAGCGTGCCGTTACTAAGTTTATTTTGTGTTTTTTAATAATTTTATACGTAAAATAAGCTCCATATAATTTTAGGTAATTTAATATAATACTTTTAGTTAGCAATTCATTTACGACATGTAATTTCATGAGGACTTTTTTTTACATTGTGGCAATACAACTATTTGGCGAGTACTTGACGAGTATTACACTGACAGACGGCCATATTATATTATCTCTGTTTCTTTTAAACTTATCACGCCGTTTCATTTTTGTCTGAGATTCCCAAATATTTGATAGATATATAATGTATATAATAATAGTTGCTCGTAATAAATATTGGTATAGTGTAACTGCGTGTAAAACTTCATACCAACGCACTAAATGTGGAATTACGGTAAAATATTTTATAAGTTACGTTGTAATTGTAATGGAATTACATTGTAATCTTTAGTAACATATTTATGAGTTTAATTTCTTTATCAATCGACTAAGCCATTTAGTACAAATCAATACGCAAATTTAACAGTATAACGGCATGTCGTTAACTTTGTATAACGAGGAAACTATAAGTAATAGGCTATGATATATAATAATGACAGATATACGCTCCAAAAGTGAAGCACTGAATATGAGTGAATTCAAACAACTGTCCCTAGTCGCGCACCGGCCAGCGTGAGATGCGGACGTGCCAATGAGCTCCCGCCACACGCGTGAGAAAGAGACAAACTTTAATTTTCTAACAATGAGAGTGCCAAAGATGTAATGATTGTCAAAATAGATAAACATAACAGAATCGTTGCTAGGTTATGAAATAACTCTGGAAGTATTTTTTCTGCTCATTTTGTTAGAGTATAACCCATTCATAGTAAATATCAATGGTAATAGGAATAAATCAAACGTTGGTAATATTGTACTTACATAGAATAATGATATATTTTTGGATTGACCCATTAATGAAGAATATCCAATACCGCAGAATTTAGCTATTCATAGACAAAAGCGGAAATTTGTCTATGGTAGGCTGAATTTTTGTATGGCGGCCATAGACAAATTTCCGCTACCAATAGCCCAATTTCCGCTGTTGTCTATGAATAGCTAAATTCCGCTCTAATGTGTGATGCCCCTTAAAAACTATAACAGTTTATGGCCGGCCATGAATTCCGTCATAGGGACACCATAAGTAGATAATATTGAACAACACAACACAGAACTTTTTTTTAAACATGGAATTTTACATTTTTAATATCAGAAATGACATACAGTCTTTTTTAGTCTGAAATAATACTACACAACCCCCACCAATCTTAACCAGAGAGTACTAACAGGCACGGGACCTCTGATTTAGACGTGAAGGTCCAAAAAATTTACGGACCTCCAAAACTAAAAATATTCATCGTGGGGCACTCTACTAATGTTCAAAAATTCACAACTTTTTCTCGATGCGCACATTTTTTTTTTTACTTTTGTACTGAGCACCATACTACTCTTTCGGGAGATTAATAAATGAGTATGATCTAACCGCTCACCAAATAAATATAAAGTCGATGAACTAATTAATAAGATAAGAACTAGGTAGCGAAAATAATAAATCACACCAAAATTGTTTCACCAACTAAATTATTAGCCTGAGAAAAGGAGTGTTTTTGGACCTACTACGAGGTCTGCGAAAAAGGATCTTAATTTATCACAATTATGAGAAACATCAACATAAATGCGATTTCCGAAAAATAGGCAAGACTGAGGTGTACTAGAAAAACATCCTTTAATAAGCAAACAGCATTAAATAATGTTTTATGTTCCTTGTTCCTAAAAAGTATTTGATATTTAACATATTTTTAATGCGAAACGTGACCAAAGTGACCTTGACGCCGGCGTGTCAAAGAGTAGCTTAGAATTATTGTGATTTCAACTCCTGTTACTCAATGTACTTATACTTGGTTACAACTATTTTCCGTTTTGGAACCCTCGTCTAGTTTTGTCTATGGTACCGTTTATTTTTGTTTTTTTCTTTACGGTATCGTTTAGATATGCCTACTCAGTAATTACTTAATAGTATAATGTCCAATAATTACGTATATGAAATAGTTTCCCTATTTTTAAAGTTTGAGAACCGTTTCATTCCCTGATGACGTCAGTGTGGTCGTTGACGTCACGAGGTGTCAAAAATTTAAATGACCTGTATAATTAGGCTATGGTTTTCCCTAGGAATGACCTTTTTCTCACCCTTTGTGTTTGTAATAAAATATTTGGCAAACAAAAATCAATTTTTTAAATATTGTTTACATAGGAATTCCATTGGTGTAGGATATTTCCATGAAAAATCAAAATATTTAAAAGTTCACTTATAAATTCTGGTGGTGGTGGAAAGCAGGGATCTTAACCGGTATAAACAATAAAATGGGATTATGACGCACTACTCACTTAACTTATGTTCAAACGAGTCAAGGTAACGAACATACAAATCCGATCTACAGGGAGACTAAGGACAGTGCCGCGTCACAAGGCACTTTTGTACTCAAAAATCCGAGGGAAATTGGACCAACTTTTTATGAGCGTCTACCTACAAATGATATTAATTATGGATGGGTTATACTCTAACAAAATGAGCACATAAGTCATAAATACTTCCTAAGTTATTTCATAACCTAGCAACGATTTTGTTGTCTATTTTGACAATCATTACATGTTTGTCACTCTCATTGTTAGAAAATTACAGTTTGTCTCTTTCCCACGCGGGTGACAGGAGCTCATTGACACGTCCGCATCTCTCGGTTGCTGGAGCGCGACTAGCGACAATTGTTTGAATTCACTAATTTTAAGTGCTTCACTTTGGAGCGTGCATAACCCATCTGTTGTTTATATTATATATCATAGCCTATAGAGTTGCGAACTGAACTATCTGACGAAGCATTTGAACGCCGATTAAGAGACCTTTTATTGGAAAATCCATTATATTCTGTAAATGAATATATGACTTTGACATCCAATATTATAAACTAACTTTGAATATATATTTGAAATGGTATTTATTATTATTATATCTCTAATTGACATATGTGTATTTTTCAATCTGATATTGTATTGGTTATTTTTTCTTAGTTTTTATAGTTTTGTGACATTTAAATGTACTTTGACGATTACAATATAAATTTGTATTGATTAGGATAAGACCATTTTACATGTACTTACTATGATTTATTATTATGAAATAAATAAATCTAAATCTATTTTCAAAAAACCCCGAAATAACGCGATGTATTTAATTATTTTATGTAATTCATGTAGAATTCCTCGTGTTTAGGTATTGTCTAGGTGTTATTACATGGCTTGGTTAAATATGAGATAGGAAACAAAATAACGAAATGAGAACGAGACAAAACCGCCATTTTAGTAAGGACGAAAGAACGGTTGCCGATCCCTTGTGGAAAGTAATCAAAGTTTACAATAACTAGAAACCCTTCGTTTCAGATAAGCTTCTTTAATCATATTTTAATGTAGGTACGGGAAGTTTCACAGTTAGGTACCTAATTTAGGACTTTTTTTTATACCACGACGGTGGCAAACAAGCATACGGCCCGCCTGATGGTAAGCAGCTACCGTAACCTATGGACGCCTGCAACTCCAAAGTAGTCACATGCGCGTTGCCGACCTTTTACAAAAAGGAGGATCCACTGTGTTGATGGCTAAAGTAACAAGAAGGTCCCTCATCGTCAACACACTGGGTCCTCTTTGAGCTCTTTGGCAACCTTATTCACCAGCAGGAACACAACACTATGAGTAGGGTCTAGTGCTATTTGGCTGTGGTTTTCTGTAAGGTGGAGGTACTTCCCCAGTCGGGCTCTGCTCCAGATTTGAGCGAGATGACATATTCGCTGAACGTGCCCTACCACACTTAACGAGATGCCATTCGCAGTGCCCATACCTTTTTGGCGTAGTTTAAGGACATACTACCCATGTCCGGACGTAGTTTAAGGACATACCCCGGGTCCACGTTACTGCTTACGTTGATAATGATCAGTTCGTTAATTTTGGTTAAGATCGTGTACTCGTATAATGGTAACTGTTCACAAGAAAAAACCGTATTTACAGTACCTCTACCACGAGTCATTACAGAAAATTCTGAAACCTTTCTGCAGTCGTTAACGAATCAACGGGCTTCGAATAGTTTTCCTTCGGTATCGACAGCAAGAAATTCGAAATCTCTATGCTGACATACATCCGTCTCATAGGTAGAACGAGACGGATGTAGTCAGTGCAGTTTGTTATCGATAGGTTTTATTAAAACGCTACCATAAGACACTAATTTGACATACGTCACCGAAAAATACCGTATCGAATGTAGAAAACTCTTTCACTATCTAATTGTAGGGTGAGATGTCAAAACATGGTGAAAGTGAAAACCATTCGTATTTATCGTGTTATATTTATATATTATTAATTGATGAAATAATATCGACAAAGCATTATATTAATCATAATTTGTTAAGAAGACTGCATAGTATGATAACTGGAACTGGAAAACGAAACGGTAAGTTTCAAGCCGATATGAGAAATAGAAATATCCACATCAACACTTCAATAAGAATAATTTTAAAAAAGAAATCTAGACCCAAGAACTGCTGAATATTTGTGAGATTTATGTATTAATAGTCAATTAATCTGATTTTAAATCGACACAAAAATACCAACTCTAACCTAAAATGAATGGTAAGTAGTTGAAATTTGATATGATAGTTATAAACACTTTCATTTTCAATCATAATAATTACAATGAAACTGTGAAAAATAACAAATAATATTGAAACATCTTTTACAGGTTCTTGTGCATCATTCATTTCTGATTGATTGCTGTAGCAGCTAACTTATCACCGGCAAGGCAAACTATTTATCCCAGGAAGGTGTATTATTTTATATTCAAGAAGTAACAACTGCGTTTCAGGCCGGCATCTTCGAATTATTGCATCCAAGTACTATAAAATAGTGCTTACTTAAAAGACATCCAGATTTATACAGGGCACTTTGAAATGATAATGTACATAATTATATTAAAGATTTATTTATTGCGAAATAGCCTTTTAAAGTAACATTGTCACAAACTAGAAACTTATAAGTACTACTAACAATTACTCGTACGTGTAACTTATAAATAGAAATAAAACTATCATTATGCAAGAAGCGGCAAAGCCGCAATCCTGCGTTGTTATGTATGAAAACCGGCGGCTTGCTGGAGCATCTTTAGCTTCCCTTGTGCGTTTGTTAGGTCGTGAGGCTCCGTGCCCCTTGCTCCACGGATCGATTGCCTCGACACCAACAATAGTTAGACGAACGACAACTATATGTAATAGTCTTGTAGTGATTTCGGATGTCGGGCGCCGCTCCGGCTTGTTCGCTGGTAAATAAATTAAAGGACTTGGCCAACGTGTCGGCGTCGACGCAGGTGGGATGTGTAACAATAGCGAACTGCCTATACTTTAGAGAATCAACAACATCCTGAAAGGGTACTTATCCTTTTGTGATTATACAATAGACCTAAATAATAAGAAATAAACCTATGATCCACTATGATCTTGATCACTAAAAGTCGAACTGTCATGTTGACAAAATAACCAAATAAATTAAGAAACACCTAACACTTCATATGGTCGTAGTTCTAGGACGTTTTAAACTAGTAGTGTTATTTGTACATTTGACATTTCATCAATTTGGTTTTCTTAGGTAATCCTATATCCTACGACGAAATAAATATATGGATGGATGGATGAAGTACTGACAGTTTTCACCCCTTTTCCTAGCTTTGAATATGTATGACGAAATACGTAATTTCCCTGTTTAAAAAAAAGTTGCAATCGGTGAACGTTATGAAAAAATAGTAAAAATAAAGATCCTGACGAAATGAGAACCTCCTCCTTCGAAATCTTGAAGTCGGTTGATAACATTTTATGCGTTAAAAGTCACGCGCGTTTAAATCAGGTAAAAAAAAGGCTTACTGTCATAGCTTGTATTTCAGTAAGCCAGAAACAAATTTCATGACCAATCGCAAGGCGTCCCAGGCGATTATAATTTTTGAAGTGGTTAAGGACGAAGTACAATGATGACTCGCGTAGGTCAGCTGTCGCTCCGTTGGTGGGTTGCGGAACGTCAGTATTTGATGCTCTTA
Organism: Pammene aurita; assembly: GCA_947086415.1. NCBI lineage: Eukaryota > Metazoa > Arthropoda > Insecta > Lepidoptera > Tortricidae > Pammene > Pammene aurita. The sequence continues at coordinate 17,591,158 of OX352301.1, read as the reverse complement.
TTATCAGGAAAATCGTCAGCCGGCTGATTTGAGGTAGAAAAACCGTCTGCTTATACCCTAAATACCATATATTCATGTGACTAGTTTACGGTTTTTTCAGTGCTATACAGTCGGCTGATGATTTTTATTTTATTTGTAATGGCATATAAATTATCACCTGTTTCAACTTGGACGCGATGGTCATTTTATTTTATATATATTTTATGTGAGAAAATGGCTGCTGTTCCTCAACCCACTCAAGCAACGGCAGCTGACCATCACGAAGCTTGATTATTTACCGCCCTTAACCACTTAAAATTTACCGCTTGGGACACGATGACCAACGGAAATTATTCCTGGTTTACGGCCTAGCAAGCATATTAAACACCCACAAAAAGTATGGTAATTTTTCAGAGCTAGTACGGTTTCTATGCTTATTATTGTTCACTGCTCATATAATTGTCTACAGTTCTAAACCTTCAGATAAAATGTACTTAGGAAGTAAAACCTTTTTGGCTTACCTACAATCTGTTTCGGTTGGTGTGAAGGATGTGACGTTTTAACTTATGGTATGGCAGTAATTTTTAGTTCTATAAGTGACCGCTAGAGGCTCTGCACAAATTCTCCATACAAATAATTTACGAATTCGTGAACGAATCTCGAATTGGGCTTATTTGCATGACTCGTGGTAGAGGTACAGTACCTCTACCACGAGTCATGTAGAAAATTCTGAATAATTTTCTATAGGCGTTAACGAATAATCGGGCTTCGAATCGTTTTCCTTCAGTTTCGACAGCAACACATACAAACGATCTATGCTGACATTTCATGTCGGATTACGTTTAGTGCGCTGCATACATCCGTCTCATAGGTAGAACGAGACGGATGTATGCGGCACGTCGAATGTGATCTGTCATGTTAACGCACTGAAGGTCAGTACAGTTTGTTATCGATAGGTTTTATTAAAACGTTACCATAAGACACTAATTTGACTTACGTCGCCGAAAAATACCGTATCGACTGTAGAAAACTCTTTCACTATCAAATTATAAGGTGAGATGTCAAAACATGGTGAAAGTGAAAACCATTCGTTTTTATTGTGTTATATTTATATATTATTAGTTGACGAAATAATATCGACAAAGCCTTATATTAAGCATAATTTGTTACCACTATGCGTATGATAACTAGAACTGGAAAACGAAACGGTAAATTTCAAGCCGATATGAGGAATAGAAATATCCACATCAACACTTCAATAAGAATAATTTTAAAAAAGAAATCTAGACCCAAGAACTGCTGAATATTTGTGAGATTTTTGTATTAATAGTCAAATAATCTTATTTTAAATCGACACAAAAATACCAACTCTAACCTAAAATGAATGGTAAGTAGTTGAAATTTAATATGATAGTTATAAACACTTTCATTTTCAATCATAATAATTACAATGAAACTGTGAAAAATAACAAATAATATTGAAACATCTTTTACAGGTTCTTGTGCATCATTCATTTCTGATTGATTGCTGTAGCAGCTAACTTATCACCGGCAAGGCAAACTATTTATCCCAGGAAGGTGTTTTATTTTACATTCAAGAAGTAACAACTGCGTTACATGCCGGGATCTTCGAATTATTGCATCCAAGTACTATAAAATAGTGCTTACTTAAAAGACATCCAGATTTATACAGGGCACTTTGAAATTATAATGTACAGAATTATATTAAAGATTTATTTATTGCGAAATAGCCTTTTAAAGTAACATTGTCACAAACTAGAAACTTATAAGTACTACTAACAATTACTCGTACGTGTAACTGAAAATAGAAATAAAACCATCAATATGCAAGAAGCGACAATCCTGCGTTGTGTTATGTATGAAAACCGGCGGCTTGCTGGAGCATCTTTAGCTTCCCTTGTGCGTTTGTTAGGTCGTAAGGCTCCGTGCCCCTTACTCCACGGATCGATTGCCTCGACACCAACAATAGTTAGACGAACGACAACTATATTTAATAGTCTTGTAGTGATTTCGGATGTCGGGCGCCGCTCCGGCTTGTTCGCTGGTAAATAAATTAAAGGACTTGGCCAACGTGTCGGCGTCGACGCAGGTGGGATGTGAAACAGTAGCGCACTGCCTATACTTTAGAGAATCAACAACATCCTGAAAGGGTACTTATCCTTTTGTGATTATAACAATAGATCTAAAAATAAGAAATAAACCTATGATCCACTATGATCACTAAAAGTCGAACTGTCATGTTGACAAAATAACCAAATAAATTAAGAATCACCTAACACTTTATGGATGTAGTTCTAGGACGTTTTAAACTAGTAGTGTTATTTGTACATTTGAAATTTCATCAATTTGGTTTTCTTAGGCAATTCTATATCCTAAGACGAAATAAATATATGGATGGATGGATGAAGTACTGATAGTTTTCACCCCTTTTCCTAGCTTTGAGTATGTATGACGAAATACGTAATTTCCCTGTTTTAAAAAAAGTTGCAATCGGTGAACAATTTGAAAAAATAGTAAAAATAAAGATCCTGACGAATTGATAACCCCCTCCTTCCAAATCTTGAAGTCGGTTGATAACATTTTATGCGTTCAAAGTCACGCGCGTTTAAATAAGGTATAGGCTTACTGTCATAGCTTGTATCTCCCGGCTCCGATGGCATGAACCGTAAGCCAGGAACAAATTTCATGACAAATCGCAAGGCGTCCCAGGCTATGATAATTTTTGAAGTGGTTAAGGACGAAGTATAATTATGACTCGCGTAGGTCAGCTGTCGCTCCGTTGGTGGGTTGCGGAACGTCAGTATTTGATGCTCTTATTATCAGGGAAATCGTCAGCCGGCTGTATTGAGGTAGAAAGACCGTCTGCTGATATCCTAAACTAGCTGTGCCCGCGGCTCCGCCCGCGTGGAATTCGGTCTGTGTCAGTAAGCGGCTAATTCACCCCTAATTTCTCTCCTGCTACCCTGGAGGCGGAACTTGAAGTAAAGTTGACAGATGGATTTATCCTATTAATTTTTATTGGCATGATTTAAACGACATAGAATAGTAGGTGTATATCGGACGATACAGGACCACTTTTGTATTTATACGTTCATGTCCACGGCAAATATCATCCAAATCGATCCTCCCGTCAAATCAGTCTAAGCATGAAAGGTAAGAACAGGCGCGGTTGAAATGGGGGGGGGGGGGGGGGTGTCACAAATGCAGAAAGGTTTTTTCTATCTGAGGACTTAGTAATCCTTAAGGGGTGATTTCCGGGATAACAATGCAAAAAAAACCGGCCAAGAGCATGTCGGGCGATGCTCAGTGTAGTTTCGTAAATGCCGCCCTGTTACGAAACATCCGTTCAAACGGTCGTTTATTAAGGGATATTTGGCGGCGCTTACGTCAGTCTACTATCCGGCACCGAACCGATTTTATTCAATATAGTATTTATTGAAAGTTCTTATCAGGCCTCACCAAATTTCAGCTTTCTAGTGCGAACAGTAACTGAGCTAGACCGTGGACAGATGGACGGACATGGCGAAACTATAAGGGTTCCTAGTTGACTACGGAACCCTAAAAAGAGATAAATAGTAGTTTATGTAACTGTTACGTAATAAGGCCTAATTATGTACAGAAGCATACACTGCTTTACCTACACACATATTAAAAATCCACTGAAACCATGCGTGCCGGTGGTCGGGGGGGGGCGGATTTTGATTACGTTACCGTAGGTAATGAATTTTCATACGTTTTTACCACACTGTCACAGATAATACACTGATGTTACGTTACTGGTTACAATAATTGTGGTAATTACATACTTCAAGGTAAGCACATTACAATGCACTAATGAACGTCAGAGAAAAATAAAATACGTGAGTGTCGTGGAACACTCTGTTGGAATGAAGTTATGTTATTTATTATATTTATTAAATTTTTGACTATCTCGTAAATTTTGTGGTTTTACTTTTTTTTGTATTTTTATGAAATTTTTGAAATTTTAAAAATTTTTGAAATTCTTAAAATTTTTGAAATTTTTGAATTTTTTGAAATTTATAAATTTTTGAAATTTAATAATTTTTGAAACTTTAAATTTTTGAAATTTATGAAATTTTTGAAATTTAGAAATTTTACCATTTCTGACATTTTTTACTTTTAGGTTATCGACTTTTTTCACTTTTATCACTTTGTCACTTCTCACTTTCACTACAATTCACTTCACTTCACTTTATTCTATTTTATATATTTTTTATTTCATTCCATTTTACATGTTTCTCAATCGTATGGGTGTCGCGTTTCGTGACGTGACGCTTTTTCGTGACGGTCACGTGACTTTTTTTCACCTAGCCCCCCATCCGCGAACCGTCCAATAAGGAACTTCGTTCCAAAACTACCACCGGTTCTAACCCTACACCTCTGGCCCAAGAAGTATTATGACCGAAATGATACTCGACGGGACTTATTTTTTTCAAAACAGTAATACATTATTAGATCTTAAAGATACAAAATAATGCGTAGTTCTTCAAGAAGACATATCAAAACAGCTTGAGAGACAGATAATGTACCTATTGTTTAATTATAAAGAAAAATAAATCCTAATCTGACTGCTTCACAAAACGTTTGATATGTTTATCTACACTCATATTGTAAGTTCTCTAAAACGTGTTCGAAAACGGTAGGCAATGGCTAGCATTACCACGACCGATTTTACTATGATAAGCTTCTTATCTGTGGCAGTAACGTAATTTTAACTTTACATGCTCAACTATTGATGTGTTATGAGTTTTGATAACATAATGTACACCTGCACGCTCCCGCGCGGCCGCCGACACGCGCCTCCCCGACCGCCGGCACTATCGAGTTGGCCATGGCGGTGCAATGGCGGCCATTCTATGGTTTTCGAATACGGCATTTAGAATAAATAATATGAGTGTAGATAAAGCAGTGTATGCAACTGTACGTAATTAGGCCTTAAAACACTCGTGTGATCTTATTATGAAACCTTATTATGAAACCACACTCATGTTTTAAGGACCCTTATTACGTAACAGTTACATAAACTACTATTATGTAACTGTATTTGAGCATGTAAAGTTAAAATTACGTTACTGCCACACATAAAAAGCTTATCATAGTAAAATCGGTTGTGGTAATGCTAGCCATTGCCTACCGTTTTTGAACACGTTTTAGAGGACTTACAATGTGAGTGTAGATAAACTACTATTTCCTACCTAAACGGTGTCCTATAAATGTTGTAGTAGTTTTTTGGTTTGGGCCATGCATCTTTGTCCGTCATATATAATACTCGAACCTGCAATAACCCTTTGACATTCATGACATTTTCAAATATTTCTTAAGAGCGGGTAAAGGTAAATTTAAAGCATCGACGGGTAACATGTTATAAATATGAACACCTTGACCAAAAAATTACAAATTATTTAAATACCAAATTTCATCTAAATACGGACAACGGTTATTGGTTGTTTCTTCCCCATGTAAACTTTCCGTTTAAAGGATAATTTCCGAGATAAAACTATTTTATTTCCTTTTTTAATTACTTATCTCCATACCAAATTTTATCTAAATCGATTCTGCGGTTAATAATTCCCTATACAAATTTCCAACTCTCTTTTCACCCCTTTAGGGTTGATTTTCGGAGTGAAAACTATCATTTGTCCTTTCTTTAGACCCATACTATACCAAATTTCTTCTTTATCAGTTCAGCGGTTAAAAAATCGTCATACCAACTTCCAACCCCCTTTTCAGGGTGAAAGGGTTTATTTTCGGTATGAAAACTATTCTGTCGTTTCTCGGGACTCAAATTATCTGCATACTAATTTCCAGGGTTGATTTTCGGGATGAAAACTATTTTTTGTCCTTTTCCGGGACTCAAACTATCTCTACACAAAATTTCATCAAAATGCGTTCTGTCGTTTTCACGTGATAGATGTATAGATAGATAGTTTTTATTGAAAGCACCTTTCAGGCTTCACTTCCATTATTGTTTTCAAATTTTTTTGGACCTACGGTTCTAAAGTAAGGTGGGGGGGGGGGGGGGGTTCAAGATGAAATTATCCTTTGTCCTTTCTCGAGACCCATACTATCTCTATACCAATTTTCATCTAAATCTGTTCAGCGGTAAGAAAATCCTCATACTAACTTCCAACCCCCTTTTGACCCCCACAAGGGTTTGAAAACTATCCTATGACGTTTCTCGAGACTCAAATTATCTCCATACTCATTTATATCTAAATCGTTCCAGCTCTTAAAAATTCTCCATACAAACTTTCAACCCCATTTTCACCCCCACCAGGGTTGATTTTCGGGATTAAAACTATATATTATCCTTACCCGGGGCTCAAACTATCTCTATACAAAATTTCATCGAAATCCGTTCAGCCGTTTTCACGTGATGCGCGGTCAAATAAACAGACAAACAGATAAACAGATAAACAGACAAAAATTCTAAAAATTGTTGGAACGTGTTCTGTTATCGATTCTAAGTATCCCCAGCCAACTTTTTTTCGATTATCTTCCATGTACAGACTTTCGACCCTCTTCAGCTTTATTATATGTATAGATACCATTTATTCATGTGACTAGTTTACGGTCTTTTCAGTGCTAAACAGCCGGCTGATGATTTTTATTTTATTTGTAATAGCATATAAATTATCACCTGTTTCAACTGACACGCGATGGTCATTTTATTTTATATATATTTTATGTGAGAAAATGGCTGCTGTTCCTCAACCCACTCAAGGAACGGCAGCTGACCATCACGAAGCTTGATTATTTACCGCCCTTAACCACTTAAATTTACCGCTTGGGACACGATGACCAACGGAAATTATTCCTGGTTTACGGCCTAGCAAGCATATTAAACACCCACAAAAAGTATGGTAATTTTTCAGAGCTAGTACGGTTTCTATGCTTATTATTGTTCACTGCTCATCTATACATATAATAAAGCTGAAGAGGGTCGAAAGTCTGTACATGGAAGATAATCGAAAAAAAGTTGTCTGAGTATACTTAGAATCGATAACAGAACACGTTCCAACAATTTTTAGAATTTTTGTCTGTTTATCTGTTTGTCTGTTTATCTGTTTGTCTGTTTATTTGACCGCGCATCACGTGAAAACGGCTGAACGGATTTTGATGAAATTTTGTATAAAGATAGTTTGAATCCCGTGAAAGGATAATATATAGTTTTAATCCCGAAAATCAACCCTGGTGGGGGTGAAAATGGGGTTGAAAGTTTGTATGGAGAATTTTTAACCGCTGAAACGATTTAGATAGAAATGAGTATGGAGATAATTTGAGTCTCAAGAAACGACATAGGATAGTTTTCAAACCCTTGTGGGGGTGAAAAGGGGGTTGGAATTTGGTATGAGGATTTTTTACCGCTGAACTGATTTAGATGAAAATTGGTATAGAGATAGTATGGGTCTCGAGAAAGGACAAAGGATAGTTTCATCTTCAAACCCCACCCCCCCCCCCCCCATCGTACTTTAGAACCGTAGGTCCAAAAAATTTGAAAAAAATTATGGAAGTGAAGCCTGAATGATACTTTCAATAAAAACTATCTATCTATACATATAATGAAGCTGAAGAGGGTCGAAAGTCTGTTCATGGAACATATTCGAAAAAAAGTTGTCTGGGGATACTTAGAATCGATAAAAGAACACGTTCCAACAATTTTTAGAATTTTTGTCTGTTTGTCTGTTTATCTGTTTAAGTATCTGTTTGTCTGTTTATTCGACCGCGCATCACGTGAAAACGGCTGAACGGATTTTGATGAAATTTTGTGTAGAGATAGTTTGAGTCCCGGGAAAGGACAAAGAATAGTTTTCATCCCGAAAATCAATCCTGGAGGGGGTAAAAAGGGGGTTGAAAGTTTGTATGGACAATTTTTAATAGAAATTAGAATGGAGATAATTTGAGTCCCGAGAAACGACAGAATAGTTTTCATCCCGAAAATAAACCCTTGTGGGGTGAAAAGGGGGTTGGAAGTTGGTATGAGGATTTTTTACCGCTGAACTGATAAAGATGAAATTTGGTATAGTATGGGTCTCAAGAAAGGACAAAGCATAGTTTTCACCCCGAAAATCAACCCTAAAGGGATGAAAAGGGAGTTGGAAATTTGTATAGGGAATTATTAACCGTTGAATCGATTTAGATAAAATTTGGTATGGAGATAATTTGAGCTCTGGAAAAGGAAATAAAATAGTTTTATCTCGGAAATTATCCCTTAAGCGGATGCAAAAGGGGTGGAAGTTTACATGGGGAAGAAGCAACCAATAACCACTGTACGTATTTAGATGAAATTTGATATTGAAATAATTTGTAATTTTTTGGTCAAGTTGTTCATATTTATAACATGTTACCCGTCGATGCTTTAAATTTACCTTTACCCGCTCTTAAGAAATACTTGAAAATGTCATTAATGTCAAAGGGTTATTGCAGGTTCGAGGACTATAGATATATGACGGACAAAGATGCATGGCCCAAACCAAAAAACTACTACAAAATCATTTAACATTTATAAGACACCGTTTAGGTAGGAAAACATATCAAACGTTTTGTAAAGCAGTCGGATTAAAATTTATTTTACTTTATAACTAAACAATTACATTATCTGTCTCTCAAGCTGTTTTTATATGTCTTCTTGAAGAACTACGCATTATTTTGTATCTTTAAGATCTTTATTTATCGTATGGTTACATGTCACTGGATATAGCTAGGACATTTCTTCCCTGGGGTAGTAGTAGTGGGAAAGCAGATGATAATGAAAATCCAGTGAGTGCTGCGAGGTCCAGAGGGGACAGTGCAGCTGCCAAGTTTGTTACTCTTTAAGCACCACCCAGGGATCACGTGTAGGGTTGTCTCAGGTGTTTCCTACGGACGCAGAGTAACATTGATCCCCAAGATCTAATAATGTATTACTGTTTTGAAAAAAATAAACTAAGTCCCGTCGAGTTTCTTTTCGGTCATAATACTTCTTGGGCCAGAGGTGTAGGGTTAGAACCGGTGGTAGTTTTGGAACGAAGATCCTTATCGGACGGTTCGCGGATGGGGGGCTAGGCGAAAAAAAGTCACGTAGCCGTCACGAAAAAGCGTCACGTCACGAAAACGCGACACCCATACGATTGAGAAACATGTAAAATTGAATGAAATAAAAAATATATAAAATAGAATAAAGTAAAGTAAAGTGTAGTGAAAAGTGAAAGTGAGAAGTGACAAAGTGAAAAAAGTCGAAAACTTGAAAGTAAAAAATGTCATAAATGGCAAAATTTCTAAATTTCAAAAATTTCAAAATTTTCAAAAATTTTAAAAAATACAAAAAGGAAATGAAACAACAAAATTTACAAAAAAGTCAAAAATTAAATAAAATTAAATAACATAACTTCGTTCCAACCGAGTGTTCCACGACACTCGCGTACTTTATTTTTCTCTGACGTTCATTAGTGCATTGTAATGTGCTTTCATTATCTATTTCATTAGCTATTCAATAAACATCTTGATTTCGGAACCGTATGTAATTACCACCATTATTGCAACCAGTAACGTAACATCAGTGTATTATCTGTGACAGTGTGGTAAACACGTATGAAAATTCATTACCTACGGTAACGTAATGAAAATTCACCCCCCCGACCGTTGGTACCTGGGTTAAATTTGCATGGGTCTTGGACCCCCCCTCCAAGTGCACCTCAAATAGAAAAAAATAATTTCTGTATTTGTGACCCTCCCCCCCTCCCCAATTTCAACCGCGCCTGTTCTTACCTTTCATGCTTAGACTGATTGACGGGAGGATCGATTTGGATGATATTTGCCGTGGACATGAACGAATAAATACAAAAGTGGTCCTGTATCGTCCGATATACACCTACTACTCTATGTCGTTAAATCATACCAAAAAAAATAGGATAAAAAAGTATTCATTTTTGAGTTTAGTTTCAATTAGTGGTAATTGTAAAATATTTTATTAGGACTACTGTCCTCTAGCGTATCCATCTGTCAACTTTACTTCAAGTTCCGCCTCCAGGGTAGCGGGAGAGAAATTAGGGGTGAATTAGCCGTTTAACGCCGTTTGACACAGACCGAATTCCACGCGGGCGGAGCCGCGGGCGGAGCCGCGGGCACAGCTAGTATACCTATAATTGTCTACAGTTCTAAACCTTCAGATAAAATGTACTTAGGAAGTAAAACCTTTTTGGCTTACCTACAATCTGTTTCGGTTGGTGTGAAGGATGTGACGTTTGTCACGTCACGTCACTTTGTAAAGTATTGAAATCTACACAAACGAAACAAGCAATCGAACTTTCGTGAGCGAATTGCATAAACGATAATTTAACTTATGGTATGGCAGTAAGTTTTAGTTCTATAAGTGACCGCTAGAGGCTCTGCACAAATTCTCCATACAAATAATTTACGAATTCGTGAACGAATCTCGAATTGGGCTTATTTGCATGACTCGTGGTAGAGGTACAGTACCTCTACCACGAGTCATTACAGAAAATTCTGAAACTTTTCTGCAGTCGTTAACGAATCAACGGGCTTCGAATAGTTTTCCATCGGTATCGACAGCAAGAAATTCGAAATCTCTATGCTGACATACATCCGTCTCATAGGTAGAACGAGACGGATGTAGTCAGTGCAGTTTGTTATCGATAGGTTTTATTAAAACGCTACCATAAGACACTAATTTGACATACGTCACCGAAAAATACCGTATCGACTGTAGAAAACTCTTTCACTATTAAATTGTAGGGTGAGATGTCAAAACATGGTGAAAGTGAAAACCATTCGTATTTAACGTGTTATATTTATATATTATTAATTGATGAAATAATATCGACAAAGCCTTATATTAATCATAATTTGTTAAGAAGACTGCATAGTATGATAACTGGAACTGGAAAACGAAACGGTAAATTTCAAGCCGATATGAGAAATAGAAATATCCACATCAACACTTCAATAAGAATAATTTTAAAAAAGAAATCTAGACCCAAGAACTGCTGAATATTTGTGAGATTCATGTATTAATAGTCAATTAATCTGATTTTAAATCGACACAAAAATACCAACTCTAACCTAAAATGAATGGTAAGTAGTTGAAATTTGATATGATAGTTATAAACACTTTCATTTTCAATCATAATAATTACAATGAAACTGTGAAAAATAACAAATAATATTGAAACATCTTTTACAGGTTCTTGTGCATCATTCATTTCTGATTGATTGCTGTAGCAGCTAACTTATCACCGGCAAGGCAAACTATTTATCCCAGGAAGGTGTATTATTTTATATTCAAGAAGTAACAACTGCGTTTCAGGCCGGCATCTTCGAATTATTGCATCCAAGTACTATAAAATAGTGCTTACTTAAAAGACATCCAGATTTATACAGGGCACTTTGAAATGATAATGTACATAATTATATTAAAGATTTATTTATTGCGAAATAGCCTTTTAAAGTAACATTGTCACAAACTAGAAACTTATAAGTACTTCTAACAATTACTCGTACGTGTAACTTATAAATAGAAATAAAACTATCATTATGCAAGAAGCGGCAAAGCCGCAATCCTGCGTTGTTATGTATGAAAACCGGCGGCTTGCTGGAGCATCTTTAGCTTCCCTTGTGCGTTTGTTAGGTCGTGAGGCTCCGTGCCCCTTGCTCCACGGATCGATTGCCTCGACACCAACAATAGTTAGACGAACGACAACTATATGTAATAGTCTTGTAGTGATTTCGGATGTCGGGCGCCGCTCCGGCTTGTTCGCTGGTAAATAAATTAAAGGACTTGGCCAACGTGTCGGCGTCGACGCAGGTGGGATGTGTAACAATAGCGAACTGCCTATACTTTAGAGAATCAACAACATCCTGAAAGGGTACTTATCCTTTTGTGATTATACAATAGACCTAAATAATAAGAAATAAACCTATGATCCACTATGATCTTGATCACTAAAAGTCGAACTGTCATGTTGACAAAATAACCAAATAAATTAAGAATCACCTAACACTACATATGGTCGTAGTTCTAGGACGTTTTGAACTAGTAGTGTTATTTGTACATTTGACATTTCATCAATTTGGTTTTCTTAGGTAATCCTATATCCTACGACGAAATAAATATATGGATGGATGGATGAAGTACTGACAGTTTTCACCCCTTTTCCTAGCTTTGAATATGTATGACGAAATACGTAATTTCCCTGTTTAAAAAAAAGTTGCAATCGGTGAACGTTATGAAAAAATAGTAAAAATAAAGATCCTGACGAAATGAGAACCTCCTCCTTCGAAATCTTGAAGTCGGTTGATAACATTTTATGCGTTAAAAGTCACGCGCGTTTAAATCAGGTAAAAAAAAGGCTTACTGTCATAGCTTGTATTTCAGTAAGCCAGAAAAAAATTTCATGACCAATCGCAAGGCGTCCCAGGCGATTATAATTTTTGAAGTGGTTAAGGACGAAGTACAATGATGACTCGCGTAGGTCAGCTGTCGCTCCGTTGGTGGGTTGCGGAACGTCAGTATTTGATGCTCTTATTATCAGGAAAATCGTCAGCCGGCTGATTTGAGGTAGAAAAACCGTCTGCTTATACCCTAAATACCATATATTCATGTGACTAGTTTACGGTTTTTTCAGTGCTATACAGTCGGCTGATGATTTTTATTTTATTTGTAATGGCATATAAATTATCACCTGTTTCAACTTGGACGCGATGGTCATTTTATTTTATATATATTTTATGTGAGAAAATGGCTGCTGTTCCTCAACCCACTCAAGGAACGGCAGCTGACCATCACGAAGCTTGATTATTTACCGCCCTTAACCACTTAAAATTTACCGCTTGGGACACGATGACCAACGGAAATTATTCCTGGTTTACGGCCTAGCAAGCATATTAAACACCCACAAAAAGTATGGTAATTTTTCAGAGCTAGTACGGTTTCTATGCTTATTATTGTTCACTGCTCATATAATTGTCTACAGTTCTAAACCTTCAGATAAAATGTACTTAGGAAGTAAAACCTTTTTGGCTTACCTACAATCTGTTTCGGTTGGTGTGAAGGATGTGACGTTTGTCACGTCACGTCACTTTGTAAAGTATTGAAATCTACACAAACGAAACAAGCAATCGAACTTTCGTGAGCGAATTGCATAAACGATAATTTAACTTATGGTATGGCAGTAATTTTTAGTTCTATAAGTTACCGCTAGAGGCTCTGCACAAATTCTCCATACAAATAATTTACGAATTCGTGAACGAATCTCGAATTGGGCTTATTTGCATGACTCGTGGTAGAGGTACAGTACCTCTACCACGAGTCATGTAGAAAATTCTGAATAATTTTCTATAGGCGTTAACGAATAATCGGGCTTCGAATCGTTTTCCTTCAGTTTCGACAGCAACACATACAAACGATCTATGCTGACATTTCATGTCGGATTACGTTTAGTGCGCTGCATACATCCGTCTCATAGGTAGAACGAGACGGATGTATGCGGCACGTCGAATGTGATCTGTCATGTTAACGCACTGAAGGTCAGTACAGTTTGTTATCGATAGGTTTTATTAAAACGTTACCATAAGACACTAATTTGACTTACGTCGCCGAAAAATACCGTATCGACTGTAGAAAACTCTTTCACTATCAAATTATAAGGTGAGATGTCAAAACATGGTGAAAGTGAAAACCATTCGTTTTTATTGTGTTATATTTATATATTATTAGTTGACGAAATAATATCGACAAAGCCTTATATTAAGCATAATTTGTTAACACTATGCGTATGATAACTAGAACTGGAAAACGAAACGGGAAATTTCAAGCCGATATGAGAAATAGAAATATCCACATCAACACTTCAATATGAATAATTTTAAAAAAGAAATCTAGACCCAAGAACTGCTGAATATTTGTGAGATTTATGTATTAATAGTCAAATAATCTTATTTTAAATCGACACAAAAATACCAACTCTAACCTAAAATGAATGGTAAGTAGTTGAAATTTAATATGATAGTTATAAACACTTTCATTTTCAATCATAATAATTACAATGAAACTGTGAAAAATAACAAATAATATTGAAACATCTTTTACAGGTTCTTGTGCATCATTCATTTCTGATTGATTGCTGTAGCAGCTAACTTATCACCGGCAAGGCAAACTATTTATCCCAGGAAGGTGTTTTATTTTACATTCAAGAAGTAACAACTGCGTTACATGCCGGGATCTTCGAATTATTGCATCCAAGTACTATAAAATAGTGCTTACTTAAAAGACATCCAGATTTATACAGGGCACTTTGAAATTATAATGTACAGAATTATATTAAAGATTTATTTATTGCGAAATAGCCTTTTAAAGTAACATTGTCACAAACTAGAAACTTATAAGTACTACTAACAATTACTCGTACGTGTAACTGAAAATAGAAATAAAATCATCAATATGCAAGAAGCGACAATCCTGCGTTGTGTTATGTATGAAAACCGGCGGCTTGCTGGAGCATCTTTAGCTTCCCTTGTGCGTTTGTTAGGTCGTAAGGCTCCGTGCCCCTTGCTCCACGGATCGATTGCCTCGACACCAACAATAGTTAGACGAACGACAACTATATTTAATAGTCTTGTAGTGATTTCGGATGTCGGGCGCCGCTCCGGCTTGTTCGCTGGTAAATAAATTAAAGGACTTGGCCAACGTGTCGGCATCGACGCAGGTGGGATGTGAAACAGTAGCGCACTGCCTATACTTTACAGAATCAACAACATCCTGAAAGGGTACTTATCCTTTTGTGATTATAACAATAGACCTAAAAATAAGAAATAAACCTATGATCCACTATGATCACTAAAAGTCGAACTGTCATGTTGACAAAATAACCAAATAAATTAAGAATCACTGTTGGCGCAGGTTCTTGTAATGATGTAGTCGACAACCGTTGTGGAGTTTTACATGGATTTATTGTATAGAATTACAAAAAACTTGTATAAATTTCAAAATAGGTTTGATTTTATAACTACGAGCGCGCGAGCGAGTATAACGTGCTGTCGGCGCCGTGACGGATGGAAGAATGGCGGCTGCCGCGGGCCCGCGGTGCCGCGTCGGTGGTGCATGTGTGTGTGCGCCCACGCACATATGGATAGCGCGTTAACAGGCTGCCCCCCTTGGGTCAGGATCTGCCTGATCCAATGGCGATGGAAGTGGGCAGAGCCGGTTGTAGGCCCTGCGTAGGGTCCCCGTGGTGGTGAGGACGTCGGCAACGCGGTTGACGCCGTCGCTGCCCGGGTGGATGGCTGTGACTCGTCCTAGCAGCCATCTGTTCGGTGGTAGGCGGTCATCCTTCACGATGACCATCTCGCCCAGCTGTGGGTGCGTTCCCTGCATGCGCCATTTGCTGCGGGACTGGAGCTCTGAAATGTATTCTCGTGAATATCGTTTCCAAAAATGAGCCTTTAGCTGCTGTACCCTCATATATCTTGAGAGTGTCGTGATCGACCGGTTATCTTCCACCTGGGGTGCAGGTGGCATTGTGATAGTTCGCCCAATTAAGAAATGTGCTGGACAAAGAGGAGTGAGATCTGAAGGATCAGAAGAGAGAGGAGTGAGAGGTCTACAATTTAAAATTCCTTCTATAGAAACTAAGGTAGAGTACATTAGTTCGTAGT
This sequence comes from Pammene aurita, assembly GCA_947086415.1. Classification (NCBI taxonomy): domain Eukaryota; kingdom Metazoa; phylum Arthropoda; class Insecta; order Lepidoptera; family Tortricidae; genus Pammene; species Pammene aurita. The sequence continues at coordinate 17,575,486 of OX352301.1, read as the reverse complement.
CTAGATTAGCCATAGATAGTACGCGCTTGAGATGATATTTTACAGACTTGACTGATCCTTCTGCCAGACCGTTGAAATTTGGACTGTATGCTGGGGCGAATTGGAATTTTATTTCGTTTTCTGCGGAGTAAGAAATTATTTCATTACTATTTTCTTTTAGGAACCTCGCTAGTTCATTACATGACCCTACGTATTGGGTACCGTTATCTGAATATAGAATTGCCGGCTTACCTCTGCGGGCAATAAATCGATTTAAAACGGCAATGAAACCTTGAGACGTCAGATCAGTGACGAGCTCGAGGTGTACTGCTCTCACTGCCATACAAACAAAAATGACTATGTACGACTTCATTAGTCTAGCGCCGCGACCTTTTCTGTTCAAAATCAGGATTGGACCCGCATAGTCTGTCGCTGTGTGTGTGAACACGTGATCAGCGTGCAACCTCTGCGCAGGAAGTGAGCTCATGATAGGCTGGTAAGTTCGACCTGAGAAACGAAGACAAGTTAAACAGTCATTTGTTATTTTCCGGCAAAGGTTGCGACCGCTTATAATCCAGAACTTATGACGTAACATGGATAATAACAATTGTGGTCCAGCGTGTAATAATATTGTGTGATAATGCCGTACTAGTGATTTTGTGACATGGTGGGATGCGTGAAGCAGGATTGGATGTTTTGTATCATAGTCATAATTAGAATTGGACAATCGACCTCCAACTCTAATAAGTTTATCTTTATCAACAAAAGGACTTAATTTTATCAGTTTATCCTTGGGTGTGAGTGAGCCCTTAAGGAGCAAAGATCGTTGTTTGTGAAACATGTCTAATTGTACCTTTTTGCACAGAAAAATCAATGCGAGTCTTAATTCTGCAATACTTAATGGCCCTACATGCTTGTTTGAATTTTGACAATTGTATTTGAATCTATACATGTAGGCTACTATTCGCTGCATTTTGGCAAAATTTGAAAATTTGGCAGTAAATTCATTTTCTTGCATATCAGCGGCTACTGATAGGTGGCATTGAGTTTTAATTTCAGGTAAATCAGATACGTCCATACCTTGAGGTTGTAAGGGCAATTGAATTTCCCTTTGGTGCAAGAAATGTGGACCTTCCCACCATAAAGTTGAATTTTTAAGCTGTGAAGCATTTAGACCTCTAGACCCTGTCAGCAGGGTTCATATCTGTAGGAATATAGTGCCATGCTGATGGGTCGAATGTGTTAGTGATTTCATTAACTCTATTTTGTACGAATTGTTTCAATTGTTTTTTACACGTCTTTAGCCAACCGAGCAGAATAGTTGCGTCACAGTGGAAGTGTAGTGAATCTACGTTTAAACGTAATGAATTTATAGTCTTTTTCATAAGCTGAGTCGCTAGAAGACCCCCACAAAGCTCTAATTTTGGAATAGTTAACCGGTGCCGCAGTGGGGCTAGTTTGCTTTTTGCAATAAGCAAGTTGACAGTTACGTTACCACAATAAGACACTGTGCGCAAGTAAACACAGGCAGCGTAAGCCTTCATAGATGCGTCACTAAATGCATGTAATTCAATCGTTATGTAATCATCGCATAGTGCTCTGCGAGGAATTTCAATTTTAGATATATCTGACAATTGATTGATGAACTGATTCCACTGTGACTCAACCTCGGCCGGCAACTGAGAGTCCCACGAAATATTTTGAGACCAGAGAGCCTGGAGAATGAGTTTTGCCTGTAACATGCATGGGTTTATCAGTCCCAGTGGGTCAAAAACTTGTGCAATAGTAGATAGTATGGTGCGTTTAGTTTTAGGATTTTTTATTGTGTGTGGCAATGAAAACAATAATGTGTCTCTTTTGCAGGCCCAAAGTAGGCCTAAGGTTTTAGCACAGTCATCATTGTTAAGGTTTAATAGCTCATCGTTATTGTTTTCATTGACAATCTGAGATAAGATTGATGGTTTGTTAGAACGCCATTTTCGTAAATGTAAGTGAGCGCCCTCTAGTTCACTAATGACGCCTTTACATGTATGTATGAGTGTTTGTTCATTATTATGGCCTGATACGTAATCATCCACATAAAAATCATGTAAAATCGTTTCACGGACAAGTTCATTCTTGCTATCCATACCTAATTGTTTTAGAGTTCTTGTTGCTAGCCAGGGAGCTGAGGCGGTACCGTAAGTGACAGTGTTTAGTTTATATTGTTTTATTGGTTGTGTGGTATCGGACCGCCACAAAATTTGTTGCAAACATCGCTGATCATCTCGTACATAAATTTGCCTATACATCTTGGCAACATCAGAGGTTGCAACAAATTTGTGTTGTCGGAATCGAATGAAGATGCTCAACAAATCATCTTGGACAACCGGACCTACATGTTGAATATCGTTATATGACTTCCCTGAGCTGGTGACAGCTGATCCATCGAAAACTGATCGCAATTTTGTTGTGAGGCTGTCACGCAACACAGCATGATGCGGAAGAAGATTTGAAACTGTATCGTTTTCTACATTTGTATTTTCTGACATATGACCTAAGTCCAAATATTCGTTCATAAATTCAGTGTATAGCTCTTTTAGTTTAGGTTCCCGTTCAAATTTACGCTCTAAAGAATGTAATCTTACTAAGGCTTGATCTTTGGAGTTCCCTAACACCTCGGGGGACTCTTTCAATGGTACAGTTACAATGAACCTACCGCTCGAGTGTCGCGTAGTAGTGGTTGTAAAGATTCGTTCACATTCACTGTCAGATTTAGATTTATTGTGCATTTTATCGATATTAGAGAAGCCATCGCTGTCAAAAAAATAGTCTAGTTTTCGATCTAGCTCGATATTAGAAAAATGGCAGTGGACTGTATTTTGTTTCTTTTTGTTCTGATTTGGTAACTTGGTAACAAGCCACCCAAGTTTTGTTTCAACTAGGGCTGGTTGGTTTTTGCCTAGGGATATTTTCTTGTTGCCAAGTACCTCCCAGAATAGATCAGCACCCAGCAGCATCTGTACCTCTGATGGTACGGTGAATGATGGGTCCGCGAGGTAGATGTGAGGGGGGATTTCGAAATCATTACTATTAATTGGACTACTAGGGATCAGCTGGGTGATCTGAGGTAAGACATAACAATCGACCTCGGTTTCGTATTGACTATTGTATAGTGAAGATATAGTGACATCACATTTTTTATTGGTTTCAGACGTATTATTGTTTAGTAAGTTAACTGAAGTGAATGTGGAATAACTGGGTATCCCTAATTGTTTTTGTAAAGCTTCTGTAATGAAACAAATAGTCGATCCATTGTCTAGCAGGATACGGACTTTGTGTGTATGGCCAAAGTAATCTTGGACGTTAATTATAGCAGTAGACAACAGAGCATGGCTACGGTTGACTACTGTCAGTGTAACATGATTTGGTGTAACATGATTTGGTGCAACATGATTTGGTGCAACATGATTTGGTGCAACATGATTTGGTGCGACATGATTTGGTGCAGGTTTAGATAGGTCCTGCACATTTGGTTGTACGGCGCTGTCACCTGTAGCAATGGATTCATTTCCTAATGGTTCTGTAGACTGAGTGTTCATGTGCAACATAGTATTGTGTCGTTTGGTACAAAAACGGCATGAACTGAGACGACAGCGCTGTTCGTCGTGCCCTGCTCGAAGACAGTTGATGCAAAGATTCAACTGTTTTGCTCTTTCGATGCGAGTTTCTATAGGCATAGATTTGAATCTAGGACATTGGTATATAGTGTGATAGTTTTTGCATACAGGGCATTTAAACTGTTTTTGATTGAATGATTCATTAGCAACAAATGTCTTCGGGCGGTTATGCAAGGTGTCACTGTGCCTTCGGGGAACCTTGGATTGACCTTGAGCTTCCTCCATGGTCTCCAGAAGGTCAGCGCGATCTTTCAGGAACTTTATAAAATCACAAAACGTGGGAATACCTTCAAATTTGTTACGTTCGGTTTCCCAGTCGCGTGTTGAGATTGTATCGAGCTTACTGGTCATCATATGGATGATTAGGATATCCCAGTGCTCAGTCGGTAAGTTTAGTGTTTTTAGAGCTCTTAAATTTTTGTTCACCCAGTCTATCATACTACGCAAGGCCTTGGAAGACTCTTGTGTCACTGGATGTATGCTGAATAACGCTTGGATATGGTTGTTTACTAATATGCGATTGTTATTAAAACGCTCGCACAGCAATTCCCAGGCAACATCATAATTCGCGGTTGAAAACTCTAGTGATTTAATTATTATTGACGCACTGTCTTTTAGAGAATTCCTTAGATAGTGGAACTTATGGATTTTAGGTATGGAAGTGTTATCGTGTATAAGTGATTTATAAGTGTCATGGTACTCTAGCCAATCCTGATATCGACCAGAGAACGTCGGGAGATGTATAGTTGGAAGCTTAATGTTTGGCTTACTTGAGAATACAGCATCACCTGATCCAGTCACTGATCCACTGTCGTGCGCCGCAGAGGTAGCTCCGGCGGGCGCAGCATGCTTGCTGAGCAGGTCTTGCGCAGCAGCCATGGCGCCGAAGTACCGGGTCTCGAAAGCAGTCCGCTCGGCGTACTCGTCATCTGGAATTTCCGTCAAGCTTTCTATATCGTTTTGTATGGAATCGAAATCATTATACATTTCGGACATTTTTGCATGCCGCATGGTAAGCTCATGAATTTGAACGCTGTTAAGCTCTCTGCTAGGTATTAAGGCATTTAAATAGTCTTTAAAAACTGTAAGCTTCGCTTTAAAGCTTGCTCTGTTTTTTTTAAGTGTTTTTAAATTATCCATTGTGGAAAGGAAAAGAAGCGAAAAGTTAAAAAATCAATTGAAATGAAATTGCAATAATTGAAGCTCGCAAATATGGACAATGCTAGGTTTCATATGAAAGTGAAAACGAAATAAAGTGCAAACTGCCCTCCAGCTGTAATAAAGAAGTGATTAAGCACACACGAAATATGCAAAAGTTGTGCAAAAGAGTGAAATCTAGTGGAAGTATACTTAAATTTTATGCGAAGCGTAATTAGGCAGGCAGAAGAATAGTCAAGCACACGTGCGCAAAGCCACGCCCGAAATCCCGTTACACGGGGCAGCGCGCGAGTCACGTAGGCACCCGGCCGGCGCGAGCGTGGACTTTGACCCCACGCCAATTCTGGAATTTTCAATTTATAATTAGTGAAATGTCGTAATATCGTGGTATGTTGGGCTACTAGACTTCTCAAAGCAAATGTAAACACTACCTTGAAACAATTGAAAGGTTTAATTTTATTTTTAAAGGTTTGAATTTACGAAAGAAATTAAATATTGTCTTAAATATGGGCAAAGACGGAAAAATAGCACTTAACGGAACTTTAGTATGGAATGCAATATTTAAATGATTAAATGGGAAACAGTACTTACAGTATTTTTTTTTATGGAATAATTTGAAAGGCAAAATTAAGTGAAATCGAGAAATATTGGAACGAACTCACACAAATGCCATTGCAAACCCTTTTCCTGGTATATTCCGGTTAAATCTCGTAGGCTCAGGTGACGATTGGTTTGGATTCTTCTTGAATTGCCCCAAGTCTCCACGTGGACAAGATGTCGACTCCTTTGTTCGACCGCGCCGATGAAGTCCTTTGTTCTCCGATAGATCGTGGATTCCAAAGCCTCATCCGGCTCGAAATCTGTTGGCGCAGGTTCTTGTAATGATGTAGTCGACAACCGTTGTGGAGTTTTACATGGATTTATTGTATAGAATTACAAAAAACTTGTATAAATTTCAAAATAGGTTTGATTTTATAACTACGAGCGCGCGAGCGAGTATAACGTGCTGTCGGCGCCGTGACGGATGGAAGAATGGCGGCTGCCGCGGGCCCGCGGTGCCGCGTCGGTGGTGCATGTGTGTGTGCGCCCACGCACATATGGATAGCGCGTTAACAATCACCTAACACTTTATGGATGTAGTTCTAGGACGTTTTAAACTAGTAGTGTTATTTGTACATTTGAAATTTCATCAATTTGGTTTTCTTAGGCAATTCTATATCCTAAGACGAAATAAATATATGGATGGATGGATGAAGTACTGATAGTTTTCACCCCTTTTCCTAGCTTTGAGTACGTATGACGAAATACGTAATTTCCCTGTTTTAAAAAAGTTGCAATCGGTGAACAATTTGAAAAAATAGTAAAAATAAAGATCCTGACGAATTGATAACCCCCTCCTTCCAAATCTTGAAGTCGGTTGATAACATTTTATGCGTTCAAAGTCACGCGCGTTTAAATAAGGTATAGGCTTACTGTCATAGCTTGTATCTCCCGGCTCCGATGGCATGAACCGTAAGCCAGGAACAAATTTCATGACAAATCGCAAGGCGTCCCAGGCTATGATAATTTTTGAAGTGGTTAAGGACGAAGTATAATTATGACTCGCGTAGGTCAGCTGTCGCTCCGTTGGTGGGTTGCGGAACGTCAGTATTTGATGCTCTTATTATCAGGGAAATCGTCAGCCGGCTGTATTGAGGTAGAAAGACCGTCTGCTGATATCCTAAATACCATTTATTCATGTGACTAGTTTACGGTCTTTTCAGTGCTAAACAGCCGGCTGATGATTTTTATTTTATTTGTAATAGCATATAAATTATCACCTGTTTCAACTGACACGCGATGGTCATTTTATTTTATATATATTTTATGTGAGAAAATGGCTGCTGTTCCTCAACCCACTCAAGGAACGGCAGCTGACCATCACGAAGCTTGATTATTTACCGCCCTTAACCACTTAAATTTACCGCTTGGGACACGATGACCAACGGAAATTATTCCTGGTTTACGGCCTAGCAAGCATATTAAACACCCACAAAAAGTATGGTAATTTTTCAGAGCTAGTACGGTTTCTATGCTTATTATTGTTCACTGCTCATCTATCTATACATATAATAAAGCTGAAGAGGGTCGAAAGTCTGTACATGGAAGATAATCGAAAAAAAGTTGTCTGGGGATACTTAGAATCGATAACAGAACACGTTCCAACAATTTTTAGAATTTTTGTCTGTTTATCTGTTTATCTGTTTGTCTGTTTATTTGACCGCGCATCACGTGAAAACGGCTGAACGGATTTTGATGAAATTTTGGATAGATATAGTTTGAGTCCTGGGAAAGGATAATATATAGTTTTAATCCCGAAAATCAACCCTGGTGGGGGTGAAAATGGGGTTGAAAGTTTGTATGGAGAATTTTTAACCGCTGAAACGATTTAGATAGAAATGGGTATGGAGATAATTTGAGTCTCGAGAAACGTCATAGGATAGTTTTCAAACCCTTGTGGGGGTGAAAAGGGGGTTGGAAGGTGGTATGAGGATATTTTTACCGCTGAACTGATTTAGACATACATATAATAAAGCTGAAGATGGTCGAAAGTCTGTACATGGAAGATAATCGAAAAAAAGTTGTCTGGGGATACTTAGAATCGATAACAGAACACGTTCCAACAATTTTTAGAATTAGTCTGTTTATCTGTTTGTCTGTTTATCTGTTTATCTGTTTATCTGTTTGTCTGTTTATTTGACCGCGCATCACGTGAAAACGGCTGAACGGATTTTGATGAAGTTTTGGATAGATATAGTTTGAGTCCTAGGAAAGGATAATATATAGTTTTAATCCCGAAAATCAACCCTGGTGGGGGTGAAAATGGGGTTGAAAGTTTGTATGGAGAATTTTTAACCGCTGAAACGATTTAGATAGAAATGAGTATGGAGATAATTTGAGTCTCGAGAAACGTCATAGGATAGTTTTCAAACCCTTGTGGGGGTGAAAAGGGGGTTGGAAGGTGGTATGAGGATTTTTTTACCGCTGAACTGATTTAGATGAAAATTGGTATAGAGATAGTATGGGTCTCGAGAAATGACAAAGGATAGTTTCTTCTTCAAACCCCCCCCCCCCCCCATCTTACTTTAGAACCGTAGGTCCAAAAAATTTGAAAAAAATAATGGAAGTGACGCCTGAAAGGTACTTTCAATAAAAACTATCTATACATATAATAAAGCTGAAGAGGGTCGAAAGTCTGTTCATGGAATATATTCGAAAAAAAGTTGGCTGGAGATACTTAGAATCGATAACAGAACACGTTCCAAGTATTTTTAATTAGTTAACGGCTGAACGGATAATGATGAAATTTTGTGTAGAGATAGTTTGAGTCCCGGGAAAGGATAATGAACAGTTTTCATCCCGAACATCAACCCTGGAAGGGGTGAAAAGGGGGTTGAAAGTTTGTATGTTGAAAGTTGGTATTGAAATAATTTGTAATTTCTTGGTCAAGATTTTTATAACATGTTACCCGTCGATGCTTTAAATTTACCATTACCCGCTCTTAAGAAATATTTGAAAATGTCATGAATGTCAAAGGGTTATTGCAGCAAACCAAAAAACTACTACAAAATCATCTAACATTTATAGGACACCGTTTAGGTAGGAAAACATATTAAACGTTTTGTGAAGCAGTCAGATTAGGATTTATTTTTCTTTATAATTAAACAATAGGTACATTATCTGTCTCTCAAGCAGTTTTGATATGTCTTCTTGAAGAACTACGCATTATTTTGTATCTTTATGATCTAATAATGTATTACTGTTTTGAAAAAAATAAGTCCCGTAGAATTTCTTTTCGGTCATAATACTTCTTGGGCCAGAGGTACACCTACAGGGTTAGAACCGGTGGAGTTTTGGAACGAAGTTCTTTATCGGACGGTTCGCGGATGGGGGCCTAGGCGAAAAAAAGTCACGTGACCGTTACGAAAAAGCGTCACGTCACGAAAACGCGACACCCATACGATTGAGAAACATGTAAAATGGAATGAAATAAAAAATATATAAAATAGAATAAAGTGAAGTGAAGTGTAGTGAAACTGAGAAGTGGCAAAGTGATAAAAGTGAAAAAAGTCGAGAACCTCAAAAGTCGAGAAATTTAAAAATGTCGAAAATGTCAAAAATGTCGAAAATGTCAAAAATTTAAAATATTTAAATTTCCAAAATTTCCAAAATTTCCAAAATTTCCAAAATTTCCAAAATTTCCAAAATTTCCAAAATTTCCAAAATTTCCAAAATTTCCAATATTTCGAAAATTTCCAAAATTTCCAAAATTTCCAAAATTTTCAAATTTCCAAATTTTCCAAAAATTCCAAAATTTCCAAAATTTCCAAAATTTCCAAATTTTCCAAAATTTCCAAAATTTCAAGAAATTTCCAAAACTTTCAAAATTTCCAAATTTTCCACTATTTCCAAAATTTCCACTATTTCCAAAATTTTTAAAAAATGCAAAAAAAATTAAAACCACAAAATTTACGAAAAAGTAAAAAATGAAATAAAATTAAGTACTTCGTTCCAATCGCACTTGATTCACACACTTTCCACGACACTCACGTATTTTATTTTTCTCTGACGTTCATTAGTGTATTGTAATGTGCTTACATTGACGAATAAATATCTTGATCTACACCAATATCATAAATCCTCTATTCCGCGTTCGGAACCGTATGTAATTAATTACCAACATTATTGCAACCAATAACGTAACATCAGTGTATTATCTGTGACAGTGTGGTAAAAACGTATGAAAATTCATTACCTACGGTAACGTAATGAAAATCCGCCCCCCGACCGCCGGCGCCAATAATACGCATACGCCAATAATATTGGTCATGGCGGTGTAATGGTGGTCATTCTAATGGTTTCAATGGATTTTTAATATGTGTGTAGGTAAAGCAGTGTATGCTTCTGTACATAATTAGGCCTTATTACGTAACAGTTACATCGCCATGTCCGTCCGTCTGTCCGCGGTCTAGCTCAGTTACCGTTCGCACTAGAAAGCTGAAATTTGGTGAGGCCTGATAAGAACTTTCAATAAAAACTATATTGAATAAAATCGGTTCAGCCGTTTTTGAATTATTAGTCAAAAACGCATAGTGAAAGGAAGTGCCGAATAGTAAACTGACGTAAGCGCCGCCAAATAAACGACCTTTAGAACGGATGTTTTGTAACAGGGCAGCATCTACGAAACTCTACACTGAGCATCGCCCGACATGCTCTTGGCCGGTTTTTTTTTTCATTGTTATCCCGGAAATCACCCAATTAAGGATTACTAATTCCAATTCTAGAAAATCCCCAGCCAGGTTATACGTAGCCTATAAAAATTCAACGTCTAAAAGGGGGGGGGTAGCCACTACACTCGATTGAGTTAAATTTGCATGGGTCATGGACCCCCCCCCCCTCCAAGTGCACCTAAAATAGAAAAAAATAATTTCTGCATTTGTGACACCCCCCCCCCCCTCTCGCCCCCCAACTAATTTGTCGGGAGGATCGATCTGGATGATATTTGCCGTGGACATGAACGTATAAATACAAAAGTGGTCCTGTATCGTCCGATATACACCTACTACTCTCTATGTCATCTAAATCATGCCAAAAACAAATATAATAAAAAAAAAGTATACATTTATGAGTGTAGTTCATTTAGTGGTAATTGTAAAATATTTTATTAGGACTACTGTCCTCTAGCGTATCCATCTGTCAACTTTACTTCAAGTTCCGCCTCCAGGGTAGCGGGAGAGAAATTAGGGGTGAATTAGCCGCTTACTGACACAGACCGAATTCCACGCGGGCGGAGCCGCGGGCACAGCTAGTACATATAATAAAGCTGAAGAGGGTCGAAAGTCTGTACATGGAAGATAATCGAAAAAAAGTTGTCTGAGTATACTTAGAATCGATAACAGAACACGTTCCAACAATTTTTAGAATTTTTGTCTGTTCATCTGTTTGTCTGTTTATCTGTTTGTCTGTTTATTTGACCGCGCATCACGTGAAAACGGCTGAACGGATTTTGATGAAATTTTGTATAAAGATAGTTTGAGTCCCGTGAAAGGATAATATATAGTTTTAATTCCGAAAATCAACCCTGGTGGGGGTGAAAATGGGGTTGAAAGTTTGTATGGAGAATTTTTAACCGCTGAAACGATTTAGATAGAAATGAGTATGGAGATAATTTGAGTCTCAAGAAACGACATAGGATAGTTTTCAAACCCTTGTGGGGGTGAAAAGGGGGTTGGAATTTGGTATGAGGATTTTTTACCGCTGAACTGATTTAGATGAAAATTGGTATAGAGATAGTATGGGTCTCGAGAAAGGACAAAGGATAGTTTCATCTTCAAACCCCCCCCCCCCCCCTTCCATCTTACTTTAGAACCGTAGGTCCAAAAAATTTGAAAAAAATAATGGAAGTGAAGCCTGAAAGATACTTTCAATAAAAACTATCTATCTATACATATAATAAAGCTGAAGAGGGTCGAAAGTCTGTTCATGGAACATATTCGAAAAAAAGTTGTCTGGGGATACTTAGAATCGATAAAAGAACACGTTCCAACAATTTTTAGAATTTTTGTCTGTTTATCTGTTTAAGTATCTGTTTGTCTGTTTATTCGACCGCGCATCACGTGAAAACGGCTGAACGGATTTTGATGAAATTTTGTGTAGAGATAGTTTGAGTCCCGGGAAAGGACAAAGAATAGTTTTCATCCCGAAAATCAACCCTGGAGCGGGTAAAAAGGGGGTTGAAAGTTTGTATGGACAATTTTTAATAGAAATTAGAATGGAGATAATTTGAGTCCCGAGAAACGACAGAATAGTTTTCATCCCGAAAATAAACCCTTGTGGGGTGAAAAGGGGGTTGGAAGTTGGTATGAGGATTTTTTACCGCTGAACTGATAAAGATGAAATTTGGTATAGTATGGGTCTCAAGAAAGGACAAAGCATAGTTTTCACCCCGAAAATCAACCCTAAAGGGATGAAAAGGGAGTTGGAAATTTGTATAGGGAATTATTAACCGTTGAATCGATTTAGATAAAATTTGGTATGGAGATAATTTGAGCTCTGGAAAAGGAAATAAAATAGTTTTATCTCGGAAATTATCCCTTAAGCGGATGCAAAAGGGGTGGAAGTTTACATGGGGAAGAAGCAACCAATAACCACTGTACGTATTTAGATGAAATTTGATATTGAAATAATTTGTAATTTTTTGGTCAAGTTGTTCATATTTATAACATGTTACCCGTCGATGCTTTAAATTTACCTTTACCCGCTCTTAAGAAATACTTGAAAATGTCATTAATGTCAAAGGGTTATTGCAGGTTCGAGGACTATAGATATATGACGGACAAAGATGCATGGCCCAAACCAAAAAACTACTACAAAATCATTTAACATGTATAAGACACCGTTTAGGTAGGAAAACATATCAAACGTTTTGTAAAGCAGTCGGATTAAAATTTATTTTACTTTATAACTAAACAATTACATTATCTGTCTCTCAAGCTGTTTTTATATGTCTTCTTGAAGAACTACGCATTATTTTGTATCTTTAAGATCTTTATTTATCGTATGGCTACATGTCACTGGATATAGCTAGGACATTTCTTCCCTGGGGTAGTAGTAGTGGGAAAGCAGATGATAATGAAAATCCAGTGAGTGCTGCGAGGTCCAGAGGGGACAGTGCAGCTGCCAAGTTTGTTACTCTTTAAGCACCACCCAGGGATCACGTGTAGGGTTGTCTCAGGTGTTTCCTACGGACGCAGAGTAACATTGATCCCCAAGATCTAATAATGTATTACTGTTTTGAAAAAAATAAACTAAGTCCCGTCGAGTTTCTTTTCGGTCATAATACTTCTTGGGCCAGAGGTGTAGGGTTAGAACCGGTGGTAGTTTTGGAACGAAGATCCTTATCGGACGGTTCGCGGATGGGGGGCTAGGCGAAAAAAAGTCACGTAGCCGTCACGAAAAAGCGTCACGTCACGAAAACGCGACACCCATACGATTGAGAAACATGTAAAATTGAATGAAATAAAAAATATATAAAATAGAATAAAGTGAAGTAAAGTGTAGTGAAAAGTGAAAGTGAGAAGTGACAAAGTGAAAAAAGTCGAAAACTTGAAAGTAAAAAATGTCATAAATGGCAAAATTTCTAAATTTCAAAAATTTCAAAATTTTCAAAAATTTTAAAAAATACAAAAAGGAAATGAAACAACAAAATTTACAAAAAAGTCAAAAATTAAATAAAATTAAATAACATAACTTCGTTCCAACCGAGTGTTCCACGACACTCGCGTACTTTATTTTTCTCTGACGTTCATTAGTGCATTGTAATGTGCTTTCATTATCTATTTCATTAGCTATTCAATAAACATCTTGATTTCGGAACCGTATGTAATTACCACCATTATTGCAACCAGTAACGTAACATCAGTGTATTATCTGTGACAGTGTGGTAAACACGTATGAAAATTCATTACCTACGGTAACGTAATGAAAATTCACCCCCCCGACCGTTGGTACCTGGGTTAAATTTGCATGGGTCTTGGACCCCCCCTCCAAGTGCACCTCAAATAGAAAAAAATAATTTCTGTATTTGTGACCCTCCCCCCCTCCCCAATTTCAACCGCGCCTGTTCTTACCTTTCATGCTTAGACTGATTGACGGGAGGATCGATTTGGATGATATTTGCCGTGGACATGAACGAATAAATACAAAAGTGGTCCTGTATCGTCCGATATACACCTACTACTCTATGTCGTTAAATCATACCAAAAAAAATAGGATAAAAAAGTATTCATTTTTGAGTTTAGTTTCAATTAGTGGTAATTGTAAAATATTTTATTAGGACTACTGTCCTCTAGCGTATCCATCTGTCAACTTTACTTCAAGTTCCGCCTCCAGGGTAGCGGGAGAGAAATTAGGGGTGAATTAGCCGTTTAACGCCGTTTGACACAGACCGAATTCCACGCGGGCGGAGCCGCGGGCACAGCTAGTATACCTATAATTGTCTACAGTTCTAAACCTTCAGAAAAAATGTACTTAGGAAGTAAAACCTTTTTGGCTTACCTACAATCTGTTTCGGTTGGTGTGAAGGATGTGACGTTTGTCACGTCACGTCACTTTGTAAAGTATTGAAATCTACACAAACGAAACAAGCAATCGAACTTTCGTGAGCGAATTGCATAAACGATAATTTAACTTATGGTATGGCAGTAATTTTTAGTTCTATAAGTGACCGCTAGAGGCTCTGCACAAATTCTCCATACAAATAATTTACGAATTCGTGACGTCACTTTATTTGGCAGCTTTACTATCAAAAATTGATGACGTAATTTATGAACAGCCCCTATACAGCTTTTAGCGGTTTTAGTGCCTTAGGTTCTACAATAGCATAAATAAATGCTTAATGTTGTTTAATAGCATAATTATTCACGTGTAATGCTGTAGGCATTTTTTAAGGGTCACTGAGCTGTTATTGGACTAAGAGCTAGCCACGTCAGATATGACACAATAATGAGAGCAACCAAACCCGTCTGGTTAGATTGCTATACTATTCTTATTGCTAGATCCTGGCATCTGGCAGCTTTTAATGGGTGGAGGTCACAGTGACAGACTAGCAAAATGTTTTAATTGGAAAATAGTAATACCAAACTAGGTAAAAATTGCCGAAGTTGTCTCAGTTATAAAGGACAGGGCCTATATTTTAAGGGGCTCCCTGGCGCCAACGACCTTAGATCTGATTCCCTTAGTTTTCTAATGATTTATATAGCTTATCATATTATCAGTAACGGCTTTAAACAATATAGTATCCTATATTTACTTCAATATTCATTGTCTTCGAGATATTTGACATCAAAGTCGAACCGGTTTAGGCTAAAAAAGTGGTTTTATGGTCATAAATTTTGTTTTAATTAGTTAAAAATTAAAATCTCTCTACAGTTTTTAGAGACATCAAAGAGGAACCCTAATATGTAGATTACGTATATGTAAGATTCTTTACACCATTCGAATATCGATAAAAGTGTTTTTTTAGACCATAATATTTTAAAAATATCATAAAAAAATAACGGCTCATTTATTTCAAGATCCGGCTATACAGAAAGGAGATAAAAGATTCAAAAACCGATAGTCGTTTGCCTTATAATTCTATCTATAGTGAATATGTTGGAATATCGACTCAAAACTGGTCAAAAATCGATAAAAAAAAAACGTTAGACCAAAAAATATTGTGTATTCTTACCATACATCGGGGTTTTCGGTGCGGAAATGTTTGACATTAGCCAAAGAGTAGGCATTAACTTAAAAAACAGAATGTACTCTAGCACGTTTCTACCTAATGAATAATTGATCGAAAAAATCATAGGTATATACAATTTATATGAAATAGCTGACTATTATGTATATATATTGTAGGTACATATACCTATGATTTTTTCAAGTATTTTTTTATTAATTCATGTAGTGACTGATCATTGTCAACCTCTTCAGTTAATCAAATAGTTCATAAATATCGGACGTCAAGATTAATATTTGACACTTACTATACCGTGTCTTTGTCTTAGGTAGATCTAGTTAATAAATTTCGGATATGCAATTGCATTTTTAAAATAAAAAGTATATAATAGTCAATACAAACATGCCTCTAAGAAAAAAAGCTCGTATCATAGTGTGTAAGCTATTCACAGAGAGGTAGTTATTCATTAAGCATAATATGATATTTTCTCAGACTAACTCTCAACCTATCTGTTTATCTCTACTCTTTCTCAAATCGTTCCCGCACCGAAAACCCCGATATATGATTATTACGGAAACAAAAACAGTAGGCGAAAACTATGAACTATATTTTATTATACATCGTTTGGCACTACTTTCTCCCAACATAATTTTTTGTATAATTTCTCTTAATATTGTATAGTATTTGTATAGTTTCTCATAATATTGCATCAAACCCAGATCTCTAGGATTTATTTTCTTGAAATGGTTTGCATTCTTTGACCTCCACTACTTTAAAGCTGCCAGATGTCCAGATCTAGAAATAAGCATAATATACCAAACTGACTAGAGGGGTTTGGTTGCTCTCATTATTGTCATATCCGACGTGGACGTGGCTAGCTCTCCGTCTATATAGACCAACGCCATTTTGTAAATAATTAATAACCTAAAAATAAAATCATGCGGACCTATTTATACAAGGAAAATACCTATATAATAAAGAAATTACTTAATTTAAGACTGCTCGACCAACACTATTGTGTTAATAATGCAAAACTCGTTCTATACGAGGATTACACAATTGTTTTGTTTATTTGACGCATATCTTTTTATAATATTTTATAGCAAAACCACAATAAATCAAAGGCGCGTGAAAATTTTCAATGAAACTTATATACACATTTACAGTAAACTACATTGCGCAGTCATATTTGAAGGATATAATAACGTAAAAGTGTCAAAAACTTTTATAAATTTTGTTAGGATGCAAACAAATAATTATGACGTGTCACTCATTCAGTTTTTTGTACCGTCTTCGTCCATTTTATATTGCGAGACAAAGTAGTTAAATCACAACGTTCATTGTATTATAACATTTGTTCCGTCGGTATTAGAGACGTTTTTGCATTGACCTAAGGTTTATTTTACTACATTCTTATGCTAGTATAATGCGTTTGTATTGCGATTGGCAAGTTAATCGAGAGTACTTATGCTTCTTTACTGCGATTAGCAAGTTTTTTGGCCGTATTAAGGCTTCTTTAATGCAGTCGGCAACTTAATAGAGCGTACTAATGCTTCTTTGAGGCGATTGGCACTTTCCATGACAACGATAATGCTAATAGCGCAGACATAATGCGCCTGCAATGCTATTAAATGACCTGTATAGGATCTCAAGCTGGGTAATTTGTGCCCATTTAAGACCTATATCAGCACTACAAACGTTTATAATGCTACTATAAAACGAACTCAAAATGCTAAAAGCATACAGATATGCTGTAAGACGGCCGTTATACTGCTTTGATGTGTTACTTGGGCGTGCATCATGGGCAAAAGAGATAAACCTATATAGTTAAGACGGGTATGCAAGGGAGACCTCCATATTTTGCGCATTGCACAAAGTGTGACTGAGAGACTCTGCCACACGACTAATTCAATACAGGTTCCGGAACCTATATTTGATGGCACAGAATCGAGCGCCTGGTACCATATCTCCCTTTTTGTATAAATCAATGAATAAAACTATCATTATGCAAGAAGCGGCAAAGCCGCAATCCTGCGTTGTGTTATGTATGAAAACCGGCGGCTTGCTGGAGCATCTTTAGCTTCCCTTGTGCGTTTGTTAGGTCGTGAGGCTCCGTGCCCCTTGCTCCACGGATCGATTGCCTCGACACCAACAATAGTTAGACGAACGACAACTATATGTAATAGTCTTGTAGTGATTTCGGATGTCGGGCGCCGCTCCGGCTTGTTCGCTGGTAAATAAATTAAAGGACTTGGCCAACGTGTCGGCGTCGACGCAGGTGGGATGTGTAACAATAGCGAACTGCCTATACTTTAGAGAATCAACAACATCCTGAAAGGGTACTTATCCTTTTGTGATTATACAATAGACCTAAATAATAAGAAATAAACCTATGATCCACTATGATCTTGATCACTAAAAGTCGAACTGTCATGTTGACAAAATAACCAAATAAATTAAGAATCACCTAACACTACATATGGTCGTAGTTCTAGGACGTTTTAAACTAGTAGTGTTATTTGTACATTTGACATTTCATCAATTTGGTTTTCTTAGGTAATCCTATATCCTACGACGAAATAAATATATGGATGGATGGATGAAGTACTGACAGTTTTCATCCCTTTTCCTAGCTTTGAATATGTATGACGAAATACGTAATTTCCCTGTTTAAAAAAAAGTTGCAATCGGTGAACGTTATGAAAAAATAGTAAAAATAAAGATCCTGACGAATTGAGAACCTCCTCCTTCGAAATCTTGAAGTCGGTTGATAACATTTTATGCGTTAAAAGTCACGCGCGTTTAAATCAGGTAAAAAAAGGCTTACTGTCATAGCTCGTATTTCAGTAAGCCAGAAACAAATTTCATGACCAATCGCAAGGCGTCCCAGGCGATTATAATTTTTTAAATGGTTAAGGACGAAGTATAATGATGACTCGCGTAGGTCAGCTGTCGCTCCGTTGGTGGGTTGCGGAACGTCAGTATTTGATGCTCTTATTATCAGGAAAATCGTCAGCCGGCTGATTTGAGGTAGAAAAACCGTCTGCTGATACCCTAAATACCATATATTCATGTGACTAGTTTACGGTTTTTTCAGTGCTATACAGTCGGCTGATGATTTTTATTTTATTTGTAATAGCATATAAATTATCACCTGTTTCAACTGGGACGCGATGGTCATTTTATTTTATATATATTTTATGTGAGAAAATGGCTGCTGTTCCTCAACCCACTCAAGGAACGGCAGCTGACCATCACGAAGCTTGATTATTTACCGCCCTTAACACGTTTAACATTTTCAGTAACAAGGATGCGACTAGTAAATCTATAATAAACAACTTAAGTTCTGACCACTGTGGACAAAAAGCCTCTTTTAGCGGAAAAACTAAGGATATTCCACAAGTCACTATGTGCAGACCAATTTCCGAAAGACGATTAGATTTATTCAGTCGGAATATCACGAAACAATTATGTTATGTTCCATTTACCCAGGAAAACCCTAACCGTATGAGTATTGAGTTGTTTAACTGTATTAAAAGGGAATTTGATGCCTGTTTCATTCCGAAGAAGGTGCAAGGCAAGGTCAAGACGAAATTTAGCGACTGGGCTACGCCGGATATTCATGAGAAAAGACGACGGCTCTATGATTTATATGACTTGAGAAGAATTAATAAAAGTCCGGAATTCCTAGATTATGTCAGGAACTTTTCTAAATCTTTTAAGATGATGTGTGCCGCTGCTAAAGCTGATTATCTGTCCAGAAAGATCCAAAATTCCAAGGATAAAGTAAAAACTGTTTGGCAAGTAATCAACGATGAAACTGGGAAACGTAAAATCAAAGATCCGCACTACAACCTACGTATTAATAATAATTTAGTGAGTTCGGACCTTGAAGTTGCGGATCATTTTGAGCAGTTCTTCTCTAATATACCGGTAGAAACAACAAAGTCTCTTCATTCATCGCCTGACGTCGCTGAGGCAATACTGAAAACAAATATAGCAGAGTGTACAGATTTCTTTAAATTTTCATATGTTACTCCGAACTTAGTTATTAAAACATTTAAATCCCTAAATTTAAAGAAAACTGAAGATCTTTGGGGCCTATCTGTTAAAGTTCTACATTCCATTGTTGAATCGATTGCACCACATTTAGCTGATATATTTAACAAATGTATTGATACAGGAATATTTCCAGACATAATGAAGCACAGCAAAGTCATCCCCTTGTTCAAATCAGGATCGAGAACAGAACCAAGCAATTTCAGACCAATTTCAATACTGCCGGCACTGAGCAAAGTTTTCGAGAAACTAATTCTAAATCAACTTGTGTCACATTTTAACCGAAACGAATTGTTCGCCAGAAATCAATTTGGTTTTACCAGAGGTCGCTCGACTACTGACGCAGGTGCTGTTCTTCTTAAGCACATCTTTGCCGCTTGGGAAAAAAAACAAGATGCTGTTGGAATATTCTGTGACCTATCGAAGGCATTTGATTGCGTTGATCACGAAAATCTAAAGAGAAAACTAAGCCATTACGGGATCAAAGCTGGTGCCCTTAACCTCGTCTCATCATACCTATCGGATAGAACACAACGAGTGGTTATTAATGGAACTCAATCTTCTGGGTCCCCTGTGGCACTCGGAGTGCCTCAAGGCTCAATACTTGGTCCTTTCCTGTTTTTGGTGTACATTAATGACCTACCTAAAATTATGCAAGATAAACATGATATAGTGTTATTTGCTGATGACACATCTCTGATATTTAAAGTGGACAGAAAAGAAAACAGCTTCGATAGTATTAACAGTACACTCTCCAAAGTAGTAAATTGGTTTACGGCTAATAACCTACTTTTGAACGCCAAGAAAACGAAGTGCATCAAATTTACACTTCCCAACGTCAAGCAGATTAACAGCAGCAAGATTATAATAAATGATGAAATAATGGAATTCGAAAATCAAACTGTTTTCTTAGGAGTCACTTTAGACTCGAAATTACAATGGCATCCACATATAGCTACCCTAGCTGGGAAACTTAGCTCTGCAGCCTATGCCGTGAGGCGAATCAGCCATCTAACAAACAGTGAAACTGCCAGGCTGGTATACTTCAGTTACTTTCACAGTGTTATGTCGTATGGAATTCTGTTGTGGGGTAAAGCAGCTGATATTGGGACCATATTTGTGCTACAAAAACGAGCTGTACGTGGCATTTATAAAATGCGCGGTCGAGCATCCGTAAGAGGAAAATTTGAAGAGGCAAATATTCTTACCGTAGCATCTCAATACGTACTTGAAAACATTATGTATGTGCGGAAAAACATCCATAAATTCAAGCTCAACAGTGATATCCATAACTATAACACTAGAAATAAAGATAAGATTGCTGAGCCTGGCCACCGCCTCGGTAAGGTTCGTACGTCTTTTGCTGGGAACTGTACACGTTTTTATAACAAAGTCCCCGCTGATGTAGTGAATTTGCCACTAAATAAATTCAAGTCTTATGTTAAGCGCTATTTGTTGAGGAGAGAGTACTATACTTTAAAGGAATTCATTGAGGATAACGATGCCTTTAAGCCTGTAGCTTGATATAGTTAGTACAATACAAATTGAGAAATTATTAGGTACATTACTCTATGAAGCAGCTTTACTAGTGTCCAGTATTACCTGTTTTTCATTTTTATTTTATTTTGTTTTTATTTAGTATTTGGACACTTAGAGACGTTATACATCTCTAAGTCTTGCATTCGCAAATATTTATATGTATAGATATATATTTAATGATCCTGACGCTTAGAGACATGTACATCTCTATGTCACTTTTATATTGTAATTTAGTTCACGCATGTAAAATACGAGCACAGAATATTGTTTCTCACCAGACTAAACATGGCTAGTTTTTATTAATTAATAAAGCCCGTCAGCTTGAACATGTCATGCTCGCTTAAAAGGCTCTGCTTATGGTGGCGTCGTTGATCGGGTCGCCACTTTCCCGAAGAAAGGTTGAGGGAGGCGATGGCTGAGATATGCGTCATACTCGTGAACGGGTGCTGTTTGTGGAGACCGGTCTGTTTAGGCTAACTGGGGCAACACATTTACGTAACTTTTTATTAATCATATTTAATTTTAGTTTAATTGGCTTTAGACACAACATTCGGTGCTTGATTATCCATATTTTTTTATTCAAGACACTTGGAGACCTTATACATCTCTAAGTATAATTTAGAAATAGTATGTTTATTGTATACTAGAATCACTTAAGTACTTTTTTTTATATTATTTAAATTCAAAGTTTGTTTCTAACTGTTGATGATGGATTATTATAATTTGGAAATTTATGTAGAAGACACAGTTCAGGTAAGAAAGTATATCAAACTTGTATGTAATTTATTTTCAATAGTCAGATTTGGACTCATCTTTTTTCTTTGGTATTTTTCTTAAACTATAACCTATTGTTGGTTAATCTAACCTTGGTTTGATATGTTTTCTTATAGAACAACGCACTATATGTATTGTTTAGTTTTGATGTACTGTTGTTTTGAAAAAATAAGTCCCGCCGAGTTTCTTGCCGGACATAATTCTTCTCGGGTCAGAGGTGTAGGGTTAGAACCGGTGTAGTTTGATTTTTTTTCTCTCTCTTTTACTTTGACGTGTAAAAGTGCCCTTGTGGCCTACTTACTGAATAAATGTTTGAGTTTGAGTTTGAGTAACCACTTAAAATTTACCGCTTGGGACACGATGACCAACGGAAATTATTCCTGGTTTACGGCCTAGCAAGCATATTAAACACCCACAAAAAGTATGGTAATTTTTCAGAGCTAGTACGGTTCCTATGCTTATTATTGTTCACTGCTCATATAATTGTCTACAGTTCTAAACCTTCAGATAAAATGTACTTAGGAAGTAAAACCTTTTTGGCTTACCTACAATCTGTTTCGGTTGGTGTGAAGGATGTGACGTGACAAACGTTGTAGATGACAAACAGATTGTAGGTAAGCCAAAAAGGTTTTACTTCCTAAGTACATTTTATCTGAAGGTTTAGAACTGTAGACAATTATATGAGCAGTGAACAATAATAAGCATAGAAATCGTACTAGCTCTGAAAAATTACCATACTTTTTGTGGGTGTTTAATATGCTTGCTAGGCCGTAAACCAGGAATAATTTCCGTTGGTCATCGTGTCCCAAGCGGTAAATTTTAAGTGGTTAAGGGCGGTAAATAATCAAGCTTCGTGATGGTCAGCTGCCGTTCCTTGAGTGGGTTGAGGAACAGCAGCCATTTTCTCACATAAAATATATATAAAATAAAATGACCATCGCGTCCCAGTTGAAACAGGTGATAATTTATATGCTATTACAAATAAAATAAAAATCATCAGCCGACTGTATAGCACTGAAAAAACCGTAAACTAGTCACATGAATATATGGTATTTAGGGTATCAGCAGACGGTTTTTCTACCTCAAATCAGCCGGCTGACGATTTTCCTGATAATAAGAGCATCAAATACTGACGTTCCGCAACCCACCAACGGAGCAACAGCTGACCTACGCGAGTCATCATTATACTTCGTCCTTAACCACTTAAAAAATTATAATCGCCTGGGACGCCTTGCGATTGGTCATGAAATTTGTTTCTGGCTTACTGAAATACAAGCTATGACAGTAAGCCTTTTTTTACCTGATTTAAACGCGCGTGACTTTTAACGCATAAAATGTTATCAACCGACTTCAAGATTTCGAAGGAGGAGGTTCTCAATTCGTCAGGATCTTTATTTTTACTATTTTTTCATAACGTTCACCGATTGCAACTTTTTTTTAAACAGGGAAATTACGTATTTCGTCATACATATTCAAAGCTAGGAAAAGGGGTGAAAACTGTCAGTACTTCATCCATCCATCCATATATTTATTTCGTCGTAGGATATAGGATTACCTAAGAAAACCAAATTGATGAAATGTCAAATGTACAAATAACACTACTAGTTTAAAACGTCCTAGAACTACGACCATATGTAGTGTTAGGTGATTCTTAATTTATTTGGTTATTTTGTCAACATGACAGTTCGACTTTTAGTGATCAAGATCATAGTGGATCATAGGTTTATTTCTTATTATTTAGGTCTATTGTATAATCAGAAAAGGATAAGTACCCTTTCAGGATGTTGTTGATTCTCTAAAGTATAGGCAGTTCGCTATTGTTACACATCCCACCTGCGTCGACGCCGACACGTTGGCCAAGTCCTTTAATTTATTTACCAGCGAACAAGCCGGAGCGGCGCCCGACATCCGAAATCACTACAAGACTATTACATATAGTTGTCGTTCGTCTAACTATTGTTGGTGTCGAGGCAATCGATCCGTGGAGCAAGGGGCACGGAGCCTCACGACCTAACAAACGCACAAGGGAAGCTAAAGATGCTCCAGCAAGCCGCCGGTTTTCATACATAACACAACACAGGATTGCGGCTTTGCCGCTTCTTGCATAATGATACTTTTATTCATTGATTTATACAAAAAGGGAGATATGGTACCAGGCGCTCGATTCTGTGCCATCAAATATAGGTTCCGGAACCTGTATTGAATTAGTCGTGTGGCAGAGTCTCTCAGTCACACTTTGTGCAATGCGCAAAATATGGAGGTCTCCCTTGCATACCCGTCTTAACTATATAGGTTTATCTCTTTTGCCCATGATGCACGCCCAAGTAACACATCAAAGCAGTATAACGGCCGTCTTACAGCATATCTGTATGCTTTTAGCATTTTGAGTTCGTTTTATAGTAGCATTATAAACGTTTATAGTGCTGATATAGGTCTTAAATGGGCACAAATTACCCAGCTTGAGATCCTATACAGGTCATTTAATAGCATTGCAGGCGCATTATGTCTGCGCTATTAGCATTATCGTTGTCATGGAAAGTGCCAATCGCCTCAAAGAAGCATTAGTACGCTCTATTAAGTTGCCGACTGCATTAAAGAAGCCTTAATACGGCCAAAAAACTTGCTAATCGCAGTAAAGAAGCATAAGTACTCTCGATTAACTTGCCAATCGCAATACAAACGCATTATACTAGCATAAGAGTGTAGTAAAATAAACCTTAGGTCAATGCAAAAACGTCTCTAATACCGACGGAACAAATGTTATAATACAATGAACGTTGTGATTTAACTACTTTGTCTCGCAATATAAAATGGACGAAGACGGTACAAAAAACTGAATGAGTGACACGTCATAATTATTTGTTTGCATCCTAACAAAATTTATAAAAGTTTTTGACACTTTTACGTTATTATATCCTTCAAATATGACTGCGCAATGTAGTTTACTGTAAATGTGTATATAAGTTTCATTGAAAATTTTCACGCGCCTTTGATTTATTGTGGTTTTGCTATAAAATATTATAAAAAGATATGCGTCAAATAAACAAAACAATTGTGTAATCCTCGTATAGAACGAGTTTTGCATTATTAACACAATAGTGTTGGTCGAGCAGTCTTAAATTAAGTAATTTCTTTATTATATAGGTATTTTCCTTGTATAAATAGGTCCGCATGATTTTATTTTTAGGTTATTAATTATTTACAAAATGGCGTTGGTCTATATAGACGGAGAGCTAGCCACGTCCACGTCGGATATGACAATAATGAGAGCAACCAAACCCCTCTAGTCAGTTTGGTATATTATGCTTATTTCTAGATCTGGACATCTGGCAGCTTTAAAGTAGTGGAGGTCAAAGAATGCAAACCATTTCAAGAAAATAAATCCTAGAGATCTGGGTTTGATGCAATATTATGAGAAACTATACAAATACTATACAATATTAAGAGAAATTATACAAAAAATTATGTTGGGAGAAAGTAGTGCCAAACGATGTATAATAAAATATAGTTCATAGTTTTCGCCTACTGTTTTTGTTTCCGTAATAATCATATATCGGGGTTTTCGGTGCAGGAACGATTTGAGAAAGAGTAGAGATAAACAGATAGGTTGAGAGTTAGTCTGAGAAAATATCATATTATGCTTAATGAATAACTACCTCTCTGTGAATAGCTTACACACTATGATACGAGCTTTTTTTCTTAGAGGCATGTTTGTATTGACTATTATATACTTTTTATTTTAAAAATGCAATTGCATATCCGAAATTTATTAACTAGATCTACCTAAGACAAAGACACGGTATAGTAAGTGTCAAATATTAATCTTGACGTCCGATATTTATGAACTATTTGATTAACTGAAGAGGTTGACAATGATCAGTCACTACATGAATTAATAAAAAAATACTTGAAAAAATCATAGGTATATGTACCTACAATATATATACATAATAGTCAGCTATTTCATATAAATTGTATATACCTATGATTTTTTCGATCAATTATTCATTAGGTAGAAACGTGCTAGAGTACATTCTGTTTTTTAAGTTAATGCCTACTCTTTGGCTAATGTCAAACATTTCCGCACCGAAAACCCCGATGTATGGTAAGAATACACAATATTTTTTGGTCTAACGTTTTTTTTTATCGATTTTTGACCAGTTTTGAGTCGATATTCCAACATATTCACTATAGATAGAATTATAAGGCAAACGACTATCGGTTTTTGAATCTTTTATCTCCTTTCTGTATAGCCGGATCTTGAAATAAATGAGCCGTTATTTTTTTATGATATTTTTAAAATATTATGGTCTAAAAAAACACTTTTATCGATATTCGAATGGTGTAAAGAATCTTACATATACGTAATCTACATATTAGGGTTCCTCTTTGATGTCTCTAAAAACTGTAGAGAGATTTTAATTTTTAACTAATTAAAACAAAATTTATGACCATAAAACCACTTTTTTAGCCTAAACCGGTTCGACTTTGATGTCAAATATCTCGAAGACAATGAATATTGAAGTAAATATAGGATACTATATTGTTTAAAGCCGTTACTGATAATATGATAAGCTATATAAATCATTAGAAAACTAAGGGAATCAGATCTAAGGTCGTTGGCGCCAGGGAGCCCCTTAAAATATAGGCCCTGTCCTTTATAACTGAGACAACTTCGGCAATTTTTACCTAGTTTGGTATTACTATTTTCCAATTAAAACATTTTGCTAGTCTGTCACTGTGACCTCCACCCATTAAAAGCTGCCAGATGCCAGGATCTAGCAATAAGAATAGTATAGCAATCTAACCAGACGGGTTTTGTTGCTCTCATTATTGTGTCATATCTGACGTGGCTAGCTCTTAGTCCAATAGCAGCTCAGTGACCCTTAAAAATGCCTACAGCATTACACGTGAATAATTATGCTATTAAACAACATTAAGCATTTATTTATGCTATTGTAGAACCTAAGGCACTAAAACCGCTAAAAGCTGTATAGGGGCTGTTCATAAATTACGTCATCAATTTTTGATAGTAAAGCTGCCAAATAAAGTGACGTCATTAAAAAAAAATGCGTTTTAAGCTTAATTGTAAAATAAAAAACTATTTAGTAGATAATATTTTATAGCATTAAAAGTTTATAGAAACACGACTTTCATTCCTTTTTTACACATTGATGATGTGATCTTCGGAATGACCCCCCCCCCTCCTACGTCATGCTACCATCATCCGATTTCCAGACCCCCCCCCCCCCCCCCATTTGAAATGACGTAATTTATGAACAGCCCCTTATAGTGAATTACTTGGCTTTATAATGGTTTATATTATTGCTATTATACTGCATTAGGAACGTATTACCTACTTATAAATGCTATTGTACACACACCCTAAGGCATTAAAAATAGGTGAAAGCTGTATAGCGAATTTACGTGGCATTATAATGGCTAATATTCATGCTCTTAAACAGCATTAAGCATTTATTTATGCTATTGTAGAACCTAAGGCACTAAACCAAACCGAAGCATTAGTGTAGCAAACCAAAACGCAACTGTACAGCATTCAGCTGTACAGTTGCATGTTGTTCGCTGCACTAAAACTAATGGCTAAACAAAAGCATTTACATATGCCATTATACAACCGTTATACAGCGTAAAGCATCATAAAATGCTATTGTAGAACCTAAAGCACTAAAAACAGCTGAAAGCTGTATACCGGATTTACGTGGCATTATAATGGCTAATATTCATGCTCATAAACAGCATGAAGCATTTATTTATGCTATTGCAGAACCTAAGGCACTAAACCACACCGAAGCATTAGTGTAGCAAACCAAAACGCAACTGTACAGCATTCAGCTGTACAGTTGCATTTTGGTTCGATGCACTAAAACTAAAGGCTTTAAAAAAGCATTTATACATGCCATTATACAACCGTTATACAGCTTAAAGCATTATATAATGCTATTGTAGAACCTAAAGCACTTAAGTGCTTTTAAACAGTCGAAAGCTGTACAGTTGCGTTGTGGTTTGCTGCACTAAAGCTAAAGGCTTTACAAAAGCATTTAGATATGCCATTATACAACTGTTATACAGCTCAAAGCATCATATAATGCGACAAGTTGCTCGGTGAACGTATATAAGAGTTTATACGGTCCTTAAGTTCGAAATAAGTTAACTATTCATATGTTATAATGCTTCCTGTGTTACTTGGGCGTACATTATAGCGGTGCGGAGCATTTTACAACAGTGTAGGTGCTGGACCACATTTCAGTTTTGTTTAATATGAACGTCACTCATCTTTCTTTTTGTTTATGTCTATGGTTTTATTTCTATTTATAAGTTACACGTACGAGTAATTGTTAGTAGTACTTATAAGTTTCTAGTTTGTGACAATGTTACTTTAAAAGGCTATTTCGCAATAAATAAATCTTTAATATAATTATGTACATTATCATTTCAAAGTGCCCTGTATAAATCTGGATGTCTTTTAAGTAAGCACTATTTTATAGTACTTGGATGCAATAATTCGAAGATGCCGGCCTGAAACGCAGTTGTTACTTCTTGAATATAAAATAATACACCTTCCTGGGATAAATAGTTTGCCTTGCCGGTGATAAGTTAGCTGCTACAGCAATCAATCAGAAATGAATGATGCACAAGAACCTGTAAAAGATGTTTCAATATTATTTGTTATTTTTCACAGTTTCATTGTAATTATTATGATTGAAAATGAAAGTGTTTATAACTATCATATCAAATTTCAACTACTTACCATTCATTTTAGGTTAGAGTTGGTATTTTTGTGTCGATTTAAAATCAGATTAATTGACTATTAATACATAAATCTCACAAATATTCAGCAGTTCTTGGGTCTAGATTTCTTTTTTAAAATTATTCTTATTGAAGTGTTGATGTGGATATTTCTATTTCTCATATCGGCTTGAAATTTACCGTTTCGTTTTTCAGTTCCAGTTATCATACTATGCAGTCTTCTTAACAAATTATGCTTAATATAAGGCTTTGTCGATATTATTTCATCAATTAATAATATATAAATATAACACAATAAATACGAATGGTTTTCACTTTCACCATGTTTTGACATCTCACCCTACAATTTGATAGTGAAAGAGTTTTCTACAGTCGATACGGTATTTTTCGGTGACGTATGTCAAATTAGTGTCTTATGGTAGCGTTTTAATAAAACCTATCGATAACAAACTGCACTGACTACATCCGTCTCGTTCTACCTATGAGACGGATGTATGTCAGCATAGAGATTTCGAATTTCTTGCTGTCGATACCGAAGGAAAACTATTCGAAGCCCGTTGATTCGTTAACGACTGCAGAAAGGTTTCAGAATTTTCTGTAATGACTCGTGGTAGAGGTACTGAAGCAAACTTACAAGTAAATAAGAAAAAAGTATGGTTCACGCTGTTATGTAGCGTTAGCGACGAGTTATCGGTAATCTCGTTTCATGTTCATCGCAGTTTAGTTGTGTAGCCTACACAATACAAATAACGTACCCACTTGGTCTAGATAATTTATGTGATAGTCTTTATGGAAAGTTACCATTTGGCGGCCGAAGCTTTCGCTTTTCTTGCTCAAATACAATATTGAAGCTGTAAAAAGTACTTACAAAGTAAGCGCCATCCGCCAAATAGTACCTTTTCCAAAAAAGGGTCACATGTATTCAGAATATAAATTATAGTATACAAATTTTTTGACACGGAGATTAAAAATCAGAAGTAATTTAAATTGTTTTTCGGTAAAATATTTAAATAATTTTCTAGAAAACCAGGCCAAAAACCGAATTTAATGCGCATAAAAACTACGGCTAAAGTTTTACCCTAAAATAAAACAATTGTCAACCTCCATTAAAACTCCGATCATTTGATGTGAATACTTAAAAACATTTTTAAGCATATGCAGCATTTTGAAACGGCACTCACGCCTGCGCGTTGAGGGCTGTAAGATCGGTTAAGCTTCAGTGGACCTGTGAGCCTCCGGTTGTGCGGATCGGTTCGGAAACCCACTCAGACGCTCTAGGTACGAAACTCTACGATCGAGTAGCGGTCGTGAACACGCGACGTACGGACAGTGGTAGCGATTACGAATATTCTAGTCTCATTAAAAACTTTGGAAAAGTTCCGCCAACTTCTTAAAGTTGTTTTAAAAAACTTAATAGTGTAGTGTAGAGTTTATCGTGTATAGTGCTTGGAAAATTTATGTAGAAAGATAAATAAATAACATTGTGCAAGGTAAGTCCATAATTTATACTAATATTTCTCTGTTTCTTGGTCGTATTGATGAACTAATTATACCTGTAATTAATACTAACTTTTTTAGAAAGTATCCATGTTATAAATTGACACATTAAGATATAGCTGGCGATGAGGGCACGATTTTTCCGTCGGATGCTTGGTGGTCAAAGGGGTCGGATTATCGGATTTAAAAACAGAACTAGTGCATATCAGACAAATAGGACTGTTCCTATCCAGTTGTAATTGCGTTGAAATCTCTTAGGTTATGACACGAGTATGGAACAGTCAGAAGCAGAAGTAGCCAAGCCGGTGAAGTGCTCAAAATTATATTGGCACGACTTTATTGTTAAGAAAATAGGAGCGTGTGAAGGTCATTTTGAACACCTGACCCGCTAATTTACTTCTGATGATAACTGTACCTACATACTACGATAAAATAGATACATAGGAATATACACGATGATCAATTCAAATGGGTCAGAAGAGAGAAGTCAGAAACTATGAGAGATAGCGACATCTGTTCTCAGGAACCATGGCTTCGATTTTAGATTTAATAATAATGGCATTCATTTTTTTTTAATCGCCCATAAATAACCGGGAATCGAACCTGGTCGAAGTCTCTGTAAGCAATGTTAGGTATAAATAGGTTAGGTAAGAGTAAAAAAAAGTTTGAATGTCATTATTATTAAATCTAAAATCGACGCCATGGTTCCTAAGAACAGATTTCACTATCCCTCATAGTTTCTGACTTCTCCATACAGACCCATTCGGATTCATCGCCCTGTATATAAATAAAATGGTACTGACATTACCCTGACGTTTATCCGTTCACCTCCTTCCCTGAAGATGATCGCAATTTCCCGCCACTAATAAAAAGACGTCAATCAAAGTTTTCGTTAGGTAGCAAAAATAAAATGTGTTACGTCAGACGTCATGCACGGTAAGACTGGGCCACGATTCGACATGGCATAACTGACAGTCGCTTGCGAGACAACTATGATATCACTTTTGTGTCAGTCGAAATTTGGGGTGGAATAACTCAAGAATGATATCTAAAATGGTGGCCATAGACAAAACGCTCTAGCGAGACCTACTGACAGCTTGACAGTTAGATGTGGACACGTGTGGACAGATGGATATCACTCTATCCACTAGCGATACAAGTGTGACATCCACGTCTCACAGTTTGGCATGTCGAATCGAGCCCTGAAATAAACGGCTTTTTGTATGCTCGGGCCCTAATGGAATATGAACCAGCTACAAAAAGATGGGGTCATTTTTCAGAGCTACTAAGATTTCTATGCTTATTATCGTTTCCTGGGTATCAATAACCTTCAATTGGTACTTTATTATGTGTGGCAGGTATCAGTAAATCAAACAAATGCTTTGCTTCTTTAAAAAATTATCAAGAGTAGGACGTGCGCAACCCTACCTCATAGTCTAAGAGCTGACCACGTCAGATGTGACACAATAATGAGAGCAATGGAACCTGTCTAGTTAGACTGCTTTAACATCCTTATTGCTAGATCCGGGATCTGGCAGCTTTTAATGGGTGGAGGTCAGAGTGACAGACCAACAAAGTTTCTAAGTTGTAAAAAAGTAATACCGAAATAGGTAAAAAATGCCAAAGTTGTGTCATTTATAGAGGACAGGGCCTATATTTTAACATTAGATTAAAATCCATTGTCTATGATTACGGAAACAAAAACAGTAGTCGACTAACTAATAATTGCATTTTACATCATTTGGCACTACTTCCCCCAACAGAACCTTCTGGATATGATATAACCTAATTAATTATGTTATTTCCCATAATATTGCATTAAACCCAGAATTCTAGGATTTGTTTTCTTCAAGTTATTCGCATTCGCTCTTTCTCTCGGTATTGACCTCCACCACTTTACAGCTGCCAGATGTCCGGATCTAAAAATAAGCATAGTATAGCAAACTAACAACAGGGGTTTCGTTGCTCTCATTATTGTGTCATATCTGACTTGGCCAGCTCTCCGTCTATCAACGAGTAGCAGAATTCGGCTTATTTAGGGCAATGCACGGTAAAATGTTATGTTTTTTTGTACCTAGTAGCCTTAGCCAAAGTTGGAGCATTTTGTACAGATTGCAAAATATGATTCTTTTTTTGACAATACCTACTTAATTGGCTAGCAAGTGGGCACGTGCCATAGTGCTCATCGAGAAGTGCCAAAAAAATGTGGCAGCAAACATTGATTTATTATGTATCTACTACATGTGACATCTAGATCAAATATTGTCCGCCATGTTTCGCGGTTGACAGCTATGACTGAATCAAAGAGTAGTATAGACTTGTAGTGATTTTCACTACAACCTTTGGGAAAAAAAATCTACTCAATGGCAGCAACCGGCAAACCTGGCATTTAAGGATTTTGTGGGTTGCCTACGGCCGACTCTTGATCTAAAACTTCCTAAAAAATATTGAAAACACGTTAAGGGAATTCATAAAATCTTTTTAGGTATATATAAATAAATCAACGGGGACTAAGAATAACATTAGTAGGTAATTTTAATTTTTACCAACAAAAGTTCGAAAATTTATACCTATCCAAATTAATTTTTCTCATACACCGTTATCTATATCCCATCCATCGATCTGATCACAATCTATAAAACTTGAGTCGCGAAAATTAAATTGAAATCTAGAATGCTACTACGTCCAAACCTAAGAAGCTAAGCTCTGAATTCTAAAGGCGGTAAGAATATTGGATTCTTCGAATTTCCGCCATACAGCGTCTCTATCTGATTTAAATTACTTTAGTTTGTAAACGCTAACATGGACTTGAAAACTGTAAATGAAAATATTGTAAATAATGATCAGTGATCGGATTTTAGGGTGCAACACGGCAGAATACATACACTTATTACGCAAATATATTTGTTAAAATGTTATTGAAATGTATTTGATGTAAGTAAAGTAAACAATGTGGGTACTGAAATCCCGAAGATTCATATAAGCTTATTATTGAGGTTAAAAAACCGTGTTGCATCCGATTAATGTTAATAATGATTTTTCGATTTTCGACACTGTTACTTTATGTTTATTCTTTTCTGTACCAAATAAGTTAGTGAGTGAGACATCGCTATACATGTATATGGTATTGTTCTGTTCGCACATTGGAGTGAGGCGCAGATCCTCATCCAATGATGAAAAACTTAGATGATGATGACGAGACCATCATCATCTAACTTTTATTACATGTCGCCACCAGCGCAGTACTACAAAATACTAGAATAACGTAAAACACAATAGATGTACCTGTCCTACCTATTTAGATTGCTCAAAGCGACAGTAGCTTAGTTGTTCCAATTGTTGAAAATCGCTTAGTTGTCACAATATGTAGATATTGAGGTAGCTGTGCTACAGCTAGTTTATTTTAATAGAATCAGTAATAAAATATTTAACTTAAGTATATAATAATTTACATACCTAGACAATTAGGTTTTGAAATACAAGTAATCAAGTATTTAGGTTAGGTATTACAAATTAGGAATTAATCCTTGTTCTTGGAAACGTAAGGGTACTATTTAAGATAATAATTAATCAGTTAAATGATCGCAATTAGTGGTTGAAGCTTAAGTTGTGGTGGTTTCGGTGTCTTTATTCCTGTATCGTCGTATAGTAGCTAGATATTCATAACACCTTATTGAGCTTAGAAAATATCATTACCTTTAGGTAATGAACGGGTTTATATCTCCGGCTGTCTGATTAGCTATTTGCAATGGGGATGACAACTGTCAAAGAACATTGTTCCTTAGAAAAGCTAAATTTGTATGGCGCGAAGTAGTTTTTATTTATTTTCGCGAAAATGACTCAAGGTTTTGTCTCGAATTGCTCCGAAATTGAAATCCACCGGTTTCTGAAATACTTTAAAATTTAAATGCTGTAGATTAACGCCATAAGGAGGGTTTCTGCCTAAGAAAAGCTTTTGGACTGTATACTAGTGCATATGGTATTTCTACATAGTTTCTATTCATCTTCTGTCTCTTTCTCTCATTATATGGAATATGGAACAGCGCCCTCTACAATAAGTTTTCACCGGCTTTCCCTATTGGATTTACTTTTGGCAGTGTTCAGAAATGCCCTGGGGTAGTTAAATACCTACAACGTAGAAACGCGTGACCTTCTATCGTTCATCGCGTGATGGGTCATTAAGCGTAGGCTTTTACTCGACGATGCGGCGACAAAAAATGCTGAAAAAAACCTACTGACTGCGCCAAACGATAATTATCTTGTATATATACCTTATATGTAACAAGTAGGTATAATCTTATGAAGCGCTGGTAGCCGGGCAGTAAGACACCAGACTATCAATCCCGAGGTCTTGAGTTTAATTTAAACCCGTCTCGTAACCACTGAGTTTTTTGGAACTTATGTACGAAATATAATTTGACACTTACCAGTCCCCCAAAGTTGAAGGAAAACATCGTGAGGAAACCGGAACTAATTCTAATAAGGCCTATTATCTCCTCTAGGTTTGAAAGACAGATGGCAGTCGCTTTACTAAAAACTAGTATCTATGCCAATCGGACCTTAGGCTCAACTGAGCCCTGGTATAATGTTGTAGATATATATGTAATTACAATGATGTAGATCACACAGCCACTTTTGTGTTTATGTTTATAAATAAAAAATAAATAAAAAAATATTATGGGACAATCTTACACAAATCGACCTAGTCCCACAGTAAGCTCAATTAAGGCTTGTATTGTGGGTGATTAACGACGATATATGTATACGAGTATAATAGATAGATATAGATATATACTTTTATACATAGAAAACATCCATAACTCAGGAACAAATATCCGTGATAAACACACAAATAAATGCCCTGACCGTGACCAGGATTCGAACCCGGGACCTCCTGCTTCATAGACAGGGTCACTACCGACTAGGCTAGGAGGCCGTTATTTATGCCTAATGTCTTTTGATTTTACTATTACAAACATTCTACAAACCAAAACATTACATTTATAGTCGCAGTTACCTGAACTATGTGTACACAAGTTAATACAAAATTACTGCGTAGGTTTACGGTCCATATTGTGAGGGGCTGACGGTTCGACACTAGCAGCTGTCCGGGTATAGTTCGACTGTAATTAAATCGTTCAGATTGCTAACACATTTAATTTTGCGTGAGGTCTTGGCGAACCAAAGCCATTTAGATGATCTATTTATGGCATGTAAATACACGAGTATCAATAGATATTGCAACCGGACAAATAACAGTAGCAGTGTCATATTCTATAGGTTTTTTGTTGGGATGATGTCAGTGATGATTATGTTGGTAGTTATTAATTAAATATGAGTTTTTCCGTATCTATTGATAAAAAAAATATGTATAGAAAATATTAAGAGGAAAGGAAAAAAAAAATGTTTTTTCAATAATTAAATGTATGTAGCCTTATTGAGCTTATTGTGGGTCAATTTGTGTAAGATTGTCCTATAATATTTATTTATTTAAATGTATCCTTCTCCGGAGCCCGATTGCGAGTAAGTACCTACGTCATGTTTGAACCAGTCCTTTGTCCGATTTTGGTGGGTCCCATGGTTTTCATCATTTAAATTAAGTATCTTGTTACCGACTTATTGCTATTCGTATCAATTAATTCGGTAACGTTTTGCATTTGAGTTTCGCTCAACTGTTTTCCTAATCGGTTTATCATAATTGAACACGAATTGAAAATTGAACCTTCGAGTATTTTGCTAAATTGTTTAAATTATGATGATGCGTTGCGTGTTTCGTGCGTTGTTGTAATATTCGTAATTTGAGTATAAATAAATAAATATTTTTTTTAGAAATAAAGGAAAATTAGAAAAATCCACTGCCTCAGGCGAGACTCGAACTCGCGACTCTGGGATACATGCCCATCGCTTTGACCAACTGAGCATTATTTCTAAACATTGTGGTAATTATTAGCAGACGTTCTCCTTAATACAAAATTAATTGTAATAAATAATTTGAGTAAATTCTATATATATTTTGTTTTAATATAATATTGAAAAACCGCAGTTGATGTTTCAAATATTGTGGTTTCTCGAAATTAAATGCTTTATCAGCATTACGAGTGTACATAAGTATACTGAAATGAAAATTGCTATTTTATATTAAAATTGTTCTCTCACATGTGAAATTAATTACTAGCTAATATGTATACGATTATTACAAGTAGGCATAATTAATTAGAAATGATATATGTTAGAGTAAGTAATATGGTTCGCGGTAAGTAGTTCACACGGGTTCAACGATCAATCATCCTATCCTACAATAAATTCTAGGCACATGTCATTTATACCTATTAGATGGATCATATAATATATTAGGGATAAGTCCGCCTTTGTACAAATATTATGTGCTAGCTGTACCCGCGGCTTCGCTCGCGTGTGTTTGGGAGGTTTGTCATTTTAATTTACTATCCAGGCCATTTTTGTAAAACTTACGCTTTTTACGATGTCAATGTCCATCAAATTGGTAACTGAATCAAAATTGATTCGTTCAGCCATGTTAAGATAACCAACTAAAAGGCGAGCGTCAAGACCTGTGAATGCTAATAGCCGAGTTCCTGCAGCAGAATATACTTCGAAAAGAGGGCCGAACGCAGTAGCGTGTGAGCGCAACGTCCAAGCGGAAAGTACTTCTCCTGCAGCAGAACAAATCTACTAAGGCCGACGGAAGCGAGAATTGTTTCAGCAGCAGCATAACAGGGTCCGGACAAAACTCAATGGTCAAGTTCCTTGATTCACTATGTCTGGGAAAGCTAAAGGCCGAGTAATTGGTAGTACCCAGGCCCGGAGCGTCGCAGCGAAAATTGCTTCAGCAGCAGCAGCATGGCAGGGATCGCACAAAACTCAGGGATCAAGTTTCTTAGCCAACCTGAGGGCCGAAAGACCTAGAGTGAGTGGCAATTTATTCGTAAGCCAAAGGCCGAGTACCACGTAGGGCCCAGGCCCAGAACGTCGCAGCAGGGATTGGTTCACAGCAGCATGAAAGGGAACAGAATAAACTCAACGGTCAAGTGTGTTATAAGCGAAACGGAGGGCCGAAGGCCCGAGGGTTAGCGGCTATGTCTGCGAAGGCCAAAGTACGACATTTTAGTCTCCAATTATGATCAGGAATACGCTGGAAAAAATATTTGGGTTCCTCACGAGCACCGTGGCCATGCCGTACAGCCTCAAACTACAGATTGGTCCCGATTTTGTCAAAACGCAGTTCTGATGATCCACGAGGAATCGAGGGAACTCCTCAAATCTTAAAGGCATACACATAGTGATTTTTATATTTTTATCAACAAATCTATCACTTTCATTCAAACATTTGATGAAGTGGAACTGCTGATGATGATCAGAACGGAACGACGCATAGTCCACGTTTAGCGATTTGTCCTCTTCGCTGTATTTGTTAAGCAAGTTTGATTGTCAGGACAAATTTTCGTCAAGCCCAAGTTCTGATGATGGGATCCATGAGAAACCGAGGGAATTCCTCAAATCTCAAAGGCATACACATAGTGATTTTTGTATTTTTATCAAAAAATCAAGCATTTTCATTCAAAAGAGTGACATTTGATGAAGTGGAACTGCTGATGATGATCAGAACGGAAGTCTTCAACGACGCATAGTTCACGTTTGGCTATTTATCCTCTTCGCTGTGTTTGTTAAGCAAGTTTGATTGTCAGGACAAATTTTCGCCAAGCTCAAGTTCTGATAATGGGATCCATGAAGAATCGAGGGAAATCCTCAAATGTTAAAGGCATACATAAAGTGATTTTTGTATGTTTTACAACAAATCAAGCATTTTCATTCAAAAGAGTGACATTTGATGAAGTGGAATGCTGATGATGATCAGAACGGAACTCTTCAACGACGCATAGTTTACGTTTGACGATTTGTCCTCTTCGCTGTGTTTGTTTAAGCAAGTAATTTTATTTTATGGATTCTAAGAGTGCACCATCTACAATAATCCTTCACCGGCTTCCCCCATTGAAGTCGATTTTTTTTTCTAAAAATTATTGTTTAAAAATATTGGAATATTTTGTGTGTTCCTTAAGCCTTTTATGGTCAACTAAAAATATTCTTTTAAAGGAGATCGTCAATTCCGGGCCCACTTACGATATGGTCTCGTATAAGGTTTGTTCATCAATTTTAAGCAAATACCCATTTTATTATGAAACTAGACAAAATATTGCATGAAAATAAAACGGGAATTAGAAATGAAAAATAAAAAGTAATTTCGCCGATCCTTCCTCGATCCAAATAGTGCTAAATAAGTTGTTAACGTCTTTACAGCATTGACATAAGGTTAACTTCTCCTGAGCCGAGACGAAATGGACATTTTCAGTAAGGAGTTACGATTATTTTGCTAATCTTGTTTATGATTATAGTTTGACACTATTAATGTATGATGTCACCGTCATCCATGTCTGCCGCATGAAGTCATAATTTGAAACTGGAGTGTGCTCTTCGGACACAAGGTGGGGCCGAAGGAGTTGGTGGTACGGGGAGGATGAGTCTCGTTCTGACTATTTTTCTATTAAGTAATGTCTGATACTACCATGGATTTATAAAAAGTGGATGTAATTGTTGCACTTTCTCCCTAACCACAGATTATGAGGTTCATCTGATATTACTGTGTAAAACAGTCGTTCATAGGTGACTAGAAAAAACGGTCCGATAGAGGGCATAATATGGGGGGCGGTGTTTCACTCGAACTCGTTACAAAATTGACATACATTGACATTTTGACTTGTTGTCATGCTGGCATTATTGTCTAATGACGTCATAACTCCCTAGGTCGAAGCGGGACGCGAATCCCTAAATTACTCTCTCTTTCGGCCTCGCTTTTTGGCCCAAGAGTGAGCTCCAGTTTGAAATGACAACTTCATGGATACTAGGAGCGCATTAACAATGCTAAACCTTATCTCTTTATAATAAGTGCTACAATTGTTTAGTTAATAGTAGCAATGATGGTTTGACAGCCATTATCCTTGTTTACCTAAATGCAAGAAATCAGCGGCAGGATCAAAATATGACTTTTTATTATTTTATTATGATTCCCGTTTCATTATCATGTCAGATTTTGTAGAAATTATTTAATAAACCGGTATTTATTTTATGCTTTACTTTAAATCATAAACATGTACGCTTTAAAATATTGTCCTTATCACATTCATGTTTTTACATCCTGATTTTTCAATTTTGCCATTACATTTTATGATTATTTTATGACTACCCTGATCTAGAAATTGAAGTGAATGTTTTGATATCTATTTCATAATTACGAGTATATGCACATTTATGATCTGGGGCAAATCGCTTAACAAAAATTGACGATCTCCTTTGAACTCTGACACATTACCAATATAGTTGACAATAATAATGACATAATCCTAATTGGCTGTGAAAGGGTTAATCAAGGTGTGTGGCTCAAATTATTGTAATACGAGTAGTAAAGCGGGTTATGATGACCTCGAGTTTTCGTAAATTCTTTAATGCGAATTCTGTGTGAGGTAATCTATGATTCTAGGCCTGTGATTTAAATTGCTTTCCGTATGATGCCTATTTACATTCAAGGTATTAGGGTGTCAAAGACAGATCTGATCTATCAAGAATTTCCCTTTGTTTCGTGTCTTGTGTTCAGTACACGGGAATTAGAATGGGGTGTTGAATGTTGGAACAATGAGTCATTTATACAAGATGTGCCTGTTTTGCACAATGGTTCAGAATATAGGTATCTTACGTTCCGTTAAGTTATACTTCTTTATCAACATACTTCAACATTTCGAAGGAGGAGGTTCTGAATTCGTCGGGATCTTTGTTTTTTTTATGTGTATTCACCGATTATTCGAAGACGACTGGACCGATTTGGAAAATTCATTTTTTGTTTGAAAGAGTATACTTCACAGTTGGTCTCATTGTCACCAAGTCACACTGAAAAAAATGAAGTCCAACTAAGATGCATTTTATCTTAGTTGCTAATAAAATGTTTGGAATAATAATATCAGATCTTCCTTAGAGCAAACATGTATTTTTTTCAGTGCAGGATCTGATGATGGGATCCTTATCGATCCTTATCGATGGGACTTCAAATGTTTTAGGCACACCTGTAGTTATTTATGGTTTTTACAGTCGCTCGGATATTTGCTTTTGGAAAGTGAAGTCGGAAAGTGGAAGCTAAGTGAAGTCGGTTCTTTTTAGTTTAAAATTATTTTAATCATCACATTTCCCACCAGTATGAAAGGGGCGAAGTCATAGAGCGGGACTTGTAAGTTGCGTGAAATCCTTACCATTATTAAAATAATGTAGAATTGTACATGGTTTGCCTCCTTGCCTTGGCATTAACGTATAGTGGACGCATATTGCTTGCTTAGCTTTCTGCAATAATTTTTCCTCCACTGCCTTGGTATGTCACGTGCATGAATTTGATCTCAGGAACGCATTTTATCTTCGCAAAAATTTTGCACATTCGATTCGATGAGGAAAAACTACCTCCGTGTTTTTGTATACGGTGATAGAAATTATATTTGCTCGACATCTATATGACAAGTTTATATGTCGCTGTTTGGCATGTAATTGTGAATCAATTATAACCACTCAACTATATTTATAAAGTATTTAGGTAACTCGATTATTGTGTGTAAGATTGTCTCAAAAATAAAAATAAAATCGCACTTAACTAGTAAGAATGAGAAAAGGCACAGAAAATATTATGAGTGACATTAACGACATACTTTTTCTGAGCTTCGTGAAACTCATTACGTTCAAAACATAAATCTAATTAAAAAAAACCTTGTGATTGAGGAAATTTTATCTTAAAAATATGTTACGGCAATTTATCATTATCATGTTATTAACTGATATACATGTGTAGTCTTATGTTACTTTAAACATATATACAGCCTTGGCCAGAAGTGTTGAGCATAGCTGTTTTTTGTTTACAATTTTAATCAGAATCAGAAAGCCATTTATTAAATTTATAAATACATACATCAATCCAATTTAACACACTAACTATTTATACAATTAATAACAAGATAAAATTGTTTGAAATGTCCTCTCCTTCGATGAAGGAGGGATGGTAATAAGACTCCATGGGTTACCAGTCCTATTTAATACTAGCTAATATGTATACGATTATTACAAGTAGGCATAATTAATTAGAAATGATATATGTTAGAGTAAGTAATATGGTTCGCGGTAAGTAGTTCACACGAGTTCAACGATCAATCATCCTATCCTACAATAAATTCTAGGCACATGTCATTTATACCTATTAGATGGATCATATAATATACTAGCTGTGCCCGCGGCTCCGCCCGCGTGGAATTCGGTCTGTGTCAGAAAGGGGCTAATTCACACCTAATTTCAATCCCGTTACCCTAGAGGCGGAACCTGAAGTAAAGTACAGTAGTCCCAATAAAATATTTTACAATTGCCACTAAATGAAACTATACTCAAAAACCGGCCAAGAGCGTGTCGGGCCACGCTCAGTCCGTAGTTTCGTTAGGGTTCCGTAGTTTTCCGTCCGTCATAGTAAGTGTCCCCACTTAAGAGTTAAAATAACACCGTCATGTAGGATATGATATGAGCGTTCCACGTACAGCGACATCTATCGGCAAATTAAGTAAACTATTGCGCGCGAGCTTAAAGTATGGAAGATGAATTGCGTGAACCGATTTTCACCGTTTTTACTTTACTTGAAAGCACGTCATTTCATTGTGATTTTATAGAAATTACAGGTACAATAAACACCTGCTTATACGGTTAAATTACAAACTTAGTTCAGAAATTATTTTGTAATTTTTTTTCAAAAACTATTCAACTTATCAAGTTCAAAATAATTTTCTTAGAAAGTTTTTATAAAGTTCTACTTTTGAGATTTTTTTCATATTTTTAAAACTTATGGTTCAAAAGTTAGACGGGGGGGACACATTTTTTTAAACTTCTGGATCGATTATTTCCGAAAATATTTACATTATCAAAAAGTGATTTCAGTAAACCCCTATTCATTTTGAAATACCTATCCAACGATATATCACACGTTAGGGTTGAAATGAAAAAAAAATCACTCCCTACTTTACGTATAGGGGAGGTACCCTAATAAAACATTTTTTTCTACTTTTTATTTTACCACTTTGTCGGCGTGATTGATATACTTATATAATTACTTGATATATTAGTACCAAATTTCAGCTTTCTAGTGCTAACGGTCACTGAGATTATCCGCGGACGGACGGACGGACGGGCAGACATGGCGAATCTATAAGGGTTCCTAGTTGACTACGGAACCCTCAAAAATGAATACTTTTTTTATCCTATTAATTTTTTTGGCATGATTTAAACGACATAGAGTAGTAGGTGTTTATCGGACTAGAGGTGCACTTGGAGGGGGGGGGGGGGGGGCATGACCCATGCAAATTTAACTCAATCGAGTGTAGTGGCTATCCCCCCCCCCCCTTTTAGATGTTGAATTTTTATGGGGATTTTCTTGAATTGGAATTAGTAATCCTTAAGGGATGATTTCCAGGATAACAATGCAAAAAAACCGGCCAAGAGCATGTCGGGCGATGCTCAGTATCGAGTTTCGTAGATGCCGCCTCGTTACAAAACATCCGTTCAAAAGGTCGTTTATGAAGGGATATTTGGCGGCGCTTACGTCATTTTACTATCCCGCACTTCCTTTCACTATGCGTTTTTGACTGATAATTCAAAAACGGCTGAACAGATTTAATTCAATATAGTTTTTATTGAAAGTTCTTATCAGGCCTCACCAAATTTCAGCTTTCTAGTGCGAACGGTAACTGAGCTAGACCGCGGACAGACGAACGGACATGGCGGAACTATAAGGGTTCCTAGTTGACTACGGAACCCTAAAAAGAGATAAATAGTAGTTTATGTAACTGTTTCGTAATAAGGCCTAATTATGTAGAGAAGCATACACTGCTTTACCTACACACATATTAAAAATCTATTGAAACCATTAGAATATGACCGCCATTACACCGCCATGATCAACCGTATTGCGCCGGCGGTCGCGGGGTGGGGGGGGGGGGGGAATTTACATTACGTTACCGTAGGTAATGAATTTTCATACGTTTTTACCACACTGTCACAGATGAGTACACTGATGTTCGTTACTGGTTGCAATAATGGTGGTAATTACATACGGTTCCGAACGCGGAATAGAGGATTTATGATATTGGTGTAGATCAAGATATTTATTCTTCAATGTAAGCACATTACAATGCACTAATGAACGTCAGAGAAAAATAAAATACGCGAGTGTCGTAGAACACTCGGTTGGAACGAAGTTATGTAATTTAATTTTATTTCATTTTTGACTTTTTCGTAAATTGTGTGGTTTTAATTTTTTTTGTATTTTTTTGAAATTTTTGAAAGTTTTGAATTTTTTGAAATTTTTGAAGATTAGAAATTTTGCCATATTTGCTATTTTTTATTTTTTTTTACTTTTAGGTTCTCGACTTTTTTTCACTTTTGTAACTTTGTCACTTCTCACTTTCACTTTTCACTACACTTCACTTTATTCTATTTTATATATTTTTTATTTCATTCCATTATACATGTTTCTCAATCGTATGGGTGTCGCGTTTTCGTGACGTGACGCTTTTTCGTGACGGTCACGTGACTTTTTTTCGCCTAGCCCCCCATCCGCGAACCGTTTGATAAGGAACTTCGTTCCACAAC
Source organism: Pammene aurita (assembly GCA_947086415.1). Classification (NCBI taxonomy): domain Eukaryota; kingdom Metazoa; phylum Arthropoda; class Insecta; order Lepidoptera; family Tortricidae; genus Pammene; species Pammene aurita. Next base: position 17,532,061 of record OX352301.1, on the reverse strand, counting down.
TACCACCGGTTCTGACCCTACACCTCTGGCCCAAGAAGTATTATGACCAAAAAGAAACTCGACGGGACTTACTTTTTTCAAAACAGTAATTTATTAGATTTTAAAGATACAAAATAATGCGCAGTTCTTCAAGAAGACATATCAAAACAGCTTGAGAGACAGATAATCTACCTATTGTTTAATTACAGAGAAAAATAAATCCTAATCTGACTGCTTCACAAAACGTTTGATATGTTTTCCTACCTAAACGGTGTCCTATAAATGTTAGATGATTTTGTAGTAGTTTTTTGGTTTGGGCCATGCATCTTTGTCCGTCACATATAGTCCTCGAATCTGCAATAACCCTTCGACATTCATGACATTTTCAAATATTTCTTTAAAGCGGGTAAAGGTACATTTAAAGCATCGACGGGTAACATGTTATAAATATGAACACCTCGACCAAAAAATTACAAATGATTTCAATACCAAATTTCATCTAAATACGTACAGCGGTTATTGGTTGTTTCTGCCCTATGTAAACTTCCACCCCATTTGCATCCGCTTAAGGGATAATTTTCGAGATAAAACTATTTTATTTCCCTTTCCAGAGCTCAAAATTATCTCCATACCAAATTTTATCTAAATCGATTCTGCGGTTAATAATTCCCTATACAAATTTCCAACTCCCTTTTCACCCCTTTAGGGTTGATTTTCGGGGTGAAAACTATCGTTTGTCCTTTCTTGAGACCCATACTATACCAAATTTCATCTTTATCAGTTCAGCGGTAAAAAAATCCTCATACCAACTTCTAACCCCCTTTTCACCCCCACAAGGGTGTATTTTCTGGATGAAAACTATTCTGTCGTTTCTCGGGACTGAAATTATCTCCATACTAATTTCTATTAAAAAATCTCCATACAAACTTTCAACCCCCTTTCCACCCCCTTTTCAAATTTTTTGGACCTACGGTTCAAAAGTAAGATGGGGGGGGGGCGATCTTTCTTGAAGATGAAACTATCCTTTGTCCTTTCTCGAGACCCATACTATCTCTATACCAATTTTCATCTAAATCAGTTCAGCGGTAAAAAAATCCTCATACCAACTTCCAACCACCTTTTCACCCCCACAAGGGTTTGAAAACTATCCTATGACGTTTCTCGAGACTCAAATTATCTCCATACTCATTTCTATCTAAATCGTTTCAGCGGTTAAAAATTCTCCATACAAACTTTCAACCCCATTTTCACCCCCACCTGGGTTGATTTTCGAGATTAAAACTATATATTATCCTTTCCCGGGACTCAAACTATCTCTATGCAAAATTTCATCAAAATCCGTTCAGCCGTTTTCACGTGATGTGCGGTCAAATAAACAGACAAACAGATAAACAGACAAACAGATAAACAGACAAACAGATAAACAGACAAACAGATAAACAGACAAACAGATAAACAGACAAACAGATAAACAGACAAACAGATAAACAGACAAACAGATAAACAGACAAACAGATAAACAGACAAAAAATCTAAAAATTGTTGGAACGTGTTCTGTTATCGATTCTAAGTATCCCCAGCCAACTTTTTTTCGATTATCTTCCATGTACAGACTTTCGATCCTCTTCAGCTTTATTATATGTATAGATTAAGTATTAATTCCCTATCATGACAATGTACGATGACGTAAAATGTTATATTTTATTAATATATCTAGAAAACTTCACTAAATAACACTTTCAAGGTACCTATAAAATATGAAAAGTGGAGGTCCCAAAAATGCGAATTTAAGTCGGTGCGACAAATTGCAAATATTCTATGCAGTTACTACTAACTTCAACAAAACATGCCTGTTCAGTTTGAATTAATTGATAAAATATCTTCAAAAAAGATAGAAACGCCGGTCTAAACTTTCGAGTTTTGAGTAATTAATGGAATCAGGCGTTACTTTGCGGAAGTCCATAATATCAACTACAATAATATTGCTTTGCTATTCCGCGGTATAATAACGTGCTAGTTGATTAGTGACTACCCGTTATACTTATTTGCGTATTTTTTGCATGCATTAATGTTCCCACCCTCCCGCCGCAAAAACAAATCATCATCAAACAAACATCTACACACATATTATAAATCCTAAGTGACGTGTTCGGAAACCATTAAAATGACCGCCATTGCACCGTCATGGCCATCTCGATTGTGCCGGCGGTCGGAGAGGAGGGCAACCGCGGTCGGGGAGGAGGGCTGAATTTTTATTACGTTACCAAAATCGATGTTCCAAATGTATTATTATATACGTTAAGCTACGGATAAAAAACTTATCATAATAAAATCGGTTGTTGTAATGCTGGCCATTGCCTACCGTTTTTGAACACATTTAGAGGACTTACAATGTGAGTGTAGATATAAAAGTTTACTTTACGTTCTGTCTGCCTGCGAATTTGAATGTAATGATGCGTTTGAAACGTCAAGAGAAATAACAGAATAAGTGTAAGCGATTAAGTCGCGTTTTCACATTAATAATGAGATAATGTTTGGTGCGCCAGTTATTAAATTCCTCAATGTACCTTTCGCTACGCATCCGCTCAATACTTTCCATTAATAGGCAACAGAGCATTTTTGGCATGCGCAAAACAGATATCTTAAACTAAAAAATCTAAATTGGTCCGAACAACCAGTGCCAAAAACCGACTTATTTTATTGTACCTACAATATTAACTCATAAGAAGAATTTTCTGTAAATATACTATGATACCATGTTACACCCAAACATTTATCGTTTTATAAAGAGTTGTAATTAATCTTACGTTTAGTTGTACATTTATACTATATTAATTTTGTGTGTTGAATTTTCATTGAAGTGAAAAATTGGTTGCGAAATGACATTATACAAAATAAGCTTTAATGATTCGTACTTTGTAAAATTACATTAAAATATTTTTTCTACTCCGGTACTTTTATCTGTCAATTATATGGTGACGCAAACGAATATAAAAGCAGGTCTTATGCAATTTAAAAAAAGTCTATCTAGTCTATTCTTCATAAAGACCCTAGGGTTATTATGTGATATAATGCAACTGCTAACAGAGGTTCCCTGTGAACCCAACATTTTTTTTTCTACTCCCGTTTATCTATCATTTATACATTCGTCATCATCTATATCGTCGAAGAAACACATAGATAATATACTCGGAGAAAAGTCTATCTAGTCTATTCCCCAAAAAAACAACTGTTAAATAAAACCGCCAAAATAGAATCGCGTGCAATCAGGACTTTAGAAGAAAATACATTACTGCCAACCTAAGAAACCTAAATAAACGTAGCGTTTTTAGAAAAAAAAACTTTAAAAAAGAAAAAATGAAAAGAACCACAGACATACTTTATAGTTTTTACGTTTGCCATTCGTTTGTGATGGCAAACTGCAAACTTTGAAAATAAAATATTTTTACTAATCTCTGTCGCTCTTTGATAATTGATTTAATAACGACGGTGTGTGTTTGTGTTAGTATTCTTGAAATACAGTGTTTTAAAAGGTGAAACTTAAATTATTGTTGATTATGTTGACAAAATAACTGCAATATCCATGACGTGTTCAATTTCGCATTTTTTGTAAAACTATGTGTACCTAGTCGTAGAAAAAGTGTTGTATGCAACGTCGTATAAGTAGGTCAAAAAATGTTCGTGGCGTTTTTCTTAACAATTTGAGCCGTAGGCGCAGCCGGAGGCGAAAATTGTTACCCACGCCGCTCACCTTTTTTAACCCCTCTTATACAACTGTTGCATAAAATACTATAATATGGAAATGTAGGATGCTCATCGTGTTAATATATCACTGAATGCACCTTCGAAATCACATATCAACCAAAACCTACTCTGCATGCAGAACGAACAGCTCAACAGCGCTCATTCTATAGATTTGTAGTCCGATCACGTTCTAACATAATCTAATGGTGGATGAACAGTTAAATTTGAATTAATATTAATGGTCACTGTATGTATTGTTTAGATTGTCTTTTAGTTATAAACTTGTATAAAACCAAATTTTGAATCATGTTATGGAACTCCATTATATGTCACTCACGTCAGTTGAAAAATAAAGCATCGCTAAATTTTGTAATCCTGATTTTATTATTTAAAAGTACTAAAAACCGAATCATCGACAGTATCTAACTAGATTTAAATTTGGATCATCATCATCATCATCATGCAGACGTCTATGGACAGACGTCCACTGCTGAACATAAAGAGTGCCACAATGAGCGGTCCTACCCCACCCGCATCCAGCGGACTCCCGCGACATTTACCAGGTCATCAGTCCACCTTGTGGGGGGTCTACCCACGCTGTGCCTTCCGGTTCGTGGTCGCCACTCGAGAACCTTACCAACGGCCATCGGTTCTACGAGAAATGTGCCCCGCCCACTGCCAATTTAGTTTAGCGATTCGGAGAGCTATATCGGTTACTTTGGATTAGGGAATAGTCTAAGCTCCCATTGCATAAAACCTTACCTCACACGGTGGCAAATCAGACATATACTACAGCAATAGATAATACTTAGGGACACTCGATTATAGTAGGTTGCCATGGCATAGCCTGGAAGAACATAGTTTTTTTTCATTCTCATACCACTTTTTTTACCAAAAATTTCATCATAAGGTGGCAGATCGAAACGTTTACCCATCGAAAGAGATACTTTTGGTGATCCGATCCCGCATAGGTTGCCAGCCAAAAATTCTGTAAAGGCAGTACTCAATATCCCCACAAAACCTCGTATTAGAGGAAAATCCTCCTCTATTTGGTGGACAAGAATCGAGAAGGATCTAAAAGCCCTGAATATCGCACCATCAATAACCCAGGGCCGAAAGTCCTGGCGCCTACATACAAAGCGGCCCGATTCCAATTTAAATGGAAAAGAGGCCGGAAGAAGAAGATAAAGAAAGATACTAAGTGATGAATGATGTCATATTATTTCTACATAATTATAATATCCAGTATGACCGTACGTAGATCTTAAGTATATGCAGTATTTGGCATTAAGTGAACTTTGAACCTAAACGGCAACATTACTTTTCCCATATTCGAAAATACCAATAAGAAATGACCGCAACTGGTTCATTTACCCTATTATTTCAATACGTATAAAGTGCATCTATCGTAGCTATCAATGTGTAGATTTTAATTAAATATAACGGTTTGCATTGAAGTATTCCTTGAATTTTAGCATCTGTACGTGAATTTCTCGTCGTTCCAAGTTATTAACATCGATACTTTGAGGAGGCTGACCGAAAAAACTGCCAGGCTGATGACAGGCAACCCTATATATTCGTGAATGTGCCTAGGGCTATCGATCTGCATCGATTTCGTCTTGCCACCTGATGAGGTAAATTACCACATTTTTTGGCCTCATAAAACATGGCTGACCTTGAAATCTGCCAGGTTTTTGGCTGGCAACCTATGCGGGATCGAATCACCAAAAGTATCTCTTTCGATGGGTAAACGTTTCGATCTGGCACCTTATGATGTAATTTTTGGTAAAAATTGTGGTATAAGAATGAAAAAAAAAACTATGTTCTTCCAGGCTATGCCATGGCAACCTACCATAATCGAGTGTCCCTAAGGGCGGGTTGCACCACGCACACTTAACGAACTCATCATGGTTACAGTAGACGTCAAGTCCGTTTTTCCGTTGCACCATGCACTTTAGCAGTCAGAAAGTTACGTTAACCTTAACCAGCCATCGAGCACTGGTTAACTCAAATCTACGTTTAAATATGGCTGACAGTTTGCAAAAATGTCTCGTATTTCAAGGATAAATGCATTATTAGACAAAAAGACAGTGATATTTGATGAAAAATATTAAAATATTGTTTGCAGTAATAAATATATGCGAGTATCTGAACGTAAAAAGGCGTATACGATTGACGTTTGGTTTTATTCACAATTTTTAGATCAGATAACGGTATTAAATAATAAGTACATAAAATTCTTTGTAAAAAGTGCGTTATTTAGTTAAAATCGAGTGCCGAGTGACTTCAGGTTGAAATAGTACAGACTTCTGTTATGTATCACAAACATACCAGAACCTACAGTCATTGTCATGAAAGCCGACAGCCGTAGAATGAGCAGGACCAGAATCATGACAACCATTAAAAAACCACTCTGTTTTTGTCAATGAAGACCAAACCTTTGGAAACAACGGTTGACTTGAATACTGCAAGGTAGAAGACAAAAGGGAACGTAAACCTCCGACGCGGTGGAATGACCAGGTCAAGAAGAAAAACAAGTTTTATGACACGGTAGAACAGCCCACGAACGGGACTTGATGGGAGCAAGTCATACGATTCAAAAGATGCCAGATGATCAGAGAGGTTTCTTTAATGCTTTTAATAAGGGCATGAAGTTATACCACCAAACATTTATCGCCAATGTCCTACAGAAATCGAGCCTCGACACCTAACTAAACAATGTTCAGAACAGTACATGTAAATAAAGTGTGATGCGGAATTTACAATCAAGTAAATAAGAGTGTCATGTGTTGTGGGACAATAAAAAAATAGTTCAACAATGGTTAGGTATCCACAAATTCATTATAGTAATGAGTGTATGAAAATTCATTATAGTAATTCATATAATTCTTGTTTTTTATTTGATTTCATTATTTGCCTTAAAACAAGCACAGTAGGCCTCTATTTAATGACAACTTGTGATAATGTCACAAAATGTCCGGTCCCTTGAGTGTTGATAAAGAGCTTACACTGTATTTCAGTTTAATTTGTGAAATAAACACAAAGATTTTACAGATCTATTGAAACATTAAACCCATATAAATAAATAAACTATCTACTGACAACTAATTTGACTTCATGTGTGTCGCTCTTCTATGGCAATTGTTACCTACCATTTGCTGCTCGTCGCTGCAATCAGGATTATGGCCAATCAAGTGTTTACAGATGGTGCCGGCATAGGTTGTAGTCTCAGTCCTACCAATAGTGTCAAATTCTTGTTTTATTTGGAATTTACTGGCATTAATTTTAGCCCTTTAAGCCAAATCTCATTCAACAAAACTAGTGGTAGGTGCCTACTTATGCTGGCACCTCCTGACTTTTGACAGATACCTTCCCCATTAGTATATTTTAAATCGGACATTATTATGAACATGCTTTTTTTAATCCAAATTGTACTCACTGTACAGTTCATGTAGGAAGATACTATTGCCGGTGACTGTACGCAAAATAAGTACATGCATTTCATTTTGTAAGTACCTATAAAAAGTAGATATATTTTCATACTTACATTTCTATAAGGGAAAAAGCTTCCTAAGATGATGTATGTATGCATGCATTTTTGATTAGTCCTAGTCCTATCATCAGTGCTCAAAATCAATTATAAAATATGTGTTATGTTATGATTTTACTATGAATTTATTAGTAATAAATAATAAAGGTCTCTCTTTATCATATATCTTTCCCAACCAGCATAGGTACCTATTTACAAATAAAACATAATAGTAACTAGGTACCTACCTACATGGCTGTTGTATGACTTGTAAACATATATCATTACAAAGAAATAAATGATTATGATTATTAAGATACAAGTGATAAGAAAACATTTTTGGAATCCTAGCCACACTGTTTTATGGTCACTTTTACCTGAATAATATTTGTAACATGTATCAAGAGTAGAGTATTGTTAATAACCATTATCAAAGATCTGTGGTTCAGTATATGAAGTTTTTTGTCCGATCAATAAGCTGGCTCACTTTGGCCAAGGGTCCGCTTCACACTATCTAAGAACTGATTGATCTGACTTAAAATACTTCAAGTGTCAAGTTTCATTGATTATTTATGCCAAGTGCTAGAAAACTGGTGAATAATATTTGCAGTAGAAATATGTTTGGAGGGGGGAGGATCTTGCTTCCATCTACAAAGGAAACCTATGCCAGTGTTTGAATAATAAATAAAACAAAAATAAGGTAACTAAATAAATATAATTATGTATTTTATTATCAAAATTAAAATACTGATTGATTAGGTTAGTATAATTATACTTTATTTTTACATTGAGATTCTACCAATTTCTTGAAATCACTGCATTTTTACTTTCAAACATCCTGGAGTTAGGCACTGAGTAGCATAACAAGCCTCGATTTCATCTTGTCTTCAATACCAAAGGTAAATTCAAACCTGAAATAAAAAACATTGTGTATCATTATTCATTAGTGTAACATATGTGCTACTCATCATTTGTTAACAAAGATAAATATTATAAATAAATAAATATTATAGGACAATCTTACACAAACCGACCTAGTCCCACAGTAAGCTCAATAAGGCTTGTGTTGTGGGTACTAGACGACGATATATATAATAGATAGATATTGATAAATACTTAAATACATAGAAAACATCCATAACTCAGGTACAAATATCTGTGATAAAGACACAAATAAATGCCCTTACCAGGATTCGAACCCGGGACCCCCTGCTTCGTAGGCAGTGTCACTACCGACTGGGCTAGGAGGCCGTTAAGATACTTTAGAACACTCATTTAATAAGTAAGTACATGTATAAGTTCAATATTTAGGACGTTGGTTACAGTGCCAGCCATAATCAACCAGGTTGGAGGGATTCAGTACCCTATTTTTACGAATTTTCAAGAGTTAAAACTAGTGATGCCTTTGTTTTGCGATTGGGCTCCTTCTCGCCATTTGGTGCTTCCAGCAACGGCTTTACTTGTTTAGGGTTCTGTAAGTAGTAATAAACTAGCAGGATGATTTACTCACTATAATATAATGCACAATACACCAGCCGACTATTCTGGCTTTCGCTTTAAACTCCACTCTCAGCACAAGTTGCATTATCCTTTGAAAAAATTTCCTCGTAAGGCGCAATGGATAGCCCACTTTTTGATTGAGTAATAAACATGTTCAGGAATGGCTAAATGTTTGTATATTCTTGATTTTCAAGCTGCAGAGTGCAAAGTTAAGTTTAGTTCGCGCTCCTTTCTTTAGATTTTTTTCTTCGTGTGACGATTTTGACAAGTTTAGTTTGGCATTTATGGTTGTGTTGCCATATTGAATAAATATTCTACCATAAAAATGTGAGTAGAAATGCGTTTAGACAGTGGCATCCCGCTTAACTCTTACGTTCTGTTATTTTGCACTTGGTGCAACCCATTTATGTTAGCAATCGTTAAGTAGCTCCGATTAGCGTAACATTTGGCTTACTTTTACAGGCGGTTTGGTGCAACCCACCCTTAGTATTATCTATTGCTGTAGTATATGTCTGATTTGCCACCGTGTGAGGTAAGGTTTTATGCAATGGGAGCTTAGACTAGAATGCTGGTTCTGATTTTGTATGGCGAGAACCGGGAATTCCCGGTTCCGGTACTGGATTTGTATAGAAAACGAGTATTGGGAGCAAACCCTACTTTGCATAAGTATAAGGATTAAAAACTACATCCATCGAAGTGCACATAGTCAGAACGGTAATAAGTATGGAGAGCTCTGAAAATGACCCCATATTTTTGTGGGTGTTCATACGGCATCGGAACCGGGGCTGTATTCTAACTTTAAAACACGTATAGACACGATCCAACTTCAATACAACTCCAAAGCATTAACAACGCAATGCAGCTACGGCATAAACATCTGAATCAGAAATATCAGAATTTGCTTGACTAATATTCCAAGGCAACTCCAATACAACTTCAATATTGGTTGAATGTTTGTTGTGTGTTGGAGTTATGTTTGAGATAGGTTGTATTTTTATTGTACTGTTAATGTATTTTTAAATTAGAATCCGGCACCGGGGCATAAGGGCTAAGAAAGCAAGCCGTGTATATTGGTTCAACCACGCATGATACGCATTTCATTTTAGCTAATGAAAATTTTGATTCCCTATCGCAACTTTTTTTTAAATACGGGAAATTGCGTATTGGGTCATATCGGAGAGTAGGTATTTAACAGAGGAGTACAGTCTGAGAACTTTTTGAGGGTACAAGTCTGAAGCGCCATCTGAACGAGAGCAAACCAAAGTTACCGCATAATATAGGTGTATTACAGCGCCATTTATTAACGCTATTAATAATTGATAGCATTACTAGATAGCGTTGTACGGAATGTACGGTCCCCCTTCATTATGCGGTAACTTTGGTTTGCTCTCGTTCAGATGGCGCTTCAGACTTGGAGCCTCAAAAAGTTCTTAGACTGTGCTCCTCTATTAAAGACATACTCTCTGGTCATATTGAAAGTTGGAAAAAGCCGTTTTTGAGAGTCATGTTTGTACTGAGGACGCCATCTACAGGTATGTCTCTTTAATCGTAGCAAAAAATGGATTAACAAGCACTTTGTCTAACTTTAAACTTATCCTTGTACATATTTAACATCAAAATATCACGTGTATCCATGAAAAATAGGCATGCAGGTAAATAAATAAAAAAATAAGATTGAAGGCTTTTGTGATTTATATTTGCTTAGATTCTAAATGATATGATATCTTGAGACGGGTCGATTACGAGGCCGCGATTCGAAAAATAAACACACACACTGGAAAGACACAGCTCCAACCCAACTCAATCCAACTCAACTCAACGCTATAACGACATTGACATTTGCTATTCGAACAGATATTCATTCAACATTGGTATCACATTGGTCTCACATTGGACACACATTGGTCGCACATTGTAGCAATGTTGTACCAATGTGCGACCAATGTGAGACCAATGTGAGACCAATGTGATACCAATGTTGAATGAATATCTGTTCGAATAGCAAATGTCAATGTCGTTATAGCGTTGAGTTGAGTTGGGTTGGAGCTGTGTCTGTCCAGTGTGTATGTTTATTTTTCGAATCGCGGCCCGAGTAAGTCTCACTTAACTTTATTTCCAACGTTTCGACACAGGTTTCATTGGTTACGGTCGCGGATGAAAGAGGAAAGTGGAAAGCAATGTAAAGGGAAATAAACATACACGTGATCGAACCGTGGCTTGCACGTGTTTCCTTAATACCCATAAGCACGAGTAACCCACGCAGCTACAGCCCGACCAAAAAATCTGTTGTAGTGATGGTATAGCAAAGCTACATAAAAAAACCCTTACTTTAATCTAATTAATTTGTTGAATAGTTTTCCTGTTTCCCATACGTTGATACGACTTCAATAAACTATTACGGCGAACTTGGTATTGTGCTCTGGGGACTAATCGATCTACATAATTCATTGAAACAGTCATTTAAAAATAAGTTCACAAAGATCCAATGATCTAAATATATAAAAGAAGAAACTGACTGACTGACTGATTGACTGACTGACTGACTGACTGACTGACTGACATATCAACGCACAGCCCAAACCGCTGGTTCTAGAGATTCCAAATTTGGCAGGTAGGTTCCTTATAAGGTCTAGGGATGCACTAAGAAAGGATTTTTCAAGATTCACCCCTTAAGGGGGTAAACTGGGGGTCCAAAGTTTGTATGGCGACTCAAGATTTGATAGACTATTTTATTCGAAACTTCACAGAAGTATTCCTAACGATAAATGAGTAAACACGTGTTTCAGGTTTTTTTATAATTCAACCCCTAAAAGGAGCAAATATGGTCACAAAGGTATCGTATCCTTTTTGAGTACTTATAGTACGCGGGCGAAGCCGCGGGAAAAGGCTAGTATATTATATGACATTTAAAGCATTACCCTAGTCTTGTTAAGCCTGCTGCCCACGGCACGAATCGTGCCGTGGGCAGCAATCACTCGTTATTTGTAATCGTGCCGCACGATTACGATTAACGAGTGATTAGGTTCATAAACAATTGTATTCACAATATAGTAAAATTGGCATGATATGATTATGGATAATTAATAATCTACTTTAAAACAGAGATTCTCAGATGGTTACTTACGCAATGCGAGCTTTTGAAAATTTACGCTACGAGTTCTACTAATAAGAGAGCGAGCATTCTAAAGGCATTACTTGCAAACTAAAATAATAGGAAATGAGGTCAGCGTAGGAAAGAGAGCCTTTTTGGTATCTAAAGCTTGGAACCAGGGCGAGCAGTTACAAATCTAAATTGGATCGAATAAAATTAAATTAGTGCACATAAAACTTTCACGCAGCCCGTTTGTGAAAGGGGAGCCAATTGAGTTAACGGCAAATGCAGTGAACGTGTTTGCGAAGGTAAAATCAACCATTCTACCGGTAGAGGGCTGGGCCATACGAGTTTACTATTGGCGTGGTCATTCTCTGAGAATTATATACGTTTTTGGCGTATAATTGCCATTAACTCGTACTCATAGTTTATGAACGGTCGCTGTCTCTAGATTATAAACATATTTTTGATAATGGCCAGAGCAATGACGTGTAGTTTCAGTGTCTCGCGGTATTTATGCTCCCTACTTATTGGGAAACCCTAAGCAAATCGAACTGGTCCACGTTTGACTTTGTTTTTCATCCTCCCCGCCCTCAATTTCCAGTATCCACGTGATGAAGAACGAGCATGCAAATTGCCATTCACACCGGCTGATTGGTTATAGATCCGTCAGAGTTGGAATCCGGATAAAAATGTGGGGGGGGAGATAAAAAAAAGTTCAAGTGGGTCAGTTCGGGCTACAGAGGGTGGTTCCACAACACGTAGTGAGCTTATATACCGAGAGCCATCCGGTTGCCTCTCGGATACTGTAACTACGCGCCATTGCTTTATAATTATTAGGACTGAAGTAACATAAATAAAGTCGCGACCCTAACAATACCTAATAATGTATAACGTGATTCAGTCATATTAGGTTGTATATAATATTGGAACTGTATATTATACATTTACTTTGCCTTAGAAAGGTCGAGCAGCTTTCAGGACAACCGTCTTACAGCACTCAAGGCGGGAAGTCATTGTGCGGCGGCGAAATCCTACTCGACCCGTTACAATCCTCAGTGACCGCTGTGGTGAGGGCTTAGGAACTACATGCCCTCCCGGTTGCTGCCAATGGCCGGGAATAGCAATGTAACTAGTAACCGTCTTATTCATAAACGTCTTACATGGTGCCGTATTCTAATTTTAAAACACATTAAAACAAACATAACTCCAACACACAACAAATAATCAACCAATATTGAAGTTGTATTGACTTGCATCGGAACAATTTTCAATCGTTTGGCCTTATTTGTCACTTTTACAGTTGTGTTTGTTTGACACAGACAAAATATTATTCAGTTAAATGAAGCTTGAGACGTTTAAGAATAAGGGGGATTAGTAAAGGTTAACAAGTATTTACATACTGCATGGGGCTATCAAGCCCCTGAGGCCGGGGCTATTGCAAAATATCGAAATCCAAATAGGCAGGTTGTTCTACGAGTATATAATAACTAAACATCGGTATCAACGTTCAAATTTCGTGGCACTTGGTAAGGGTCGCAAAAAAAGAAATACATAGGTATCATTGTTTTATTTATTAGTAATAAATAACATTTAATTTATTTTTATTCTTAATCGTACTTTGGTAAACTGTACATATATTTAAAGAGGTTTATATTCTTAATACGTCATAGAACCTCAATACTCATTTCATTATCCATTTGTAAAAAAAATTCTAAATGCCAAATAGGCAACAAATGTCAATTTAATTGTCATGCAAAATAATATGTGGTAAAATCTTCAACGATAATAGTTCTTAAAAACACTTACAACTACAATTTAGCATTGATAAATCTTTACCCAACTCTCTATCAGACTTGAGAAAATGGATTTGACGCAGTATACTGATTTTATATTCACTAACGAAGGTGCTTGCTGTACTATTTGCGAAATGAATATAAAAAAGAAAAGGTACAATATAGAGAAACATTTGAAATCAAAATCTCATCAAGATAAATTATCTGATTCACGCTGCCATTTACAGGATTATAATACGAGATAATGCTGATTTCGAAATTAAAGACGATATCGTATATTGCAAATTGTGTAATTCGAAATTATTTCCCTCTAAATCTAGTATCGACCGCCATTTAAAAACAGATTTACACAACAAAATTCATAAAAATAATGCACAAGAAAAATTTAATAAAGATTTAACAGAGTTTATGATTTGTTCGAATATACCGTGGTCAAAATTAGACAATCCTAAATTTAGAAATTTTGTAGAAAACCTTTTAAATCATAAATATGGAAACGATATTACTGTGCCGAGTGAAACAAAAATACGAGTAAAATGCTTACCTGAATTGTATGAAAAGAAAAAAAATGAATTGAAAGAGAAATTACAAAATAAAATGATTTACCTCAGTGTTGATGAAACATCAGATTCCGTGGGAAAAAAGTGGCAAATATTTTGATCGGAGCTCTAGATGGAACTAGTACCCAGCCACATTTATTTGCTTCTAAGGTATTGGAGGCGACTATAACCATTCGACAATAACCAAACTCGTTGAGGAAACCCTTGAAGATCTTTGGGGCGATGAATACAAAAAAAACATGGATAAATTATTATTTTTTATAACGGATGCCGGTTCCTACATGGTAAAAGCAGCTAAAAACCTTATTCAGAAATATAAAAATATGACTCATGTAACATGCATAGCACATGGATGTAATCGAGTCGCAGAGATAATTAGAAGTCTTTACCCGACCATAAACAGTTTGGTTGACTGTATCAAAAAAATATTTCGTAACGCTCCTTCAAGGACAAATTTATTTCATCAAATGTGTGTAAATATTCCTCTACCACCCCGACCCGTGATAACAAGATGGGGAACATGGTTAAATGCTGCCTCATATTATCACATGCATTATGATAAAATCAAATCTGTCATCGATGCCTTAAATCCGCGTGAAGCGAGTGCAATTTCTAAAGCAAAAAAAATTTTCCGTAACCGGAATTTAAAAACTGAGTTACTATTCGTCGATACACACTTTAGTATAATTGCTAAGTCAATAAAATTATTGGAGGATCCAAAACTGAGTCTAGCAGAATCATTAAACATTGTTCATGGTTTGCAAAAAAAAATATCAACGTTAAGGTTACATCAAAATGCCAGAAAAGTTTATTTTAAATTAAAAAGTGTATTAAAGAAAAATCCTGGTTATAAGACTGTACAAATAATTAACCAACTATCTAAAAACAACGAGGCTGAAATACCAGAAAGTGTAAATAAAAACTGTGTGCAAAATTTTCAATGCTTGACATACCTTCCTATTACCTCAGTCAGCGTGGAAAGATCTTTTAGTCATTTAAAATGGATATATTCTTACAGACGTCAAAGATTGACAGCAAAATCTATGGAACAAATTTTAGTGATCTATTCTAACTCGTAAAATATTGTATGCCACACCTGGACATAAAGTGGCTTTTTCCGCACGCTACGCGTACGGATAGAGCCGCTTTCTGGCCAAATGTGCACATATTTTTCCAACACGGGAGGTAATAAAGAAAGCCCTCAATCGCATAATTACGTCCCTCGCTTGCAGCTTGGGCCGCAACAATTGCGATTGCGCGGCCTTTCTTTGTTTTACCACCCTAATTAGGAAATGTACTATTTAGGGGCTTTTTTATTTACATATACAAAATAAAGGTTAAAAATACTAAGTGATTTGTTTGTATTTATTTTTCTGCCAACCGTACATTGCCACGAAATTTGAACGTTGATACCGATGTTTAATAATAACAAGAATAAGAATGGCTGAACTATACCTTATTTTTCAGTTTAGAAACATAATGGTCGATTTCGCCAATGTACTTTTTTTATCCAGCCTAATCAGGGAAAAAAATATATAAGTAAAACTTCTTTTTTCAATTATTATTAGTGATACGCTTAAGCTAATTAGATGCAAATAGACGAATATTAAAATCGTTTTCCCAAAAATCGAACTACGACAATAGCACGATTTTTCTAATCTGAATAAAAAACGAAGTATACGTCTACGTACCTACCGCCAATACTACTTACTTTATGTACAATTAGATATACAACTCTCGTAAAAGTACATATGGGTATTATGGGTAAATAAAAATTGATATTTTATACACTCGTAGGTACGTACTTGCAATAAAAAATAGTTGTAAGTATAAAATGCCCTACAGCTTCGTTCGGATAAGTAAAGTACAATCTGCGATGAAGTTTAATCAAAAGGATGTCGTATCGTGAACTTAAGTTGGCTACCACAGACATAAGAACGAACTGTTTCTACTTTTGAAATTGCCTTCATATGACTCGTACTTCTTAGAGTACTTCTTGCTCATGTATGGAAAACGAATACGTTTTTACGTATACCTGACTGAGTAAAATATTAAAATAGGTTAAAGGTTTTAATATTTTAATCCGATTATGATCACATAATAATATAGGCCAGACATTTCCGATTTATCAAAATTGTTTCCATATCAAGTTATATAATAGGTAAGTACTAAAAATAGTTATTTTACTATAATTCGGTTTGGTATAATATCTTAGACAGTTAGTAATTTTTTTTGTTAATATGGAAAATATCGCATCATTCCAAATACTGAAAATAGATTGAAACAGTTTCCTCATTTGGACCCATATGGGAAAGTTTAATACTCTTATTTTTATAATAAAAGAAAATACCTAATTCGATTTGAAATCTACGGGTGAGAACCGCCCGCAGTGTGGCAACGAAATTACTGAAGTGACAAAAGTATTCCGAACTGAAATTTCGTCAAAAAGATAAACAGAAGGGCGTCGTAAAAAGGGGCAAAGGCCTACCGCAGTCTTGGGACAAATAAATATAATTGGCAAGTAGGACCTCCGGGCGGAGAAAACGATTTTTTCCTTGTTTGGATAGAGTGCGTGCGGTGAATGCTACTTACATTTCCGCCGAGGAAAACCCTTTTGATGACCTTTTGACTGCTCCGATGACGCGGAGATCTTTGGACTAATTTGTAGGATACTTGTTATTATATAATGTTGGCGCTGCGTTCGTGTGCAGAATAGCCCGAGCAAATTATTCTGAGGAGACGCAGTATTCTGCAGCGTTTTAAGATTAAATGTCAACGGTGAAGCAAGTTTCAATTTGCAGGCTGATCAGGTCAACAGACGGAGCTGGTAGATACTTAGATAGTATGGTTTACTTTATCTCAATAGCAAGTTGTTGAGTTAAATGGGTCTTGGCTCTCCGTTAAACTAGTTTTATTTAGTTTTGTCTTTCATAGGTATCCATCCGGAAATACTTAACTGAAAATAAGGAATGGAGATTATTCTACAATTATAGGCATACATGTTGAGAATTAAAAACTCAGGAAACATATTCCGACCGAATTAGAGAAATAAAAAAAATGTGAAAACTTTGCTTTCCGACTGTCAACTTTTATAAGAAACCTTGGGTTGTTAATTGTTTTATTTCATGAATAACTATCGCGGCAACCGAAGACAATATTAAACCTTGGGTGTTCTAATGTTACAGCGGAATGATAATAGTCATATTTTAAGCATCGCAGTTTATACGAAATGGCCGTTTATACCTTAAGATGACCATTATATCCAGTATAAAATGGTTTATTGCAATAACAAGAACCCTATCACTTTAAAACTTTTATCGTAATAACCTTATTAAGCCCATTAAAAACACTCGTATACGAAATTGCCGCATAAACGTGCTAATAATTCTGTTTTTATCCTCGACGATTAATATCTCCATTAAACACGTTTTGCACAGGCTTGCTGTGATACATTGCCCAGCAAATTTGATATTAAGTACATTCGGTAACACGATTTTGTACCGGAATCCGTGTTAGATTTGGTAGCTCTGTGAATATTTTCACTCATCTTATGAATAAGATACGGTAGGTAATCTTTTTTGGAATTACTTGATATGCTCAGAATCCGTATTTAAATCTGTTTTTCTTTGTGTGCGAGTCATGTAGTATTCATGTCATAATACAGTTCGTAAATTTTTCATCTAAGAAATAAGACAAGATACATTTGTGTGAGCTGTAAAAAACAAATGAATTTTCTTGAATTTAGCTTAAATAGTAGTGTGACAAATGTTAGTATATGGCTAGCATTTGAAAACACTATAAAAGCAATAAAATAACATAATTGAAAAGAAAGGAAACTTTCCAATCTTTTAGTTTCTCGGATCGGAGTTCCCTACAAAATGAGAATGTGTATCTATAGTAAAATTAAATATAAAACTTACTTGACACTATCTGAAAGAAAGCTAATAAAATTTTAATGCTCAACTTATTCCATGGCCGTTTTCGAGTGAACAATAAAACGGGTAAATCTAGATAACTTGGGAGAATTGGCAAACTTAACTTGATTCATAGTTGCACTCGAACTATTTAACAATAATAAAATCAAATAGGAAATCCTTTTAAAAATAAATGTTGGGAAAATTTGAAACCTCAGCGTACAGTCTCTCTCGAGCTAGTTTCCGAGGATAGCTCGCTGCCCGATTCCTCACCTCAGCTAACTTAAATGAATTTTCTTAGCCGGTAATCCAGATCCAATCTTGAGGGCACAGGCATTAATCTCGTAGTGTCAGCAGCCGAATTCCAGCACTAACCTAACAGTGCATTCTTATTGTTAGCGCGAGTTCGTGCGGGTCTTGATCTTAGTCGACTTGTGTGACATGATCTCAAGACCCGTAAAAACAATACGAATTCCGTAAGCACACTTATATTGGTTAGCTTATAACTTTCCCCTCAATCGTTCTTGGCAACCGGTTGGAATAACACTCGGATAAGATACCACTCCATCGTGATAAGAAGGAATTAGAAAAAGCCAATCTTCCTTTCTTACCCCTATTATTAAATAACCACATTTAGTTTGCAGCTCGCGTTAATAGTACAACTGAGGAAGATTACTCCATCAGATTATATAAAATAACATGCATAAAATATTTATCTGTTTAAATGTTATTTTGTATTTTTTTTTGGGTAAGATTTAAATTATACGCTCGAGATAATTTAACTTTCATATTAAAACAGCAGCCGCATGTTATATGTACAATAAATTTCCTGAAATTAAATGGCATGCAATGGCATCGAAATATAAAATGTGCCACAAAATATACTGACCAAATTTTTTGTGATCATAAAAATCCTTATCAATCTCTATGTCATGAGCGCACGGCGAGATTGTGACAGAGAATATTTGGAACAAAAAGAGCGCCATATCACCCGGCAGATTAACAACTTTTTACACATTTGCCCTTAGTGATGTGCGGTGCGAAAAATCCTGGTCTTCGGAATATTTTACAAATGTTTAACCAAATACTAAATAATTTTATTTTGCCTGACGTTTGAGCGTGACGTTACGCTCGTGGTCGTAGGCCAACTGGCGAGGAATTAGGGTCTCCTCGATCCAGATTTTCACTAGATTGCAGCACCGTGACGAGAGGTCTTTTTGACAGCAAAAAAAAATTGGTGGATTATGGCAGCTAGACCTCTCGCCACGGTGCTACCATCTAGTGAAAAACTCGATCGCGGGAATTGTATCAACATCTAGCTGCGTGGGTTTTCTGAACTCTGCGCACTTGATTATGCACTTTTAAGCTAGGCTTCTCACTTTGCTTACATAGGTCTACATAGTTTCAAATTGCAAGTTTTTTACGCTTACTTTTGTATAACAAAAAAAAACATTTTTGAAATGTGACGTTATTCCGGATAAGCAGATATATACAATGAATTGGATCAGGGTTTACAATTAAAAATTAAACATGGAAACGGCTTTTTTTATATTCTATGTATTAAAAAAAACTCGGTTATTATGCTATTTAATCTCTAATAAATAAATAATGGTCGAATGAAATATTTCAAGATGTATATGGAATATTGCTAAGAGTTTAGTGATTACTTTCCACAGTGTATATATATAATGTATTTTTTTTGTAACGTACATAATAGGAATTGTTTTGTATAGGGGATGTTCCCGGAAACTACCCATCACTGTTCGGGTTCTGACGTGGAGCGGCCATGAATAAAATAAACGCAACAACGTTTTCACCAAACCACAGACATTTTTGTTCCGAATTGTTTCCTCTACGCGGTTTACACGTAGGCTTACAAAGTACATCCTCGTTTGTTTTCTATTTTCATGCAAAAATCAAATCCTTTGTACTAACAATATTTTAAAAATTTGGTTTAAATGTTTTAAACCAAAATTTTCAAAGCAGCGAGTTTTGTATTTTATTTATACAACGACGATGTCAAACAAGCGTACCGCTTGATGGTAAGCATTTACCGAAGCCTATGGACGCCTGTAACTCCAGAGGATTTATATGCGCATTGCCTACCCTTTAAGAATCTATACACTCCTTTTTAGGGTTCCGTAGCCAAATGGCAAAAAACGGAACCCTTATGGATTCGTCATGTCTGTCTGTCTGTCTGTCTGTCCGTCCGTATGTCACAGGCATTTTACTCGGAAACTATACGACGTATCTGAATAAAATTTACACATAAGGTGTATCTCCAAAAAACTTCTTCCATAGGCATCAGATACGACCTTTTGGTATTAGTTTGGTTCTTATTCCATTGAAGGTACGGAACCCTCCTATGCGTGGTCCGACACGCACTTGGCCGGTTTTTTAAAGAACCTCATAATGTAGTCCTCTGTAGGTATTTTATTTGGGCATAGCAGAGCTGTGCCAATAATATATTTTTTTATTGTCGTTGGTGAACTGAAGAACATAATATATGCTGTCAGTTGCAGTAAATCAAACGAGTAAAATGGCTGTGGCAAACGGACGGACGGACAGACGGACATGACATGACGAAACTATAAGGCTTCCGTTTTTGCCATTTTGGCTTCGCAACCCTAAAAACTAATAATAAGTATAAAAAATTATACTAATAGTAAAAGGTATGGCATTTAAATAAATATGTACATACTTCGATCTTTTGTGTTTTCAGGCACATAACGACGCAACCTATGTAACGTGATATTTTACCAATTTTCTGATTAATTTATTATGTAGGCACGTAATAGACACTGGATTAATATTTATATTATCCACGGTAGGCTGGAAAATAATCATATAAAATAATTAAACAAGCAATAAACACACACAAGGCGCTTAATTAGTAGCTCTAATTAGCTTAAGCAACCTAGTATTCTGTTACCTAAATCAATTTTAAAGCAGCAGGATGATGCCAACTTTGGCGAAAATATTTTCTGAGGCTTTTTCGAGTATAAATATGTTTAATGCTTAACGGTATAAAAAACGATACTCTAAGAGAAGTGTGGACAACGAAGACGCTAAAGCGGCTAAAGTAACTGTTTCTTAGTATTGCGTTACTAGAGGAGCGTTGTTAGTTAAAATTGATGGCTTTCTGCAAAATGGCGAAATTTGAATGCTAAATACTGATTGGACATTATTCATGATTTATCCTCTTAAACGGACAACGATATTTCATCTAGATAAAGTCGATTCATTAATTACTTCATTTCAGAAAATTTGATAATTTCCTATGAAGGGTCAAGTGTTGAATATTGAAACAGTCGTGCACGGTAAAACTTTGCGATATCTCGAATTTCTTACAAGCTTTAGGAACCAGTACATTAATTTAACTTATTAAAATATATTTTTACTTAAAACACTCTTATTTTTTATTTTCCGCCTAAGTATTTTATAAAATTATCAACTTAGTCATGCATGTAACATTGTTTTAATGTCGATTGTCAGTGTAATTTGTAAACATTGAAACGGTATTGTAAAATTCGAAGACAATGAAACAGAGCTCCGTCAAATTTATATATTTGTTGTCCATAAATAGTGACCGTGAAGTCGATCTTTTAAATTCCATGCGATAGTTGAATAAATGTCTATCTTGTTGCACAATATTGTACTCTTAACATCAGAAAACACTGGGATCGGATGGTTTAATAATGTCGGTTTTATAGACGAACAGGTTACACGTCAATTGCTCAACATTGAAACAATTGTAATAAAGTTTTACCAAACATTAGGTTGCTAGAAAATGCAGTATATTAAGAATGCAGCCACCCAGGGCCCTCCATCTCCAACCAGGTTGCGATCATGCAGCGGGGAAAGCACGGACGTGCTTTCTACGCAAAATGCAGTGCATACTGACCAGACAGTCGGCTCACATTGAAACGCATATCGACAATGAAACATCGTTTTATATTTCTAAAATCAGCCATTTTGTAAGTCTTTCCATACGACGTAAACATTTTTTACGAAATCAATTTCATGCCATCATTGTTGTCTTAATTCTTCCACCCTTATCGAACGAGCGGAGCGTAAGCGAAGCAAGTTCTTACAAACAACTTCTGGCTACTGAGACGTCTCGGCATTTCGATGGCTTTTTGATTTTAAGAGTTTGTTCCGCGATAACTTTAGTAACGTTTTTCTGATCTTCATGAAATTTGTTGGGGTTGTAGCAGAGATACATATAATTTGAGAGTTTGTATATGAGTAGGATCGTCCAAGGGGTTATAGAGCTAGAAGGTGCGAAACAATCATCATACGGATCTTGTTATATTGATCATCTCGTTTGCAAGGAAGTGATCGCATGTCTTTGGACTTGTGATAAACGCAGCTAAATTAAAACCCATGCACAAGTGTCCTTCTCATAACTTATCGTCATTTGTCACACATTCCGGCTATAAAAGCACACATTCACTGCTGCCTCCATTCCACCTAACATCTTTTTCTTCTTCTTTGTCCTCGCCTTGTACCATTTCAGTTGGAGTTGAATGCTTTGATTTCATTACGCCCTAAGTTTATTTTACCCAGTTACTAATACTCCTAGATTTCAAAATGACTCGGTGTCAAAATACCTGAATCCCAGAATGCCTATTTTTTTTCTCAAAACACCACATTTTTATTACGAAGGAATTTCAAATTAATCAAATCCCAAAATACCTAAAATTTAAAGTTTCGTTAACGCTCAGACAGTAACCTAACTTGTAAGGTATATTTTGGTTTCTTCTTTATTTATTTTGCATTGTGGTCGTATCAGATATTCGGTATTTGAAGGTAATCATAGGGAATGTACATTGCACAATTTAGGTATTTTGGGAAATGGTGGTTTTAAGTCAATTACATAATGATTTTTGATCATTTTGTGAGTGAGGCAATTTGTTATTAAGGTTTTACAGCAACATGGCAATTTGAAATTTCGGTAAATTAGAGAATAAGGCATTATTTAATTTAGGTTAAATGAAACCAAAGCCTCCTAATCAATCTTCGCCAGGACATTCTGTCCTGGGTCGTCTGTGGATCTAATTCCACCTATCATCGATTTTGTAAATGAACATTTGTATATCACATTTGTGTATGTAAACGGCCTCCTAGCCCAGTCGGTAGTGACCCTGTCTACGAAGCAGGAGTTTCCGGGTTCGAATCCTGGTCAGGGCATTTATTTGTGTGGTTATCACAGATATTTGTTCCTGAGTTATGGATGTTTTCTATGTATTTAAGTATTTATCTATTATATAATATCGTCGTCTAGTACCTATAACACAAGCCTTATTGAGCTTACTGTAGGCCTAGGTCGATTTGTGTAAGATTGTCCTATAATATTTATTTATTTATTTTATTTATATCGTCCTATTGATTGACTGCATGCCGCATAGTTAATATATACTACAATATGTATGTCATAAACTTAGATCAGTGTTAGCTCGGCTAACAGTTCTAAAACATAAGATATCATACACTACTTTGAGAATAAATATTAAAGATGAACAGCTGTGAACGTTCGCTTAAAGCTTATATTTGCACTAGATTTAACCTGCAGAAAATATTACCAAAAAGATTTCAGTAATGATTACTCACACCACTTTTAATGTACTCTTTTTATATTTCTGACATACAATGCTTTCTTATATTTTTTTAACATTGTGCAATTATTTTAACTATAGTAAGTAATATTTTGTAATATTGTGAATGAATATGACTATGGCAAGGGATTTTCCGTACAAATCATAGTAAAATTGTCCATCCTAAAAGAATATAAAAAATTGACAAGTTGAATGCAAACCACTGAAACAGTACGCTAAGAAGTATACCTAATGCCACCTAGATATAGTACTACTATCAACAGTTTTGATACAGAATGAGAATTAATATTTACTTGCTTACAAAAATAATAAATTGTCTACTGAAACACATACATAATATATACTATCCAACCCAAAATCGATTAAAGAGGTTAGATTTTTTCATATCATCGAATGATCACGAAGCCTACATATTGTTAAAGTCTAAAAATAAGCCAATAATTGCATTAGCAGTTGATATGAAACTCTGCTATATTAATTTTTAAATATTTTAAAGTTAAATAAAAAATAATAATGAAAGTAGGTTCCTGTTTGTGCTATTGAACAAGAGATTCATAACATTTGTTTACTTGTAATATTTTTTGTAACATTGCACATGGAGTTTGATATGACATGACAATACCTCTCAACTTTTGTATAATTATATAATTTGAAATAGATTTAACAAATATGACAATGATGTGCATGGTAATGTAATCATGGTATTATTCTAACTTATATTTAAAAGGCAGCTCTGCCTGTGCTCTGTTAGATTATTTGGAGAGATATCGGTAGAGCATGAGACTCGTAATCTTAAGGTTGTGGGTTCGAGCCCCACGTTGGGCGCCAATGTGACATTTTAGACGTCAGTATGTAGGGTAGGATAGGTAGGTTAGGTTAATATACATTGTGGAAAGATAAGTCGGGCCCTGGAGGGAAACTACCTTAAAACGTTGAGATAGCTCAATTCGCTGATAGGACACATTATTTTATTTTTCCTAAAAACTAAAGCTGCATTCACAGTTTTTTTATTAATTTTCACTTTTATCCATACTAATTATATGTAAAAAAAAATATTATTATTTATTGGTTCTCTTGTGCCCTGAACTTCAATGGTATTAAGAAGTTTTTATCCTTGTTGGAAATATGATCGATTGGCTTCAATTGTCATAAAAAATATATATGGCAAAAATTACAAAATAAATAGTTTTTTTTGTAAATTGTATTATTTTCCAATAACTTGTAAATGCAGTTATGTCCCTTTAAAAAAATTAAAGAATGTTTCGTTTCAGTGAATTAAGCTATCTCAACATTTTAAGGTAGTTTCCCTCCAGGGCCCGACTTATTTTTCCACACTGTATAGCAAGACATCAACAGAAAAGAAGAAGATTATGACGAGTATATTTAAATAACAACAAATAGAACCTAAGATTAATTAAATACAATAATTACTTATACAAAATAATGCACACAAGTCAAATTAACACTAAACTTACATTCAAACCAAAATAACCATTATCTTAAAATTTAAACAACAAAAAAAATACACAGTCCATGACAAACATACCTACAACCTAAGATTGAATTGTTGGTAGAAAAGTTAGAGAAAGGTTTGATTAATAAAACAAAACACACACCCAATTCGGGAAATCCCCGAACATATATACCCATAATAGATACTTACCCAAAAATAAGATGTCTACTGTTGAATTATAGATTATTTAATAATTTAGTATGAAATAGGATAATTTTATCAATTTCATTTCATTAATATATTAGTTGGCTAGCACAAGCCTCTCAGCGCGAGCACGTGACAAAAGAGTTTGTTAGGTTAGGCAGTATGGAATTTTATGTGTATATCGTCCGATATACACCTACTACTGCATGTCGTTTAAATCACGTCACAATTTTTAATAAGGGCGAAGAAACTATTGATTTAGGACTCCAGTTTTATTTAGTGTAAAGTATTTTATCTGGGCTACTGTCTTCTAGCGTATCCATCTGTCAACTTTACTTCAAGTTTCGCCTCCAGGGGTGAATTAGCCGCTTACTGACACGGACCGAATTCCACGCGGGCGGAGCCGCGGGCACAGCTAGTAGATATAAAGTTAAACATATATTTATTCATGAAGCCAGAGACATCTTTCGCCTTTGATTATGAAATATTCTAAAAGGTATACTTTTCTTGTTATCATTTTTATATTGACTTAGATTGAAAGGTCATAATTTATTTCAGTGGTAGGTAGCTTGCTTGAACATTCTTAGAAATTGTTTCGTCGAACTATAATGACGATGTGAAATTAGCTACCAGAGCGAATTTAATATCCACCGACTTGTCTAATTTCAGCTGGTTGAATACATTCATTAACAGATATAAATTACAGCATAAGTAAATAGAAATAGTAGGTACTCTTCCGGCGCGCTGAACCAAACGCTTTTAATTAGGTACCGGATTCAGTAGAAATGTACCTACACAGTAGAAAATCACTATAAGAGATGTAATTGATGTTATTTATTTAGGCAAATAGTCAGGGATCCCTTTGTTTCCCATAAACTTATTGTTTCGAATTTCGATAGTCAGAAATTGATATCCATATAATTTATGGGCATAAACATCAAAAGTCATAATTTTTGTAAAGCATAACGTTTCATAGTTCTAATAATAAAGATCTATAATATTGGATACTATAATCGCAAAACGCATAAAATTGATGAGTATAACATTCGAAGGTCTCTCAATAATTATTCAGAAATATTTTTAGGCATATATTTTATCGGACTAATAGTCGTTAATTATATCGTTTTAATATCATCCCTTTGTTTCCCATAAACTTATTGTTTCGAATTTCGATAGTCATAAAATGATATCCATTATGATTTATGGACATAAACATCATTAGTCATAATTTTCCAGAAGTGGGTTAGGTTAGGTTAGAACTGCGACCCCCAAGAAAACGAACGGTTGCCAGAAGTGGGTTAGGTTAGGTTAGAACTGTGACCCCCAAGAAAACGAACTGTTGCCAGAAGTGAGTTAGGTTAGGTTAGAACTGCGACCCCCAAGAAACCGAACTGTTGTCAGAAGTGGGTTAGGTTAGGTTAGAACTGCGACCCCCAAGAAAAAGAACTGTTGCCAGAAGTGGGGTTAGGTTAGGTTAGAACTGCGACCCCCAAGAAAACGATTCTGATTATCTTATCTGACGATCTTATTATCTTATGATGGCTAACGTTATGGACTATAAAAAATCGGAACTTAAAATTTGTGGAAACCAATACACACCCCTAGTTATCATTATAATCTGCGATTAAAGAACTTAAAATAATTATGATAAGCAAGTTTATTGCCTTCAACATTATGTAATAGATACCATCTGGACTTTGAATATTATGAGTAACAGATTTTATGACTAACAATAATGATGACCTGCAAAAATCGAACCAGCAATTTAGTTTGTTAAATTTTATGACTATTGACAATATGACTAATAAAAATTATGATGGGAAACGTTATGGACTGAAAAAAACGGAAGTAAAAATTTATGGGAACCGATAGAGAGCCAAATAGTCATGCATCAATAAATTGCAATATTTGTATCTATAAATTAATAAACATTTCATTATTTATGGTATATAAAATACACATATTTTTCTACACAAACATTAACTAGCATTACTAAGTATTTGCTGTTTGCAGAACTAGTTAGATCACTTTTATCAGGTAAGGGATTAACATTATATTCATAAGAAAGCTTACGAAGTATTTTTAAAGTTAGACTCATAACTCCAGAAATAATCTCATTAGTCACTGAACCTGCAGTCGTACGAATATTCTCGTCAACTCGGTTTCTTACGAGTTGAAACTTATCGGTCTAGTGGCTTGTATTCCAACTTCATACTGCATTTTGTACTGAATGTCTTTCGTTTCAAAATTGGCCGTAAACTGACATGTTGATTTGGGAAATGTGTTCAATATATGGAGTTACATTTGCAACTCAACATGATACTTGGCATGTATTTATGTACATAACATAATATAAATATAATAAATTATTGCACACCTCAACATAAAGAAACAGCAAATACAAGTTAGCTTTAATTTTAAACCGTAAACTGACACGTTGATTTGGGAATTCGTGCTTAATATAAGGAGTAATATTTACAAGAAAGCATAATATTTAGCATGCACACGTCAGTAGTTTTGGAACAAATTGAATTTGTGACAGACAGACAGTCACACCATAAGGGGTCCTTTTTACTATTATGGTACGGAACCCTAAAAATCACGCTCCTTCGACTTCCATTATGCCCACTGTACAAAGCTTTTGTTTGTGGGTTAATGCGAAATAGACGATGTCTTCGTTCCATTACGCTTACTGACACAAAAACTTTATCGTTCCAGATTCGAGGGTTTTTGTGAGATCTTCTGCGAATCAAAACGTAAGTGTACCCAATTATTTATGTAATTACGAAACATAGTGTTCAATACATATATTTATAAATTTTATAATACAGTTTTTATTTTGTCGCAAATCCGGTTCACTGATTAAGAATTGAATTAGCTATCTAACTAGATGTCCGACACGCTCAGACTGATTATTACAATAATTTACGTTTAAATTTGGCCCAGTGGCACTTAAATAAGAAGGGAGTATTTATCAGTTTACGGGCATAATTGGCATCGTATTGCAAGTAAGAAAAAGTAGGAGATTTTTTCATTGCGTATTTATTGTACACGTGGTTGGACTAACTCTTCATACAAAACCAATTCTTTTTTTACGCAAAAAATGTTGTTTCTTACATTTTCATAATTAGAATACAATACCAATTGTGTCCTTACAATGATCACTAGCATTTTTGTTACACCTTGTTTTTTTATTTAATTTTGCAGTTGCGCAACACGCGCGCACGACCTAAAATGTCCACTTTCCTTGAGCATTTGGGTTAGCAGCTATCATGTCATAGGTACAAAAAGACAAAGGGAAAATAATTCGAAACGCGTAGTTTCAAAGTGCACAAATTAAAGTCTCACAACTCCGGAATTAATCTCATTTCATTACGAACTCCTTCTGTGGCTGCAGTCAGTTCAATGAATATGCCTGGGTCGGTTTCTTCAGTTTCTTGCAAGTTATAAAGTTCACGAGCCGGTGACTTGCAACCCGACTAGAAGAAGCGTCTTACAGTCTGAATTATGTTCGAACTTTTTATGTTGTACAAACGCGAAGAGTTTTACTTGCAAAATAATATATTTCAGCGCAAGCGACAATATGGTATCAATCATGAGCTAGGTCGAAGCCTGAATGATAAAAGCGTACTATTACCGTCACATTTATTGTTTAGTTGAAATCAATGCCAGACTTAAGTAACTAACTAGCTATATGTAACTAACCTAGGTACGCTCAATATCCAGGTGCCATAATCTTACTTTACAATAATTAAAATCACAATCAATCTCCAATAGGGTGTCCCTTATATTGCGAATTTGATAAATTAATAACGCATACCCCGTAAAAGTATTTGTTTTAATCCAAAATACTCTGCAAAAAAATTCAGGCCATTCCTGCAACTCTAACCCGTACCGACTTACATTGTAATTTCCCTTACAAATTACTATTTAGGAGAAGATAAGTCGCTACTTTTTTCGGTTTTCGGTTCGCAGCAAGATTTTTTAAATAAAAAACGTTCAAACAGGAGTGAGCACTGATGATATGAAAAAAAGAAATAAAATAAAATATTTTTTTGGTCATTTTCATACATTGTATGGCAAAATCGGATAAAAGTCGGCACGGGTTACAGTTACAGGAATTATCTGAATTTTTTTTTGTAGACTATTTTGGGGTAACCAAAATATATTTAGGGGGTATGCGTTGTTAATTTCTCAAAATCACAAAATAAGGGACACCCTAATCTCCAATACAAAATACACGATACGACACACACATATAAACATACACGACATATAATCAACCATTATTAGAGTTGCATCGAATTAACTTTCAAGCAAATTCTGATATTTCTGATTCAGACGTTTAGGCGTTAGCTGTATTGTGTAGTTAATGCATTCGAGTTGTATTAAAGAAGAATCGTGTCTTAACGTGTTTTGAGGTTAGAATACTGCCCCAGGCATTGATTTATACAAAAAGGGAGATATGGTACCAGGCGCTCGATTGTGTGCCATCAAATATAGGTTCCGGGACCTATATTGAATTATAATTATTTTTGCATGTTTTTAGAGTGGGTCATTCCACTCATACAATAGATTAAAGCTGGCTGCTGTGAAGCCGAAGTAGATCAAAATAAATGCAAAAATTGCTTAATTGGTAAAGCGATCGAGCCCCGGCAAGGCGTATCGATGCAGGTTCAGGTCCTGCTGGGTTGATTATTTTTTCAATGTTTGTATTTGATTTAATAACAATATATTGAATTAGTCGTGTGGAAGAGTCTCTCAATCACACTTTTGTGCAATGCGTAAAATATGGAGGTCTTTCTTGCATACCTGTGTTAACTATATAGGTTTATCTCTTTTGCCCATGATGCACATACATTATAGCGGTGTGTAGCATTTTACAAGTGTGTAGGTGCTGGAACACATTTAAGTTTTATTTACTATGAACGTCACTCATATTCCAGAAACAGGAAAACCTACATACTAACACCGATATTAAATAGCTCATGGATGGGAGGGAGGGGGGCACCACAGACGTGGATTGCTTAGGGCATCAAATGGTCTTAATCCGGCACTGCCTTTGTCCTTGCTCAATTGAACCTAGGACCGCTCAGCAACTTAATCTCATTAATTGACGCAGGCACTAGTTTCCATGAAAGCGATCCTGTTCTCTGACCTTCAAACTAAGATCTGGTTTCCTCTCGGTGTTTTCCTCCGCCTAAAAGTGTGTAATATATAATATCAAAACCGGCCAAGTGCGTGTCGGACCACGCATAGGAGGGTTCCGTACCTTCAATGGAATAAGAACCAAACTAATACCACAGATTATATAATAGTTCTTACGAACAGATATGAATCACTCATAGAAAAAGCAAATACCTACGGTTTACGTACCTACGCAATAATACAATGGAGCGGCCTTAAACGCGCGGCACCCCGCACCTCCCACGTACCCGCACAATCGCTAGGGTCGCCTATGTTTGGAAATGTCTTATAGTTAAGGAAATAGGTATTTTGCATTGATTCAGTGTTTAAATGGTTCGCATGGTGCAGAACAATAATAGTTACATGAGTAATATTGATTGATATTTTGTTGCCGTTGCCGCGATGAGAGTATGATTAATCTTGACAGATTTGCCACACACTGTCAAAATTAATATGGATTGACAGCTATCTCAATCTTATTCAAATCGCCTTTTAGCAATATCATCATAGTTATTTGAGAGATTAATAAAGATAACATGTCTATTATTATTATAACATAAGTGAATCCTCCTTTTTTGTAAAGCGTCGGCAACGCGCATTTGACTCCTTTGGAGTTGCAGGCGACCATAGGTTACGGTAGCTGCTTACCTTCAGGCGGGCCGTATGCTTGTTTGCCACCAACGTGGTATAAAAAAAAAGTTTGTATGCCTACTTACCTTTGCCCATCCGTCGGCAGAGCGAAAAACGATAAGTTTTTATTAGCTTTGCTATTTTTACATTCAACCACATCG
Organism: Pammene aurita; assembly: GCA_947086415.1. NCBI lineage: Eukaryota > Metazoa > Arthropoda > Insecta > Lepidoptera > Tortricidae > Pammene > Pammene aurita. The sequence continues at coordinate 17,500,695 of OX352301.1, read as the reverse complement.
CAATATTTTTTTTTTTTCGTGATGACATTGTTCCGAGTTCCGAGTAGCGTCGCGCGCGGTACGACGTGCGTTCAGTGAGCGCGTTGGTAGCCCACTGACTTTTAGCTCCCTCGGCGAAGGCGCAAAACGTAGGTACATATATAACTCGCTCGCGCGGGCATGATTCATAGGCCTGCTAATACCAAAAGGTCGTATCTGATGCCTATGGAAGAAGTTTTTGAGAGATAACTCAAAAATGGCTGAACCGATAATGTGCAAAACAATTTTCGTAGAAAGTATATGATAAGGCGCATCTCTTCAAATGTTTTCATATTTTTTGAACATACGGTTCAAAAGTTACGGGGGGGACTACACAACTTTTCTGGCTTTCGAAGCGATTATTTCAGAAAATATTCACTTAATAATCACAAAATAGTCAAAGAAACCTCAATGTCATTTTGAAAGACCTATCGATTGATGTGTCACATGTTGATATTTGGTTAATTTTTTTTTAAATTTAGTTACCTGTATGGAAAAATATTTTTTTTTCAAATTTAACTACATAACTAAGTAGCTGCAAAATACACCTTACGTGTAAATTTTATTCAGATACGTCGTATAGTTTCCGAGTAAAATGCCTGTGACATACGGACGGACAGACAGACAGACAGACAGACAGACAGACATGACGAATCCATAAGGGTTCCGTTTTTTGCCATTTGGCTACGGAACCCTAAAAAGTTTTTCATACATTGTTTTTCATATATTAAATATTATAAATAAAATAAATAAATATTATAGGACAATCTTACACAAATCAACCTAGTCCCACAGTAAGCTCAATAAGGCTTGGGCTTGTGTTGTGGGTCCTAGGCGGCGATAATACTTAAATACAAAGAAAACATCCATAACTGAGGAGCAAATATCTGTGATAAACACACAAATAAATGCCCTGACCAGGATTCGAACCCGGGACGTCCTGCTTCGTATGCAGGGTCACTACCAACTAAGCTAGGAGGCCGTTGAAAACTCAGTGGTACGAGCTGGGTATTAGTTCCTTAAAAGTTAAAACCTCAGTGGTACAGTCACGGTCATTAATCGATGAGCCACTTGCCGCTGTACGTATTTTAGCCGTGTAATACAAATCGGGTTTTTACTCGTATTAATTCCTAACAAGTCTTCGTATAATAAAAGAGCATAATTATATTTCTATCTTTATCATTGTGTGTTTATCAACCGTCACTAAGGTCCGAATGTTAAGGTTGGCTAACTTCAGAGCATAGATATAAAATGGCGCTTATTTCTCTGCTTCAGAGCTACCAGATTGATAGAGTCACTTGTCACTTCGAAAAGTTAACCAATTGCAGATTTAGCAACCGTAACTTAGTAACAATTGTTACAGCGTACCTAGCGATAGTAACGGAGACATTATGATTGGCATTGGCATTTCGTCACAGGAGAAACGAAAAGCCCGATTTTATCCGAATTAGTATTCGGATGAAATCAGGTTATCATAATTGATAACTAACAATTTGACGGCCGCCATCATTAGAAAAATTAACTAAGAATTTGTATGCCTGTTTTGGTATGAAAGTAGCTAAGTTGTAGCTATTAACTATCGAATAGATCATATTAATAAATAATAACAATATTTAAAGTTTAAATTTATTAAATGTATTCATAATTATCAAATCATTCCATAGAGCTGCGAACTTCGTAGGTCTAAATCTGTCAACTTCGTGTTCCGGAGCATTCCTCTTCGCTAAATGCATCGGGGCGCTGGTTGTTCTGACGATGATAGTTTAACTTTTTCGGCATAGGTATCGTCTTACCCAAAACGCAACGTGTTTTTTAAATCTTTCGAGCTTATGGTTCTATGCAATAAGTATTAGACAATTTAAATGTTTTAACAACATTATGGAATAAGCTTTCCGTCTCGAGGATTCTCTTGAGGCTGGCCGAATACTCAAGACCCTGATGACACATTGACACGATTCTTCGGAGAATTAATCGGAAATTGTGATTGGCATTATCGTGTAAACACTTTAATATTATTTTAGCTACGATTCACTAAATACATAATTTATAATTGTCGTCTTTGACATAACATTCAACTGACATTGCGTTTTAATTCAAAAGAGGTCAGAATCAAAAAGATTAACAACTTACTACTACTAGGAAATATGTCTTAACCGTAGAGGTTAAAGGTTAGCTAATGAAGTTATCATATCAATAATGAATCGATTGAATTTTGCATAAATTACGCCGTTCGCACGAATGCAGCGAATCTGTGCTAAAACATTGCGGTAGCGAAATGTCCGAGGCAAATCTAAATCCAACTTATGATGATTCGTACGATAATTATATCAGACCTTTTTTGAAATAAAACTCGTAGTTGCAATAACGCATATTATTTTAGAAAATATTGACAACTGAAAAGTCAGGTGTCAAGAAATAATAAAAAATTGGTAATAAAAACCGTAGTCAATTCAATTTAAGCGAAAATGCCACCCACTATTAACGATGAGATTCGTCATAGAATTGTGACAATGCACCAGCAGGGTCTTAGTATTCGTGCAATTTCGAGGGATCTGCTCTTGTCGGTAAGTTTGCTCTGTCTGATATGTCTCCAGAATTAAAATAAAGTAAAAAAATCACTAACTTCAAGTTTGTATTTTTAGCGAAACACCGTTGCGTTATGGGTGGGACGATATGCTGAGGAAGGGATTATTGCCGATCGTCGCCAAAACAATCATCGTCCTGCTGCTTTAAGCCAAATGCAGCGAACAGAAATGCTCCAAGGTTACGAACTAAATGGATTCACACCCACTAAACTATATGCAGGACGGTTTGATGTGGATCCCAGAACTATCCGAAGGCATCTGCATTCAATGAATTTGCATCACAGAGTTCCGGCTTATAAGGTTGATTTGACGGAAAATCATAAAATCGCCCGCGAAAATTTCGCCAACCGATTCGTAGATTTTGATTGGACTTCAACAATTTTCCCTGACGAGAAAACATTTCAATCAAGCGAACACGGTCGCCTACAAATGTGGCGGTATAACGCAACACGGTATGACATAGATCATGTCATACCAAATAGGGAATCGGGCAGAATAGGTGTTAATATGTGGGGTTGGATGAGCTCCGAAGGTGTTGGCGAACTCGTCCAAATGCCACCGCGTGCAAATGCCCTGGACTTTATTAGCATTTTGGAAGAAGTCATGCTCCCTTCCGTAAGAACGGTCTATCCACAGCACGATATGCCTAACATCAATTTCGTGCATGATAACTGCTCGATACACCGTGCAAGAGTCGTTAACGCCTGGTTCGATGCACACCCAGCCATTACGGTAATTCCGTGGCCATCTAAATCTCCGGACCTGAATCCCATAGAAAATCTATGGGGTTTAATGGTGCAGCGATGGGATCACCGTAACGAACGCAGGGCTGATGTTTTGGCTCAACATTGCCAAGACATCTGGGAAAGTATGCGAGGAACTGATATTGGAACAAAATTAGTCGCCTCTATGCGAACACGACTACAAGCTGTATCGGACAGCCATGGAGCTTATTCTAAATATTAAATTTAAAAATAAATATGTTTTTGCTAAAGGTTGACTTTTTATTAGACGATGTATACTACTCAAAACAAAGTCTATATATTTCTGTTTAATTGATAATTCTGGGCCATCAACTAATTGATAAGTGATAAGTGGCTGATTAATGATGCCTCATATCCGTAAGTGTCCAATCTCTTTCATGCTGTCTAATAACTAGAAAGAAATATAATACTGTAAAAAAATATGTTTTACGTAAAGATCAAAATACTTAGTGGCCCCTATTTACTTTTAAGTAGTATATAAAAATTACACTGACAATAGCTGACATATATGTATAGCAAAACATAAAAATATTTAAAATAACTTCGTTTCAAAATGGCGGGATTACCATGCATATTCAAATATTTGCAACAGTTATGTATGTGACAATGTGATGGATGTCATTATTTTGTTCTACATGTTGGTATCAATCTCTAGAGTTACTATGGATACGTTAAAACGTCGCCATGGTGAGGATGAAATATGTATTACACGGCTAAAATACGTACAGCGGCAAGTGGCTCATCGATTAATGACCGTGACTGTACGAGCTGGGGTTTGAGTTGAAGGCTATCTTCTATACGAAATCACTGAATTAATTTACTAAGCACTTAAGTTTATCGGTAACCCTATAGTTCTTTTAGTAGGTATTTACATAATAATAATAATAATAATAGTCTCATAGCGAAGAGTCTCGACCAACATCTTGAGAGACTTTCGCTACGGGGTTGTGGTTGGATCAAGGGTCAGATTCAGAAGGCGGTAATCTTGGACACGGCGCGCATAGTCCGAAGGTTCCTCACTCTGCGGCCCTAACCATCGGCAGCCTGGGCCCTGCTCCGTTGGCGGCGGCACCCTAGTTTAGGTTTTTTATAATGCTTTTATTGTTTTTATATGTTTTAGATGTATTTTTATATTTTACTTTTATAAAAATATTGTAAAAACCCTAAAATAAGAAGAAAAATAAATAAAGAGAATAATAATAATAATAAATACTCTTTATTGCACACCTCATACAGTTACAAGCACAAATTTTACAATTAGATAAATTTAGGTAGAGGTAACAACAGGCGGTCTTATCGCTAATGAGCGATTTCTTCCAGATAACCTTTTTTACATAATTAGCCAACGTCAATTTGTTTAGTGACAGCGCTTATTTCGTTTTATTATGCTCTATAAAATGTTATTAAATTAAGGAGTAGGTAGGTATAACCTAACGACGATGCTCTAATTAGAAATTTTCGTTGAGCTGGCGACACTATCTTATACCTACTAGGTAGCCAGTCATTTAAAACATTGTCTTAATTTATTTGACAAACAAGCTTTTGTCATGGAGGCTGACAACACCCGATCGCCTGCAAATTGACTTTACATAAACAGTTTTTCAGCTATAACTACTTATTTTAGGAAAGTAAACAAAATACACCGTGGGCTGGAATGACCCGACAGATCTTAACCACGACATTCTATGACCAAAAGAAAGAAAAATATGATGTGACATTAGGTCAATTTCGCCAAAAAAATATTTTTTTTTTCGTTTTTTTTCCATTCTTTGGATGTTTATTGCACATGAAAAGCAAATGTTATTACTAAAATTGTCGCCTAAAACAAATAGGTACATTTTTTTTGTAAAAATTTAGTTTCTGCAAAGTTTTCCTTGTCGCTTTGATATCTGTCAATAACGGACGTGTAAACTATGTCCAATAGTGGCAACAACGCCATTAGAAAGGCGTTTTGTGATGAGTTATAATAAAAAGTGTATTTTTTTTAATACAGATCATATTTATTTAGTAAACAAACAGTCACATACTTATTAAATTAAATTAAAATCAAATAAAAACTAAATCGTAATATGGGTTAAAGATAAATCATTAACCTAGTCGATAAGCCCGCCCCGAGCCACCCCCGGCGGAAAGGTGCCCATCACGCTCGCCGCGTTGCCGCGCTGAATCGCGATGGACAGACGTTGCGCCAGGAATTACCCGGAACGGGGGTCTTTTTAATTGGTATTAACTCTGAAACTAGGCGTATTCCAGAAAAGTTAATAGGACATTTTAGTATCTAATTATGATCAGGAATACACTGTTAAAATCTGTCTAGTTATATGGGCCCACGGTGTATATGTTAATATCCATTATATTTAGAAGAACTTTGTTAATTCCGGTACACGTTAGGACGAAATCGGCTGGATAAAAAAATATTACAAAGTTACATCTTAAAATTAGCTTGAAACAGTTGTATTTCTTTAGTTTCTTGACTCATACGTCTGTAATTTAATTTTAATTGTATCTAAACTTAAATTTTAGGATCTGCATGTTCGTACGTAAAAGTTATTAGTTTAAGTTGTGGTTACTTATAATTAGATAAGCATCAACCTCAATTGTAACAGTTTTAATAGCATGTAAGATGTATCTGTATATAATCCTAAATAAATAAATAATCATCATTTCAGCCGAAAGACGTCCACTGCTGGACAAAAGCCTACCCCAAGGATCTCCACAACGATCGGTCACTCGCCGCCCTTAACCAGCTTTTTCCCGCGACTCTAACCAGATCGTCGGTCCACCTAGTCTGGGGCCTTGCCACACTGCGTCTTCCGGTACGCGGTCGCCACTCAAGAACCTTTCTGCCCCATCGGCCATCGGTTCTGCGAGCAATGTGGCCCGCCCACTGCCACTTAAGCCTGGCAACTCTCTGAGCTATGTCGACGACCTTGGTAAATAAATAATAATTAAGGACAAAATTCCACCACACTAATACTAAAAACTTAATTACGTTTTATGTTTCTCAATGAATGCGTAGTTTTTTTTTATTCATCATTTTGAAAAATTCGCAATGCAGTGCTCCCATTCTAACGTAACACAGTGTTTTCCTTTCACTTGCGCTGAAAAATGGAATTTAGCTGTTGGCATCCCCTTAAATCGCATTTTGTCGTTTGAACACGTAAGACAATGCGCTGAGTCGTTAAGCATTTCGAGACACTTGTAAACGCGAACGCTTTAAGTGAACGCATCTACATATAAATTGCATTAAAATAATACGTTTTAATATATGTTTGTGCTCTTTAAATCGTGTCACTTAAGAAAAGTAATTTTCAATGTAATAGTGCACTTTGAATCACAAAAGTTTCGTTTCGTTAACTGTCGTTACGAATGTTACGATTAAAGGACGATGCATTTTTGACACGGAAATAGAAATATGCGTCGAATACGACTTTGCATGAATAAACTAAATAAACGACGAGTTTTTATTTATGAATACGGCACATTGATGCTCTGATTTAAAAGCGCTTTGCTCGATTCTTGCAGTAGTCCTTTGCCAAATCCGTGGAAAGTCATATATGTCAATATATGACTTTCCAACTACTTAGATGAAACACATACTTCTATATACTTTTCTACATTGATTCTGTGGGATAGCTAATAATTATGTTATTGTTGTCACTATGTGGCAAGATATGGACGTTCTGACGACCTGAAAACCACCGAGTGCACTAGGTACTTTTGACTAAAATACAAACTTATATCCTTTGTCTCTTAAATAGCAAGGTATTTTTTTTGTGCTCATTAAGTTAAGTAGATAGACTATAAGTAGATAAGAAACTTATCTACTTATAGTTTCAAAATATCATTGTATCTGATAGTTCTTGACCATATTTAAAATTTCCATACGGCTATGGGAGACCTTTAGTGCTAGCATAGTATACTGCGTTTTCTACAGATGAGTTAGGTCGTTATTGCGTCTTTAGCCATTGTGTTTCAACGGCCTCCTAGCCTAATCGGTAGTGAACGTCCTATGAAGCAGGAGGTACCGGGTTCGAATCCTGATCAGGGCATATATTTGTGTGTTTATCACGGATATTTGTTCCTGAGCTATGGACAGTTTCTATGTCATATTGTCTTCGGTTGCCGCGATAGTTATTCATGAAATAAAACAATTATAAAAACGGATTTTATCGCGCGTACTGAGCTTAAATTACATCCCGACGTTTCGAACACTTTACAGCGTTCGTGGTCAACGGGTCGACTGAGGAAAAATATACAATTACCTCCGTTCAAAAACTATCACAATATGCAAACCTACCCACATACTAAATATTAAACAAATTTGTGTTTGCACATGCCAGAGGGCACCGTCAGCACCGTCGACCAAGGTCAGCAGTCTGTGAGCATGTCATGGATAGGCCCAACCACTCAGTTAAATTTGACAAACCGCAAATCCTCGTCAAGGGGAAACGACACATTCCCCGGATGTTGCGAGAGGCAATCGAGATTAAAAAATATCCAAATTTCAACAGAGAGGATGGTTTTCCGGTACCACCAGCTTGGGATCCAGTTATTCATTTGGTTAAGGAGCAAGCTAGACATAGGACTGTGAGACCATAATGGTGGACAGTGTGGACACTAATAATAATTTAATACTAATTTAAAAATAAAAAATAATAATTAATAATAATAAAAAATAATTTGTTTTGTAATAATAAATAACCTCTTGCATGTGCAAACACAAATTTGTTTAATATTTAGTATGTGGGTAGGTTTGCATACTGTGATAGTTTTTGAACGGAGGTATTTGTATATTTTTCCTCAGTCGACCCGTTGACCACGAACACTGTAAAGTGTTCGAAACGTCGGGATGTAATTTAAGCTCAGTACACGCGATAAAATCCGTTTTTAATTGTTTTATTTCAGTTTCTATGTATTCAAGTATTTATCTATATCTATCGAATATATGTATATATCGTCGCCTAGTACCCACAAGCTAACCTTATTAAGCTACCGTGGAACTAGGTTGATTTGTGTAAGGTTGTACCATAAAAACAATGTTTCGTAATAAGTTTGCTGAATTAAGAAGGCACTGTAAAACATAGTTTCATTACGTTTAGTGTAACAAAACAACTAAAATAAAACAGATAAAACAAACCTTTCTTTAAGAGACGCAATTAGTTTAACGGGCTCAACATTTATACCTGTTTAGTCGAATGCTGCAATAAAAGTTCCTGGCCCTCTCAAAATTTAATTATCTCGCGAGCCTTTAATACAGCAAATCAGAAAATCGTTTTCATTGAATCTTAAACGTTTAAGGCCACTTTTAGGCTGAAAAACGATTTTAATTAAACGTTTAGTAGTCGGACTCAAATGTACATTTTATTTTACGCCGAACCCCTTTACGCAGGGCATATGGGGCATTTTGTGCTTCAGATAGCTTTGAAATAAGGAAAAATGCATAAAAACGGAAAAAAATGCTCCTTTTCAGGGATCCGTTGCCAGAATTGAAAACGGAACCCTTATAGTTTTGAATTGTCCGTCTGTCCGTCCGTCCGTCCGTCCGTCCGTCTGTCGTATGTCACAGCCATTTCACTCGGAAACTATATGACGTACCTTAATAAAATTTTGACATGAGGTGTATTTTATATGCTGGTATTTAGTCATGTAGTGAAATTGCTAAAAAAAATATTTTCATGGGGGGCGCTCCATACATTTTTTAAATCAAATATCAACATGCTGCACATCAATCGATAGGTCTTTAAAAATAACATTGAGGTTTTTTGAACATTTTGTGATTAAGTGAACATTTTCAGAAATAATCGCTTTGAAAGTCAATAAAATAGCGTACCCCCCTGTAACTTTTGAACTGTAATGTAAGTCCAAAAAGTTTGAAAAGATGCGCGTCACATACTTACTATCTACGAAAATTGTTTTGATCATTATCGGCTATTCCAATAGGAACAGATACGACCTTTTAGCATTCGTTTGGTTCTTATTCCATTGAAGCTACGGAACTCTCCATTACGCGTGGTTCGACACGCACTTTGCCGGTTTTTTTTTATATATCACGACTGTGGCAAACAAGCATACGAACCGCCTGATTGCAAGCAGCTACCGTAGCCTATGGACGCCTGCAACTCCAGAGGTGTTACATGAGCGTTGCCAACCCTTTACAAAAAAGGAAGATTCACTGCGTTGACGGCTAAAGGAACAAGAGGTTCCCTCATCGTCAACACACTGGGTCCTCTTTGAGCTCTTTGGCAACCTTACTCACCAGCAGGAACACAACACTATGAGTAGGGTCTAATGTTATTTGGCTGTGGTTTTCAGTAAGGTGGAAGTACTTCTCCAGTCGGGCTCTGCTCCAGATTTGAGCAAGATGACATTCGCAGTATCCATACCTCTCTGTTGGACGTAGTTTAAGGACATACCCGTGTCCGGATGTAGTTTCAGGACAGACCCGGGTCCGGCTCCTAACTCTAAACTTCAAAAACACGCTATCTTGCCATGCTCCAGTTATTTTTTGAAATGCTTATGGTCTGCTTATTTTAAGTCTGCATAAATTACTAATTAACCCCCGTATTCATAAATATCTCTCAGGCCTTAATTAGTTAATTTATGTTTTGTCTGTTTCTAACAAACACAACTGTCAGAGTGACAGATAAAGACAAACAATTATTAGTTAATTCAGGCTTCAGAGACGTTTATGAATAAGGGGGTAAAATTCTATTGCCTGATTAACATTTGAAATGTTACTGGTAGTTAAGTTAATTTATTTCCGTCACGGAATAACTTGCAAACTTGTCGATAGAGTTTAACAGCAATCCTGAGACCTGAGACTGATGATGTTTGCTAGTTTACAGTTAATTACGGTTCTAGTATAATTAGAAAACTTTAAAACTGCCTAAGGTTATTAGCGTTTAACCTCAAAGGTCTAAAAACGGAATAGGTATCTCGGAATATTTTGACCTTTACTTGCTTTATTATTTAGGCTAAAATTGATGCTGGTATAATTGGTAGCGGTTATGCTTGTAAATCTGAGGGTCCTGGGTTAGGTTATGATCCAAAGGAGGATATTATTTTTGTGTACCTAAAGAAACGTATGTAAGAAAAACACGTGCTTTATGTGATGTTTAGCTAATTACGAGTATAGGAAGCATGAATGTTTTCGCTGTGTAGACAAGCCGCATATTTGGATCAATTATTGACTGCTGAACACATGTTATATCAATTAATTACAACTTAATACATTAAAATGGAAAGCATTTGAAGTAGTAAAAATAATTGGTCGGGTTCAGACCTTAAATGCTCGAGATATACAAATACACGAATATTAAAATAATTTGAGACTTTGTATACATTCTATATTTAATACTGAAGAATCCCTCAATGAGTCTCGGAAATCTGAAGATTTACCCTTTAATATTGAAATTCCGCCACGATGCTCGCTTTGGCGGTTACTTCGATGTTTTTTATAATGCTTGTAGTAAGGAATTTTCTACAGTAAGTGCTTTCTGAATGTTGAGTACGTACATTATTTAGATTCCAGTATATAAGAGGTAGTTCGCGTCGCGAGATCGTGCCTCCATTAGGCTTTTACGTGATAAACAGCATGTGTTGTTTTTGATACTTTTACATCAGTAAACAAAATAACAACTACGACATTTTAAGTAAAGATTGAAGTGTCAAGTATGTTATAATTTTTACATTATATACTTATTATGTTATTCAAATATGTTAAATATAAGTATAATTAAAACTTGCTCTCGTTTAATGTCGTGGCATTACTTCAGTACAGTTATTTTTAATTGAAATGTTCATGACGCTACTTAACTATTTATACATAGAAATTGTTCGAGTTTACTTAAGACCTTAAGACGGGGTCGTGCTAACATTGGTACAAGTAAAAACGAGAAAGTGTAAACCATCTTAACATAAACTGAACTGAATAGTAAAGAAAGCCGTTCAAACAAACACGGTCACAGTTTATATTATGCCCGAATTGGGTGCAAAAGTTTTCCTTACGGACAAGGTCCACAAATTCCCTACTTTCTTGTACTACGTCCGCAAGAGAGGACAACACAATAGCGGAGTGTGGGGGGAATTGTCCGCGAATTCCGAGAATCCAGAACTTCATAAACTTTCTCATGTCTCTTGTGTTACGCTTTAGAAAAGACCCGCAAGACGCGAAAGTTTGGCTGAGATTTGTAATTAAACTTTAATTTAGTTTTATGACGTTTGAGGATGTGCGAGTCTTCCTCTTTGTTTTTCGCTTCTGTAAGAATGGAACGAGTTTTATTTATTTTTTATTTATTCGATTGGCATATATATACAAAAATTTCAAAACTATAAAATTATTTCTGTTTCGTGTATTCAGTAATGTATATGGCACCCATATGGCGGTGTGGGTGTGTCTACCCCTTGGTACATATTTTATAATTTGACACGTTGCATCTATGGTGATATATCATTTAGGGACCTTCAGACTCCTCTGGTATATCACATATCTTAGGGATAGTTGCACCAACCACAATAGATGCTAATTTATTAATCAACGCAACTCAGCAGAACTCTAAAACATCTTATACAACACAGATCTGCGAATACAAGGAGGTGATGTAATATGTACCTATGATGATAGACGGGTTGGTTTGACCAAGCACTTTAAAAAATCAGACTACCTACACACTATAAAAATAAAGGTATGTCTATAATAAAAACATTGTAATGATTTTTAGATCGTATAAGCAGGCTCAATGTGACAAACATGCCTGTTTGCAACTTCAAAAACAAATAATGAATTTAATCAAAATCCTCAAAAACAAAAAAAGATTCACGCTATAAAGAGACGGAAAATACGATCCAGGAAACTAATTTATTAGAAGACTGAATAAGAATAAAGAGCAATTTTGCGAAAGTATTTGTCGTCTGTTAGCTCTGTCTATCGAAATGTACGTCTTATTTAATTGGACAGCTCAGAGTAAATCTTAGTGAACAGTCCGGGACAAAGGGGTGGTCATAATCCACCATTTTCGGCTCTTGCTTCATTCGGGTTTTTGTTTTTCGGGGATTACTGAGCCCCCGAGTCGAATTGGAGGCGTGCCCTTTGAATATTCCTCGTAAAAATGAGGCGAATATAAAGGACATTTTATTACTTTTCAGATATCGTTTGTTTGTTAATCAGTAAGTCATTTATGAATCGGGTTTGAATATACATTTTTTTGTATTTAAATGAAAGAAACTTCATTTAAAAAATGAACTTCAGTAAGTACTAGGTAAAGTAAAAACAAATATTTTTTTAAGAAGTCGCGTTATTTTAATTTTCATTGATTTTAATTTTGAAGTAGCTTTTTGTTTATTTATTTTATTTGGAAATTTTTAGGATTTCCTTCCTAAGTATTAATTAATGTGCATGTACTGAGACATAATTATGTTTGTTGCATATTACGAGTATTGCATGTTGGATTTCGGAATTATTCCTTCACACGTCAGCCTCAACTTATAAGTACACTTTCTTCCAAACAAAGTGAAAAAACTCTAAAGGTCAGAGATCAATTAGATACGTAGGATCGCTCTTAATAACTAGCATCGCTCATTACAGTTTAACTATCAGCACTAAAACAGCAGCTTGTTCAACAACAATCGAATGCGGTGGCAAACTAGTAAGAAAATGTGAACCTTTAATGTCATAGTAATAGTAAATCTTATCGAAAGGGATGAAGGTCAATTTTAATCTGCTGCTATATGCATTGTCACGTATACCGATCGTTGGCGGTGATGGGATTAATAGCTACGAATCTCGAGGTCACGATACGCTGGAGTTCTCAAGAACTTTGATTAAAGACAATGAGTATAAGAAGACGTTTTCTTTTATGATCACTCCAGATAGTAAACATTTGTAAATGTCTCAGTATTATTACCATTTCGAGCTCACGAGAAACTGTCTTTTAATAAGATTTTCAGGTTACTTTAATGGTTTTAAAAATTAGGTAATTGAAAAGAGTGCTAAAGCCAGAAGTAACATCCTACCGTAGACATTTAATGTTGCTAAAATTTCGTATCCACGTTTTTGACAGTTACATTAAAACTTTATTTCTCTTTAAACTAATTATAAAAATCGTGTCTGACATAATCTCGTGGCTCGGGACTTATAAGAGATTATTATACCAAGGGGTAGACACACCCACACCGCCATATGGGTGCCATATACATTACTGAATACACGAAACAGAAATAATAGTTTCCATAACGACTAGTAGTCCGCCTCGAACTGAGAACTCGCGATTTACTTGCAAACGAGATGACCAATATAGCAAGATCCTTCTAAAGATTTTTTTTCGCCTTCTAACTCCACAACCCCTTGATCGATCCTGCTCATATACGAACTCTCAAATTATATGTATATCTGCTACAACCCAAAACAATTTCATAAAGATCAGAAAATCACGGAGCAAACCCTCAAAATCAAAACGCCATCGAAATGCCGAGACGTCCCAGTAGCCGAAGTTGTTTGTAAGAACTACACTTCGCTTACGCTTCGCTCGTTCAATAAAACATCAAAATTTATTCAACTTTACATGCAAAAATAAGATAAAGAAGTTAAATACAAATAGCTTCACCAATTTGTAAGCTCACAACTGTCTCGAATACAACTCAATTCATTTTATTTATACATACTGAAAGTCTCATCACGTCTCGCACATTTAACGCTCATAAATTTATTGGCAAACAAATTATTATGTGTTCGTACACAAAATGCTTACATAAATACTCATTGTTTTGTCGTTCAAATCACGTAGCATTCGTGAAGTGTGCTCTCACCGTGCTGCCTAGTTGCCACGTGAGGTGTTAAGGATGTCAGCTTACGGGATGTTACTTGTTTGCCACGTTAATCCAAAAACTTGAGTAATATTAAAAATTAATTCTCTGTACCACGCAAAGGTGTCTGTACCACGCAAATGTGTCAGTCATAAAGTTTTTTTTACTAGAATTGAGTCTAGCTTCTTACGAAACAACGGCATTGATTGTGAAACTTACTTGACTCTAGTTAGTAGCTTTAATAAACTTTATCAATATTGTATCAAGCAAAGCTACCTTTATCAAGTTAGATGATTGAAACCTGATTGTAGTAGCGATAGCGCTCTTTCTTCAGGATAGATTGCACAAAACTGGTGAAAATACCTTGTATTTTCAACAGACAACGGAATTGGTGTTATATAAGAAGATGATATATGTGATACTATATATATATAATTTACATATACAGAATGCCTGTGGGAAAACAACAAAAGAAAAGATCAAAATTGGTTATCTACGAGCCCCGATACATATTTTGTTTTCGTCTACTCAGAGCATTTTCTTAGGCTTTCCCATTTATACAGAAAAGCCATTTTAGGTCAACATTTAACACATTTTATTATAATATACGCCATCTTCGGGCGCACGAGGTATCTAGATCCCGGCATCTGGTAGCTTTTAATGAGTGGAGGTCAGAGTGACAGACTAGAAAAATTGTTTAATTGGAAAATAGTAATACCAATATAATTGCCAAAAATTTGAAAATAGTAATGCCGAAGTTGTCTCAGTTATAGAGGGCAGGGCCTATATTTTAATATTCAAACAAAAAACATTGCGTGTTATATAGTACGTATATAGGCTTGTATTGTATTGTGGGTACTAGGCGACGATATCTATACATATAATAAACGCGTAAGGAGAAAAAACTTATTCGGGGGGTCTTAGAAACGTTGACTGACTACATTTCAGTGATTTTTGGAATTCTTGTCTGTCTGTCTGTGAATTTGTCCGCGCACTACGTAAAAACTACTGCACAGAATTTTACGAAATTTTGTATAGTAACAGTTTATACCCCGGAGCAACATATAGGATAGTTTTTATCTGCTTATTATAAACATAATTTTCATAAAAATAGTTCTCAAAAGTGGTCACAGATGGCTGTATAGGTAACCTGTATACTGTATGCAAACATTATTTAAGGACGTCTTTAGATTAAATTAAGCAATTCGGTCTATTGCGTTCCGCCGAGGTTCAAACCATGGATTTTAAAATGCTTTCCCAATTTAAAGATTGCGGGTTAAATATTTACGAAACGGGTTACTTCGTTTTGGAAATTGTAAGTATCCGGACATATATTGTGATACATTAATACCTGGAGGTACTTTAAAGTTACTAAAGCTACAGAAGGTACTGAAACCTACTTATATTATACGTCAAAACAAATAAAACAGGTAGTTAAGATTTATCCATTTCAATTTACCCGGCAGCAAAAATTGTACCGTTTGTGAGATCAATATGTTTTATCTCGCTTTAACAGCTGATTGCAATTAAAACCGGCCAAGTGCGTGTCAGACCACGCATAATGGAGGGTTCCGTAGCTTCAATGGAATAAGAACTGGACTAATGCCAAAAGGTCGTATCTGATAATTATGGAAGAAGTTTGTTGGGAATAACTCAAAAATGGCAAAACCACTAATGTTTGTAACGATTTTCATACAAACTATATGATAACGCGCATCTTCTCAATTTTTTTTATATTTTTTGGACTTACGGTTCAAAAGTTACAGGGGGGGACGCTATTTTTCCGACTTTCGAAGCGATTATTTCTGAAACTATCCACTAAATCACAAAAATTGTTCAAAGAAACCTCAATGTTATTTTTAATTTTTTATTTTATTTAGTTACATGTTTGGAGTGCCCCCCCAAAAACAACTTTTTCTGCAGTAAAATGGCTGTGACATACGGACGGATGGACAGAAGGACATGACCAAAACTATAAGGGTTCCGTTGTTGCTATTCTGGCAATGACTAGCTGCTACTTAGCATGAATCTAGCAATTACTAGCTGCTACTTAGCTGTCACGCTGCTGCTGAAGAAATTCTCGCTGCGCGCTCCGGGCCTGGGCCTACGCGGTACTCCGCCCATGGATTTCGCAGATATTGCCGCCTACCATCGGGCCTTATGTATGACACTTCACCATTGAGATATGTCCGGTCCCTGTCATGCTGCCTTTGCCTGAAGCAATTCTCGCTGCGACTCTCCGGGCCTGGGCCTAAGCGGTACTCGGCCTATGACTTTTGCAGCTTTTGCAGCTTCTTCGCCATTGAGTTTTGTCCGGATTATATCATGTTGCTGCTGCTGGAGAAATTTTAGCTGCGACGCTCCGGGCTTACGCGGTACTCGGCCTATGGCTTTCGCAGATATTGCCGCTCACCATCAGGCCTCCGGCCCTCAGATTTGCTAAGACTCTTCGCCATTGAGTTTTATTCGGATTTTGTCATGCTGCCTGCTGCTGCTGAATAAATTCCCGCTACGAAGCTCCGGGCTTGGGCCTGCTCAGTACTCGGCCTGTGGCTTTCGCAGACATTGCCGCTCAACCTCGAACCTTATGTATGACACTTCACCATTGAGATATGTCCGGTCCCTGTCATGGTACTGCTGCTGACCTGGGCCCTACACGGTACTCGGCTTTTGGCTTTCCCAGACGTTGCCGCTCACCCTCGAGCGACAGCCCTCGGGTTCGCTAAAACACTTTCGCCTTTAAGTTATGTCCGGTCCCTATCATGATGATGTTGAAGAAGTTCTCGCTTAGATGTTCCGAGCCTGAACCTTACGCGGTACTCAGCCTTTGACTTTCACATACATTTCCGATCACCCACGCGTCCGCAGCCCTCGAATTGCTAAAACACTTCGCTATTGAAGTATGTCCGGTCCCTGCCATGCTGCTTCAGCTGAAGCAATTCTCGCTGCGATCCTCCGGGCCTGGGTACTGCCCGGTACTCGCCCTATGGCTTTCGCGAAATTGCCGCTCACCCTCGGGCCTTAATGTATTAAGTTTTGTGGGGACTCATGCTCCTGCTGAAAAAAAATTCGCTGCCTTTGGCCTTATTAGATTTTGGCCTGCTGCTGCAAAAGCAGTTTTCGCTGGGACGTTGCGCTCACACGCTACCTCGCACCAGTACCTTCAGCGTTTGACCCTCTGTTCAAAGCATATTCTCCTGTAGGATCTCGGCCATTAGCATTCGCAGGTCTCGATGCACGACTTTTAGTCAGTTATCTTTATCACGGATGAACTAATAAATTTAGATAGATATTTATATGTAGAACGCGTAAATTCTACACGAATGGCCTGCATAGTAAATGAAAATGACAAAACCTCCCACACACGCGGGCGAAGCCGCTGGTACAGCTAGTACATAATATAGATATATAGATACAGATTTGAATACATCGAAATTCTTAATTCAGGAACAAATATCCGTGATAAACATACAAATTAGTAATTGCCATGACCAGAATTTGAACCTGGATTCATTCGCCTATCAACTTATAAACCTATCAACCTATCAACTTATAAACCTATCAACCTATCAAAATATCAACCTATCAAACTATCAACCTATCAACCTAGCAACCCATCAACCCATCAACTCATCAACCTACCCATAAACCAAATTTAAAATATAAATCACATTATTTTTGCACAATATTTGGATTTTTAGATATCGTTATTTTCCAATGTTTCCTTATCGTCTCTATCACGTACAAGGCAACACCAATTACAGTTTAATTTCTGTATATGGCTGATCCCGCATGTTGGACAAAGCCCATTGTACAGTCATTCAACCATCCAAATGCTAATTGGCTCGTTTACCACTTCTGCTTTGAACTGAAAACTTAAATATTTAGTTGTGTCGGTAATTGGTTGGGAATATGTTATCAGACTAGGAGCGGTATTCTTACTTATAAATCTTGTTTTTTTTTTCAACTTTGTTATAAATATGATTTTATTTTGTCATCGAAATATCGTCTAAACAATATGTGATTTTGACAATCAATGTCGTTAATGCGGTTGACCTATCGTATTGACGCAAAGTGATCTCTTCTTGATATCGAACTTGATATGGCTACCAATTGAGAACAAAAACAATGATCTGAATAAGCGCTATGGATAATTTGACAGACAATCTTATAAGTATCAAAAAAAAAACAAAATAATATTCTTCGGATAGACCTCGGTGTCAAAACCAATGGTTTTAGGGATGACTAATATTTGGATATAATCTATTGATTATGGAACGTATTTTATTAAAAGTACTTCAATAATTGCACTATAAAAAGGCCGTATGCGAGACGCGATTTGCAGACTTTTACGATAAACCATTTCTCTCTTTGAAAAGAGCGGTATGCGTCGGCCGGAAAACAGGTACTGTATTGGGCGGGGGGTGGAAAGGTCCCTTATTTTGGTTTTTCGTAAATAACTCGGTAACGGTGGCTCATACGAAAAAATGTTTTATTGCTTAATTCATTAACATATGATTTTCTATAAAAAAGATTCTTTGCACTTTTTTGCTGGGAGCAATGTTTAATGAGATATCGAGGAAATACGATAAACACTTTTTTAAACTTTCGGAGCTAATATTTACGAAAGTATTAGTTTTATCCAAAAAATGTCATGTTGTTTATATAATGCCTTACAGTCTATTATTATTACACCACACTCCGCAATCTTAGCTTAATAATTAGATTAAATAAATTTTATTTTTGCAACAAAATACATTTAAAGAAAAGTATTTTATTCTAAATAAAGAGTTTTTAAACAAGGTTTTTGTACTTTTTTATTCCGATAAGTTATATTATTTTTGTGTGTATAAAAAATAATAAAATATACCAGTCATATCCATATTAATATTGAGATCGCTACTTCAAATCCGCTCTCTAATCATTACCTTGAAATTTTGCGGGTTTAAACCTCATTTATTTGCTTCAATATCTACTTTATTTGAGTCACTTACCGAGGCCTAACCTCTATAGAAGTTTGAGTTAGGTCGAAGTTTCAAATGGCAGTAGTCCATAATCCTGTGGCTTAGGAATATCAATGAGCAGGCCAAAGATGGAGAGAACCGGGGTAGATTAGGGATATACATATATCGTTTACCGATATTGATAGGTACCTAATGGTTATAATTACACTATAAAGTTTTAAAAGTAACGGGTTTTTAGAGCCGTTAACAGAATCTAATTGATATAATTTCAATTTTTTTTAATTTATTTATTACTGGTTACCAAGAAAATAGATGTATAATCTCTATGTGACCGGTATCACTTATTTGTCGAGTCACACGAAAACATCCATCACATAGCCACTCCTTTCTTTCGGCAGTCGGGTAAAAAATCAGGTAGTTCATGTGTTATTTATTAGTGTGAGATGTGCTAATAAAGAACGGAAAATATTTATGTCGCTTCGAAAAATTTACTGATTGCACATCAAAAAATAATCAAATCCGTAGTTAAATGGCCGATTATGCATTTAAAGCCGAGCCACACCGGCTGCGTATGCATAGAAGTGCACGTCCCACTGCATTGTAAAATAAGACGCTTGCGTGACGTGCGTAACGTGTGCGTGCGCGTGCGGTGTGACATGTCTTATGAGAATTCTTATTTTACAACCCAGTGGGACGCACACGCAGCCGGTGTGGCCTTTCATTCCTTCTAAATACTGTCCATAACACTTAATATTACGTGATTGTCAAAATATTGATTCTTTCCTTGGTTACTTCAGTTTTCACAATGGGTATCCAGGAATATTAAAACCATCAGTAAAAAACCGGCCAAGTGCGAGTCGGACTCGCGCACCGAGGGTTCCGTAAAACCTGTAGGTATATAAGTAAAAGTTCACCCAATGCATTGACATAGAAAATTTGATTTTGTTACAGCTTAAAGGTATTATAGACCTGAGTATTTGATATGAATTTCAATTCAATACCTCCACGCGTTTACGAGGAAAAAGGTAGTAAGTTTAAAATTAAAAAAATATTTTTTGTACGATTTTACTGAAAATGTCTACTTTTCGTAATTTTTCCTTTGTGCTATATGAAGTTTCTTCGTGGCAAGTTTCAAGTTTCTGAGTTTACGGGAAGTACCCTTTAGGTTTTGAGTTTCTTGCGAGTACTCAGTTTCAAAATTTGCGACTTAAATTGCTATTTCTTTTGATTGCGTTGACATAAAAGTTTGTTTTTTTCGACATCTGAAATGTCCTATAGCCCTGAGTATTTGACATGAATTTCAATGTAATACCTCCACGCGTTTACGAGGAATAAGGTAGTAAGTTTAAAATTTAAAAAACTATTTTTTGTAAGATTTTACTAAAAATGTCTACTTTTTGTCATTTTTCCATTGTCTATGCTATATGACGTAGCTTCGTGCCAAATTTTAAGTTTCTGAGTTCACGGGAAGTACCCCGTAGGTTTTGCGAGTGCCGAAAAACTCTAAAATTGCAGCATAAACGACTGTGGGCGCGATTCGAAAAATAAACACACACACTGGATAGACACAGCTCCAACCCAACTCAACCCAACTCAACTCAACGCCATAACGACATTGACATTTGCTATTCGAACAGATTTTCATTCAACATTGGTTTCACATTGGTCTCACATTGGTCACACATTGGTCTCACATTGGTACAACATTGGTACAATGTGCTACCAATGTGAGAACAATATGAGACCAATGTTGAATTAAAATCTGTTCGAATAGCAAATGTCAATGTCGTTATAGCGTTGAGTTGAGTTGGGTTGAGTTGGGTTGGAGCTGTGTCTGTCCAGTGTGTGTTTATTTTTCGAATCGCGGCCTGTATCTTTTGATTGCGTTGGCTTTTAAGTTTTTTTTTTTACAGCTCCAAGGGACAATAGACCTGAGTATTTGGTATAAATTTCAGCTTGATACCTCCACGCGTTCCTGAGAAAAATGGTCTTGACAGACAGACAGACAGACGGACAACAAAGTGATCCTATAAGGGTTCCGTTTTTCCTTTCGAGGTACGGAACCCTAAAAACTAAAGAGGCTTAATAATAATATGATTAGGTATATCTTCTTCCGTCAAACGTCTACTTCACCTTGGAAACATAAAGGAGAAATCAGACACATCGTTATTGCTTCAAATGGCCGCAGGTTATGCTTCTTCGCAATCGTTTGCTTTCACCCTCACGTTCAAGGAAAGAATTACTTTTCCCGTCTAATGGTCACTGTTATTAGCGCCATTGAAAGCTGGCCGCATACTCTGAATAGTCTCGCAAACAAAACGGGCGACTTTCTAGAGCGAACCAGCGTAACTAAATTTCGAGATTCATAACAATTGTGTGTAAACAGAGAGATCTCTTATACCGGTACTTCCTAATAGACAATTCACCCGCGCTAAAAACGATTGGAACACGATCCTTGAAGTTAAATATGAGGAATATTACCTACATGTTTTCACGCGTTTTGGGCGAAGCCTGAATAAGTGAGTTCTGCCATTGCGGTGTTATGTTTTATGGGCCCGCTTAAATTTTGCTTATGAGTCATTTATTTCTTTTATGACTAAGAAAGGAACATTTTTGTGTCCTTAATATACCATGTTCAATGATGTTGATGTTGTAAAAATAAACGTAATGAAATATAAGTACCCTGTTATTAGTTTATTTGTTTGAGTTTGCACAACATTACAGCAATAACTGATTTAAAAATATTTTATTTTCTGGTTGTATAATTGTATATTAGCTGTATCCAAAGTAGTACCTATTTTACTAGTCCGTCAAGTCGTATTATATACTGACTCCTCACTCCTTAATTGTAATAAGTGTACAGTAAGGCTGTCCATTGTCAAAAATGAAAGTGTAGAACGGTTAAGGTTGGGTGTTCCACTTGTTGGTTCCTACAAACAAGCTAGTCAGCACTCATTGGTCAAGATAGCGCGCGATACTGCAGAACTTTGAACTTTGTCCGTCATTATTTTAGTCTCAGAGCTCTCCATGGAACGTCATTCAGCAACAGTACAAGGGAAAGCAGGATTTGAAGAACATTACTTATAAAAAAAGAGCATGGGCTTTTAGGTTTGAAATAGATTTTTAAACAGTTTAAATTTATCTTAGTTTAGATTAGAACGTACGGATTTGGATTTGGATTAATAAACTAGACACGCATTAACAGTTTGATGCTAATTGGTAATAGAGTTGATTGAATGGAATGAGTAAACAACGTTAATAATGTGCAATCAGGACAGGGTTCCCGTGTGAGTTAATTACTACCTAATCACTGACCGTAAGATTTTGGGGTGGAAGGATATTTTGAATCTTAAAGGAGATCGTCAATTTTGATAGACGATTTGACCTCGACCATTCAGAAGCGTATAATTATGAAATATAATATCAAAAATATCACCTTTATTTTTAGATCAGGGGACTGATTTTTGACTTTCAAGCGCTCGAATTCAAATAAATTAAGAACGAAAATAATGGCATAGAAGAGTTTGTCGCCATTATTTTTGCATGAAATTAATAGTTTAAATAATCGTGATTTTAAATACCTATCGCTGTTATTTTTTAAACATCATTTCATAATTTTATTCACAGTTTAAAATGTCAGATTCGAGCGCTCGAATCTCAAAAAATCACCCCTCAGAACGCTCATAAAATAATCATGAAATCAAACGTAATCATGAAATTAAATAAGAAATTGGGGATAAAAAAATATGAATGTGATAAGGACAGTATATATTACCGCCCTAATCTAGAAATTAAGGCTGATTTCTTGTTTTTGGGTAAACTGAAATATGGATGTCAAACCATCGTTGATACTATTAACTGGACAATCGTAGCACTTATTACAAAGATATATCCCCCGCAAGGTGGACTGATGACCTGGTGAAGGTCGCGGGAGTCCGCTGGATGCGGGTGGCGCAGGACCGGTCATTGTGGCACTCTTTGGGGGAGGCCTATGTTCAGCAGTGGACGTCTTTCGGCTGATATGATGATGATTACAAAGATATAAGGTTTACCACTGTTGACTTGCGCTACTACTAGTCTCCACGACGTTATAATTATAAACTGGAGTATACTCTTGGGGCACAAAGTGAGGCCGAAAGAGAGTGTAAGATAGGGAGCTGTGTCTCGTTTTGACTTAGGGAGTTATGACGTCATCAGACAATAATGCCAACATGACAAGTCAAAATGTAACATGAAATTATAATATATGATAAATGTGTGTGTTAATTTTGTAACAACTGCGAGTGAGACACCGCCCCTCATATTATGCCCTCTATTGGACCTATGAACTTTACGACTGTTTTGCACGGTAATAAGGTTCATCTATGGTTAGGGAAAAAGTGTAAGAATTACATTCACTTCATATAAATCCTAACAGTTGAACCTTATTACGGTGCAAAGAGTCGTTCATAAAGGACAAAACAATGGTCAGAGAGAGAACATAATATGGGGGGCGGTATCTCACTTGCAGTTACAACATTTTAATTTTGACTTGACTGTGGTCTTGTTGGTATTATTCGGTCCAGGTGAAGTTAAGCCTTATATCAATGCTGTAAAGACGCTAACAACTTATAAAGTACTCTTTGGATCGCGAGAAGATCAAAAAAAATTTTTTTTTTTTTTGTATTTCTAATTGCCGTTTCAATTTCTTGCAATATTTCATCTATTTTGGTAATAAAATGGGTATTTGCCTAAAATTTAAGAACAAACCTTATACGAGACCATATCGGAAGCGGGCCTGGAATTGACGGTCTCGTTTAAGTCCAATGTATAAAACTTTCAGTTAAATACCTATAATAGGTTTACATTTTTAAGTAATATAAATATTTACCCCAAGGTTTATCGATAATGTTGATGCGTTAATTAATAATGTACAATTGTTCTAAATTATACGCAACTTCGTTTAATGTAGTTTTATTATTTTACTTAAACATATTTGGTAGGTATTTACTTGAAATACAATTTAGGAGCTACGTTTAGGCGGACCCGGGGTATGTCCTTAAACTACGTCCGGACCTAGGTATGTCCTTAAACTACGTCCGGACCTGGGTATGTCCTTAAACTACGCCAAAAAGAGAGGTATGGGCACTGCGAATGGCATCTCGCTAAGTGTGGTAGGGCACGTTCAGCGAATGTCATCGCTCAAATCTGGAGCAGAGCCCGACTGGGAAAGTACTTCCACCTTACAGAAAACCACAGCCAAATAGCACTAGACCCTACTCATAGTGTTGTGTTCCTGCTGGTGAGTAAGGTTGCCAAAGAGCTCAAAGAGGACCCAGTGTGTTGACGATGAGGGACCTTCTTGTTCCTTTAGTCGTCAACACAGTGAATCCTCCTTTTTGTAAAGGGTCGGCAACGCGCATGTGACTCCTTTAGAGTTGCAGGCGTCCATAGGTTACGGTAGCTGCTTACCATCAGGTGGGCCGTATGCTTGTTTGCCACCGTCGTGGTATATAAAAAAAAAAAGGCGTTTAGGCGCTAGCAGTATTGCGTAATACTTGAAAGTATTTCATTTGTCAAAATTAGATTGTGTCTAAATGTGTTTTAAAGTTAGAATACGTCCCTTTTGTCGAAGAAAAAAATGTTAACATATTTTTTATGTTTTTCCATAATTTTTTTATGTTTGTCACATCTATCAACCCCATGCTTATCTGTTTACCGTTGAAACAGACTCGCATCATAAGACATTCATTTGAGGATTTTGAGGTATTCGGAACGTGACCTACATTATTTATTTGTATGCTCAGATGCCTCACTGTGGAGTCTATTATACGGCGAAACAATATGTTGCAAGATCTTGGTCTGATAATGCGAAAATTGGGACATTATAAATGTGCAAGTCAAAGTGAATCGTTGTTCTCCTTTTTCACCTGTGCAAATACTTAATTATAACCCTCCCTTATGATTTGGTCGGTTGAAATTGAACTTTAGTTATAGCTATAATAAGATGTTTTCTAAAATCCACCATGTCTTCAGAATTGTCTTTTTTCAGTACTGATTAGGCAATTCGGACTGTATAAAAAAGTTACTTCCAGATTTTCCAGCATTTTATCATTTTGAGTCCAATTGGCTTATAATAATTCTGTATGAATTTATGGTGAGTACTATTACATAAAACGGTTACACTAACGTCTCTTTAGTCACGTCGCGCGACATGCTTCGGAGTTCGGAGAGCCTAGGTCTCCATCTTCAAGCACTAAGAGTGCTTTTGAACCGGTCGGGTAAGTGCTTGAAGATGGAGACTTAGGATCTCCGAAACATGTCGCGCGAAGTGACTTAAGAGACGTGAGTGTAACCGTTATATTTTACATGGAGAGTAGTTGAATTAATATAATTTGAGGGCATCCACGAAAACTAGTGCCTACGCCAATTCCTAGGATTAGGTTGCCAAGCGGACCTCAGTAGACTACGCATAAAGGAGGGTTCCGTACCTTCAATGGAAGAACCAAACTAATACCAAAAGGTCCTATCTGATGCCTATGGAAGAAGTTTTTTGGAAATAACTCATAAGTGGCTTAACCGATAATGTTCAAAATAATTAACGTAGAAAGTATGTGATAAAGCGCATCTTTTCAATTTTTTAATATTTTTTGGACTTACGGTTCAAAAGTTACAGGGGGGACACAATTTTTCTGGCTTTCGAAGCGATTATTTCTGAAAATATTCAGCTAATCACAATATGTTCAAAGAAACCTTGATCTTATTTTTAAAGACCTATCGATTTGATCGATTGAACCCAAGACCTCCTGCTTCGTAGGCAGGGTCACTACCGACTAGGCTAGGAGGCAATGCACCATGGATGGATGATGTTTCTTAACACACACGAAAACATTCAAACTAATTGCACGACTGACCAATTTGTGAGGCGTTTTGTTGACGTGTCAGCGGTTATTGGAAGCGATAAAGTATTTTGTCCGATCAAAGGACCGAGATTTATGGAAACACAATATTTTACAACCGGTTTCCGTGGTAAGGATATTAATTTTTACCAGTATATTTACGTGGCCAGATATTTTCCACAAAAATCCACGGAAATGACCTCTATCAAACGTACCATATACTAGTAACAATAGAACCAATCCGGTTTCAAAATTACTTTCGATATTGAAAAGTTGAGGCCTGAACTGATTGAAATATATAAATAATGAATACTTATTTAATTAAAGGTCGTGATTGTAAACTAGTATTTATCTCTGTATTTAATATTCGGAACAAGGAATATTGATATTGAAATCATTATAGTACCTATTGTGTGATTAAAACTATTTCAACTACACTCACAACTATTTTCTGGTTCTATAAAACTATCGAATTTCGGTCTTCCTTTTGAAGTTGATGTGGTTAAAAATAAACAAGATAATTCAAATGAATGTGTGAAAAGTTGAAGTCGAGTTTTATAAAAAAATACAACAAAAAATAAAATACTTATTTTAAACAACAATAAAATGGTCTTAAGGAATATACTGCATGATATAGAACACAGATCGGTATTAATTAAGAAATTTACTCCGTAGCCTATTTGGTTGTGAATCCCAGTATAAAGATTCATTTGCGTCTTTATCACCAACTAGCTTTTGCCCGCGGCTTCGCTCGCGTTAAATTCGGGGTAACATGGTTCCCCTTTGCCCCCCGGAATGCTCCATACAAACTTCCACCCCCCATTTTAGGGAAGTGGGGGGTTAGAAAGAGACAAAAAGTAGCCTATGTCACTCTCCATCCCTTCAACTACCTCCACTTAAAAAATCACGTCAATTCGTCGCCCCGTTTTGGCGTGAAAGACGGACAAACAAACAAACACACACAGTTTCCCATTTATAATATTAGTATGGATATGTTATTCCTGGATGTTTTCTATATTAACTTCAATATTGTTTGATTATTTGTTGTGTGTTAGATTAAAGTTTGAGACAGATTGTGTTTTTAATTGTTCATGTATTTTAAAATTAGAATACGCCACCCGAGAGTTTGACGCATCGTCCAAGAAAAACCGCTCGAATTTGACTCTCAGTTTCGTGAATGTAATAAGGGAACACATACCTTTGTTTCACACGTTCAGCGTCAGAATCCGTATTTTCGTGGTGCCATGCCTGTTTCACGAAAATACTCTCCCATCGTTATCATATCTCGGATTTTACTGCTGTTCGCGGCGAGCGCGTGAAACAAATTTATCACATTCACGAAAAAGCGCTCTTATTTGCATCGTTTTTTCGCGAACGAAGCGTCAAACGCTCGGAGCGTTTGTTCGTGAAATTGGCATGAAACAGGCATAAATACCACTCTGAGATAAAACATGCTACGCTCGCTACGTAAATACTACGCCGTAGCTTACAGTGCTACGCGGTATATTATCAACGACACCCTCGTAGCTCGAATTTATGTCGTGTCGTACTTAACTACCGTACGACAGGGACCGTATTATAACTTTACATAAAAGACATTTAGACACGATCCAACTTCAATGAACTTCAACTACGCAATACATCTAGTGCCTAAACGTTTGAATCAGAAATATCAGAATTGCTTAAAATATTTTTTTTTCAATGCAGCTCCAATATAATTTTAATATTGGTAGATCATTTGTTGTGTGTTTGAGTTATGTTTGAGAAAGATTGTGTTAAAATATTATATACAGTCGCCATAAAATATATTGGAGCGGCCAAGGTACTCAAAAATATCTGAACACGCACTTTACTGCCTTAAAAATACAGGAATTGTTCAGATATTTGTGACCACCTTGGCCGCTTCTGCTTAAATATTTTTGATGCATCTTCAATACATCTTTTTGCTTCCTGCTTACGATAGTACGGAGGAATCCTTGCCTACTCTATAGATACTATGCTGTTTTCTTTATTAACTGTATTGCTTGTCAAGGAGAATAAATAAATTTAAATTGAAATTGATAAAACTTCAATATTGGTTGATCATTCGTTGTGTGTTGGAGTTATGTAGGACAAAATTGTGTTAAAACGTTATTACGTGGTGAACACACATTTTTTTGAACACTATTGCAATACTATTGCAGCCCTATTAAAATTTCTAATTATTCGTGCAAAATTCGCTTTTTATTATATGAAAACGCCGTCCGTAGAACACAGTAACTGTATACAGTCTGTATACAGGGTGGAAATAGATTTTGGGTCAGTGAGGGCAGCTACCAGGTCCCGTGTTGCTAGGCGAAAATGATCTTAGGAGACCTTCCTTCGATTTAAAATTAATGAAGATTGGCGTTTACAGATTTTGGAAAAAACATACAGGGTGCGAGAAAATGGTCATTTTTGAGAAACTTTTTTTTTGATGCCAATCGATCCCATTCCTGTCCAGGATCAAAAGATTGTATGGGACCAAAAATAAATTTCCGGCTAGAAAAGCCATAAATCGAGAAAAACTTTCCCCATACAATTTGTATGAAAATGAAAAAGTTTTTTTTCTGTCATGTATTTTTTTTATGCCAATGGATTCCATTTCTATCCAGTATCAATAGTTTCCTCGGGGTCAACTTTCGGTAATGTACAAAAAAGCCAGAAAAATAAAGAAAACTGTTTTCATATATTTACTATGGAGAAAAATTAAAACTTTATTCTTATTTATCTGTCACTCTAATTCGTCCTCCTATGCTGAATGACTGTATGAAAACACTAGAGTTCTAAAATTTTAAATAACAATAAAAGGGAATTATAAGTTATTTCTCTTGGTTCGATTACATTTTTAACAACAAACAGCTATGCTGGAAAGCTTGAAGCCAATTCACCTTAAATAAAAAAAAAACAGAATCGAGCGGGGTATTTTGAATTTCGAACAAATCGCTCGTTTATGCTAGAGCGTTTGTAAAGTGTTATAAAAATGACGTCGAATCAAGAAAGGTTAGAGTTGTTAGAAGCCTATTTCGTAAATAATAAAAACTTTACGGCTGCTGTGGAGTGGTACAGAGTAAAATACCCATTAAGAGTGACTGCAACAAGGAAAGTTATAAAAACCCTACTGAATAATTTCCTACAAGGTGGTAGTTTCAAAAAGAAAACTAGGTACCGGATAGAAATGTAATCGATTGACATAAAAAAATACATGTAAAAAAAAACTTTTTTCCTTTTCATACAAATAAAATAAATAAATAAATAAATAAAATAAATAAATAAATAAAATAAATAAATAAATAAATAATACAAATTGTATGGGGAAAGTTTTTCTCGATTTATGGCTTTTATAGCCGGAAATTTCTTTTTGGTCCCATACAAGCTTTTGATCCTGGACAGGAATGGGATCGATGGGCATCAAAAAAAAAGTTTGTCAAAAATGACCATTTTCTCGCAGCCTGTATTTTTTATCCAAAATCTGTAAACGCCAATCTTAATTAAATTGAAATCGAAGGAACGTCTCCTAAGACCATTTTCGCCTAGCAACACGGGATCTGGTAGCTGCCTTCACTGACCCAAAATCTATTTCCACCCTGTATAACCCTCATGTTACTGTGTCTACTGAAATAGGTCAAGCTATTGTAGACCTGCCTGTATGCGAGCGATTGCATTTTATTCACGCTATGGTTGATATCGTGTAAAATGGCCGAAAAAAATGTTCACCCGTATCGGAAAATAACTGGTACCGCCATCGAACTTTAATAAAATGATTTTAATTTGATATGTATTTTACATAACCGAAAAATTAAAGTCAAGTCGCCTAGGTCGCGTACGGGCATGATATGCGAAGGAATAAAAGTCATGTTACGAGAAAGGTATTAAGAATGAATGTGGAGGGATGTAGGAGAAGAGGCAAACCTACGAAAAGTTGGATGGATTGTGTGGAAGATGATATGAAAAGAAAGGAGGTGAGTGATGAAAAGACGGGTGACAGAGATGTGTGGAAAAAAAGACATGCTGCGCTGACCCCCAAGTAAATAGGACAAGGGCAGGCGAATGATGATGATGTACTTTAAATTATTCACAGTGCGTGTGGTTCGCACCATTCTTTTATTTTATTAAATAAATATTACGGGACAATCTTACATAAATCAACCTAGTTCCACAGTAAACTCAATAAAGCTTGTGTTGTGTATGGATACTAGATGTCGATATACATATATTATACAGGATAAAATATTAATCACCGTTCATATTGAGCGAGGTGAATAGGTAGGATATACTGAACAACGATTACTATGGGACCAACTCCGAAATCAGGTTTTTTTTTGGCCGTGGGCCGAAATGTATGAAATATCATACATTTCGGCCCATCACATGTTGTCGTTTTCTATGGGGAATGGGCTGTTCTAAGAGAAAAATAATTTTGATGACCTCATTACTCGGGAGACTGTTCCTACCAAGACTATATGGGGGTAGTTTTGCGGACCCAGTACTATAATTAACAACATACCTAAATTAAGTGCTGGTAACTGTATGATAATCGGGTTTAATCTTATCTCATATACAACCCATTCAACATACATATTGAAAAATTCATGTCAATTTGAAGAGTTGTTTCTCGCGAACTATGACGTTTTTGTAAATCTAATTGGGCTCATTATATTGAAAATATAGTCTACTATAAAGTGTCCTTGGGAACTTTTGCCGTAACATACGTCTTTTGTTAAAAACCAAAAATAAAACGAAGATTTTAGTGTTTTATAAGAATTGACCGTGTGATTCTGAGGTTGGAAATTCATGTCTATTACATTACAATTTCATCACTAATAACAGATATAAAAATCAACCATAGCTATCCCAAGTAACACAGGAAGCATTATAACATATGAATAGTTAGCTTATTTCGAACTTAAGGACCGTATAAACTCTTATATACGTTCACCGAGCAACTTGTCGCATTATATGATGCTTTGAGCTGTATAACGGTTGTATAATGGCATATCTAAATGCTTTTGTAATGCCTTTAGCTTTAGTGCAGCAAACCATAACGCAACTGTACAGCTTTCGACTGTTTAAAAGCACTTAAGTGCTTTAGGTTCTACAATAGTATTTTATGATGCTTACTGTACAGCTGAATGCTATACAGTTGCGTTTTGGTTTGCTACACTAATGCTTCGGTTTGGTTTAGTGCCTTAGGTTCTACAATAGCATAAATAAATGCTTAATGTTGTTTAAGAGCATGAATATTAGCCAATAGCATTTATAAGTAGGTAATACGTTCCTAATGCAGTATAATAGCAATAATATAAACCATTATAAGGCCAAGTAATTCACTATAAGGGGCTGTTCATAAATTACGTCATTTCAAATGGGGGGGGGTCTGGACATCGGATGACGTGACATGACGTAGGAGGGGGGGGGGGGGCGGTCATTCCGAAGATCACATCATCAATGTGTAAAAAAAGGAATGAAAGTCGTGTTTCTATAAACTTTTACTGCTATAGAATATTATCTACTAAATAGTTTTTTATTTTACAATTAAGCTTAAAACGCATTTTTTTTAATGACGTCACTTTATTTGGCAGCTTTACTGTCAAAAATTGATGACGTAATTTATGAACAGCCCCTATACAGCTTTTAGCGGTTTTAGTGCCTTAGGTTCTACAATAGCATAAATAAATGCTTAATGTTGTTTAATAGCATAATTATTCACGTGTAATGCTGTAGGCATAAATAAGGCACTTTTTAAGGGTCACTGAGCTGCTATTGGACTAAGAGCTAGCCACGTCAGATATGACACAATAATGAGAGCAACAAAACCCGTCTGGTTAGATTGCTATACTATTCTTATTGCTAGATCCTGACATCTGGCAGCTTTTAATGGGTGGAGGTCACAGTGACAGACTAGCAAAATGTTTTAATTGGAAAATAGTAATACCAAACTTGGTAAAAATTGCCGAAGTTGTCTCAGTTATAAAGGACAGGGCCTATATTTTAAGGGGCTCCCTGGCACCAACGACCTTAAATCTGATTCCCTTAGTTTTCTAATTATTTATATAGCTTATCATATTATCAGCAACGGCTTTAAGCAATATAGTATCCTATATTTACTTCAATATTCATTGTCTTCGAGATATTTGACATCAAAGTCGAACCGGTTTAGGCTAAAAAAGTGGTTTTATGGTCATAAATTTTGTTTTAATTAGTTAAAAATTAAAATCTCTCTACAGTTTTTAGAGACATCAAAGAGGAACCCTAATATGTAGATTACGTATATGTAAGATTCTTTACACCATTCAAATATCGATAAAAGTGTTTTTTTAGACCATATTTTAAAAATATCATAAAAAAATAACGGCTCATTTATTTCAAGATCCGGCTCTACAGAATGGAGATAAAAGATTCAAAAACCGATAGTCGTTTGCATTATAATTCTATCTATAGTGAATATGTTGGAATATCGACTCAAAACTGGTCAAAAATCGATAAAAAAAAACGTTAGACCAAAAAATATTGTGTATTATTACCATACATCGGGGTTTTCGGTGCGGGAATGTTTGACATTAGCCAAAGAGTAGGCATTAACTTAAAAAACAGAATGTGCTCTAGCACGTTTCTACCTAATGAAATCATAGGTATATACAATTTATATGAAATAGCTGACTATTATGTATATATATTGTAGGTACATATACCTATGATTTTTTCAAGTATTTTTTTATTAATTCATGTAATGACTGATCATTGTCAACCTTTTCAGTTAATCAAATAGTTCATAAATATCGGACGTCAAGATTAATATTTGACACTTACTATACCGTGTCTTTGTCTTAGGTAGATCTTGTTAATAAATTTCGGATATGCAATTGCATTTTTAAAATACTAAGTATATAATAGTCAATACAAACATGCCTCTAAGAAAAAAAGCTCGTATCATAGTGTGTAAGCTATTCACAGAGAGGTAGTTATTCATTAAGCATAATATGATATTTTCTCAGACTATCTCTCAACCTATCTGTTTATCTCTACTCTTTCTCAAATCGTTCCCGCACCGAAAACCCCGATGTATGATTATTACGGAAACAAAAACAGTAGGCGAAAACTATGAACTATATTTTATTATACATCGTTTGGCACTACTTACTCCCAACATAAACTTTTGTATAATTTCTCTTAATATTGTATAGTATTTGTATAGTTTCTCATAATATTGCATCAAACCCAGATCTCTAGGATTTATTTTCTGTGAATGGTTTGCATTCTTTGACCTCCACTACTTTAAAGCTGCCAGATGTCCAGATCTAGAAATAAGCATAATATACCAAACTGACTAGAGGGGTTTGGTTGCTCTCATTATTTTCATATCCGACGTGGACGTGGCTAGCTCTCCGTCTATATAGACCAACGCCATTTTGTAAATAATTAATAACCTAAAAATAAAATCATGCGGACCTATTTATACAAGGAAAATAACTATATAATAAAGAAATTACTTAATTTAAGACTGCTCAACTAACACTATTATGTTAATAATGCAAAACTCGTTCTATACGAGGATTACACAATTGTTTGGTTTATTTGACGCATATCTTTTTATAATATTTTATAGCAAAACCACAATAAATCAAAGGCGCGTGAAAATGTTCAATGAAACTTATATACACATTTACAGTAAACTACATTGCGCAGTCATATTTGAAGGATATAATAACGTAAAAGTGTCAAAAACTTTTATAAATTTTGTTAGGATGCAAACAAATATGACGTGTCACTCATTCAGTTTTTTGTACCGTCTTCGTCCATTTTATATTGCGAGACAAAGTAGTTAAATCACAACGTTCATTGTATTATAACATTTGTTCCGTCGGTATTAGAGACGTTTTTGCATTGACGTAAGGTTTATTTTACTACACTCTTATGCTAGTATAATGCGTTTGTATTGCGATTGGCAAGTTAATCGAGAGTACTTATGCTTCTTTACTGCGATTAGCAAGTTTTTTGGCCGTATTAAGGCTTCTTTAATGCAGTCGGCAACTTAATAGAGCGTACTAATGCTTCTTTGAGGCGATTGGCACTTTCCATGACAACGATAATGCTAATAGCGCAGACATAATGCGCCTGCAATGCTATTAAATGACCTATATAGGATCTCAAGCTGGGTAATTTGTGCCCATTTAAGACCTATATCAGCACTATAAACGTTTATAATGCTACTAGAAAACGAACTCAAAATGCTAAAAGCATACAGATATGCTGTAAGACGGCCGTTATACTGCTTTGATGTGTTACTTGGGATATGTACGGCAACACCCCTTAACAACTACCATTTCTATTAGCAACCAGTCCTGCTTCATAGGCAGGTTTAATACCAAGTACCAACTAAGCTAGCAGGCCGTTTAAGTACCTACGAGATAGTTAAATAGAAGTAAATTAAGGCGAATGAATTTAATGCAAATTTACATACAATTTTAGTTACAGTGCATTAACCTAAAGCTGTTTTGCTAACTCGGAATATAACAGGAAATCGCCTACTTTTGAGCCCCATACCATATCTCCTTCCTCTATATTCTCAAAATTGAATCTTACGTGCCGACAACAAAGTTTATATTTGTCTACAAAATTCGGATATGTGAAAGTGTAAAGGTAAACAACGATTGTTATTCGAAAGGATCCCGAGCCCAAAAAGTTATTATGATACGGTCTATTGTTGAACTTGTTTATATAGTGTTAGTTCCAGTGTTTGTTCCGTGACATATAGCATTATAGCCTCTAATAAACCGGGGCACCGGGTTAAGCCAGGTTAACAAGTTGTTCGCTAGGGTAATCTGTCATCATGCACATATTTATATGTTATAAAAACCGGTCAAGTGCGAGTGGGACTCGCGCCTTGAGGGTTCCATACATCGCACTATTATTGCTATAGAGCAATGTTCGATGATTGTTTCCTTACATAGGTAAGGAAAAGAAAAATTGGATTGAGGGTCAAACTTTTTTACGCATTTTTTTTGTGATGGATGAAAATAAACAATTTTTGGACTTTTTCCTTTGCTTATGCTGTAAGATCTACCTTTTTGCCAATTTTCATTATTCTAGGTCTATGGGAAGTACCATATAGGTTTTGAAAGTTTGTTAGCGCAATTTTTTTTTGTGATGGATGAACAAATTAACCATTTTTGGACTTTTTCCTTTACTTAGGTACGTTGAAAGACCTTCCTTCATACCAAATTTCATGATTCTAGGTCTATGGGAAGTACCCTATAGGTTTTGGGTCCCCTGTGAAGTGTTAGAAAATAAGGCTTAACTGGCCGTATCTTTAGACTGAATTGACTTAGAAGGTTAATTTTTTTACATTATAAATATAACTTGAAACGGGATATTTACCATGTATATTTGTTTTTACGAGCACCCGATATTTCGGCGCAGTTGCATGCACCATCATCACGGAGTAACTAACGTTGCGGCGAGTTTTAGTGGTCTACCCACACACCGTAGCGATCTACCCTCTTTCGAGTTCGCTTTTTTCGTCCATTGTCACTGCTACTACTACTGTCCGCGTTCTCACTAGTAACTCGATCACGATTGCGACACACAACACTTACAGTATCAACTCGCGCGTTTTATTGCGAAACAGTATATTTTGGATTAGAGAACTTCCGGATCACTGGATACCAGACACTTGATAGACAAAACCCATCTTCCCGGTTAAAATTCTTATATTTAAGAATTTCAATGGCTTCTTTGACCGTCCTGGGTATGTAGTGCCTTTCGGTCGAAAGTATCTGAGGGTCGTGTTAAATCATTGGGTTGAGTTACAGGATAGGGTTGTGTAACTCAATCCAATGATTTAACGCACAGATCTGACCGGCCACATCCACCAGACAGATCCGTCAATGTATGGTGGGAATTAGACACGGATGTGTCTTCGGAAAGATCTGTATAGCGCTATATATTGACGGATCTGTCCGCCAGGCATACGCGCCAGACAGATATGGCGGGAAGATCTATGTATGTATCCTATTGCCTCATAGCTATTGTTCGTTTTGCTGTGTGGGCGAAAAGTTTGTCACATTGTTTTAAGTACATTTGCGAGATACACATAGGTATTGGCTAAACCAATATTAGTTACACTTGTAAAGGTGCGACCACACCGCTGCTTAAAATACGGCGACGTTACGGAATCGCAGTGATGCATCGTATCCGCACCGTTTTTAACGCATGCCCTCCACACCGCTGCTCAAAATACGGTTTGGAAGGTTCGCGTCAAAAATGTTTCGTATGGGGCACGTCACTGTGTACACGTTGCGTCTGCGTATTTTGAGCAGCGGTGTGTAGACCCGTACCGATAAATTATGAAGTTTCGATAATATTAAAGATGCTTATTTTTCACATACAGAATTCAGGGCATCCAACTTAGCTAATAATAATAATTTGTGTCATCCTAGGTTGTTGCTTAGGTAGAAACTTAGACATTTCTGTTTTTAAACATTATACGGTGAATATAAAATTAGAGATCAAAATTGTTTTTTCACTGTAACAGCAAAGTTGTTACTGACGCACACACTCGTTTTGTGTCACTTTCGCCAATGGGAATACTGACATTCAATCAGCACAAACATGTGGACTTTTATAAGCCTATATAAAATTAGAGTTGATCGATTAGGTACTGTGCTTTCTAAAATATCGGTATCTATTATTTGAATAAATTTGTGCCATATTAATCGATGATATTTATTTATTTTAATTTTTTTTTCTTGTATAACCCTGTTAACAGTACGATAAAATATTAAAGTTATTAAAGTTTGCGTTAATATTTTTATAAAAGCGTATCGAAACAATGTTTGAAATTTGTGTCGTTATAATCAATGGATTATTTTTATTTTTCTAAACAAAAACTTTTTTTGCGTAAAGGGCATGCGCAGGGAAGAGTAAGGCGCGGGCGGGGTGCATGTACCGGCCAGGCTGCCTAGCAGCTCGTTTGTTTTCTATACGTTATTACTCTATACATACATATAGTAATAAGTGCGACAAACACAAACAGCGAGTTTTTAGTCGCTTTTCTTTATTTTTCATAGTAAAGAAAGCAGTAATATAAAACTTAAGTAATTAATGGTGATATAACGTATGACTACACCGTAGTCCGTAACGGACTGCAACGGCGGATCTGTGTGCCACGGTTAACCTAGTTTACCATATAAACAGTATTTTGACAAATTGTCACAGATCATTTGTAACTAATAAATATGTAATTTATGCATCAAGGCGGTTTGTTTACAGAGTGCCAATCGTGAAATGCGAAAATCGAAATTTCGTTATCTGCCTCTCGGTTGGACTAGCAAAGAGTCGGGCTGGACTTAATACATTTTTCATCAGATGTCATAATAACGCTATGTTTTTATTAACTTATCGTATAAAACACATACAAATAAGCAACTTTTCTTTAACACTTTTTTTTAACTCAATAGTTTTGAAGTTATGGGGCCCTGAAGGTTGAGTACAATTAGGACTATTTTGGTTGAAATGGTGTCATTATGACACATACTTTTTTTGTCTTATTGTGTAGAATGTGCTCAAATAAGCAAGTTTTATTAGAAACATTTTTTTAACTCAAAAACTTTGAAGTTACCTTACTTTGAAGATTGACTACATGGAGTAAAATTTGGACTTAAATAATAAAATGGCAACGGGGTATCATTTTAACGAGTACTTTTTATGATTTTTCCGTAGAGAATACGCTAAAATAAGCGTGTTTTATTTGAGAAACTTTTCTATAAAATCAAAATGGCCGAGATAATGGACTCTGAACTTGTATATAATTTGGACTTCGAAAAAAAAACCATCGACGGGACTACATTATAACGTGTACTTTTTATGATTATTCCGTATAGAATATGCTAAACTAAGCGTGTTTTATTTGAAAAACTTTTCTCTACAATCAAAACTGGCCGTGATAATGGACTTTGAACTTGTATATCGGGACGTCATTATAACGTGTACTTTTTATGATTTTTCGGTATAGAATACGCTAAAATAAGCGTGTTTTACTTGAGAAACTTTTCCCTTAAATCAAAAACGGCCAAATGAACTTTGAACTTTTACATAATTTGAACTTTGAAAAAAAAAAACAGCGATGGGGTATCATTCTAAAGTATATATTTTATGATTTTTTTCATATAGAATACGCTAAAATAAGCGTGTTTTATTTACATAACTTTTCTCTAAAATCAAAAATGGCCGAGATAATGGACTTTGAACTTGTATATAATTTGGATTTCAAAGAAAAAACCATCGACGGGACGTCATTATAACATGTACTTTTTATGATTTTTCCATATAGAATACGCTAAACTAAGCGTGTTTTATTCGAAAAACTATTCTCTAAAATAAAAAATGGCCGAGATAACGGACTCTGAACTTGTATACAGGGTGACTGGTAATTCGACCTATTTCTTGAAAGGGTTATTTACAATATTTTTAGCCCAGTCAACCAGGGGTCTAAATTCAGTGGTTTTCGAGTTATTAGAGTTTTTAGTGTTTTTCAAAAAAACGCCATCTTTCGGCCTTAAAATGGCAATTGTAAAAAAACTACATGAATTAGGATGGTTAATTATTTGTTTACTGGTAGCCAGTGAACAGAAGGTTATTTAAACAAAAAAATCATGTCAAACAATTAAGACTAGAAATAATAGGTAATAAATCAACAGCTATCGTACTTTAAAAAAAATTTAATCAAAGACGAATACCCTAAAAAATGTGTATGACACTTCGCGTAAAAATAACAGAAATGGATTTCTCAATTCATAACCTTTCCGAAAAAGTACAAATGTTGACATGATTTACAAAATATTGAAAATAATAATAATAATAACCGTGCTGCTAGAGGATGTGCCGCTTGGTACAAGGATGGCCATGATTTACCAACACGATGGCTGCCCAGCTCACTAGTACCGGTGTGTGCGACAGTGGATGGATTGGTCGAGGCGGTCCGATCCCTTGGCCAGCAAGGAGTCCAGATTTGACTCCATGTGACTTTTACTTTTACATTTGGGGTCACATGAAGGCATTAGTTTACGACAGGCCAATATGATGTGTAGAACACTTGAAAGGAAGAATTTTAGCCGCTGCTGAAAACATGAAAGAAGGCATGTCGCCGCGAGTAACAATCACCGATGTACGCAAAAGGCTTCGTGCTTGCATTCGAAATGAGGGCAGGCAATTCGAACAAGATTTGTAAATTATTATGTTTATTTTTAAGATTTTAGTGTGTTGTTCATTTTTATTATTAAGGTTAATTTTAAGTAAAATTTTGTAGCTGATTTATTTTAAAATTTAATTTTACTTTCTTTAATATCCCTACCATAAATCCATAATTTAAGTCATGAATAACACACAAAAACCGGTTTTTGGTTAGGAATTCTTTATTATGACTACTTTCATTAATTAATAATACCATACCATACGAACACGTCCGAATACTCACCGAAGGCAACCTGTCCTGACCTTGACCTTCAAAAGATAAGATAGGTTACTGGAGGCAAACAAAGGACTAAGGGAAACAAAAGTGACAAAAACAAACTGGTTTCTGGTTAGCTTTATTTGTGTTGCTTTCATCATCATTCATCATCTTTCACAACACACGAATATGTCAGAATACTTCCCAAAGGCAACCTGTTATGACCTGGACCCTCAAAAGATAAAAGTCAAGATAAGATGAAAGATAAGGTAAACCAAGCACACAAAGAAAAACAAAAGTGACACAAACAAACTGCTTTCGGGTCTGGTACGCCTCCAGTACACCCGCTACCTGCTCTGTTATTATTATTATTATATTCAATAATTTAGTAAATCATGTCAACATTTGTACCTTTTCTGAAAGGTTATGAATTGAGGAATCCATTTCTGTTATTTTTACGCGAAGTGTCATACACTTTTTTTAGGGTAATCGTCTTTGATTTTGAAAAAAAATAAAAAACGTACGATGGCTTGTGATTTATTACCTTTTATTTCTAAGTCTTAATTTTTATGACATGATTTTTTTGTTCGGAGTAACCTTTTGTTCATTGGCTACTAGAAAATAAATAATTAACCATCCTAATTTATGTAGTTTTTATACAAATGCCATTTTAAGGCCGGAAGATTGCGTTTTTTGAAAAACCCTAAAAACTCGAATAACTAGAAAACCACTGAATTTAGACCCCTGGTTGACTGGGCTAAAAACATTGTAAATAACCACTAGAATAACCCCTTTCAAGGAATAGGTCGAATTACCAGTCACCCTGTATAATTTGGTTTTCGAAAAAAAAACCATCGATGGGACGTCATTATAACATGTACTTTTTATGATTTTCCCGTAAAGAAAACGCTAAAGTAAGCGTGATTTATTTAAAAAACTTTTCTCTAAAATCAAAAATGGCCGAGATATTCTCTTCCTGTTTGTAAAGGGTCGGCAACGCGCATGGGACACCTCTAGAGTTGCAGGCATCCATAGGCTACGGCTTACTATCTGGCAGGCCATATGCTTGTTTGCCACCGTCATGGTATAAAAAAAAGAAAAAAATAAAACAAAATAAAAACAGAATAAAAACAAAATGAAAACAAAATGAAACAAAATAAAAACAAAATAAAGACAAAATAAAGACAAAATAAAAACAAAATATTAACAAAAATAAAAACAAAAATAAAACAAAAGTAAGACAAAAATAAAACGACACTAAAACAAAAAATATACGTTGCGTTTTCTACCCATACTTCACGATGCTTGAAATCTTCGAAAATGTACTCAACAGTCTAGTCAAAACACAAACAAAGCAGTAAGCTACCGCTTCAAAGGTACGTCGGGGCGAGACACGCACGAGTTCATTGCCCCACTCCCCGGCTACCCGCGCCCCGCTCCACCGCTCAGTTCCTTTGTCGAGTATGTCAGCTAGATCACCCCGCGCGCGCCTCCGTGAGCAAGTACCTACATCGTAACTGCTAAGATGCCAGCGCCTGGTTGACCCATGGTTTAGCTTGTTAAGAAGCGAGCCGGGGTCTACTTCTAGTGGTCACTACAGGAGCACGCCGAACAGGCTTGCCATCAAGGTCACGCGCTATAGTTAGGATTTAGGAGGGAAGATTTCTTCTGAACGCAAATATTGTTTCTGTTTAATTTTTGTCGAAATATCATTGATGAAAGTGACAAAAATTGAAATATCTACTTTAAAATCCCTTTTTGATTATTATAATGTGAACTCTGGTGACTTTAATAATTTATTAAAACGATCACACCCTAAAAAAACGAATTTACCATCAAACTTAAATTTTCATTGCTTAATTTGACACATAATGATTTTATTGACGTATTTTAAGGTGATGATATAGTTAATCCTTATTTTATTAACTCTAATTTTTATACAAAGTTTTTTAGCGTTGTCATACTATATCAAATTGCACTCGACGTAAATGACACAAACTGGTTTTGTACAACAATAAAACTGTTCTTAATACAAAACAGTTATATTTTTTAACTCTAATATATTTTTTAACTTTAAAAAAGTTAACCTCAAATTATTGAATTACAAAAAAAGCACCAATTGAATATGACACAAAACGCACTGAAAGATTCTCATGTACACACTGTATTTCCAACTTCAATAATAAGTGACTTTAGAATTTTCGAAACTTAACCCTCAAAATATTGCCAGTGGGACGGGACTAATGGAGAGCATGCGTTAAAAACGGTACGGATACGATGCGTCACTGCGATTCCGTAACGTCGCCGTATTTTAAGCAGCGGTGTGGAGGGCATGCGATAAAAACGGTATGGATACGATGCGTCACTGCGATTCCGTACCGTCGCCGTATTTTAAGCAGCGGTGTGGTCGCACCTACATGTACATGTGTAAATACATTGCAGGGCGAATTATTTTGTATGGTTAAATTTTTTGTCGTAATTCTAAGCAAAAGTTATCCAAATATATTTCTCATGTCCTATACTGACCACAGGTTTAAAGATTCGCCCAAATTGGATGTACACACTGTATTAGATATAACTTCGTCCGTCTTACGCCCGCTGGATTTATTTTACATTCTGTTTAGTCTTCGTCTAACCCAAATCAAATTCCAAATCAATTTGATTAATCAGTTCGTTACGCTCTCTCGCATAAATTAGCTTTGTGCTAGTGGCAATGCTCGGGTTCAGTATCCAATCACCCGGGATTTGGCTGCGCTATCTTTACATGGATATCCCGCGACTCTAGCCTTAATAAAAAGTTAAATATTTTTTTATTTTGTAGTTTTCGTTATAAAATTAACGAATCATGGGTAACCTATCGATCTTCCGAAACTAACTTGTCCGATTTTCACTTGTCCGAAAACAGTTCCCCGAATTTTTAAAATCCATCTGCTTTGTTTACCATACTTACGAAACGCCGCTGGTTTGTTTCCCCGAATTAACGTTTTCCCGAAACTCAATAGCCCGAAGAACGTTTGCCAACTTTATTGTTTGACAACTGATTTGTTACCCCACTTTTCATAATTCCGATGCTACGTTACACCTAAATTTCATTTCCCCTAATATCATTACACCGAATGCCATAAAAAAAATTGCAACAGATTTTATTAATTATTCCCGGCATTTGGAAATTTGTTGCTTGTCGCTTTTTTGTGTTATGATTTGGTTTTTGCGACTCTCGTGCTAGAACAGTGGGTTAAGTAGGTTACAACTGCGACTCCGCGGAAAAAAACTGGCACGAAAAGTGGGTTAGGTTAGGTTAGAACTGCGACCCCGCGGAAACAAACTGGCGCTAGAAAAGTGAGTTAGGTTAGGTTAGAACTGCGACCCCGCGGAAACAAACTGGCACTAGAAAAGTGGGTTAGGTTAGGTTAGAACTGCGACCCCGCGGAAACAAACTGGCGCTAGAAAAGTGGGTTAGGTTAGGTTAGAACTGCGACCCCGCGGAAACAAACTGGCACTAGAAAAGTGGGTTAGGTTAGGTTAGAATTGCGACCCCGCGGAGACAAACTGGCGCTAGAAAAGTGGGTTAGGTAAGGTTAGAACTGCGACCCCGCGGAAACAAACTGGCGCTAGAAAAGTGGGTTAGGTTAGGTTAGAACTGCGACCCCGCGGAAACAAACTGGCACTAGAAAAGTGGGTTAGGTTAGGTTAGAACTGCGACCCCGCGGAGTCGCAGTTCTAACCTAACCAATGATAAAATAAACAAATGACAAGATTGGGTTGACAATTTTATTAACTTACCCACCCAATTAATAACATTAACGCCTACGCAAATTACATTGCAAACTCATGCGATTCGATGTTTTGACACAG
Organism: Pammene aurita; assembly: GCA_947086415.1. NCBI lineage: Eukaryota > Metazoa > Arthropoda > Insecta > Lepidoptera > Tortricidae > Pammene > Pammene aurita. Next base: position 17,457,363 of record OX352301.1, on the reverse strand, counting down.
CGGAAAAGTAATATTTCGGAAGTAAAACTTTACGCCAAATAAATTAGTTGGCAAATGAAACTTCGGGATTTCAATAAGTGGCGATTCGAATCATAAGCGAAATGAAATTGCGACGAAATAAAAATAGGGGACATAATAATATGGGAAACGTAATTTCGGGCAAACAATAATTACGCGAAGTGGAAAAAAGGGAAACGTTTTCGGGCTAATAATATTCGGAGTAACGAATTTCGACATTATGATAGGTAACCCGAATCATGTAAAACAACAAACTAAGAATATTTCATACTAATAATTACAAGTGTTTCCAGAGAAATAAATCTGTATGTCATATTTTTTTGTGATGTTAAAGTATAATTGTTGTAATGTAAGTATAGTCTATGAAGTTTGGATATTTATAAGTTATTTACCAGAATTCTTCCAGGACACTTTCTAATTCGGCATTGATTACACATCTGGCATGACCCCAATCAATGTTGTATCTAGCTTTATCACTACCTAAAGCAAGGACTCAGATAAGTAAAATATTATACTAATATAATAACAACATCACTGCGACTTACTTTAAAAAATCAAATTTTGCGAATACATTAAACCAGGGGGGCGATTTTTGAGATTCCAGCGCTCGAATCTGACATTTAAAACTTTGTTCAAGACGAATAAATGATGTTTTAAAAATAACAGCAATAGGAATTTAAGATATTATGATCATTTAAGCTATTTATTTCACGCGACAATAATGGCGACAAATTTTTGCGTCCAGTTATTTTTTAGCTTAATTCCCTTGAATTCGAGCGTTCGAAACTCAATAATCGGTCCCTAGGCCTATAACTGCGAACCACTTCGTTCGTCTATGTGCATCACTATTTTTCATATATGCAAGAACGATAGAGAGGGAGAAAAGAGATTTTGAATTTCGCGGTAGGCCCGCAAATTTACGCCTCGAACAGGCATAAAAGATCCGTAGAGTAGCCACTCGTGATCAGAGGGATGGCTACTATTTCACACTGCGCCAACCTCGACATGGGCCAAATTTTTTATTCAGTTATTTCGTAGTTATATTATGATAATTTGTTTTTATTAAATTATACTTTTCCTTAAAAAAAAATCTTAAAGGTGCAACAAATAGCAAAACCATGTAGTCGACCATAGTGTATTTGAATCTAATACGAATGCACTACATTTCCATTCAAGAATAGAGCTCGTGTTCATTTGCTTACTGTCATCCCGACCGCACTAAGACGGCCGAATACAGTCACATATGACCTTTTAGTGCTGGATACTCGTATACGTGTGGTGCAATGCACATGACCCTTATGTGAATTTGTTACTGGATTACTTCCAGTAGAATGCGTAATTGTAAGCATTCAAGTATTGAGGTACCCAGTGGGTTATCACATCTTCTCATCGCTTCCTCACGCTCACATTCCAAACCTAAGCGAAATATTTATCTCATGAGGTTTTCGTTTACCTGAAATAATGCATACGTAACTAATGTTTCCTATCTATTTATTGAGCTGCATCCCATTGTTTACTACTAACTTTGGTTTCCGTTAATCATGGACTACCTCTAAGGGTGTTTTAACACTATCTGAATATCAGATAACGGATGGACCTAGGAAAAATGGTTGCTAGCAAGTGCGATTTTGCTTTAGTACTTTATTTTGGTCATTGATGATATGATAATTTAACAAAAAACTACATAAATGCACAAATTATATATTTGACTTCTTTGTAGTCCTATCTTACATCCGATAATGGATCGGATGATATGAAAACGCTTAAAGCCGGGACTGCTGGAATGGAATGCGACTGAACTGTACAGGCGCTGCTTTGCGGGGTGAACGTAAATTGTCATATCTCATATGAGCTATCTAAGTAAGAGCTCCGTGGTTTCCGCACAGCCAGCTTATGTAAATGATATGGACCCTTATGTGGGCCTGGCACTGTCCCTAATTAACCACGAAATGCTCGTGAACAGCCGATTGGTCTCGGCCTTGGTTCCTAGTCGACGTTGCGTCCATTGAGATCTGTTGATATGCGCAATTAAAGATCTTGAGAGACGACTTGGATATGTTTACTGCTTGTATCCTAAGAATATATGTAGCGAAAAGGGACCTTATTGTCGATGTCGCTTACGTCATGCGGCGTCGTATTCGTATTGTGTCTTCGTTAACAATGTTAGCGCCACCGACAAGAAGGTCCGTTGCTACGGTTTAATAATTGCTCGTTATTTGCTTTGAGATTTTATTGCCTTTTAATATTCATGCTTTTGATAAATGTGTAACTGTAGTTTAATAATATTATATGTCGTGAATATTTTTGATTTTTAATTTGTATCATATTTATTATATATTGAGGCTCGCGGAGAAAGGGATCCAAACGAACCATTTAAGTAGCTGTAATTTAAGCTTTGTTGCAGTTATGAGAAACGTAGATTTCTGTAAAAGTTTATTGCAACTTATGACTTTTTATCTCGGGATAGTATTTCTGCGTACACAACAATTTGGGCATGAATCCTCCGGTCAAGTTCGTTTAACTCTTGTGGTGGTTCTCATGCATAAATATCGTTGATTCATCGGGTGGTATGCAAATAACCAGTTTCGAAACGCGTTCAATTAATACTCTGCTCAGTCACGGCGGTATATTTAATTAAAAATCTTAATAAGTATGTTAACGTTTTGCTGAAAATGGTGAGAATCGTTGTATATAATTGGTACCTACTTTATTTATTAACTGCATTATGGGTACAGTGCCGTTTATGGCTAACTCTTAACGATTATCAAGCCTTGCGCCACAGGAAATATCAGTATGAATAATCTTTAATAGGTCATCAAGTCGGACTCTTAGTTTGAACTGAGGAAGAATGGCATTCACTTTAGAATTTATTACATAACTAATTAAATAATAAATGACAAACAAAAAAATGTGTCTTCAAATGTTCAGTTCATACGGTGTATAATTTAGTAATTGAGTACAAAAATAAAAATCTGTAATTTTCATTAAACTACCTATATTATTTACACATTTTATGTTATTTCTGAATTTTATTTCATACGTATGCTAAAATTGGCGGGTTTTTGAAACTCCTTCTTCATTTAGAAATGAAAAGATGAAAAACACATAGTTTAATAGAATTATAGGGTATATAAGAGCATTTTATTCCGAAACATGCCGTGAATTAGCTGGTAGAATTTCGGTATGACGAGGTGAATAAGCGGCATAGAAGCGTCGCGAAAATTTTAATGCAGGCAGAGAAGACTGCTAAGTATCTTCCTGGGCCTGGATAATTAATCAAGTTTCTGCCTAAAAGCATATTTTGCGCGGCGATGTCGGGGCGTGTTGTAATTACTGTGTAACAGCGATAATAGCTGCACCGACCGAACAGTATTCTCAAAATTAAATATTTACCAAAAGATTGCCCTAGGTGACTTTAAATTTTATTCGATACTTTATATCAGATTTTTCAAAACTGTTTATTTGACTAAGAATTACGTGCCACGCAAGCAATGACAGCTAATATTTGGGGACAATCTTACACAGATCAATCTAGTCCCAAACAGCAAAACGATTACTACCTATTATTGTTTATTGTATGGCTTAATACATGACACTGGATTTAACACAAATTATACGGGTAAACATTACTACAAAATGTAAGTAAAAAAGTTAAAATTAAAATTGACTACCCAGGTAAGTAGCTGCCTCTTCTGACAAGTTCTTAAAATCGTTACTATTGGTACAAAGCGACGGTACTTACATATAAAGATAAGTAAATACATACTTAGCATATAGTTTTGAGCATCGCGCACTTGACTGTGGAACTTAAAGCTATTATGGAGAATATCGATGAAATGGTATTTTAAAAATAAAGCGTTAAAAATTGGAAATTGTGGTTATTTAAACTATTCATTCAATGTAAAAATAATTTGACTAAATGCGACTAATATCGAGCTTAATTTCTTTGATTTAGAGCGCGTGAAAAACAAAAATTGCACTATTGTACTAAAAAAATACACTAACACGAATATATTTTCAAATAAGGCCACCATGAGATAGACACGTGGCATGCGGGTTGCAAACAAACAGATACTCGTACGTTGTGTCTGCAGTGAGAACGTGGGACGCCCATTACCGCGCCCGATTAATGATTGCACAGATGAGGCATTTCAATCCCGCCACGGAAAGGTACAGTCACCGACAATAGTATCTTCCTACACGAAGGCCGTAAAATATGTGACGCGCTCATTTGTAGGGTCATAAGAGCGTGTCACATATTTTTGCGGCCGTCGTGTAAGAATATACTATTGCCGGTCACTGTACCAAGGTATCGCTGACGTTTTTCGTTTCGCAAAGGAGATCGTCAATTTTTGTTAGGTGATCTGGCCCAGATTATTTAGGACCGTTTAGGAATGACTCTAACCTTTAAAAAATCGTCATAATATCTAGATCAGGACGGTGGTTTCGAAATCTAATGGGAAAATTGAATAATCATGCATTTAAAACTTGAATCTGACGAGGACAATTATTGAAAGCGTGCATGTCTATGATTTATACATTAATGTAAAAAATACTGGTTTTTTAAAGAAAATTTACAAAAGCGGACTTAAAAACAACACGGGAATCATGATGAAATAATAAAAAGTCATATTTTGATCGTATTTATAGTTCCTGTATTTCGGTAAACAAAGACGGCTGTCAAACCATCGTTGATACTATTAACTGAACATTCCTAACACCTATTGCAAAGGGATAAGGCTTACCACCGTTAAGTGCGATAGCACTAGTATCTGACATTGCTGGACCCGGGGTATGTCCTTAAACTACGTCCGGACTTGGGTATGTCCTTAAATTATGCCAAAAAGAGAGGTATGGGCACTGCGAATGGCATCTCGCTTAGTGTGGTAGGGCACGTTCAGTGAATGTTATCTCGCTCAAATCTGGAGCAGAGCCCGACTGGGGAAGTACCTCCACCTTACAGAAAACCACAGCCAAATAGCACTAGACCCTACTCATAGTGTTGTGTTCCTGCTGGTGAGTAAGGTTGCCAAAGAGCTCAAAGAGGACCCAGTATGTTGACGATGAGGGACCCTATTGTTCCTTTAGCCGTCAACACAGTGAATCCTCCTTTTTGTAAAGGGTCGGCAACGCGCATGTGACTCCTGTGGAGTTACAGGCGTCCATAGGTTACGGTAGCTGCTTACCATCAGGCAGGCCGTATGCTTGTTTGCCACCGTCGTAGTATAAAAAAAAAAAAAAATTGCAAAATTGAAAAAAAGATGCGTTTCGTTATCGAAGGAGCATAATATTATGCCATTATGAAACCCACTTTTAATATTCAAACTCCGATCAAAAATGCAAAAATACGCATTTTCAATCTTTAGGCTTTTTAATACAGTCGATTTCTAATTTAAACTTCCGTATTCGTAGGCTTAGATATTATTTAAATATTACAATGTTGTAACTTACCGAACAGTATCAAAACGCAGATTATGTAACGGTAGATATTGACAGTGTCAAACCAAAAACAAACCCTTTTCAGTCCAGGTGAAGTTAAACTTTATATCAATGCCATAAGGACGTTAACGACTTGTCTTGCTGTATTTTAATCGCGGAAAGATCAACATAATGTTTATTTATTTAGTATTTCTAATTCTCGTTTCATTTTTTTGTAATATTTTGTCTACTTTAGTAATAAAATGAGTATTTATTTTACATTGTAGTACAAACTGTATACGGTTTATATCAGGTGGCCCAGAATTGTCGATCTCCTTTCTCCTATTTATATTTAACACATTATTTAGTTCTGAGTCTTTTTAGGGTTCCGTACCCAAAGGGTAAAAACGGGACCCTATTACTAAGACTCCGCTGTATATCTGTCACCAGGCTGTACCTCGTGAACCGTGATAGTTAGACAGTTGACCTTTTTACAGATGATGTATTTCTGTTGCCGATATAACAACAAATACTAAAAAACAGAATAAAATAAATATTTAAGAGGGCTCCCATACAACAGACATGATTTTTTGCAATTTTTATAGATAATGGTACGGAACCCAACGTGCGCGAGTATGACTCGCACTTGGCCGTTTTTTATTTATTACGTCAACTTACGTACATTTCTGTACTTAACTTAACGGGTAGAGCTAGAAAAAAGTCATGGAAATGCATAAACGCACTAATGTTACGAGTTTTTTTTAATTTAACTAAGCGTATCGCGAATCACTAACGATTTTACTAGCACTTTCCTATAGTTATCAATAGTACTTCAGTGTACATTTCCTGGCAAATATCAAATACCAATATCAAAAAATGCTTTGGTATTGCAATAAAATCAAATTCAACTCAGCATGACCCAAATTTTATAGGTATTTTATAATGTAGGGAAACTCATATTTGTATTAAAAGCATTTAAACGCTCGGTTACTCCTATGAATTTAGTTTTACTAAAAGGGAACTTCACCCAAAAGGAACTAATTCCCTCGAAATTGCTGCCTTGTTAAAACACCAGATTTCACTTTTCAGTTTGTGAAGTTCGGTTGACATGACTTAATTAATAGTTATTCAGACTTTGACTAAATTTAATCCCCGAAAGCAAACTTAAATAAAATTAAAATAGAAATCTAGTTCAAATATGATTTTTAATATTTATACATTTTGTTTTGATATTTATGTTAATGAGAGGGTGCTATATTATGGATTTAAATTATTTTTCTCCAATGTACATTGTAATTGGAATCTTCACCTTACTGTAGCAAAATTAGTACCTACGTAAAGTTCTTCATTAATTACCAATACAAATAAAAAAAAATAAAAATCACTATTGTTCTATTTTAGCGGACGAAAAGTTGTACTAAAATCCATTATTGTATTATTTTTTACCTTTTAAACATTTCATTCGACTAATAAATATAATTTTCTCCAATATGCTCGGAAATGTTCAACTTACTGTAGTAAAATTAGTACGTGAAGTTCGTCATTATTTACTAATACAAATTTAAAAAAATAAAAATCATTATTGTCCTGTTTTAGCGGACGACAAGTTGTACTTGTCGTCCGCATTGTTTTTTACCGTTTATACATTTCATTCGACTAAGAAATATAATTTTAAACAGCCAACCGTCTCAACGGCAATCCCTTCAAACTATAGGATAGAGCGAGATAGTGAGATCAAAAACCTTGGTTGTCTCGTTCTGTGTCATAGCTTGCAGGACCACCGCGCTGATCGTGCGAATACGGCTTCATAGAATCATGGACAAAACAACTTTTTTTAAGGCTTTAGCTTTTACAGTTGTGTGAAAGGAGCATATTTAATACTGTCTTAAATAGTTTTTGACGAAAATTGATTTTAAAATAGTATTTGAATGAACTTTGGCAGATGATTGGCAGTATAAGTGACTCTATACTAAACAAAAATATTGTAAAGGGAAGCTAATTCATAAATTCATGATATTTAATGCCAACCTAAATTTGTAATTCATTTAATTTACTTATTAATTTATTTCCTCGCACATTTGGAGAAAAGCGTTAAATATATATGCCCCGTCGGGGATATAAATTCGTGGACTTGTCTTATATTTTTGGACTCAGCTGCGCTTCGTCCGAAAAAATTGCTCTTCCATGAATTTATCTTTCCCATCCTCTGCAATAATGTACTATTGGTATACACTCACTTGCCAGAATTTCATTTGTCATAATAGTCAACAGCCGTTATATTGTTTCCCATAACTACATATGCAATACTTATTTAGAAAAAATGGAAAAGTAGAAAAATCCACTGCCTCAGGCGAGACTCGAACTCGCGACTCTGGGATACATGCCCATCGCTCTGACCACCTGAGCTACTGAGACACACCTGATGGCTGCGAATTTCTCCACTATATCCCATATCGGAGTCCCAAGTTGTATTGAAAATTCACCGATAACAATGCGCTACCCCATACTACAATTAATTTTGTATTAAGCAGAACGTCTGCTAACGATACCACAATGCTTAGAAAAAATGAAATTTGATTTTCGCGAGTTCGAGTCTCGCCTGAGGCAGTGGATTTTTCTACTTTTCCATTTTTTCTAAGCATTGTGGTATCGTTAGCGGACGTTCTTCTGAATACAAAATTAATTGCAATACTTATTGATTATTACGATTATATTAGTCAAGTTTCTGGCAACTTTGTTTCCCATAAAATCAATTTCAATAATATCATTTGTCATGATCATTGTAAGCCATAATTATCACTAGCCATATCATTTGCAATCAAAATTGCTTCCCAGAAGGTAGGATAGGTTAGGTTAGAACTGTGACCTACAAAATAAAACGGCTACCAGAAAGTAGGTTAGATTAGGTTAGAACTGTAACCTCCTACAAAATAAAATGGATACCAGAAAGTAGGTAAGGTTAGGTTAGAACTGTGATCCCCCAAAAAGCGAACGGCTACCAGAATGTAGGTTAGGTTAGGTTAGAACAGTGATCTGCGTTTAAATATTCTATTAAATAGTATTATTACAATTAATAATATGGATAACAATACGTATGGCACTCGTACGTACTGAAATCTAATAATCGGGTAAACAAACATCACATCATTTTTATGGTAAACAAACCATTCGGGAAATGAAATTCGGGCAAATAAAATTCGGGCATATGAGTATTATTTTATATAATTTTCGGGCAAACAATAGACATCCTGTACTATTATGTAGTTTTTAGTTTTGAAAAGGAATGCTTAAAATTTTCTTGGTAGCATTGTTGCGATCTCTATTTTGTATCGAGCAACATTAATTTTAAGCTGTATTTTGATATGGCAACTGTCGGTCTTCTCTAGATAATAAATTGATGTTCACACGTACTTTCGGTATTTTATTCATTTAAAATTACTTGCTGTGGCCAGAAAGGCAAATTGTGGCTTTTAACATGATCCTTCGAGCCATCGACCCAGTAAGTCGACAAGAATAGTGCGTCAAAACTGATGAACGACTCGAGGAAGCAAGAACCTGTTTTGGATTGGTAACGTAGCAGAATTTTGAAAGCGCCGCCATTGTGCAGCGCCGTTACGTCTTCGAGCCAACAAGTTCCAAAAAATCATCACTGCGCAGCAACCGCGCACTTGGTGCAATAATTTTCAACCAAGTCGCCAATGCGAAGCCGCCAACACTACTACACTACTACGAGTTACTCTGGTAACATTGCAAGTTTTTAATTTTTCTATGGTGGTACGTTCCTGTTTGACATTTCTCAATTGTATCGTTGCTGAGAAAATTTATGTGATATTGTGTGGTTTTTTAACAAAAGTCGTCCGGAAAACGCTTATTTGCTTTTCGGCAATAACTAACAACTTTGCATTTTGTGAATCGCGTAATCGTTTTGCACGATTCGGTCGTGTTAACTTCGTTTGTCGTCGCTCGCCGCCATTACGAAGACTGGAGAGGAGAGTTTGGTTTTGTGTGCACGAAACATTTGAACAGTGTGACGTTATATCTTATACGAAGCTTATTGTTTTTATGTGTAAGTACTTATTGCTGTTTTACTAACAATATTGTGTTAAGTTTGCTTATAATGTTTTGTGTTGCACCAATCTCAAACCATTAATTGTCCTTTCGTTAAACTTAAATAGGTAGCATGGCTGAAAAGTCCGCGGAGCAAATCAAGCGTGAGCTGGTAGCACGCCGAGGCGCAAAAAAGGCCACAATAACAAGAATTAAGAACAGAATGGAGGCAGAGTACATAAACAATAAAGAAATGCTCCAACTCATGGTTGAGAAGGCGCAGAAGGCATATGGTGAGTACGAGGAACTTTCTGTTGAAATAGACGATGGCGAGGATCCGACCCCTACTGAAAACTGCTTTTATGAGTGCGTTGCTGCGATGCGGCAGCGTATAAACGATCTGTCTGGGCCTTCCCCTACTGCTTCGCCAGTAACAACATCATCTCAACATGCTGCATCCAAACTTAAATTACCTAACATACAGCTGCAACCATTCTGCGGTAAATATACCGAATACAGACCTTTCATCGAAATGTTTAATGCGCTTGTGCACAACAATGAAAGGTTTGACGATATTCAAAAGTTTTTTTACTTGAGAAGCTTTCTTAAAGCTGAAGCTTATGACCTTGTCAAAAACTTGCCTGTCATTGGGGCCAGCTATGCAGAGGCTCTACAAATCTTATCTGACAGGTACGATAACAAATATAAAACTATTCATGAGCACATCAATGCTTTGTTTGAGTTACCTATGCTAACCAAATCTAGCCATAGTGCGCTGCGCTCATTAATTTCGATTATAAAACAGCATCTAGCTGCATTAAAAAACTTAGGTGAAGCAATTGATAAATGGGATAGCATACTAATATGTCTCCTTAACAAAAAACTTGACCCGGTGACTAACCGAGAGTATCATTTGCATAGGAATTCTTCAAAACAGCCAACGTTAAATGAATTTTTGAAATTTATAGAAGATCGGGCCCTTGCCCTAGAGAACAGCGAGGGACGGAGTGACACCACAAGCGCTGCTGCTCATAAGGTAGCACCAGTCAAGAACATGTCGTCGCTTGTCACCACCAACTCTACTAAGGCACCGCGAAGCTGTCTGTTCTGCGGTAAGGACCACAAAATATATGCATGCCCAAAATTTGCCCTTGCCTCCATATCGGAGCGACTAGCCTTTGTTAAAGAAACTAAGTTATGCAGAACATGCCTCAGCATTCATCCTGGCAAATGCAAATTTCACTTCAAGTGCAACCAATGTAAGGAATCGCACAATACTCTACTTCATGTGAACGAAGAGCAACCAGCGGCTTCCTTCAGTAGTTCTAGTAAAAAAAATCTAGTGTTGTTGCCAACTGTCAAGGTGAAATTAATTTCTAAAAATGGCAAAGAGATTATTGTTAAGGCTTTACTTGACAATTGCTCTCAAAATTCGTTTATTAGAACAAAACTTGCCAAGGAGTTAGGCTACCCACTCAAGGCTGATTCTATGGACATAACCGGCATAACCCTGACTGAAAAAACTATCAAACAAAGTTTGAAGTTAGATATTTTCTCATGTGTTTATCCATACAAAACACAGGCAAATCTGCTAGTGGTAGACAAATTTTCTCCAATGATGCCACAGAATGAAATTGATATTTCAAAAATTAAAATCCCTGAAAACATAAAGTTAGCCGATGACTCGTTCCATATCACAAGTGAGATAGATATCTTATTGGCTGCCAATTTATTTTTCCAGAGCCTGTTGCCGCAGCCTGAGCAGCTGCAGGAGCCAGATGATGCTACACCGCGCTTGGTACACACACAGTTTGGTTACATAGTAGGAGGTGATGTCCCATCTTCAGTTCTCAAGCAGCCTACTGTCACTTTTTTCTGTCAAGAATGTGAAACTGATATACGTGATACTATGTCAAACTTTTGGCAAACAGAAAAAGTACCTGAACTATATGCGCAACATACGTCTGAGCAACAACAGTGCGAAAAACTGTTCACTGAAACTGTCAAACTGGAAAACAACAAATTTACAGTTTCTCTGCCATTAAAAATACCTATCTATGATGTTAACAATACATTGGGGGATTCATTCGGACTAGCTCTCAAAAGATTTTATAATCTTGAAAAAAGATTTCAAAAGGATCCAAAATTGCATGAGGATTACAAGGATTTCATACATGAATACCTTGATTTAGCTCATGGGACTTATGTTGACATTTCCTCATATGATCTTTCAAAAGATCCTGTATATTTTTTAGCCCACCATGCCGTGCTGAGGCCAGATGCTGTTTCTACACGTCTCCGGACGGTCATGGATGCCTCAATGTTAACGAGTAACAAGATTTCGCTGAATCATATATTAATGAATGGCCCTGAATCATATATCATTCAACAAGAGCTTTTTGACATACTGTTGTCATTTAGGGTACATAAATATTTCTTTGCTTGCGATATCAGGCGTATGTTCCGAAATATACTGATTCAGGAAGATCAACGATCTTTGCAAAATATTCTCTGGCGAGACACTCCTGACGAGTCAGTAAAGTGTATTCAATTAAACACAGTCTGCTATGGAATGAAATCATCAAGTTATCTCTCTGCAAGATGCTTGAACGAGCTGGCTACGAAGTTCGAGAGGCAATATCCTCTAGCTAGTTTGGCAATATTAAACTCTACTTATGTAGATGATGTGATTCATACAGAGGATACTTTGACAAGGATTGTTGACACAAAAAACGAATTGATAGAGTTACTTGCTAAAGGCAGTTTTGCATTACATAAATGGGCTGCTAATGACCCCGCAATTTTGACAAACATTCCAGCAGAACAGCAGGTTACCTTAGGATTAAAGTTTGAAATTTACTCTGATTCATTTAAACTTTCATGTCCATTGTCAAATAATGTCCCTCAGACAAAAAGACAAATTTTAAGTTACATGAGTCAGTTCTATGACCCGTTGGGTCTAGCTGGACCCGTTTTTGTTCAAGCCAAAATGATTATGCAAAAATTGTCGCAGACTTGTACTGGCTGGGATTCAGTGCCCTCGCCTATTTTACAAAAGGAATGGCTTCAATTTTACAATGATTTGCAAAAAATGAAAGAAGTTAAAATTAAAAGAAAAGTCACTGTTGACAACATCCAATCAGCTCAGATTGTCGCATTTGGCGATGCCTCAATTTCTGCATTTGGAGCAGCCATCTATTTGAGAGTCACTGACAAGCATGGCAAGGTAACTATGTCGCTTCTTTGTTCTATGAGTCGCATATCACCTAAAGATAAAAAATTGACCGTGCCGCGATTAGAATTAAATGCATCACTTTTAATGGCTAAATTATGCTTGAGAGTATACAACACTTTGTGTAAAAAGATTCCTATTGAAAGTGTGCATGTTTTCAGTGATTCTCAAGTGGTACTAGCGTGGCAAAAAACGGATCCAACAAAAATCAATGCGTATGTTGCTAACAGAGTCAAATTAATAAACGAATATACAAAAGGCTTTCAATGGTCATACATAAAAACAGACCTCAATCCCTCTGATTGTTTGAGTCGAGGTTTAAAGCCTACTGAACTAGAAAGTAACCAACTGTGGTGGTGTGGACCTGCATGCATGTCTGATCCAGAGTATAAATTTAATGAATATAGTTATGATATACCTAAAGACTTACCGGAGGTCAAGCATGCAGGTTCCAAGCCAGTAAGCCTAGCATCACACGAATCGGTTTCAATTGCTAAATATTTGTTAGCTAAGTATTCTAACATTAACAAGGCGGCTAATGTACTTGCTTATATTTTAAGGTTCTGTAAAAATGTAAGACCCGGTTCTCAAAAGATAAAACTTAACTTCATAACATTTAATGAAGCGAACCAGGCATTATATTTAATTATTAAAGAAGAACAAGAAAAATTCTTTGAAAAGGAGCTGGCCTCACTGAGGGCAGGTAGGCAAGTGTCGTCATACTTAAAATCTGTTAACCCCTTCATAGATGCTAACGGTATTTTCAGAGTAGGTGGTCGTTTGCAACACTCCTCATTACCATATAGCCAAAGGCATCAGATCATTCTACCTAAAGAATCAAGGGTCACCTATCTCATCATTGAAAATGAGCATTTAAAACTTCTACATGCCAGTCAGAAAGAGGTACTCAGTAGTTTAAACCAACGATATTGGATAGTTAATGGTTTGAGATTGGTAAAAAAGTTTGTAAATAAATGTCTTACATGTTTTAGACTAAAAGGTGTAACAGCCAAACAACTGATGGGATCGTTACCTGGTAGTAGAGTCAGCATAGACCGTGTATTTGCTAAAGTCGGTATAGATTTTGCCGGACCAATCCTGATAAAGCAGTCAAGAGTGAGAAGTGTTCTCACTACTAAAGGTTACATTGCTGTGTATGTGTGCTTTGTCACCAAAGCCATACATTTAGAATTGGTATCAGATTTGACCACTGACACATTCTTGGCTAGCTTCAAACGATTTATTTCAAGACGTAATGTCCCAACAGAGGTCTATTGTGATAATGCCGCTACTTTTAAGTCGGCTAGTACTCAGTTGTCTGAACTTTATAAATTAAACAATGACAAATGTCATCAAAGGCAAGTTCAAAATGCAACTGCCAAATTGGGAACAACATTCCATTTCATACCAAGTTACTCGCCAGTATTCGGTGCTCTATGGGAGGCCGCAGTTAAAAGCGTTAAGTACCATTTGAAAAGAGTGTTGGGCCCACATGTTTTAACATACGAATTTCTGTATACGACTCTCGTTCAAATTGAAGGAATTTTGAATAGTAGGCCAATAACGCCAATGTCATCAGATATTGAAGATCTGTCCTTTTTAACACCAGGTCACTTCTTGACTGGTGCGCCTCTAACTTGTTATCCTGAACAAGATGTTACAAACTTGCAGGATAACCGATTAAAGTTTTGGCGGAGGTGCACAGCTCTACAACAACACTTTTGGCGGTATTGGTCTAAGCAATACCTTAATATCTTACAAAACCGTCCTAAATGGAAAAATGCAATGCCCAATATAAAAGAAGGCGCTCTAGTAATCTTACGCGAGATTGATACTCCGCCTATAACTTGGCCTATGGCCAGGGTGACGAAAATATTTCCAGGGCTAGATGGTAAAGTAAGAGCATTAGAAGTTAAAAAAGCAAATGGTAAGGTTCATACTACTTCCATTACTAAAGTTTGTATATTGCCTTTAGATGAATAGCACATATAACAAATGTACTTTGATGTACTTAGTTTACTTATTTAAAATTCAGGTTAGTTTTTATCTAACTGATTATAGTGCTAGATTGTACTGATACTTTCACACTGTAAACTGTAAAAAGATGGTTATATAAATGTGTTGATGCTATTTGCATCCAATGTTAAAATTTTCTTTTAGTTATACAAAAAGAAACCAATTTTTATGTTATTCCATAATCTAATGTAAATTTCTAATAACTACATTCATAATGTAGCCTTGTGAACTTGCTTACATAGCGACTTACTGTGTTTTCAGTAAGTATTTTATTAATTTGTATTTAAAAAAAAACCTTAAAGATTACAGTCCACTCTAAATATCGATCTATGTAGCACAAGTATACAAGCAGCTCATTAAAATAGTGTAATGTTTAGTTATAATGTAAGGTGTATGTTCTTTTCTGTTAGTGGAATATGTTGCGATCTCTATTTTGTATCGAGCAACATTAATTTTAAGCTGTATTTTGATATGGCAACTGTCGGTCTTCTCTAGATAATAAATTGATGTTCACACGTACTTTCGGTATTTTATTCATTTAAAATTACTTGCTGTGGCCAGAAAGGCAAATTGTGGCTTTTAACAAGCATAATCTGCGTGATTTGATAATTAAAAGAAAAGAAAATTGAAAAAACATTGTCAACTGAATTGCAATAAAAAGTATATACTTAGTAAGCCGGCTTTAAATTTAAAGTCTAACTAGCTTCCTTATAATTATTTTGGCATGTTTTTAAAGTGGGGCATTCCACTCATACAATAGATTGTTATTAAATGAAATACAAACATTGAAAACATTGAAAAAATAATCAACCCAGCAGTAGCAGCAGGGCCCTGCTGGGTTGATTATTTTTTCAATGTTTTCAATGTTTGTATTTGATTTAATAAGAATCTATAGCTTTCTTATGTTTAGTTTTGTATTAATATTTTGCTTTTTCTCCCAAATACTATGTAGTATTTTTATACAAACATCCGACCAGAAAACAAAATCAAATTATTTATAAATAAATACGAGCCCCAATGCATATTAGATCGTCTAGTCACACTTAAAAATATGATATTTTTTTAAAGACTGCTATTTAAATCCGGATTGACTTTGATGATTAAAGGAATACGCTACATACAAAGCCATTGAAAATAGGTTTAATGTTGCGTTGTACAAAGTGTAATAATGTTATTTAATTTAGAGTAATTGTATCGTAAAGTTAACATTAAGCAAGCAAAAAATTACGTCTAGTTCATATTTTAGGCAAAATAGGTCGTCTATATAAGATAAAAACAGTTTTTTAAGAAGTTTAATATGTAATTATATTTCAAATTGAATATAGAATATTCTCTGTCATCTAAAATGACAGATGGCTATATAAAAACGCAATTGCAGTGCAAATTTTCATGACTTTATAATCATTATTCTATCGAGATGGTCCGAGGTAAACCAGTGACTGAAGAAGTGCGGAAAATTATAATTTCCTGTAACAATAACGGCAAATTTACTTACCAAATATCCAAGGAGATGTCGTTGCCACGATCTACAATTCAAACGATTATCGAGCATCACCGAAAACATGGAACAATGTCCTGTTTAAAGAAATCTGGCCATCGACGAATAACCTCCAAGGCAGAAAACAGGATGTTGAAGAAGATTATCAAGAAAAATCGTCGTGCAAGAGCAGGAGAGATTACCGTATTGTGGCGGTACGCTATAAAAAAAACATTTCAGTCGATACCTGCAAGAGAGTAATGAAGAGAATGGGCTATAGTTTTTACACTGCTAAAGAGAAACCGTTACTTACTAAAAAACAGAAAACCAACAGACTGAAATTCGCTAATAAACACAAAAACTGGACTGTCAATCAGTGGCGAAAAATAATATGTAGTGATGAATTCAAATTTGAAGTCACACTTGGTGACGAACGAAGTAAAGTCATTCGGGAAAAAGGAGAGGCATTTCATAAAGACTGCCTCAAGCGAATGGTGAAGTTTCCAGCATCTTTAATGATTTGGGGCTGTATGTCGGCACAGGGCGTGGCCCGTCTGCAATTTATAGATGGAACCGTCAATACCGAGAAATACCAAAGCATCCTGCAAGAGAGTTTGCTGCCGTCTATACGGCAGTTCAAATATAAAAATGCAGTTACTCTTCAACAAGACGGTGCTGCATGCCATACCGCGAAGACAACGATGGCGTGGCTGAAGTCCAAAAAAATCCCTACCATGCCATGGCCGTCCAGCAGCCCGGACTTGTCTCCCATAGAAACTTTGTGGTGGAAAATGAAGAAAAGGCTGCGAAAGGACCCTTCTAGATCTAAAGCTGATCTTAAGGAGAAACTTACCTGTGTCTGGAATGAAATAACCACCGAAGAGTGTAGAGAGTTGGTAGATTTAATGCCGCTCAGGATCAAAGCCGTTTTGGATGCAAAAGGTGATACCACCAAGTGGTAGACGGTCTATTATGCATCGGCTAAACCGAAGACGAACTTTTTTGCGAATATCTCATTTGGCAAAACAATGTTTTTTTTTATCACTGTGGAAAGTTGTTATTTTTTTCATTCGATACATAAAGTATTATTCATTTTCTATACTGTTTTTATATAACATGATCTTCTAAATCGCTGTCATCCTGAATGTTTAGGTTAAAGTTAGGTTAGTACATTTTTTACCTGCTAAACGAACTCATTTGCATTGGGGCTCGTAATTTCATTTACAACTGAAGAACAAATGAAATAGTTTTAATAAATATTTTGATTTGTTTATTTTTTAAATAGACACACTACTATATTCATTAAAAACTTTTGTAGATGTAGGTACTTATTTAATATCTGCCGCGAATGTAGAAGACGCCAGTTCGATCCCAGCCCTGGGCACCGGAGGCCTAGGTCACTATTTCCTTTGTATATGACATCTATACAAGTTTATAAATATTTTCATTAGTTAATTTGAAGTAAACACACTACTATATAAATTATAATATTAGATGTCATATATTATGTATAAAGGAACAAGTGGCCAAGCACCGGACCCCAGGACTAATCGAACCAATCGATGCAGAAGACGCTGGTTCGATTCCAGGGGCACTGTAGGTTTTGGTGTTTCGTATTTGACATCCTATTTAAATTTAAAATACGTACAATGAAAAGAGAGTGCTTATTACAATCCCTGTAAAATGTTTCCAATGAGAGTTAATGTGTGACAATCGGTATAGGGGGTACTTTAGAATCTATTTGTTAGGATCACCTTAAATCCCCTTCATATATTCCCGCTGACATTGCGTTATACCCTTTTTTATCCCGCCTATACATCGTGGGCGACGCCACTTTGTTTTGAGTCGACTTGTAAATAACGTTTCATCAGGATTTATTATTCTATGTTAATAAACTAAAACAAACCTTTCTGAATAGCGCAATGTGTTGGGAGGTTTATAAATTTAAATAAGCACAAGTAAATTACAGCCGTACGCTTAATATTTGACTTCAAATTGTGAATTAATTTAGTCTTTGTTGCTAATTCTTTTGTGATTTGCAAAGCCGTGTAATTATACGAGTATATGCTGAGAATACAGCACAGGTTGGTTTTCAACACGATGTAAAGTCTATGTAACTGAACTGGATGGATTAGGGTGGTAAAATACCAAGTATGGTGACAATAATGTGAGAGAACCTATTTTAAGTGACTTTAAATAGACATGGTTAATAAGATGAACGAATGAATGCTTTATTGCATATCTCATAAATTATAGTACCATAGAAAATAAATGATGCACATAAAGAGGCAACAACAGGTGGTCTTATCGCTAATATCAAAAGCGGTCTTTTCCAGACAACCTTAGATGAAAGATGATAAATAAATAATCACAGTGTAAGTTGTTTGCAATTTACAAGGGAATTACGAAAATTACAAAAATAAATAAGATCAACAGTTTGGCCGCGATTCGAAAAATGAACATTGGTCACACATTGGACTAATGTGACACAATGTGTGACCAATTTCTGACCAATGTGAGACCAATGTGAGATCAATGTTGAATGAAAATTTGTTCGAATAGCAAATGTCAATGTCGTTATAGCGTTGAGTTGAGTTGGGTTGGAGCGGTGTCTGTCCAGTGTGTGTGTTTATTTTTCGAATCGCGGCCTTTATAAGTATTAACAGTTATTAAGTAAAGTATTAATTAGAACAAAATCTTTGCGCTATATTAGGCTTCATTAGCTAGAATCCTGTAATTTAGGTAATAAATAAGGAATAAAGGAGTATTAACCCATGAAAAGGACTAATTAAGATCCAAGTAATACTTAATGATAATCTGAAACAAATTGCTGTATTAAAATTAGGTACCAACAATCTTGCATAGGGATGTCAATGTACCATTTATTTAACAGCGTGTACCTATGTAATTACGTGGTTTTTTATTTATTTTATTTTTTTATACCACGACGGTGTCAAACAAGCATACGGCCCGCTTGATGGTAAGCAGCTACCGTAACCTATGGACGCCTGCAACTCCAAAGGAGTCACATGCGCGTTGCCGACCCTTTACAAAAAAGGGGGATTCACTGTGACGGCTAAAGGAACAAGAAGGTCCCTCATCGTCAACGCACTGGGCACGCACTTTGATCTCTTTGGCAACCTTACTCACCAGCAGGAACACAACACTATGAGTAGGGTCTAGTGCTATTTGACTGTGGTTTTCTATAAGGAAAGGGAAGTATCCCCAGTCGGGCTCTGCTCCAGATTTGAGCGAGATGACATTCGCTGAACGTGCCCTACCACACTTAGCGAGATGCCATTCACAGTGCCTATACCTCTCTTTTTATTTGTTTTATTTATTTATTTGTTTATTTGTAAAAATAAATCTTACAGGCTTACAGTAGACACCAAAACGCTTGTAAGATAAAATACATCAGATAGTTAATAGTTACATATACAGTTAATGTTATATAAAGTTAATGTCCACTTGATGAAATAAATAATAAATTACAATATAGTACAAAATAATTGAATGAAATGAGATTTACATTAAAATTATTAGTTGGAATACACGGTCAATATTGATCGCAAAATTGCAATTACAAGTTTTGGGGTAGTTTAAGGACATACCCAAGTCCGGACGAAGTTTAAGGACATGCCCTGCGTCCAAAAAACGTGTAGGTACAGTGAGATTCAAAATTGCATGGAAACGTTATTTATGAATTCATTCATGAATTGTCCATGCAATTTTGAAACTGGGTGTATGCTTACCACACAGACATGACAGGAAGAATACCTTAATCCCAAAAACATGAAAATGATTTGATTTCTAAATCATACAGTAAATAAGGTGGCAGTGAAATAGTACCCTTACACCTCCACATTCGGTTGTTTTGTGTAAAATATACTCAGCAACTTGTCAACAAACACAAACAGTGAAGAGCAAAGTGTTTCAAAGAAACCCTCACATTCCGGTGGAGGTGAAAACTATAAAGCGAATCGGGCCGGATAAATAGAGAACCGGAACGGGAAACGGAAACGAGAGCGCTCTCATGTTTATTATAGGTATAGCAACAAAAAAACATACGTGCTTTTTGTTTTAAGAGCTTTCAATAAAACGACCAATGCAATTGCCGTCTAGCTAACTGTTGCTTTAGTAAATAGTAGTGGACGTACGAGTATATTAAGAGGCAGACATCTCCTTTTGATTTGAACGCGAGTGAAAGAGAAAATGTGTAACGTTTAGTATGGGAGCTCATCACAAAATCAGGAAAATTACGAAAATAAAAAACATGCGCAATAGGAAATTGTATACTACAATAGAATTTAGTATTAATTTGAGTATGTTGGAATTGTTTTCTACAGACGTATATGTGAAAAACCAAAGATACAAAACTGTTTTAAGCTGATTTTAACACGTATCTTCTGAATTATTTTCTATCGAGCCAATTTCATCCAAAAAGCGTATCGAATACAGTATTGGACTTCAAAATATTATTTTTATATATTTTTATATATATGTTTATATATTTTTCTTACTCTTCTAAAACAAATATTATTTGCTAACAAACTGTTCAAGTAACGTCAATTTCAAGGTCATCGGCTGTTGTCAGCCTCTTAAGAACTATTTATTTTTGCTTTCGAAATAGCTTTCTTTTTCATACATGTACCGTGATGTTTTGTAGACGATGACTGTACGAAAAGAGCCATGTTGTAATAATTTATTACATAGGTATATACCTATTTCTTTAGGATGCTATTCACGTGAGATGTCGCGAGGTTCTACTCAATCAATGAAGTAACCCAGCCTAGTTGATTTTGTTCTATACATTTTGATTAAGAATTCCAGAAATAATTAAAATAAACGCATAATAATTACACTGAAGTTTCACATTGAAACTTAGACTTAAGTGTTGGTACACGGTGAAGAGAGTCCTTAATATTATTTTTTGTATATAAGCTTTAACACAATTTAATTCTTATTTTCAAATGTAATCATACATATGTTCCAATAATGTTATGAAAAAAAATTATAAAATCATTATTTGATGATAATACATATTCGCATATAAATTAATTGCAGTATTTAAGTATATCACCTAGTGAAAACCGACTCGCACAAACACAAAATGGCTGCTTTGTCTAACACGAAACGCACGCTTCAAGTGTGCACGCTCGCTCGAAGCTCATACTCATGGTCGATACCACCCACCACACACTTGTTTTAGGGCATTTTCACTTAACTGTGTACCATTAACGGCCGGTTAGAAATCGTCACAAAACTGGCAAATCCCATATATTTTGTCAGGAATGTGATGGTTAGACGTTACTGAAACACGACTTAAGTCATGCTTTAAAGTAGAAGTTGAAATTATAATGCCCTACCAATATATCGTGGGTGGCGTCAGTGTCAAGACTGCACGCTTTAGGAGCGTGCGTCCCAGTCGATTGAGTAAACGGAGACCTAACTATTTGACTTTATCCGTTCCAAGAATTTTTGTATAGACCCGGAACTCAAATGTAGGTACAGAAAGTTTGCTGCTATACTTAGCTTCAGTAAATCCACGAGTAAGGTTCCTAAACGCTGAAAAAAAAAAAATAATGACCTCTATTTTTTTTCAGCTTTTTAGGGTTCGGTAGTCAACTAGGAATCCTTATAGTTTCGCCATGTCCGTCTGTCCGTCCGTCCGTTCGTCTGTCTGTGGCCTAGCTTAGTGGTCGTTAATATTAGAAAGCTGCAATTTGGTATGAATACTATGAATATGTGTATTTACACGCGTGTGGTATCACGCCGACATTGTGGTAAAACAAAATGTGTAAAAAATATTATATTTATGGTACCTCCCGGACATATAAAGTGGGGGTCATTTTTTTTCGCTCCTAACTTATCATGTGGGGTGTTGTTAGATAAGTCTGTTAAAAAGAATAAGGTTCTTTGAAAACAATTTTTGGACAAGATTAATACTTTTATAAATAATAGCTCTGAAAGTGTAAAAAAGTGCGTCCCCCTTTTAACTTTTCAAAACAAGTACAAAAAAAAAATTTAAAGTATAAGGCCTGATAAATATCTACTTTAAATGAAAACAATACTGAATACGAGTATAATCGGTTGAGCCATTTTTGAGTTATAACGGAATAACGCATAGTAAAAGGACATCAGTGCCGCAATGTTAATAAACGATGTAAGTATGTAATTTTATCGGGTAACCTTATTTTTGGATACCTTTTCAATTGATAACTTTATTTTAGTTTACCGGTCTTTTGCGGTTTTTCAGTCCCTGGTGTGCCAGCAACTACGGAACCCGACATGCTCTTGTTTAAAATTAAATAATTAAACTAATAAAACCCGATCTGCGTGTAAGTAATTGCCAATATTTAGATGAAAATACTAGTTTCTGGCCTATCATAATTTTTAATTCAAATAGAATTGCTCTCATGAAGTACTAATATCGGTGATAATACGACATTCGATTCTATTTTATCGGGTAAGTGTGTATTCTTTTTTTTTAGGGCAAATATTTAAAGGGGCAACAAAAACAACACTAAATTCACATCAATGCGTCGATTTGATGTGCATTCCGACATTTTTGCTGCACATGTCAGTATTGTTTGATATGCGGAATAATATTACTGTTTTTGTAGTTTCAGTTAAAAACTCTATTGCTTGGAAGTGTTAATTGTCTTTTATGAATTATTCAAGCTTGTTTTTAGTAGGGTTTTTTAGGTACCTACCTATTTATTAAACCGTACTTAGTGTGGTACGTATGTTGTGGTTTAAATGAAATAAAATGAAAAATATTTATTTGGTGCAAAGCGAAGAGAAACGTAACATGAAATATATTAAAAAAAACGTATTTGCGCAGGTTGCGTATTTAATTTTTGTTGACTGTCGAAGTAATAGACACGGTACGTTACATTTGATTCTGGTTGACAGAGGGACGCATTATTTATTTAATAATCTCAATGAGCCTTAGACAGTAGATTAAGTATAAAATTTAGTGAATGTATAATTGGCTTCTGTACTTACTTAAACCATTACGAGTATCAGCGTGAAAAGCCGAACATGACAATGTTTCAGTGACAATTTTGGCACAGAGACAATTATTAGACCAAACCACTTCAACTTACTTCAAATACATTTAAATCGTAGATGAGATTCGTTTGAGTTACTTTCACAATTTATCTACCTACCTACGTAATAATACATTTTATCTTTTTTACCGGTATTTTTAAGTTTGACACGAAAGCGTTTGGCAGCCATTACGAAACAGTCGTCATTTATTTCAAGGGGCAATTTAATTGGTTGGCCAATAATTAATTTAGATAAAATCGTTGTTAATTACAGCATTGACAATTTCATTGCCTTGATTGTCTGACACAAGGCAGAATTTGTCTTCCGGCATCACGATATACCAAATTATTTATTAAGGGGAAGACTGCCACTGAATGGTGTGTTTTGCTAATTCGGGAATTCTACGGGTTATATTTTGTATGATAATTACCGGTAACCTATCGATTTACTGGTAATTTGTATACCTAAAATGTATACCAGTTTGTATTTCATACTTTTAAACCTGATTTATGGATAGAAGTCTTAGTAATGCAGCCCTTAGAGAACGAAATTACAAGGTTCTGAAATCGTTAAATGCGGGTGGTCCTCGACCGAACATTAGAAATTCCTTGGGGAGGCTATTACTCCGCAGTAGACTTATTTTGGCGGACACGATGATAATATTGATGATATATTTATTTTATTTTTAATCACAGATGAGAATGTATTGGATTGGATAAAGAAGTTGTTCGTTTTTGCACAAACGAATTTAATCATGTTTACTATATGTAGCTATTAAGTTACGATTTTAGGAAATCTGCGCAGCTTTAATTTTTTTACGAAGGTTTTAAAACTTATTCCAAATTTAAAAAAAATCGTAATGTTTGTGCGTGTAATAAATAACGGAAGGTCTGGGTGTGTGTATCTACGTTATGAATAACATAGTATTAAATGAGCCACGAAGGTTAAAACTACAATTATTCAACTAAATCTCAACTTTACTAGCGTTTAACTTTACCCCGTATGCTCGTAAATTCTAGTTGTCGTCTGTTGGTTATTTAACAAAATGATAGTTTTACTTTTTATGATACATCTATCATAAACAGGGCTTCTATTATAGTCGTTCATTGCTTGCTGATATAGTCGGTATCGAAAAGTAGTCACGGCAATCATTTTTTATCGAAAAAAAAAATTAACTTTAATTACCATATTTGGCTGCGGTCCTTAATCTAAAGGAAATCGTCAATTTGTGTTAGGTGATCTGACCCAGATTATTTAGGACCGTTTAGGAATGGTTCTTACCTTTAAATAATCGTCATAGTTTCTAGATCAGGATGGTGGTAAAAATATTGCGAAATCTAATGGGAAAATTGAAAAATCATGCATTTAAAACTTGAATCTGACAAGGACAATATTTGAAAGCGTGCTTGCATATGATTTATATATTAATGTAAATAAGTACCGATTTTTTTAAGATAATGATACAAAAGCGGACTTGAAAACAAAACGGGAATCATGATGAAATAATAAAAAGTCATATTTTGATCGTATTTATAGTTCCTGTATTTCGGTAAACAAAGACTGCTGTCAAACCATCGTTGATACTATTAACTGAACATTCCTAACACCTATTGCGAAGGGATAAGGTTTACCACCGTTAAGTGCGATAGCACTAGTATCTGACATTACAAGATTGAAAAAAAAGATGCGTCTCGTTATCAAAGGAGCATGATATTATGCCATTATGAAACACACTTTTAATATTCAAACTCCGATCAAAAATGCAAAAATACGCATTTTCAATCTTTAGGCGTTTTAATACAGTCGATTTCTAATTTAAACTTCCGTATTCGTAGGCTTAGATACTATTTTAATATTACAATGTTCTAACTTACCGAACAGTATCAAAACGCAGATTATGTAACGGTATACATTGACAGTGTCAAACCAAAAAACAATCCCGTTTCAGGCCAGGGTGAAGTTAAACTTTATGTCAGTGCCATAAGGACGTTAACGTCTTGTCTTGCTGTATTTTAATCGCGGAAAAATCAACATAATGTTTATTTGTTTAGTATTTCTAATTCCCGTTTAATTTTTTTGCAATATTTTGCCTACTTTAGTAATAAAATGAGTATTTATTTTACATTGCAGTACAAACTGTATACGGTTTATATCAGGGGGCCCAGAATTGACGATCTCCTTTATGTTTGAAATATTGATCTTAGATTCAGCTTAAAATTACATAGTCGTTTCAAAATTTCAATGAATTCAATATGGGAAATTATACATTAAGTATAAATTAAAACTTTACTTATTGAATGAGATCGCTGTTCTCGTATTATATTAACGGGTGTAAATAAAATTAGTAGTATTGTTTTATTATTATTATACATACATATATATTTACTGTTGCGGAAATCTATTTGAAAGTTAAATTTTATTTTTAACTAACTAGGCTTACCCGATAGAAGGATACAGTTTCGCATTTATAATATTAGTAGGGACTGTAAAAACATATATTATCATATGTACTCGTAGGTATTGCGATTGGCGGTGTGGCGCAAGCTCTGTTGATTCTGTTTTGTATATAAAAATCACGATATATCTTTGATATAGTACTGTGAATATTTCACGATGTACAATGGTTATTTATATTATATTCGCACGGCCCACCGATTCTGAAAATACTGATGTATCCGAAATTGGTATTTCATTTCGCGGAAGCTATTTTCTGCGATAGCGTACCTACTCGTTTATTATGTATTTAAAAACCACAACTAATGTTTGATTTCATTCATGTCTGGATCACAGAGCTAATGTCAGCTAGTCAGTTGTTTTTGTATTGATTTAATTTTAAATCCATAAAACTGTAGGTACTGCAACGGGTAATTTCTGGGAATTACATTCTACGAAGGATTCTAAAAATCCTAATCTAATTGCATCGTGATGGCGGTTTACGTTCTATTGACTATCGAAAATAATATTTTGCTTGAAAACTGCACATGCGCTTCAATCAATAGCGAATTTGTAAAACCAAAACAATTCTCATGCCATAGAAGTGTTCCATCTACAACAAACATTCTAGGCAGCCTGTGAAATGCACGCTCGTGCGTTAAGCCAACATTTTCACCACGGCAGCTTTGTAATTAGTCTGAACCAGTTTCAAAGCTGCTGAGGTGTAAATTGGAGTTGCACTAAAACTTGAGTTAAACGGCTTTTGATTGACATAAATGCATACCTGTGCTAATTCCTGTGATATATATTAATGTGCTCATTGAAAATAAATCCTCGATTACTATAAAAAGGTTCAATATTATGTCTAATATTGAGCCTCTTAAGATAATAAAAGTACGTGGATGTCATTTCAATCCCAAAAGAAAAAAAATCTGTCAGTGCCATTCATATGTTAGAGTAAGTAATATATGAGGTAATATTTCCGCTACGATTGTTACGAAGTCCAAAATAATCATGCCATCCAAATAAATAACTAGAAAATAAATCATACATATATATGTGTACTAACATCTAGACAGATAACATTGATATATATTTTTTTCAATAAAATATTTTGTCGCATCGCTTTATTATTTTTGCCCCGAGTTAGCACTCTTATGGACATAAGTTGGAGTTTTCTTTTATATTCTAGTAGGTACTTTATTATGTATCTGGAATTAGGAAAACTAACGTTTTGAAACGCCATATCTAACTTGCATGGTAAAACTGAATCTTTTTATGACACTAATCGATTTGGTTTTTTCCTTCTTACGTACGCTATTCTTTTGTTTTTGGCGATTTTGAATTGAATGAATGAATAATTATTTATTTTCAGACAATAAACCCATTTAATAATATAATATATAAAGTACAAGAGTATAAAGAAATAAAAAATACACGGAAAAAATTAAAAATAATATAAAATTAAATTAAACCTACTACTTCCGATTTAGTTGCTGATGCGCAGACAACCAATGCAGTAAAAATACATGATGATATGTATTTTCGTTGACCGTCCTACTTAGCCTATTAATAGAAATGCATACTCTGTGCCAGAACGACGTTATTCTGTTTCTAATAATGGCAAAGAAGTCAGGTACCCTAGCTTCAACAAACATCGCTGACGCACTGCAAAACCGTGGATGTTTGGTGAGAATTCGCAAAGCGTCATTGTACTGTACTCTAAGGGTGTTGTAAGCTTTTCGTGTATACCCATAGTAAGTATAAAAACTTTGGCAATATGCCCGAAATAGAACTAGCTTAACATCCTTAGAGCACTTAGCGAACCTGCGCGCCAGCATATTGCTACAGCCAGGGCCCTTCGTTCACGGTCCATGTCTTGGTCGTCCTGCATGTTGTCACACAGTATGTGTCCCAGATATTTGAAGTATTTTACAACCCGAACTGATTCACCATTTAGAAATACCGGTGCCACTCTCTCCGGACCCTTACCATATTTAAAAATAATCATTTTACGCTTAGCGGTATTGTATTTCATGCTATTTTTTTTTAAGGCAAAGTTCTGGCAAACCGCTAAGAGCTTACGTAGTGCACTGATCGATGGCCTGAGGAGGACCATGTCATCCGCATAACTTAAGTTATTATAACAGACGCCATCAATATGGCAGCCGACACGAGTCCCACTCAGTTCATCGATAAGATCGTTAGTATAGTTAGTATTAAAAAGGTCCGGTGAGGTTATCGCTTCTTGGCGGACTCCACACTCTAGTCTATACTCACTAGATTGTGAGTCGCCCCATCTTATGCTGTTCGTTTGGTTCCCGTACCAAAACTTGAGTAAGTCGACCAGATACATGAATCTGCAATATTTTGCGGATTCATGTATCTGGACGACTTGCGCAAGCTTGTTGGTTAAAAATTGGTTCTAAAAATAACTGTATTTACAAATTCTGTAGGTTAATTTAAATGTAATTGCTTAATTTATCTATTTTTGCTAAATCAGGTATAAATTAATTATAATCTAGATATCGATTACGTCACTGAAGAAAAGTCTTGATTGGTGTAATATTTTGTAGATAACATGAACAAAACACGAAAACAAAATAACTTGATGGCGTGTTAGTCCGCAATAAGATCCTTTTCAATACACATGCCAAATTTTTCTTTCAATTTTGTTACCCACCGAAATTGGTTAGGCACGAATGGTTTAGTCGTTATAGTGGTCGATTAAGACGACTTCTAACCGTCGCTTTTACAAAGGAGGTGACGCAATGTCTATGAATATTTTAAATGCTAAAGTCTGTCTGTTACCGCTTCATGATTAAATCGCTGAACAGATTAGAATGAAATAAGCTATGGAGACAGTTTAATTCCCGTAGAAGTTAGGTATTTGATAGTTTAGTTTTTACCACGCAAATCGCCCCTTAATGTGGCGAAAAGAGGGTAATAATGAGACATAGAATTTTGTGGCAGAAATGACAATTAAATAGGGATTTCCTTCTAATATAAAATTTATCGATAAGTGTCATTTCACAGCAAGTATAAATTAATTTGTATGATGATAACTACCTATCGACGTTATGTAATCAATAATCATCATCATTCGCTTACCCTTGTCCCATTTTTCGAAGTTATGTTATGTAATACGTTATCTTTTAGCACTTATTAGACATTTAAAAATAAACAAAAAATAATTTAGCGGTATATAAGGACTTTATGGTGTAATTGTATAAAAATATGCAGAACTTGCAAATTTTTTATTATATGTACTGTCATTAGACTATCGATAAATTAATATCGTTGAGAAGACCCTAGGACATTTTAATTCCTGCCACTAAAAGTTATATATCTGGTAATAATTTAATGTACTGACATTGCATGAGTACTATTACATTTTATGTTCACGCGTACGAAGTTGCGAGAAAAAGATAATTTAATTCTATAGCAAGATTCTCTTAACTAACCCGCAAAATGTTTAGGCAGTTTTAATAACTATCGCTAACTTTCGGTATTCAAATCCGCTATTTTAAATACGGAAAACAGAAATACACGTCCAAATGATGAGTCCAACCAGCATTTTTGCCTTATGTAAAAGGGATAACGGATAAGTTTGGAACAGTACTTGAGAAGTACTCTATAAGGACCGTGTACACACCGTTGTCGAAAATTGGGGAAAATCTAAGGTCACCGAAGGACGTTATCCCTTTTCAGTCACCTGGCGTTTATAAGATCGATTGCAGTTGTGGTAGTTCCTACATCGGACAAACGAAGAGAACAATAGCGGAAAGAGTCAAGGAACATATAGCAGCTGTCAAAAATCGTCAGGTGAACAAGTCTGCCGTTGCTGAGCATTTACTGGAGTCAGGACCGGACCATTGGATTGAGCTTCATAATCCTAAAATCCTTTCTACGGATCGTCGGTTTTACAGTAGAAAAGTTCGTGAAGCCATTGAAATCAAAAAACACTGCAATTTCAATCGGGACGATGGTTTTAGGATCTCATCTACATGGAATCCTGTCATTAGTAAATGTAAGCGTCAACGAATACCGCCGGTTCGAAAGCCGGACATTGTGAGTGTTGTATGTCGACCGAGTGACATCCCTAGTGTGCAAAACGTTCAAGTTGATAATCAAGACCAAGTGCTTCGGTCTGGTAGTTCGAAAAACTCGCGCGGCTAGAAGATGTTGATGTCAACTGGAGCCAGTCTTTCTTCGGGACCACGGGGACAATGTCGTCCTCGAAACGTCGAAGGTAATTTTTAAAAATATATACGCGGTTAAGTCCCGTTATTACAAATAGACAAATGATGTGTGTTTTCATGAATTTAATGATAAACACATTGATTCCTGGGCGTTTTAAAAATACCCACAATCCGTTTAAGATCATAATTTTTCACCAAGTAAGTAGGTAGTAGGTATTGTATTCAGACTAGGAAAAAGTAAGAGAATTTATTATGACGTGAAGGGGCATATTGTCGTCCCAACAGACCATTCCTCGATGCAAACCCAATTGTTTTCCGCTTACTTTGTTAAACATTTTCCTTATCAGAGTACGACATTAATGATGGTCTTAAACGGACTACCAGAATACTTGTAAGACCAGTTATGTTGCCTTCATAAACATAATTTTAAATACTGAAATATATTTGTACTAAGTTTAAATTTTAATTACTAGTATTTGGAGTATTTAGTCACTATATATGTGGGTATCTCGAGCAGTCACGTAAAATTACCGAAATTAGCCGCAGTATTTTTCCTCCAGTAGGTAGCAGTAGAATACCGCTGTTTTTTATCGTCAATATTGCAGTCGAAATCTAGTATCTGTTACTCAAGAATGCTGATTGAAACCAACCAACCACGCTAAGGTTACTACAAGAATGTCGAAGACAAATAAAATTCTTTCAGAAACAATAGCTTTCTTATTCCTCAGTATTATTTGTATTTCTACCCGAATAGACTGAATTTGTGTGCTTTGGTGATAGTGAACAATGGACTTTATTGTGAGTAGGTGGAGTTCAAATTTAAAGCATATTCACTCGAATACACGGAACGTAATTCTTACTGGCACCGAAGATCCTTTCGTCAGCTTACCTACTGAACCTACAACGTGCTACAAGACGTTGTAAAGTCATAATTCGTAAGTCATCACATACGAAATCCATACGAATCACGATGTAGTAGGTATATAGAGTAAGTGCCAGTGCGACTTATTTTTCACTACTTAGTGAAACTCATAATGTTTGTACGAAATATTTATTAAGTATAAGTGGCGGCCTTGCGGGGCGCTTTCATATAACTCGATTCCCTTCAGCGTGTCTGAATTTCACACTGTTGAGCACTCTTCCTATAACTTATAATTAAAGAGAAAGACAAAACAAACTCCGGTTTGAATAGGAATGTTTCTGACCAGCCACTACTAATGAGTACGAGTATATTAAAGATTTTTAGGCGACAATACTTACAAATTATAATAAATATTATTATTTGCGCGAGTAGTCCGCGGCAGCAGATGATTTTTCTCCAAGAAAAAAGTCTTCTTTAGCATTAGTTCTCCTAAAATCAGGTATTTTGTTTGTTTTTAGAAAGGCTTAGTTAGCTACGAGTGCTTGTAATAATGCTAAGTTCAAGTCGAGCAGGCTAGCTAAAGGGTGTAGTGCTTCAACTGTTATCATAGCTAGAGTTTAGTGGTTTGTTCCGCGTTTGAATCGATTACTTGTGAACTTGTGTTTGCCTTTAAGTTTTGCTAAAGTAGACAAATGTTATTTGAAGACGCTGTGTGTTAATAGAAGTTCTAGTGACTTAGTGAAAAAAATGTACATGATGTGCATGTCATAATTAATTGTTCATAACAAATTTTATATCATGTAGGCTGAGTAGGTGAGAGCAAGATACAAAGAGGACGATGTCAAGACAGGGAAGCTGTCTTTTTAGAAAAGGAATTAATTCATAAAAAACTTATTACCACCAAATGTTCGGTCGCCACTATGGGCGAATACAAACAATAATAACTACGCGTTCTATTGACTTTGTAGAAAGAACCGTTTTGTTTAAACGTTCTTCTTAAAAAATACAACGTGCTCGCGAGGAAAGTAAAAGATTTTATTCCATTATGAGACTAAATTAACCTATAAACTTTTATAGAACTTTGCCCAGTTTCAGAGGTAATCCAATTAGGAAAAAACATTTAGGTATTTCAATAAATACCTAAATGTTTTTTCCTAATTGGATTACCGGGCGTTTTGTACTCGGACACGATTGTCCGAGTACAAAACGGCTTTTTTACGGCAAAGTCTAGACATCCTTAATATCAGATATCACAAACACAAGGAACACTTTGCATGAACTAGGTTTTACGGGTTAACGATCGATAACGGGTTTTCATTTGTGAGATCACTTATTGCATAATTCACTATTATTTGTTTGCCACAAATAGCTATAGATGTTGGGTCTGTTCTGACATAATATTTTTACATACATATATCGCATAGCCTAAAATTATACAGGTAAAAACCGGCCAAGAGCGTGTCGGGCCACGCTCAGTGTAGGGTTCCGTAGTTTTCCGTCCGTCACAGTAAGTGTCCGCTTAAGAGTTAAAAAAATATTTTGTATTTTTTTCAAAACTTTATTTGAAAGCACGTCATTTCATTGTGATTTTGTAGAAATTACAGGTACAATAAACACTTGCTTATACGGTTAAACTACAAACTTAGTTCAGAAATTATTTTGTATTTTTTTTTTCAAAAACTATTCAACCTATCAAGTTCAAAATAATTTTTCTAAAAAGTTTTTATAAAGTTCTACTTTTGAGATTTTTTCATATTTTTAAAACTTATGGTTCAAAAGTTAGAGGGGGGGGAACACATTTTTTTTTCTTCTGGAGCGATTATTTCCGAAAATATTTACATTATCAAAAAATATTTTACTAACCCCCTATTAATTTTTAAATAACTATACAACAATATATCACACGTTAGGGTTGAAATGAAAAAAAAAATCACTTTACGTATATGGGGAGGTATCCTAATAAAACATTTTTTTCAACTTTTTATTTTACCACTTTGTCGGCATGATTGATATACATATTAGTATGAAATTTCAGCTTTCTAGTGCTAACGGTGACTGAGATTATCCGCGGACGGATGGACGGACGGACAGACATGGCGAAACTATAAGGGTTCCTAGTTGACTACGGAAACCTAAAAATACAATGTGCTCGCGAGGAAACTAAAAGATTTTATCACTGTATTCCATATTATGAGACTAAATTAACCTATAAACTTTATATAATTTTGCCTGGATTCCGAGGTAATCCAATTAGGAAAAAACATTTATTTATTGTGTCTCAGTACTAAACGCCTTTTTTACGGCAAAATCTAGACTTTGCCGTAATACCAGACATTCTTAATATCAGATATCAAAAACACAAGGAACTCTTTGCATGAACTAGGTTTTACGGGTTAACGATCGATAACGGGTTTTCATTTGTGAGATCACTTATTGCATAATTCACTATTACTTGTTTGCCACAAATAGCTATAGATGTTGGGTCTGTTCTGACATAATATTTTTAAATACATATGTCGCATAGCCTAAAATTTTAGAGTTAAAAATAATAAATAATCCCAAAAAATGGCCCCACAATACCGCAAGAACGACTCGTGCAGCAGGCAGTTTCGCAGAAAATTTTTTTGACGGTATAAGACTAGCCGGTTACAATTTTTCACGGGCCATATTTTCAGTAAATCTTGTTTGACCCTGTACCTCCCTTTTATTGGGATGGGTGGATCCTGTAAATTAAGAAAATAACAATATTTGATGAATGTTTAGACTTCTCCATGGACGAAATAACGGGTGAAGGAATTTATTTGTTGATTTAGCTACTTATTTAGGAGGAGGATTTTAAAAAATCCATCAATCGATGGAACTTCTAAAACTAAACTAAAACTTTCTGAACTGAAAAAAATCAGTATTTTGTATTTTATATACCTGAAATAGTTTCGTTCTTTTACTACGCTTAATAAAATCTATATATTCTACTGCTGTATACACACGTTGGTGGTGCTTAAGAGCAGTCTCAATTTTAGAAAAATCTGTGTCGTTCGGTAAAAATGTATGGCCGGACTCGAGGAATCGAAACGATATAGACGTCGGATATGAGTTTAGAATCGCTTTCAACGTAAGAACAATTTTTATATTACGTTTCTGCCCGCCGCAGCAATCAATCCATAAAATCAGTTGTTGAACAGCAGGACTTAGTTTTTGCTTTATATAATTTATAAGGCAAGATCCCACCTCCTGGGCACCTCTTCCGGCTTCTCCCTCTACCCATACGTAACAATGTCCAATGTCGTCGAATGCGCTACGGATGCAACTATTATAAAACCACAATTGCCTTTTATAAAAGGCGACATTTGTTGGTATACGAGGTAAGGGTAATGTTTTTTCCAAGTCAAACGTTAAGCATTCGACAGATAGCGAACTTTGTGGCTGCTCAAAATCCTGTTTCATTTGGTTTCTCAAATTTTCAGCCTTTTCTAAGTGTAGTCTTTTCTTTTCTTCTGCCTGTTCTTTTTCATGAGTATTTTTGGCATCACGAATCTCCACCGTTATCTTATCGCACTTATTACAAGTGTCTTTCTTCCCTAGTTGTGTTATCTCAAATTTTGAGTGACGCGTGGGTTGGAACGTTATCGTGTAACTACGTCCCATTGTCAAATAGCAAATAAGTTACAAACATACTTGGGTCATCTTTTGTAAAAAAAAACACCTTGATATGTATTTTACTAAAAGGTTACAATATACATGCAACACTGTTTGCAAGGACATAAAGTAAAGTATCATGTCAGTTTAGAAAAATGATCCTAAACCCATGGAACGTTTTTAACAGAAATTGAAGTAATACATGCATTATGCAAAAACGTTCCAACCCACATGGATCACTTTTTGCATAAAAACCTTTACAATATGAATTTTATTAAAATGTTCCAAGTTAAATGAAACATTGTAACGAAATAATAAAAATGAATAGTATTTACTAAAAACGTTTCACTTAGCATGTTACGTTTTATTTTTTTTCCCAATGTCTCTGATCGGCAAAAGTGTGGATTGGAACACTTAGGTAAAAAAATATTTTTAAAACTAAGCCATGAGGACTGAAACCTGTCAGTGTAAAAGATGTAATATTCCAAAAAAGGTTCCCTAGTTGTGTTATCTCAATTTTGAGTGACGTGTGTGTTGGAACTTTATCGTGTAACTATGTCCAAATATAAATGTATTTTATATTTAGCAAACACGTCTGCTAACGGTACCATAATGTTTACAAATTAAGGAACAAATCACTGCCTCTATCAAAACTAGGCACTCTATTTTTCCGTCTTTATATTTAGGTAAGGTAACAAGGAAACCTTTACGAGATTCGTTTCGCTCTATGATGATTAGATTATATTACAAAGTCTGCCTTCTAATTATTTTAATGATGATAATAACAATACCTAAATGATGCCCAAAAATGTTCATTATATTTCATTCCTTTTATCACGGGCCTTTTTAATATACTATAATATTTCCTAGGTACCTACTGTTTGTTATAACATAACAATGTTTTATACAACATCCGACATTACAAAAAGGGCTTTTAGATGGCGACTTTTTTGTTATGTTAATGTATGTCCATTTCATAAAAAGGGAACGTTGCTTTAATTAAATATTCTTAATTTTATAATTATTATATTTCCATGGCTGGCGCGAAAAAGTGGAAATAACGAGTCGAAAGCTAAGTGAGCTTTTACTCATAAATTAATCCCCTTTAACCTTTAGGGCGGCAGTGCTCACTAATTAGAGGGTTTTTTAACGCTAGTTATGGGTATAAGTTTTTCTAAAATATTTTATTTGAGTAACCTTTGCTCTTTAAAAGTAAGTATTTTGCTTTCCGAATTATTGCTAGCGCAATTCGTGGGTATCTAAGGTACGGACTTTATAAATCATAGACTAGAGACTGAGTGTAACTTTGGTATCATACCAACAAATACCCGTTGTTGTAGTAAGTTGCTATAATCCATACTAATATTATAAATAGGAAAGTGTATGTGTGTGTTTGTTTGTTTGTTTGTTTATTTGTTTGTCCGTCTTTCACGGCAAAACGGGGCGACGAATTGACGTGATTTTTTAAGTGGAGATAGTTGAAGGGATGGAGAGTGACATATGCTACTTTTTGTCTCTTTCTAACCTCCCACTTCCCTAAAATGGGGGGTGGAAGTTTATATGGTTAGTTACCCCGAATATAACGCGAGCGAAGCCGCGGGCAAAAGCTAGTTTGCGTATAAATCTTAGCTAGGCTTCCTGACCATTTAAGTTGGGATACTCGAGTTTGGTACTTGTCTACACCGATACAAAAACAGCAGAGTTTTCAAAGTAAAAGATTGCTTTTATGGCCGATGTTGGAGGCGTTGCGGCTGACTCTATCATTATCATTATAAACTTATATAGTTCTCGTTCTGTCTGCTAACCCAACTTCTATAATAGGAAAAAACTAAAACGCTCCCATCTTTTTAACATAAACACACAAGTTTCTCAAAAGTTCGCTGGAAAAGATAACTGTGTATAAAATGTTTGGATATTTACAAATTGTCTCCTGTCATGTACTTAATCATTATGGTGGGACAAAGTGTTTTACTACATTAAATTATAAGTTAGTAAGTTACTTTGTACAGACGCGGTTAGCTTTTCAGAACATGTAGATACATCAAAGTAGCAGGCCTACTCGCTAGCAAAATTTTATTTAATGAATATGAATATGACTCATACGTCTCATATCCGTGGAACGGCGTACTTCAAAGAGCCCTTTTTACATTCAGAAAACGTGTCGTGCTAAATAAATGAATACTCTTAACTCTAAAGTAGCTTAACACATGGTGCAGGAAATGAACAAACAATAAAATTACGTAGGTACGAGTATAGCGTATACATTTATTTTTATCTAATCTCTTCCCCCTTTGTTCCACATTATGTTATGTCACATGTTTCCCGAAAACCGGTGAAGTGTGACGCGCCATTATGAAGAGGGTTCCTTAACTTTGTTAATAAAGGGTCTCCAGTTTCTCCTTGTGAACAGAGGATGTACATGTTTATTGAATACCAATTAATGTTAATTTTTAAACTTGAGATTTATCATTCAGGCAGGTAGCGGTATCACATTATTTACTATTGGTTATAAATAAATACAAAGTACGCAAGTCAAACTTATTAAATTACTTAATTCTCATCCAGAATTCTGACATCTACACACTTAAAATAAAAATGTATAATTTATATGGTAGTTTTTCTAGAAAAATATAATTTAGTCTGTCATCTCAACAGTCAATTCCTTTGAGAAAAATAGGTAACTAGGTACCATCGGGTTCATAATTGCATACCCAATTTGTTAATGAGTTCATTCATAAATTGGGTATGCAATTATGAACCGGATAGTAAAGTCAGCAGCATAGAAAAAGACCAACCCTGCATATAAACTTTTTTATGCAGCGTGGTCCTTTTCCTCATTAGCTGACCGTACTGATTTTATATCAACTTAGTGTGAGTGGTAAGACTGGGGAAAAAAGAAGAATAACATTTCCGCGCATAAATCGCATTCCGCGCATTAAAACATTAACTACGCACAAGCAAATGTTCCTTCATATTTTTGCGAAACCTCTACCCATTCGAAGAAAAAGAGTTAATATTAGTAACTCTAATACGTTTGAAAGTCATCCCTACAATACACATGCAATATTACCCGTTTTAAGTACGGTACCCAAAAGAAGCATACAAATAAGGTTAACATTCGCATAAACAAGCTCGGCGTCGACATTTACAGTGTGCTATGTTGCGTCTATATATGTAACACAATATGCGAGATATGTCAGCAAATAAACAAATATGTATAGACAATTTTGTAAGAATGCGATGTAGTTAGCGATACGAGAGTAGACGATTTTCTTGCTTGTTTTGCGTCCTTAAACTTTCACTTATCTATTTGTTTGGAAAAGTTGTTTTTGCTGTTAATTACTAAAAATACTCATAGAAAGTGTTTGTCTGTGTTAAAAGGGTAAGTATTTATAATTAAATGACTTAATTAGTGTCACAATAAAAATACTCGTTTTGGTTTGAGTTTATTGTTATTTTTAACCGACTTCTAAAAAGGAGGAGGTACTGAATAATTCGGAATCTTTTTAGGGTTTCGTAGCCAAAATGGCAAAAACGGAGCCCTTATAGTTTCGTCCGTCCGTCCGTATGTCACAGATATTTTAGTCGGAAATTATAAGACGTATCTTAATGAAATTTTAAAATGAGATGTATTTTGTAAGCCGCTACTTATTTTGCAGTAAAAGTGATAAAAGAAAAATAGGGGGGTACTCCATTCATGTAACTAAATGTAAAAAAAAAGTTTCACGTGTCAAACGATCGATATAGGTCTTTAATAATAACAATGAAGTTTGATTGAACGTTCTTTTATTTAGTGAATATTTTCAGAAATAATCACCCGAAAGTAAAATAATTGTGTCCCCCGTTGGAATTAACAAAATTAAATCTATCTTACTTAAACTATACTGTAATACTTTCTCTTTCACTCATATACTGAAACATCACTGAGAAGATACATCATTGTATATTTACACTTTCAACGAAAATTGTTTTCAACATTATCGGTTAAGGCGTTTACAAGTCATGTCCAAAAAACTTATTTCATAGGCAGATACGACCATTTTGATATTAGTTTTTTTGATAGTTCGTACAGAAACCTCTATTATGTGTGGTCCGACAAGACCTTGACTGGTTTCTTTTGTATGTATTTTCCCCGATTTTCATTCCTTAATTTTTTATAAACTTTAGAAGTGCCTTATGTATAAATAATATATATAATTATTAACATTCATTTCGTGCTTAGTTAAATTCATTAAGTTTAAATGTGAAGTTTAGTAACTTTGTCAGGTAGTTTCTTAGTTACCTATATGCTATAATATCGATATAGCTATATAATCCAGAAACATAAGTTAATGGTAGGGATGTTATCGACTTGTCAAACAAAGTCACAGTTCAAGGGCAAGCTAAGGGACCAATCAGCATGTTGATTCGAACCTTGAATACTCAATTATGATTGGCCTTCCGAAACGTAATTTAGTTTAACGTTTCAGCAGAGTAGACGAAAGATCCTCCCTATTTATTAAAGCTTTAAAATACGGAGGTAAAACTTTATGATACATACTTGCAGCGGCTTCAGGCAGGGATAATTAAAATTTGGTTCAAGATGTATCTTAACACATAAATAAAGATGTAATCCTAGCTTTCTGGGTAGTTACTGGGTGAGCTTAAGATTTTTTGAAGCGGATATTATACAAATGAGTATATTACTGAACCTAGATAACCATAGAAAGGTATACTAGCGCTCTTGAAAATAGGACTGCATTTACAAGTATTTATTTCTGAATTTAAGAGCGTGTAATATTGAAACGAAATCCCCAATAATACTCCAGTATGTCTATTTTAATTTTTTCCGGCCATCCGTGCACAGATATTCTTAAAATCGACGCAAAATCTGTCCAAAATGCTGCCTTTTAAAAGAAAAGTACCCATAACTCGCAGGTATATTAAAGATTTCCAATTCGACGCAAAATAGAGAATGATTTGATATGATTGAAACGGGAGCTCTAAAGTATCTCAATAAATTCGATTTTGCGATTCTCCGTTACTTTTGTGAAAAACAATTAGCGAGTCACGTTCAGTAACATGATGTCGGAAAGAACCAGATTGATTGGATTGTTATTTCTCTTTGCGTTTCTATAATGAAAAAATATTCGTGTTTCCACTTTAGCAATTTGTTGGGATGGTAAATGAGTACAATTTTCTTGTAAAAAATAGCTTGCATGATATTTAATGTTATTTAATGATTGGTCACATTGATTAGGTGACCATGATTTAAAAAAAAGAAGAAAAAAATATTGAGTCACTAGACAGGCTGTCGTTTTTACTCGTATCTTTTCGACGGAGTGGGCAGAATTTGAAACATTCAAGTTGATTTACTCGTAATATATTTAGGATTAATACTGAACAGTTAAATATCGATATATTTTAATAGTAGTTTGATGCAATATTATGCAATATTATGAGAAACTATACAAATACTATACAATATTAAGAGAAATTATACAAAAGTTTATGTTGGGGGAAAGTAGTGCCAAACGATGTATAATATAGTTCATAGTTTGTCGCCTACTGTTTTTGTTTCCGTAATAATACATATTATTTTTTGGTCTAACGTTTTTTATCGATATTTGACCAGTTTTGAATCGATATTCCAACATATTCACTACAGATAGAATTATAAGGCAAACGACTATCGTTTCTTGAATCTTTTATCTCCATTCTGTAAAGCCGGATCTTGAAATAAATGAGCCGTTATATTTTTATTATATTTTTAAAATATGGTCTAAAAAACACTTTCATCGATATTCGAATGGTGTAAAGAATCTTACATATACGTAATCTACATATTAGGGTTCCTCTTTGATGTCTCTAAAAACTGTAGAGAGATTTTAATTTTTAACTAATTAACACAAAATTTATGACCATAAAACCACTTTTTTAGCCTAAACCGGTTTGACTTTGATGTCAAATAGATATTTGACATCAAAGTCAAACACGAGATCGAAGACAATGAATATTGAAGTAAATATAGGATACCATATTGTTTAAATCCGTTACTGACGATATGACAAGCTATATAAATCATTATAAAACTAAGGGAATCAGATTTAAGGTCGTTGGCGCCAGGGAACCCCTTAAAATATAGGCCCTGTCTCTTATAATTGAGACAACTTCGGCAGTTTTTACCTAGTTTAGTTTTACTATTTTCCAATTAAAACATCTTGCTAGTCTGTCACTGTGACCTCCACCCATTAAAAGCTGCCAGATGCCAGGATCTAGCAATAATAATAGTATAGCAATCTAACCAGACACCCTAAGGCATTAAAAATAGCTGAAAGCTGTATAGCGAATTTACGTGGCATTATAATGGCTAATATTCATGCTCTTCAACAGCATTAAGCACTTATTTATGCTATTGTAGAACCTAAGGCACTAAACCACACCGAAGCATTAGTGTAGCAAACCAAAACGCAACTGTACAGCATTCAGCTGTACAGTTGCATTTTGGTTCGCTGCACTAAAACCAATGGCTTTAAAAAAGCATTTACATATGCCATTATACGACCGTTATACAGCTTAAAGCATTATATAATGCTATTGTAGAACCTAAAGCACTTAAGTGCTTTTAAACAGCTGAAAGCTGTACAGTTGCGTTGTGGTTTGCTGCACTAAAGCTAAAGGCTTTACAAAAGCATTTAGATATGCCATTATACAACCGTTATACAGCTGAAAGCATCATATAATGCGACAAGTTGCTCGGTGAACGTATATAAGAGTTGATACGGTCCTTAAGTTCGAAATAAGTTAACTATTCATGTGTTATAATGCTTCCTGTGTTACTTGGGTAACCCTTGTTTTCCGTCACTGACATCACGTTACACTGATATTTTACTTATTCGCGTTAAGTACCCTCTCGAGCGAGTTACATTATTTATGACTTGAAAAAGCCTTTTCTTTTTGTAGCATTTGTCCCAAAAGTTGTTCAGAATATTTCTAAGAGCTTTATTTGAATGTCAATTATCTTCAAAGTATCTACGTACAAGGTATTGGAGGTAGCAAAAGTTTAAATAAAGATAAAGTTGGGTTTTTAAAATGAATATACCATTAACATTTTTAGCATCGAGAAATGATCTTTAGTAAGTTTATGGAGTATAGGTATGGTTTCTTAGAGAATTCAACCCGGATGGAGTAGCCATGTCTGTCATTTCCGATACAAAAAAAGTCTGCCGATTTTTGCGGGGGAGGCCACTGGTCATATGTTTTCGGCAGAGGGGAACGCCTGTCAATGTCGACTTCGGTTGGTTGAATTCTCAAAGTTCTCTTAGTAACTACCTACATATACCTACCTAAATTAGTCTCCTTACGGTCGTGGTTCAATTATAGAATATTTTGCTGGCTTGGGTCCCAATATAAGCACGAGAGGTTAAACAACAACTTTGCTCCCTTGTACGATAAATCGCAACGTGTCGATTGCTCTTCTATTTTACATTGGTATATCGGAGAATCTAGTAGCATATCAAATTCCATTGAAGATTATGTTCTCAAACATTTAACGGGCTGAAATTCAACCGCCTAGCGTTTGAGCTTTCCTAAAATCCGTGGTAAGTTTTGGTAAATCCGTTGCATAAATTTCAAGAGCACCCAACAAGGCAGGGGCCACATTAAGCGGTGACTTATGTCGGATGCAGTAACATACTTAGCGGTTTCGTAACGGTTACGTGTAAGCTTTTGTGGATTACGAGAACACACCGGTGTGTTTTCGTAATTAAAACTAATGAGTCCACAGGTGAGGTTGCAGTGGCTTGGTTGTGGTTAGAATATTTGAGGCCTGGTATTTTCTACGTATGTGATAATATTTTATCATTTTTTAAAGGTTACGGTCCCATATTTTAAGCACTTATTTAAAAAAGATAGGAGCAGAGCTCTTGGCACTTGTCCACTTTGAAAATGAATATTATGCATCAGTAAAACCGGATAAGCTAGTCCTATAGTTTAAGTTTACGATCCATACTTTTTTTGAAATAAATTCATTATTTGTTTAAGCTAGTACGAGGGTTGCTACTTATACAGGGTGTTTGGTAACCGGATGCAAAGCCGAAAGTAGGAGATAGCCTAGGTCATGTAGAACATTTTTAGCCATACTTGTCTTAGACAAATGTTATTAGTTTTTTTTTAATTTAAATTTAAAAATTTGTCGGAGAAAACTGCAAAACTTCAGACTAAATCGATAATTAGTACTTTTTTTACTGCAGGTAGATTTTTTTTTGTTTTATTTCGTATTGTGCAA
The DNA here is from genome assembly GCA_947086415.1 of Pammene aurita. Taxonomy (NCBI): domain Eukaryota; kingdom Metazoa; phylum Arthropoda; class Insecta; order Lepidoptera; family Tortricidae; genus Pammene; species Pammene aurita. The sequence goes on along the minus strand of OX352301.1, from coordinate 17,414,703 downwards.
TGTCTATCAAACACTAGAAAAGTGATTTCAAACATCTGTGTCTAAAGAAAACAAGTTGACAGCGATTTAAAATTTTAGTTACATGAAAATGTAAACGATTTAAGTGATTTCAAAGTACGAAAAAAAAAACTAAAATAGCCACGAATTTTCAAACCATTTTAAAAACATGCTTGGCTTTTACCCTTTTATTTAAGCTATCAAACACGACTGTAGCTACTGTATCCTTGAAAATAAGCCACCTAAACCAACTGGGTAGCTAAAATGTTTCACTCTACTTGTGATACTTGTGGTAGTTGTGGTGACGAATCTCATTATGATTTTACAATAAAACATTGGTTCTGAATACTAAGTTGGCGTTGACTTGACATTTGACTTGTTTTAAAAGGGTTAAGTGTACTGGACAAAACTACCACATGCAATTTTAACAAACAAAGGCTTGCGGCGGTGAGAGACAAAAGGGACTGATAGCGGCAGGCGGCGGGCGATAAGACAATCATGTCTCAAGCCATTTTATCTTTGAAAATAGGCTACCTGTACTAATAAGAGGGAATGTTTAGGGTAAATTAAAACAAAAGCATAAAAGATAAGTTATTTATTTTTACGATCAACACATTAAAATTACACATCATCGCTCGTTTTCAAAATGTGACCCGCCGTTTCGAATACAAGCACGAGCCCGTCTTCTTACTTCTGTGGTGGTTGTTCCGAATATCATTTCTTCCCTCATCCTTTCGAACGCCGCTTCTATCCTCTCCCTCAGCTCTTCTACGGTATTAATGACCTCTTGTGTGTAGACTAGCTCCTTAGCTCGGCCCCAAACGAAAAAATCCAATGGTGTCAAATCAGGTGACCGAGCGGGCCAAGGGATTCGTCCGCCTCTGCCGATCCAACCGTCCGGGAAACAGTTATCCAGATGCTCCCTTACAGCCAGAGAGTAATGGGCGGGACAACCGTCGTGTTGAAATGTCACTGCACCGGGCAGCTGGTCTTCGTCAATAAGCCTGGGCAAATCGTTTTGTAAAAATTCCAAATAATTTGCCCCGTTTAAATTATTTGGCAAAAAATGTGGCCCAATAAGGACTCTGCCGATGATTCCAGCCCACACATTGACGGAAAACCTTCTTTGGAAGGACACTTGCTTTTTCCAATGTGGATTGTTGTTTTTGTCAGCCCATTGGTGTAGGTTATGGAAATTTGTGATCCCCTCCCGGGAAAATTTCGATTCATCGGTCCAAAGAATGCTTCGCAAAAAACGTCGGTCTTCGATATCCGCATTGAGTAAAAATCGGCAGAAGTCCACTCGGCGTGCAGGATCTCCTTCGTCCAAACCTTGAACTCCGATGCCGCGAAAAGGATATTTTCCCTCACGATTCATTGTGGCCCATACTTTCCATGTGGACAAGTTCAGATTACGAGCTACCACTCTGATGCTCGTATTCGGATCCTCTGCAAATGCCTGTAGAACGTCTTCCTCCACTTCAGGGCGATTACGTCCTGGATTCCCTCCATGTTGCACAGCAATACCATTCTCACGTAGCCTTCGGAATGAATTGTAAAACACTCTCACATTAGGCAATCTCCGGTTTGGAAAACGCTCTTGGTACATCCGTCGGGCCATCGCTCCATTACTGTCAGCTTTGCAGTACATGTAGATAATGTCGGCGTATTCTTCGTTCGTAAACTCCATGTTTACAATGAAGAAGTCGTAATTACACGTGAAGGAGCGCCTACGGCAGCTACAACTTGACACGGTAAATTGAGATGAGAGCGGGAAATTAAACCACAATGAACGTCTAATCGCAACTGAAGTTGTAACTAGACTAAATTACTAGTTTTTGCACAAATACTCATGTAGCTAATCAGTTTATCTTTGTCAATAAAGCACAAAACCGATCATCTTTGTTTAACGCCGCTCACCGCCTGCCGCTATCAGTCTCTTTTGTCTCTCACCGCCGCAAGCCTTTGTTTGTTAAAATTGCATGTGGTAGTTTTGTCCAGTACACTTAACCCTTTTAAAACAAGTCAAATGTCAAGTCAACGCCAACTTAGTATTCAGAACCAATGTTTTATTGTAAAATCATAATGAGATTCGTCACCACAACTACCACAAGTATCACAAGTAGAGTGAAACATTTTAGCTACCCAGTTGGTTTAGGTGGCTTATTTTCAAGGATACAGTAGCTACAGTCGTGTTTGATAGCTTAAATAAAAGGGTAAAAGCCAAGCATGTTTTTAAAATGGTTTGAAAATTCGTGGCTATTTTAGTTTTTTTTTTATCGTACTTTGAAATCACTTAAATCGTTTACATTTTCATGTAACTAAAATTTTAAATCGCTGTCAACTTGTTTTCTTTAGACACAGATGTTTGAAATCACTTTTCTAGTGTTTGATAGACATTGCACAATAAGAAATAAAACAAAAAAAAATCTACCTGCAGTAAAAAAAGTACTAATTATCGATTTAGTCTGAAGTTTTGCAGTTTTCTCCGACAAATCTTAAAATTTAAATTAAAAAAAAAACTAATAACATTTGTCTAAGACAAGTATGGCTAAAAATGTTCTACATGACCTAGACTATCTCCTACTTTCGGCTTTGCATCCGGTTACCAAACACCCTGTATATCCGGAAACAAAAAATCAAACAAACGTACACGGCTGAAAATGGTTTTATTGTTTTTCAAAGTATTCCCCTTTTTTTTTTTTATGGAGAATAGGCAGACGTTTGACCTCGATCTCACCTGATGGTAAGTGATATGCGGTCTACGGTGGAGCACGCTTACCTATGAGATACCTATTTACTCTCGCTTTAAAGAGACCCAAATTGTACTCAAGTGGAAACACAGACTCGGGCAGGCCGTTCCACTCCTTGGCAGTTCGCATAAAGAATGTTGAAGCAAAACGCTTCGTGCGTATATGTGGAATACTTACCATGAAGCGATACCGGAGTGCCGATTGTCTGGTAGTCCGATGGTAAAATGGAGACGGAGGAATAAGGTTGTGCAGTTCCTCGGCACACTCTCCGAAATGTATCCTATAAAAGATGGATAGGCTGGCAACCTTGCGACGATGCTCCAGACTTTGAAGTCGAGCATTCGTCAGCTTGTCATCATTGATGATTCTCTTGGCCCTCCTCTCGACTGACTCAAGCGCCTCAAACTGGTATTTTGCTGAACCATCCCACAGATGTGAGCAGTATTCTACACACGACCGGACTTGTGTTTGATAAAGGTCGAGCAGCTGCCTAGGTGTAAAATACTGCCTCACCTTGTTAAGGATGCCCAGCTTTTTTGCTGCTAACTGCGCTTTCGACTCAATGTGTGGGCCGAAGTTGAGTTTCGAACTCAGCGAGATTCCGAGAAGCTCAAGATGGTCGGTTAACGGAAGGGATACATTTCGGAAAGTAGGAGTCAGATGGAATGGACTCCGTTTAGCGGAGATAAGACACGCTTGAGTCTTACTAGCATTGAACGAAACCAAATTGGCTTCACCCCAATCGGAGACTGCCTTCAGTGACACGTTCATGCGTTCGACCATTGCCTCCCTTAAGGACTGTATTTGTGTTCCACTAGCTCGTGGACTGGGCATGTAGCTTTCAACAACCGTTGTGTCATCTGCATATCCAAACGTACCTGGCTTCAGCAGGTCGTTTATGTGGAGCAGGAAAAGCGTCGCTGAAAGCACGGACCCCTGAGGGACTCCGGCATTGATTGCCAATTGATCGGACGAGCAGCCATTAATAACAACACGAATCGATCGATCCCTCAGAAAGTCTGATACCCAGTCACAAAGACTAGTGGGTAAGCCAAAGGACGGTAGCTTGCTAATAAGCCCCTCGTGCCAAACCCTGTCGAAAGCCTTCGAGATATCTAGAGAGACAGCTAAAGCCTCTCCGTTCTTCTCGATGGCCTCACTCCAGATATGCGTGGCATACGCTAAAAGATCTCCAGTAGACCGGCCTCGGCGGAACCCGTACTGCCGATCACTGAGCAGGTTCGCTTCTAGGTATGCCAGGAGTCGGTTATTCAGTACACGTTCCATACTTTTACAGAGTATGGAAGTGACCGAAATCGGTCTATAGTTGGCAGGGTCAGCTCGGCTACCTTTTTTCGGTACTGGTTGCACATTAGCAAGCTTCCAAGATTTCGGAACCTGTCCAGTAGTCAAAGAGAGGCGAAAGAGGCGCGTTAATATGGGAAATAGCTCTGGTGCACAGGTTTTAAGAACTATGGCTGAAATACCGTCAGGACCACTTGCTTTGTTCACGTCTAGGTTTTGCAACACTTTACGAACCTCAGTCTGACGTATGCGTATGTCCGACATAGAAGTCTCGCAAACTAGTGGACTAGGAGGTTTTGCGCCGGTAACATCTAGACGTGAAGATTCAGCGAAGATGGAAGCAAATAAATTCGCTTTCTCTTCAGCAGTGTGGGCAAGTGACCCATCTGGTTTCAGCAGTGGGGGTAGTGAGGGGCGGCAGAAGTTCGATTCGACTGTTTTCGCAAGGGACCAAAACGCTTTACTACCTGTAGGGTGCGCAGCAAGTTTGTTCCCAATCCGGCGTATATGGTCTAATCGAGCCTTCCGTAGAGCCTTTTTACTGGACTTGGTGGCCTTATTATAGGCTCACTTCTTAGCTGGTATGTCACTAGCTTTGCGGTTTCGAGCATCAGCCCAGGCAAGGAAGGCCCCGTGTTTCTGTGCTTCAGCACGTCTGCACTCGGCCCCAAACCAGGGCTGTGCTTTGCTAGATGAGCTTGCATCGGAAAAAGGAATAAAGTATTCCATACCTTGGCGCAGCACATCTGTTATAGCATCCGCACAAGCTGAGGGATCACCCAAAGATAAGCACATGGGCCGCCAAGGATAGGATGCAAAAAACGAGCGCATCCCATCCCAGTCTGCCGACTTATCGCCATATTCGCCTAGTGCCTGTGGGGCTAGGGTCGGGTGGGGAATATACCGACACAGACTTCACTAGGCAGTGGTCAGAGCTACCTAAAGGTGCCGACACTGACACTGCGTAGTGATCCGGGTCGGTAGTCAGCAGAAGGTCCAGGAAATTGGCAGTTTGGCCGTCAACATCTGGAACCCTCGTCGCCCCTTGGACCAGCTGAGTGAGGTTTAATGCCAGAGCGAGTTTTCGCATCTCTCTCCCAGCATGGTCAGTGTGCTGGTATGGGAATAACCACTCTTGGTGATGCGCATTAAAGTCCCCCAGCAACACAAGTTGGGCAGTTGGGTATTTATGTTGAGCGGCTTCCGCCGCCTCACTTAGGTAGTCTGTGAGCCTGGTCGTCTCCCGATCTCCGCTGTGCGACCGGTAAACACAGGCATAGAGAATCTTCTCTATACCTGTATCCACCAGTACCCATAAAGTGGAGAAGTTAGGGTCTTCAAAGCATCGGAGACGCCGACAGCAAAGGTCGTCGCGGGCGTACACGCACACGCCAGCGCGGGGCTTAAAATTGTGCTCCAGGGAGTACCCTGGGTAGCAAAGGTACGCCACGTCAGTCGGACATCTTATCTGCGTCTCCGAGAGAAATAAGAGGGCTGGTTTTTCAGTCTCAAGGTGGTGGTGGACTGCATTGAGATTTGAGTGCAATCCTCGAATATTTGAGAGGTGCACTTTTAGTGAGAGGGAGTGCAGCCGCTGTTTACCATTTCTCTTGTTTCTCTTTGCCATGTTCTAAAAAAGGAATAGGTATGGTAGGAGGACGGAAGTGAATTTAGGCTATCAGCTGCTTACTCTTAAGACGTACACTGCGAGACCACACCAGCGGTGTACTAGACTGGAGACTGCGGGGACGCCCGAGCCCCCCCGAAGTTGTCCATAGGGCCCTCTCATCCGGTCGCCAACCGGCACTATGGCGCAACCCGGGATTTTTCGCGAGTTGGCGGGGCAGCCTTTCCCAAAGGGCTAGCTTGGTACTTGGGCCCCCTACTAACTGCGGTCGGCCAGCGGTGAACCGTGCCTCGGATCCCGCTACCCTCCGCGACTAGCAACCCAGTGCGGGGAAAACAGTGTACGTCAGACCGGCTTGCAAGCTACAAGCAACCAATTCGACCCATCCTCACTTGCGGCAACACCGACCTTCGTGCCGGAACACGGCTAGGCCATTTGGCGACACGGCTTAGATCGGTGGGTGGTCTTAAGCCTCGGCCGAAGCCTACCACCATTTTATTGTCACCTGATTGGCACCACCCGGGGACCACGTGTAGGGATTCGTATTTAAGGGTATCCTCCTACGGACGTGGGTGACTCAGCCCCCTATATGATATCCCCTTGATGATCTATGCACTTTTGCATTCGCGTGAACCAATTTTTAAAGCACTTCTGCCACTCCGCCTGAGGTACCTCCATAACGTGTTGTTTGAATGCGTCGACAGCATCTTCAGCGGTCGAAAATCGTTGACCGCGTAATTTATTCTTTATATTTGGAAATAAATAAAAATCGTTGGGTGCCAAGTCAGGGCTGTACGGCGGATGACCCGTTAATTCCACATTTTGACCCTCCAAAAATAGAGTTGTTTCGCGTGACGTATGACAGCTGGCATTGTCATGATGAAGAATGATTCTTCGTCGCTGGTTAGTTTTACGAATTTGTTCAAATACTTCCGGTAAGCAAATGGTCGTGTACCACTCTGAATTAACCGTTCTACGGTTTTCTAGTGGCACTGTAGCTACATGGCCATTAATACCGAAGAAGCAGGCCACCATTTGTTTCAATGTACTTTTTGCACGAGTAACTTTCGTAGGGTTCGGCTCATTTTGAAACACCCATACCGTTGATTGTTGCTTCGTTTCGGGATCGTATGCATAGATCCAGGATTCGTCACCTGTATAGATGTTATAAACGGCTTTTGAGTCACCACGGTTATATTTTTTTAACATTTTATTGCACCATTCGACGCGAGCATCTTTTTGCTCTTTTGTTAAGTTGTGGGGTATCCAACGCGAACAAATTTTTTTTACAGCCAAATAATTATGTAATAATGCTATTAATGCTGGTCATAGAAATACCCAGAGTCGCCTCTATCTCGCGGTACGTAACATGTCGGTCGTCCATTATAAGTTTTCGCACAGCCTCGATATTTTGTTGTACAACGACCGATTTCGGGCGACCTGCCTTAACTTCGTCCGTAAGCATACTACGTCCACGATTGAACTCACTAAACCAGTGATACACAGTAGTTTTAGATGGGGCTTCATCACCAAAAGTTGAAGTTAGTTGATCTATGCACTGTTGTTGCGTTAAACCACGCCGAAAATCATAATAAATCATAGCACGAACATTTTCACGAGTGAGTTCCATTCTTGCTGCGAGATGACATTTAAAACCCGTCAAAAACAAAACACGAGCGTTAATAAGAAAGAAAAAATATACCGGCCAGTACTTAAAAAGTTCAAATTTTACCATGGAGGTCAAATATGCTATTTAAGAAGATTGTAATCCCGGTTTCCGGATATATAAGTAGCAACCCTCGTACAGCCCGAATGTAGAATGTAAAAATACACAATATAATATTCATGTCCATTTAATCCGTATTCGATCACACTTACCTAAATATTTTACGCATCGATTAGCTATATGAATATCATTCACAAGCATAAGCAAATGACATGTCTACTATCATCAACTTGTCAAACAAAGTCACGGTTCAGGAGAAGGCTATCGGACCAATCGTCATGCTGATTTGAACTTTGAATACTCAATTATGATTGGCCGTCCGAAACTTAATTTACTTTAACGTTTCAGCGGAGTAGACTCTTTAGTCTAGTAGTTAAAGTACGTCTTTACGTAATTTCAAAGTTCTGCTCAATTCTAACTCCTAACTGAGTAATGAATATAAGTTTTCACCTTTTGAGTTTATTCATGTGCCGTTGATAATCATGAATCGCATGATTTACGAAAGTATAGTATGAGGGTAAGTCAAACTCAAACTCAAACATTTATTCAGTAAGTAAGCCACAAGGGCTCTTTTACACGTCAGATAGTTCAAAGTAAAAGAGAAAAAAAAAAAACTACACCGGTTCTAACCCTACACCTCTGATCCGAGAAGAATTATAACCGGCAAGAAACTCGGCGGGACTTATTTTTTCAAAAAAATATTACATAAAACCTTAAAAATACATATAAATGCGTTGTTCTATAATAAAACATATCAAACCAAGGTGAGATTAACCAAACAGGTTATAGTTTATGAAAAATACCAAAGAAAAAAGACGATTATGCCTCCAAATCTGACTATTTGAAAATAATTTTTACACTAGTTTGATATAAAATATTGTCTTCGGTTGCCGCGATAGTTATTCATGAAATAAAACAATTAGAAACGGATTTTATCGCGTGTACTGAGCTTAAATTACATCCCGACGTTTCGAACACTTTACAGCGTTCGTGGTCAACGGGTCGGTAGTTTGATATACTTTCTTACCTGAACTGTGTCTTCTACTTAAATTTCCAAAGTAAATCCATCATCATAGAAACATATTTTGAAATTAAATAAAAAAAATGTGATTCTAGTATACAAAAACCATACTATTTCAAATTATGCAACACCGTTTTGTTATTTATTTATCGTATGGCATATAACGGTATTCTCTACTAGTGTTGTCTGCCGGAATAATTGGCTAGTATCAAAAGTAAAGCATAAATTCAACTGAAGAACGAATCAAATTATTTTAATAAATATTTAGATTTGTTTATTTTTAGGGTTCCGTACCTCGAAAGGAAAAAACGGAACCCTTATAGGATCACTTTGTTGCCCGTCTGTCTGTCTGTCTGTCTGTCTGTCTGTCTGTCTGTCTGTCAAGACCATTTTTCTCAGGAACGCGTGGAGGTATCAAGCTGAAATTTATATCAAATACTCAGGTCTATTGTCCCTTGAAGCTGTGAAAAAATCAAACTTGAAAGCCAACGCAATCAAAAGATACAGTCGTTTATGCTGCAAATTTTAGAGTTTTTGCGCACTTGCAAAACCTACGAGGTACTTCCCGTGAACTCAGAAACTTGAAATTTGGCACGAAGCAACGTTATATAGCATAGACAATGGAAAAATTTCAAAAAGTAGACATTTTTAGTAAAATCATACAAAAATTTTTTTTTTTTAATTTTAAACTTACTACCTTTTTCCTCGTAAACGCGTGGAGGTATTAAATTGAAATTCATGTCAAATACTCAGCGCTATAAGACCTTTTAAATGTAGCAAAACCAAACTTTTATGTCAACGCAATCAAAAGAAATTGCAATTTAAGTCGCTTATTTTGAAACTGAGTACTCGCAAGAAACTCAAAACCTAAAGGGTACTTCCCGTAAACTCAGAAACTTGAAACTTGGCACGAAAAAACTTCATATATCACAGACAAAGGAAAAATTACGAAAAGTAGACATTTTTAGTAAAATCATACAAAAAATATTTTTTGAAATTTTAAACTTACTACCTTTTTCCTCGAAAACGCGTGGAGGTATAAAATTGAAATTCATGTTAAATACTCAGGGCTATAGGACCTTTCTGATGTAGAAAAACCAAACTTTTATGTGAACGCAATCAAAAGAAATAGCAATTTAAGTCGCATATTTTGAAACTGAGTACTCGCAAGAAACTCAAAACCTAAAGGGTACTTCCCGTAAACTCAGAAACTTGAAACTTAGCACGAAGAAACTTCATATAGCACAGGTAAAGGAAAAATTACGAAAAGTAGAAATTTTTAGTAAAATCATACAAAAAATATTTTTTTAAATTTTAAACTTACTACCTTTTTCCTCGTAAACGCGTGGAGGTATTAAATTGAAATTCATGTTAAATATTCAGGGCTATAGGACCTTTCCGATGTAGCAAAATCAAACTTTTATGTGAACGCAATCAAAAGAAATAGCAATTTAAGTCGCATATTTTGAAACTGAGTACTCGCAAGAAACTCAAAACCTAAAGGGTACTTCCCGTAAACTCAAAAACTTGAAACTTGGCACGAAGAAACTTCATATAGCACAGACAAAGGAAAAATTACGAAAAGTAGACATTTTTAGTAAAATCATACAAAAAATATTTTTTGAAATTTTAAACTTACTACCTTTTTCCTCGTAAACGCGTAGAGGTATTAAATTGAAGTAAGTAATAAACATACTACAACTTTTGCTTGTTATAGGTTTGTACGGAACCCTCGGTGCGCGAGTCCGACTCGCACTTGGCCGGTTTTTTTTAAAGTAGACACACTACACCAATACGTCGTTTTCGTGGTGCTACACCAATACCTCTTTATTTTGTTTGTATGTAAATTTTTATGTAGTATTGTGTACGTCATTAATAAATATCTTGAATCTTGAATCATGCCTAATAAATTATAAACTTATATAGGACGTCATATACAAAGGAAAAAGTGACCTAGGCCTCCGGTGCCCAGGGATGGAACAAGCATTTTCTGTATGCGGCAGACGCCCTAACCACTATGCTACCCGGATCACAGCGGCACCGGTCGAATGCAGAAGACACTGGTTTGATCCTATTTATTTTCATCACACTTGCTCGTAATAGGTGTTATTACACGGAGGCGGTGCGGTCTATAAATCGTAAATTTCTATCTAGTGCTGTAATGTATTTTTCATCTCACTTAGCCAGGCGATGCGATCCGTAAAGGAGACCGTCAATTCCAGGCCCACTAGCGATAATGGTCTCGTATAAGGTTTGTTCTGCAATTTTAAGCAAATACCCATTTTATTACGAAACTAGACAAAATATTTCATGAAAATGAAACGGGAATTAGAAATACAAAATAAAAAGTAATTTCGTTGATCCTTCCGCGATCCAAATAGTGCTTAATAAGTTGTTAACGTCTTTACAGCATTGACATAAGGTTAACTTTACCTGGACTGAGACGAAACAGACATTTTTAGAAAGGAGTTACGTTTACTATACTAATCTAGTTTATTATTCTAGTTTGACACTGTCATCCAAGTCTGCCGCATGAAGTTATAATTTTAAACTGGAGTATACTCTTCGGCCACAAAGTGGGGCCGAAAGAAAGGGAGCTGCGTTTCATTTTGACTTAGGGCGTTATGACGGCATTATATCATGCTCTTTCGATAACGAAACGCATTTTTTTTTTCAATTTAGTAGTCTGATACTCGTATGGATTTATAAAAAGTGGATGTAATTGTTGCACTTTTTCCCTAACCACAGATGAACCTTATTACCGTGCAAAACAGTCGTTCATAGGTGATTAGAAAAAAACGGTCCGATAGAGGGGATAATAAACTTTAGATTAAATATGTTTGTATGCATGTTGTTGTCGCGAATTAATGTTTTCTATTTCTATTTTTTTAATTATGGGGGCGGTGCCTCACTCGCGCTCATTACAAAATTGACACACATTGACATTTTGACTTGTTGTCATGCTGGCATTATTGTCTAATGACGACATAACTCCCTAAGTCAAAACGATACGCAGCTCCCTGTATTACTCTCTTTCGGCCTCACTTTGTGGCCCAAGAGTATACTCCAGTTTAAAATTATAACTTCATGGATACTAGTAGTAGCGCACTAACAGAGCTAAACCTTATCTCTTTGTAATTAGTTCTACGATTGTTTAGTTCATAGTAGCAATGATGGTTTGACAGTCATTATCTTTGTTTATCTAAATACAAGAAATCAGCGGCAGGATCAAAATATGACTTTTTATTATTTTATTATGATTTTCGTTTCATTATCATGTCAGATTTTGTAGATATTCTTTAAAAAACCGGTAGTTATTTTATTCTATACTGTAAATCATAAACATGTACGCTTTTAAATATTGTCCTTATCACATTCACGTTTTTTCATCCCCGATTTCTCAATTTTCCCGTTAGATTTCATGATTATTTTATGACCGTCCTGATCTAGACATTAAGACGAATGTTTTGATACCTACTTCATAATTATACGCACCTTAATGAGCTGGGGCAAATCGCCTAACAAAATTGACGATATCCTTTCGAGCTAGGGCTGTACTGCTTATTTTTAAATTGAAAACGATTAATAGTTTAATTTTCTGTAAAACTGAATACCAATAAATATTGAAGCTGAAGGCCTCAATTAGTTAATGTATGTTTTGTCTGTTTCTAATAAACACAAATGTCAAAGTGACAGATAAGGACAAAATATTAATTAACTAATTGAGGCCTGAGAGACATTTATTAATAAGGGGGTAAGACTGCTTCCTATTCAAGTATTTTTTTAATTACTCAATTAAAGCACGAAAAGAAATGACGGTTCAATTTAATCCCCCCCCCCCCACCCTTCAGCTTCGGGCTTCAAATTCACACTCTTAGTATTAAAAAGATTTTGTTTCAGGCATACCTAATTAAGAACATGCATAATTTTTTTGGAAGACGTCATTCGATTCTATTTCCCTGTAAATTCAAATGTCTCTAATAAACCTAGTATCTATGATAGCCCTGAAACGTCAAAAATGTGAAAATACGCTAGGCGTCTGCGCCGCGCGTCAAGACGCCCCATACAAAAAGTGTAAGGACTGTGACGTCACCGACCACAAAGTTGCAGAAAACTGTTTGGAAGGAACAAGTTTTTGGGAGATTTTTGTAATTTTAGGCACAAAAAAATGCGTTTAGCTATATAGTTGCCATACATTTTTTTTCTTGTTAGAACATAAGTAATCGAACTGAAGTTTCGAAAATACATTTGAGGTATAAAAAAAATGCCTAATATTTTAAGTTTTTAAACCGCAATATCTTTAAAAAACTGTTAAAAATTATTACGGATTTCCACTTATTTATATTAATTTGGGGTTGTTGAACGTGTTTATGGAACAAATTCAATTAAATATTTTTCATACATGTTCTCTATTGCATGAGACAAATCTCACAAGCAGAAAAAGGACACCTTAAGATTATCAAGTTCAAAAACAAAAAAAAACTTATCGGTCTACATATTGCGGCATGTAAATACGTATTATTATGATAGTAGCGATATCGATACCATGCCAGCTTCCTTTATAGATAGTTCTAATGGGTAAAAGATGACACCCAGAACGGATTTACATATTCTGTACCTACCTACAAGTAGATGTTAGGGGTATTAGCTGTACTAAAATGTCAAATTAGAAGGTAAATACCGTTTTTACATTTTTTTCTTGAAATGCCCTTGATGGTTTTGTTTTATAATCAACTTTTAATTATTATATTTTGTTAATACTTTACTTATAATTTGCCAATCAATCTTGTATTAACGCACACATTTAAGCTCAAAATAATTAATCACGCTGCTCCTCATTAGGTTTCCTCCCAACTTAGATCACGTATTTTTTGTACCACTATGGTGGTAAACAAGCATGAAAACCACCTGATGGTAAACAGCTACCGTAGCCTATTGACGCCTACAATTCCAGATGTGTCACGTATGCGTTGCCTACCCTATAATATAATACACCTAAATCACATAGTTGACAGCTAAAGAGGCAAGAGAGTCCCCGTTAGTCATGTGCAAAATGTGTCACTGAAAATAAAAGATTGATATGCATCTTTAGTACTGGTACACTGCACTGTGAAGTACTTCACTCATTCAGTTCAGTTTAGTTCAGCGGTTCTAAAGATTTATTTATATCAGAAGTACTGGTTTTCTTTCACTCACTCGCGGATAGTTTTAGTCCGTTACTATATTTTCTTAATAATTTTATTGAATCATAAAATGAAGTAATGAATGAATCGAATCTGCAAACTTTTTAATATGAGCGTACAGTGGAATGCGAATGCGAATGCGAATCTTTATATATTTTTCAACACACCTGCTCGTAACGAGGTTCTTATTCCACCGCTTTTATGCTCATAATCCTAGATATTAAACACGCGTGCATTTCACAATAATTATCCAACTAGTGGAATAATTTAATAATCCGATCAAGTGATGTTTGTACTCTAGTACCAAGTTGTACGTACGCAGACGAATCGTTGTAATTTAGTCGGGTATTACCTTTACTTTTGTTAACTCTTTATGAGTTTACATTCTAAAAAAGTAAGAAAAAAGTAAATATATTAAAAATATACACATTTACGATAGAATACAAATTATACAATCCTGATTGTGAATAAGAATCATTTTAACTTATTATATTACTCGTAATACACAATAAATTACGTTTTAAACACGAATTGTCTGTTTTAATATTGGCTGTTTGGCATTATACGTCCGCGCCTTTGCCTCAAGCTGCACGCACATCCAAAAGAAAATTGCGCGCCATTTATAAGTTAACCTCAAATCATTGTTTATTTGTTAGATTTTTCTTATCGTGTTTTATTAATTTAAACAAATTATATTTTCAATGAATAAGAAGACAACTTTAGCGTTAATTTAACCTCTGGATATATTTCAAAATTGTGATACATACCAGTAAAATATCATCATAAAAATCTAGTGAGCAATACGTAAGAAAAAAATACTATAATTTATTGCACAATAAATGTGAAGTCTTTAATTTTATGAAATGATTTGAAAAAGAGTTCCAGATACTCAATAACATCACAAAAAAGGTTAGTTAAATTTAATTATCTTAGGTTCGCAAGTACTATCCTGTAAACATTCTGACAATGAATGTATTTATCAAAAGTTATTAATTACACTATTCTGTAATTTCCTCGCAAGTGTGTTGAAAAACGTCGTATGAAACGCGTGTGCTTGATCATTACATAAGCTCAGTTTCCTTATGCGCACTCACATGCGTTCGTGCGCACAATATCGCTTCGTATGTAATGATCAACTTAGCACACTTGTATCATAATGTACTATTATTGTTTATTTCAAATTGTTATCATGTTGTTCTCGTTTAGTGTGGTTTTTGTGGTTTTGAATAATATTGTGTGTTATCTGTCGTGGCATCACTGAACGGGCCCTACGGAAGACCAGCGTCGGTTTTTAAGCTGGCATTATGCTGAGTTGGGTCCATTTTGTGATGCACGTTCATTTTTTGTTTTCATTGTTATTGTCTCTCAATGTTCTTGTATATTACTCGTAAGCGTCACAAATAAATGTTTATCTACACTCATACTGTAAGTACTCTAAAATGCGTTCAAAAACCGTAGACAATGACAAGCATTACAACAAACGATTTAACTATGATAAGTTTCTTATCTGCGGCAGTAACGTAATTTTAAGTATGCATGCTCAAATATTGTTAAGCAATGAGTTTCAAATTTGGAACATCGAATTTGATAACATAATGTTACCGCCATGGCCAACTCGATTGGTCCCGCGCGAGCGCCTGCACAATCGAGTAGGCCATGACGGTACAATGGCGTTCATTCTATGGTTTCCGAACAATTAATTTAATATATATAATATGAGTGTAGATAAAGCAGTGTATGCAACTGTACGTAATTAGGCCTTAAAACACTCGTGTGATCTTATTATGAAATTCGCCTGCGGCTCATTTCATAAAACCACACTCATGTTTTAAGGACCCTTATTACGTAACAGTTACATAAACTACTATTTTATTCTTATTCTTATCTACGCGAACTGCTAAACTAGTGAACTAAATGAATTTTTAGCTGAACTAATGAATGAAAGAGTAACATCAGTAGAAGTACTTCATTTGAGTCGTTCATTCGTGAACTACTCATGTCTACACTGCATCCACTTTGAGCTCCGATGACCTTACCCACCGGCAGGAACACAACACTAATGAGTAGGGTCTATTGCTATTTGGCTGTGATTTTATCGTGATTGATCAATCTTGACCCATTTACGCCTAATGCTTATGGAACTAGACCGCCACATTACATCGCGTGTAAACCAGCAATACAATCCTATTTGTTTTTTCTATATTTTAATATTCTCGGCGAAGTTTGATACGTGGAAATAACCTTAATCGCTAATAATATGCCACCGGGCTTGAAGTAATGGAGACGAATTGCGATTTTATGCACATTTGCTAACTTGTAATTATGTGATTATTTAGATTTGTATGTTGTTAAATTATGGTTGGGTATAGGTTTGTTACGCTAGGGCTGTTTCCTTTGTTTCTTCAGTATTAATAATTATATCTTACTAGCCTTTTCCCGCGGCTTCGCCCGCGTACTATAAGTACTCAAAAAGGATACGATACCCATGTTGATTTTCACTTTGTGACCACATTTGCCCCTTTTAGGGATTGCATTTTCAAAAAACCTGAAACACGTGTTTACTCATTTATCTTTAGGAATACGCCTGTGAAGTTTCGAATAAAATAATCTAACAAATTTTGATTCGCCATACAAACTTTGGACCCCCATTTTACCCTCTTAGGGGGTGAATTTTGAAAAATCCTTTCTTAGTGCATCCCTAGACCTTATAAGGAATCTACGTGCCGAATTTGGAATCTCTAGAACCAGCGGTTTGGGTTGTGCGTTGATATGTCAGTCAGTCAGTCAGTCAGTCAGTCAGTCAATCAGTCAGTCAGTCAGTCAGTTTCTTCTTTTATATATTTAGATTTATATCACAAATTAAACTATAAGTCACAGTAAAAACGGTTTGGGCGGAGGTTACCAAATTCGGAATGGGTTTAATTCTGACTCATCCATCTTCTTATTTAGTCAGGTTCCGAAAGCGTCCAACTCTTATGAGATCGTGTTAGCAATAGGTTTAACACTGGTTATGTCAAATTCGCTAATGAATAAATTCTGAAAAAGTCAGATTCTAAGTAAGGTCAAATATTAACCAAAACAAATTATGACTGCGTCAAATTCATTAATAAAGCTTTTCTGATGAGGTCAGATACTGCATACGTTTAATTCATTCATAGGCTATTTCTAATTTAGTTAGATTTTGATAACGTTAAACTCTCGTAAGTGACATTTCTATTGTAAGTCAATTTCATGGTACGTCATGCGGATACACAGTCAACCACAATGATTTGTAGCATGTTTTAACGAAAGATTAAATAACAGTATTTTCAACACACTTGCTGATAACGAGGTACTCATGACATCGACTTTAGCAAATAATCCTAGATATTAAACACGAGTGCAATTTTACCCTATTACAACCAAAAATACCGTAATAAAATAACCTGATAAAGCATAGATT
The DNA here is from genome assembly GCA_947086415.1 of Pammene aurita. Lineage (NCBI taxonomy): Eukaryota > Metazoa > Arthropoda > Insecta > Lepidoptera > Tortricidae > Pammene > Pammene aurita. The sequence continues at coordinate 17,397,649 of OX352301.1, read as the reverse complement.
TATTACGTATTCTACTAGATGTGACATCTAGAACAAATTTTGTGCGCCATGTTTGGCGGTTGACAGCTATGACAGAATCAAAGAGTAGTATAGACTTTTAGTGATTTTCACTACAACTTTTGGGACAAAAAATTTCTTAGGGATGTCATCTCCTGTTACTCAATGTGATAAAGTGTTACTTTTTTATCAAAATTTTAATTTAGTCGGGTATAGATTTTTTATTAATGAAGAATGGTTTTGTCTTCAACGTCTCTATAAAAGAGGAAAGAGGGTGTCGTACTTTATATGTGAGTACTTCTGTAAGTATCCGCACAAATTCTAAACAATTCTTGCTGTTTTTTTTCCTAGTCAGTGTGTTGAAAAACGTCGTAAGAAATACGTGTGCCTGATCGTTATATACTCGGCTTTATTCAGGGTGATTTTGGGGTCCCGGGTATGTTTTTCAAACTCCACATACAAGTAGCATTTGAATGCCCTGACTCTCACTAAAATCGAAAGGAAAAAACGGAATCCTTATAGGATCACTTTGTTGTCCGTCTGTCTGTCTGTCTGTCTGTCTGTCTGTCTGTATGTCTGTCTGTCTGTCTGTCTGTCTGTCTGTCTGTCTGTCTGTCTGTCTGTCTGTCTGTCTGTCAAGACCATTTTTCTCAGGAACGCATGGAGGTATCAAGCTGAAATTTATATCAAATGCTTAAGTCTATTGTCCCTTGGAGCTGTGAAAAAATCAAACTTAAAAACCAACGCAATCAAAAGATACAGTCGTTTATGCTGCAAATTTTAGAGTTTTTCGGCACTCGCAAAACTTACGGGGTACTTCCCGTGAACTCAGAAACTTGAAATTTGGCACGAAGCAACGTCATTTCAACGTCAACTTACTACCTTTTTCCTCGTAAACGCGTGGAGGTATTAAATTGAAATTCATGTCAAATACTCAGGGCAATAGGACCTTTCAGATGTAGCAAAACCAAACTTTTATGTCAACGCAATCAAAAGAAATAGCAATTCAAGTCGCATATTTTGAAACTGAGTACTCGCAAGAAACTCAAAACCTAAAGGGTACTTTCCGTAAACTCAGAAACTTGAAACTTGGCACGAAGAAACTTCATATAGCACAGACAAAGGAAAAATTACGAAAAGTAGACATTTTTAGTAAAATCATACAAAAAATATTTTTTTAAATTTTTAACTTACTACCTTTTTCCTCGTAAACGCGTAAAGCTTTTTGCTTGTTATAGGTGTTTACGGAACCCTCGGTGCGCGAGTTGGACTCGCACTTGGCCGGTTTTTTTTCTTCAAAGCGAAAATTATTATGATGTTAAACATCGAATTTTAAGTCCACCAGTCTTTCTAGATCGTTTCTTTTCTTTGTGAGCTTGGGCCTGTTTAAGAGCCATATCATTATGTCTCGCCTCTTTTTTTAACGTCATTAAAAAGTAATGAATATTTGGCTTTTTCGATATTTTTTTATTTAATCTATTAAAGTGTTATCTTATTTCTAGCCAACTATACGTGACCTTCGCAGAAGTCTTATAACTCAGAAAATAACTAATTAAGACCTATCCTTATTAAGAATTCCTGCTAATTAGATTTAGCCATAGTAAAGAAATATACTTGATCAGAATTTGTTTTAAAAATAAACATTTCTCGTTTGAATCTTTCCTTGTTCCAATCTAACCTACTACGAAAAAACTCCCTAACCTACTGAGAATCTGACCTACCTAGAAAACGATTAAATAAGAATTTGCTGAATATAGTATGAGAAATGTTCAGGAACGGACTCACTCCGAATCATACCTAATAAAAACATGATCTACCCAGAAGCTGACTAAATAAGAAGCTGGAAGAGTCAGAATTAAACCTATTCCGAATTTGGTAACCTCCGCCCAAACCGTAAAAACATAGTTATAAAGTACGTTGAAAATATATTATTAATCATGTAAAACTTCTGTCATAGATATTTCTAAAAACATTAAGCCTATGTCAGGCAGTCAATGTTCTGTCTTATGGACTAAGAGCTGGCCACGGCAGGAATGACACAATAATGAGAGCAACGAAATTGATATAGTTAGACTGCTATACTATTGTTATTACCTAATCTGGCAATCTGGCAGCTTTAAGCCGGGGGGTTCAAGAGTAGCAGACCAGTAAAGTTGTTTATAAATCTAGGGAACGACGCAATACTGAGAGTTCTTGCTTTAGTAAGATATCGTGGCATTTGATGTATGTAATTGGAATATAACGTGGAAGCTGTCGCAGTGGGGGGGAAAAGAGGCAGGTTGAAGTGAAATGCATTTATACCGGACGCCTGCAGTTTATTTTAATCTGATCTGTGAAAACTGTTTGTAATTAATCAGGCGCTCGAATAAAACTTATTAGTTGACAGTTTTCGATGCCAAGACGATATTACCGATAGTTATTTCTAAATAGGAAATCGACTTTAACAGCCAGGATTCTCGGTTTAAATTGTTATGAAAAAATATGTGACATATTAGGTTTTGTTCTGATAATGAACTTAGCTTACAAAGCCACATCATAATACAACTACTCGTTACTAGATTGCGCTAATATCTACAAAACATAGACAGGGAATGACATTTGAACTCCAACTGCTGACCTAGCACGGGTGAGCAGTAGAAAATAAACCAGTATAAGTGTGCTGCATTGCTACGAATCTCGCGGTCATGTTACACTGGTAGTTTGAGCAGTTGGCTCGCCAAGGTGCGCACAACTATTGGTGGGAATAAACGGCACAACGTATGTACATATTAGATTGAGCATACAAAATGACTCGCGTGATCACTACATATATTAGCGTTAAAAATTTAAGTACAGTCGCCATCAGATATATCGTAGCGGGCAAGGTGGTCACAAATATCTGAACAACGCCTATAGAGGCGTGTGACAATAGTGTCAAGGCGATAAAGTGTATGTTCAGATATTTTTGAGTACCTTGGCCTCTCCGATATATTTGATGGCGACTGTACCTACTAATTAAAAATAATATATTGTTTTAAAGAGTAGAAAATTGAGTACAGGTACTAGGAAAACAATTTTTAAAACGGCTAATATTTTTTCTGAAAACGATCATCTAAAAATATTAGGGCAAATGCCCCGGTTTGTGCCACTTTAAGGAGAGTTTGTTTATTCAGACGTCTGTAATTTTGTATCAATAAGGAATGATGAAAATATTTATTTAATGAGTCTTTGATAATATTGTGTAGTGACTAAACACAAGTAAGTACAGCCGTTTGAAACTTATACAGTGTTACTATGTCTCACGAAAGTTTAAATTCAATAAAATATGTATGACTATATTTATATGAACTTCCGCTGTTAAGATTCTGATCTTTTTTCTTTTGAGAAATATTAAAAAAAAGCCCAAGAGTCACTTTTGGCCATTTTTTTCCATGGTATTTTATTTTTATTTTATTTTTTTATTTAGCCATAAATTGTATGTGTACATAATGATGTTAAGCAATACAGATAGTATCAATACAATTTTATCCAGTGGGTGTAGCTACATATTTATGTACTTATGAACTAACATTTTATAATATATACATACTTATTAACTAACAGTGACCAGTATTATAATATTCACTTAAGCTGTAGGGGCATAAGTCCATAACATGTTTTTTAAGTGCTGTCAGAAATTTTAAGTAATTGAGTGATTTAATTTCTACGGGTAACTTATTAAATACTTTAGCAGCCACATAGATAGTGCTACGCTGACAACTGATACATGACAGATGTCAGGGCCATCTGTGCTGCCATAATTTACTCTTATATCAACTCTATAAACCATAGACTTGTAAATTTGTCTATGCCTTAGTAATTTTGAAAATGGCCAAAACCGGCACAGTGGCCACAACCGGGGCATCTGCCCTATAATATTTTCCGGAATTGAGTTAATACTAAAAAAATACTCATAAAAATAGTTACTAGGATGTTATACGTTTTTTTTGTAGCATCACGTTTACTGTACGTACTGTACGTTTACGTATAAATTGGGTATGCAATTATGAACCCGATGGTACATTAGGTTTGGGATAAGTATCCCAAAAATAATGTACATTTTATATTGTTTTAATTGGTCATAAACAATGCAAAATAACTCTGCAATTGTAACAAACATTACTACAGATAGGTGCATCTAAATATGCACCCAAGAATTTTAGTTATTTATTTAAACTCCATTGCAAAGTAAAATAAGTACAAATGGCGGACTTAATGCCTCAAGGCATTCTCTACCAGTCAACCATAGGGCCAAACAGAAATTCGCTAAAGTGGGTGCTGTAAGAGAAAACTTGCTGATTTATCCTATAACTTATTTGTACCTACTTAAATATACTTCGATATATGCTACATAAACTTCACAAATACCAATATATATACATACTAATAAACATACGTATATATTATAATGCATACGCGCAAAGGGGAAAAAACTCATTCACGCTGGTCATGATCCAGCAGGTGCTTGTGAAGCAAGCGTTTGAAAACGAACTTGCTTGGGGCTTGTCTTATTGTCAGGGGAAGTGCATTCCAGAGACAAATAGTCTGGATTGTAAAAGAAGAAGAGAGATAACCGCTATGGGGAGGATGTACTAGAAGCTTAAGAGACTGGGAGGAGCGAAGTTCACACCCGGGACGGGGGTTGACAAAACTGAATTTGGACTTAAGGTAGTCTGGAACAGAGAGATCAAACAAAATAGAGAAGAGAGTACTTACAGAGAATTCTAAGAGTCCTGCGTTGACGTGCGCCTGCACGTGGCTGGCATGGCTGCCTAGCCATTGTTGTTGGTAACGATAACCTGAGACGTGATCGAATTTACGCAAGCCGAAAATAAAGCGTTTGGCATTATTTCATATACGATCGAGTCTGTTTAGGGAAGCCTGGGAAATGTTGGTAGTGCACACATCAGCTTAGTCTATAATAGGAAAAATTAAAGCCTGCACAAGCAGCTTCTTGGTACTCACAGGCAGGAAGTTTTTAAACCTATGCAGAGTCCGCAGTTATCAAAAACACAAAAACTCTCTTTTCAAGGAAACCAACAGTGTTAATGTTACCATTATTCGAGAGTATTTTAAACGTATGAGAAGGAATCTTCTATAAGTACAAAAATAAGTGTCAGCGTGTTTTTATAATCGAGATATGGCCAAAGTATGAATGTTCCCGCATACGAATGGCGCCAATCTTTCTTATAAAATGAGAAATGAATCGAGTTCATTGAGTACGCGTTAGGTTTTGTAGTTTCAAATATTGTCATAACCTACAATCCACTGGTGCGACAGGCGGCTCAATATTTAATAAACAAAACAGCATATACAGGGAGGAAAGATAAGTCGGGCCCTGGAGGAAAACTACCTTAAAACGTTGAGATAGCTCAATTCCCTGAAAGGAAACATTCTTTAATTTCTTTAAAGGGACATAACTGCATTTACAAATTGTAGATAACGACTGCAAGCCTTCATAAACGCTAAAGTGCGGGATCTTAGTGAGGTAATCTATGTTGCTCATTGGTAGTACCACCAAGTAAATTATTATTTATCTAGAACTTTATATCATTCTGTCACTGCAAATACTCGCTACTCAAATGCTGCGCAAAGTCGATATTTATATCGATACAAGTTCATGATTAATAGGCAAGGATAAGCATCGACATAAAATATTAAAACGAGTAAAGTTAAACAATGCTCATGTGAAAACTTAACCCATTTTTAGGTTTACAAAAATAAAATGTCTCATGTCTTGAAAATAGATGTCATATACTTCAGAAAAAGTGACCAAACCCTCCGGTGTCCGAGGCCAGATAAACTATTTGACTTTGACTTTGACATTTATCGTGTTAATCTTCATTCCGAAAAGGTTTCATGCCATTCCTCTTCAATCTTCCCTACAAAATCAGTGTTTGACAGAACTTTGACATATGAACGGTGGCACATGACGTCTACATCATAGACATATAAAATAAGAAGACGTAGCGCCGTGAAGACAAAACTGTGACTCCACAATAAGCCGAGTTCAGACGTGTTTACGCGCGACACGCACACATATACAACTCGTGGACGAGCGGTGATTGGTTCAAACGTCAAAAGTGAGTGTGTGTGCACGAGATCGCGGCTCATTATGGAATCACAGTTTTATCTTTGTGGGATTCCGTCTTCTTATTTTATATGTCTATGGTCTACATACAATTTTTCCTGTCGATTATCTAGGGTTGACAAGTACGCGATTAGTTCGATTGCTGGACCTGCCCTAATCTACCTGATACATCAGTAATTTTAATACAAAAATACATTAATGTAAGATTTATTAGTTAATTTTCCCAATCTAACCGTTATTTTAGAACGAAACTACTACCATAAACTACATAAATATTTTATCTTACCTGTGGTCATGCAGCAAATAAACAAAGGAGATTTTAACAACCCCGAAACGGTATCCGATACGTTCCAAGTCCGTAGCTGTCACTTCGTTCAGATGTACACCCTTGTTTAAATCTTACTTAATGTTATTAAAATGAATGGGGAAGGCAACTATCACAATGACATTTTCAACACACCTGCTCGTAACGAGGTTCTTATTCCACCGCTTTTATGCTCACAATCCTAGATATTAAACACGTGTGCATTTCACAATAATTATCCAACTAGTGGAATAATTTAATAATCCGATCAAGTGACGTTTGTACTCTAGTACCAAGTTGTACGTACGCAGACGAATCGTTGTAATTTAGTCGGGTATTACCTTTTTTTTTTCAACTCTTTATGAGTTTACATTCTAAAAAAGTAACAAAAAAAGTAAATATATTAAAAATATACACATTTACGATAGAATACAAATTATACAATCCTGATTGTGAATAAGAATAATTTCAACTTATTATATTACTCGTAATACACAATAAATTACTTTTTAAACACGAATTGTCTGTTTTAATATTGGCTGTTTGGCATTATACGTCCGCGCCTTTGCCTCAAGCTGTACGCACATCCAAAAAAGAAAATTGCGCGCCATTTATAAGTTAACCTCAAATCATTGTTTATTTGTTAGATTTTTCTCGTCGTGTTTTATTAATTAAACAAATTATATTTTCAATGAATAAGAAGACAACTTCAGCGTTAATTTAACCTCTGGATATATTTCAAAATTGTGATACTGTAAAATGTCATCATAAAAATCTAGTGAGCAATACGTAAGAAAAAATACTATAATTTATTGCAGAATAATTGTGAAGTCTTTAATTTTATGAAATGATTTGAAAAAGAGTTCCAGATACTCAATAACATCACAAAAAAGGTTAGTTAAATTTAATTATCTTAGGTTCGTAAGTACCTCTATCCCGTAAACATTCTGACAATTAATGTATTTATCAAAAGTTATTAATTATACTATTCTGTTATTTCCTCGCAAGTGTGTCGAAAAACGTCGTATGAAACGCGTGTGCTTGATCATTACATAAGCTCAGCTTCCTTATGCGCACTCACATGCGTTCGTGCGCACAATATCGCTTCGTATGTAATGATCAACTTAGCACACTTGTATCATAATGTACTATTCCAACATTACTTTTATATTGATATTGTAATAAATAAAGAGAATATAATAATAAAATAAGAACTTTTATTTTAATGCTGATGGCTATCAGAATCGGTATTCAACTTAGAGATTTCAACCCAGACGGGATGATACGTCAGATAAACGTCAGTCCATACATGTGTATGACCACTGGTCATATGTTTTCGGCAGAAGAGAACGCCTGTCAATGGCGACTCCGGTTGGTTGAATTCTCTAAGTATTAATGATCAAAATATTGCCAGGTATGGCTAAGGGTTAATATTTTTATCGACAAATTAGGCAGCCATATATCTGTAATTTCCTAATGGTTGTGCGCCCCTTGGCGAGCGAATTTCTCTAACTGCCAGTGTAACATGACCGCGAGATTCGTAGCAATGCGGCACACTTATATTGGTTTATTATCTACTGCTCACCCGTGCTGGGTCAGCAGTTGGAATTCAAATGTAATATTCTGTCTATGTTTAGTAGATATAAGCGCAATCTAGTAACGAGTAGCTGTATTATGATGTGGCTTTGTAAGCTAAGTTCATTATCAGAACAAAACCTAATATGTCACATATTTTTTCATAACAATTTAAACCGAGAATCCTGGCTGTTAAAGTCGATTTCCTATTTAGAAATAACTATCGGTAATATCGTCTTGGCATCGAAAACTGTCAACTAATAAGTTTTATTCGAGCGCCTGATTAATTACAAACAGTTTTCACAGATCAGATTAAAATAAACTGCAGGCGTCCGGTATAAATGCATTTCACTTCAACCTGCCTCTTTTCCCCCCCACTGCGACAGCTTCCACGTTATATTCCAATTACATACATCAAATGCCACGATATCGTACTAAAGCAAGAACTCTCAGTATTGCGTCGTTCCCTAGATTTATAAACAACTTTACTGGTCTGCTACTCTTGAACCCCCCGGCTTAAAGCTGCCAGATTGCTAGATTAGGTAACAACAATAGTATAGCAGTCTAACTATATCAATTTCGTTGCTCTCATTATTGTGTCATTCCTGCCGTGGCCAGCTCTCCGTCTATTACGATTATGATTCCAGAATTGGACCCAAAAACGTTGAACTATGATTGACATTACTGTTTACCTACCTGTTCAAATTCCTAGTAATAATTACCAAAATTATACGAAAGCAATCCAATAATATTGTAGTAGAAAATCCAATGTTTTGATTTAAAATTGATACTTGATTCGCTTTATTAAATTCTATCAATTTTAAGGTTAATGTAGTCATCATTATCATATCCGAAATTTCACGAACAATTCAGTTTACATAGTGCTATCACATAAATATTAATGAATTTTACATACCTAAATTATATTAATTTAATTAATTTAGTCTAATTAAGTGTCTACATCGAACATTGTTGTATTTAATCATAACTGACGGCTGCTCATTGCTTACCGCACAAATACAGACATTAAACAAAATACCTCATTTGTGTCGCTATAATAGGGCTCCAACAAAGTGTACAAATTGTTCAATAGCAATAAAACAATAATGTCAAGTTTCTTTGACCGCAATCAGCGCTTCAGAAACTTGGCGTACCTACTTTACTTGATTTTATGCTTGCTTTTTGACCCTGTTTTGATTGAATTTATTTTGTAATAAGTTTCCTTTAGAAATAACGAACATTGTATAATAACAATATTTTTGATTATCATTTGATTATCATACCCAATAAATATACAGTGTGTAAATCAAATACGGGCGAATCTGTGAACTGTGGATGGTTAGCATTTTATTAGAATTAAGTATTTTGCTTTGAATTAAGACGAAAATTTTAACCATACAAAATAATTCTGCCCGCGATGTTTAATGACTTCTAAAATCACATTTTTAATTTTAATTAATGTTTACACAGTAAGCCATAGATCAAACTTTTCTACGCACACGGGTCATAAGACTTTGCACGCTTTCTTTAGAAATGATTTTTGTCGCCCAGGTCTATATTTTTTGTAGATCAGGGACCGATTTAACTTCTCCGCTTTTCTTTTTTAGAATTCCTTTCATAATACTCCAGTACTCTTCAACAGGCCGCAGTTCTGGACTATTTGGCGGATTGCATATTTTGGGTACCACCATGATCCTGTTAGCGTTGTACCATTCCATAACTGATTTTGCGTATGGCAACTGGCTAGATCTGGCCAAAACAGCGGTAATGAGGCATGCTGTCTTATAAAAGGCAGCAAACGCTTCTGTAAACAATCTTTCCGATAAATATCGCCGTTTATTGTCCCGGTGGTGATAAAAGAGCGACTTCTTTTACCACAGCTACATATTGCCTGCCAAAGAAGGTATTTTTTTTGGAAATTGCCCTCGTTTTTTTAATTCAAAATCTTCAGGAGTATCTGTCCGAGATTTGCTAGTATAAAACTCTTGACCAGGTATTTGTTTAAAATCCAATTTTGTATACGTATCGTCGTCCATCACCGCGCATTCAAATTTTGTAAGAAAATCTTCATAGAGTTGTCGCGACCGTATCTATGCGGATAAGTTCTGTTTTGAGTCTCGATCTGGTGCGGCCTGGGCTTTATAACTCCTCAGTCCTGCCCTCTGTTTCACTCTTTGTACATAGGACTGAGACATTTTCACTTTTTTAGCATCATCACGAGATGAAATCGTATGATTTGAGGCAAAAATCTTTAAAATACCCTTTCCTTTTTCTTATTCTTGACTCCCTGCAACCCACCACTTCCTGGCTTTCTATCTATTGTCAAGCGTTCACGGAAAGTTTTTAATACGTGACCAACCGTAGATTGTGGATATTTCAGCCTTTTTCGCGATATCTCTGTAGCTTAACATGGGATTTTCTACATGTTCGTGCAAAATGCGTTCACGTTTTTGATGTTGTACGCTCGACATTTTGCCAACGAATAAATAAAAGAAAATAAAACTATCATCATTTAATAGCCCAGTTCCTTGTGAGAAAATTGTTGTTTAAAAAGTTTGAATATCTCCATTTTTCGAATAACTATAGCTATTTTTACATGCCCAGGTTTTGGCGTGTTCAACCTTTATATCAATCACGCCAACAAAGTGGTAAAATAAAAAGTGGAAAAAAATGTTTTATTAGGGTACCTACCCTAGACGTAAAGTGGGGAGTGATTTTTTTTATATATTGTTGGATAGGTATTTAAAAATGAATTGGGTTTACTAAAATCATTTTTTGTTAATGTAAATATTTACGGAAATAATCGCTCCAAAAGTAAAAAAAAATGTGTCCCTCTAACTTTTGAACCATATGTTTTAAAAATATGAAAAAAATCTCAAAAGTAGAACTTTATAAAAACTTTCTAGGAAAATTATTTTGAACTTGATAGGTTGAATCGTTTTTGAAATAAAATTGCAAAATAATTTCTGAACTAAGTTTGTAATTTAACCGTATAAGCAGGTGTTTATTGTACCTGTAATTTCTACAAAATCACAATGAAATGACGTGCTTTCAAATAAAGTAACAACGGTGAAAATCGGTTCACGCAATAAAGAATTATCCCATAAAAATCATCTTCCATACTTTAAGCTCGCGTGCAATAGTTTACTTCATTTGCCAATAGATGTCGCTGTACGTGGAACGCTCATATCATACATGGCGGTGTTATTTTAACTCTTAAGTGGGGACACTTACTGTGACGGACGGAAAACTACGGAACCCTACACTGAGCGTGGCCCGACACGCTCTTGGCCGGTTTTTATTATTTACTTTTTACTTCTTTGCCTTTGACAATTATCAACAATCTTATGAAGTATTCTCATATAAGAAAATTCTTGTTAGTAACAAGTTCTTTCTTAGTACATCATCAAAGTTATAAACAGACTATGTTATGTGGATATACCACAGCCACAGAGAACCTCCTATAGAGTAATAATGTTGCTCATTTTGTTCGCGCCGCGAGTCACCAAATCTTGCGGAAGACGTGAGGGGCGGGTGGGTGATAGCGGCGCTGCGATTGGTCGATTCAAGGACCGCGCGCTATCACCACGCTATCACGTGGTTGCGTAGTGATGGGACATGTGTACTACAAGTAAACGGTACTGTACCGTACCGTACCGTAATTTGTTGTTGTTAATTGAGGTATTTACTGTTCACTAAATTGATAACAAATAACAATAATGCAATATGTATATGCCAACTTTAAAAACGTATTACCAATAAATTTTACCTACCTAGTCGCCTTATAGACTAATCTAAAATTACCTTATCTGTGCATTGAAAGTACTTCTAGAAGCAACGCTCATGTGACACCCATTAATAGTTGCTTAAAGCCACTCCTATGTGGCACCTATTGAAAGCGCCTTATAGAAGAAACGCTCGTGTGACACCCATTGAAAGCGTCTTATAGAAGCAACGCTCATGTGACACCCATGGAAAGCGTCTTATAGAAGCAACGCTCATGTGACACTCATTAAAACCGTTTTATAGAAGCAACGCCCATGTGACACCCATTGAAAGCGTCTTATAGAAGCAACACTCATATAACACCCATTGAAAGCGTCTTATAGAAGCAACGCACATGTGACACCTATTGAACTTGTCTCATAGCAGTAGCGCTCATGTGACACCAATTAAAAGTTCCTTAAAACAACTCTCATAAGACACCATTTGATAATGTCTCATAGAAGCAACGCTCATGTGACACCAATTAAAAGTTACTTAAAACAACTCTCATGTGACACCCATTGAAAGTATCTTATAGAAGCAACGCTCATGTGGCACCCTTAATACCCATATTTATTATAACTACATATATGAAAAGAAAAACTACCGACAGAATAAATCTTTAAATTCTACCAACTACTCAAATTAAAAGAAAAAAGAAAATAAAACAAAGATCTTCTGTTTTCTATTGTACTTCGTATATTAGTTAAGTCGAAAGTACGTGGTGCCGATATATAAGTCCGGTTCACATCATCCGCACATCACTATCCTACACGTGTTTCCGTAAGAAAGGAATAGCACATTGCATTATTAACATGATAAAAAGAGACGGGCATACTAACTACTTCTCAATTGACTAATTCAAAATGAACTCCGCTGGCTAGAAACATATTAAATTAAAAAAAATATTTTGAAGTAAAAGTGGAATGTAACTCCAACTCTTTTGATTCTTAACGTTTAAAAACATTTGCCACACCACCTTACACTACAATATGCCAGAATTTTGAATAGTTTTCATACGTATTAAAAAAAAAACTTGCATACACGCACACTACGTGCAGGTCTAAAACATGGTCGCAACTGAACGGCAGGCACGGCGGACGCCCGCGCAATTTATTAGTCGTTTTACTCCAACGAGTGGTGACCCCAAGTCGCCTAGTAAGGCTTATCTAGTGGTTACCTTATCTGTGACCACAACATAATTCAACAACTATTACACAGGTACTAAACAAGAAACAAGATAAACTTACTCGCCAACAACTTACCCAACGGTACCAAGACCTGTAAATAGCCAAGTTCTCGAACAAATACAGTGTTACGCAAAAACATCTTGAAACCCATCAATATACGAAAAGTTAAGTCGTATAATAACTTTGGAAATAGGTTTGGCACAATTCAGTATCTCATAATTTAAGTTAAGTTCCGATATAAAAAAAGAAACGTTCCAACAATTCCAGCACAGTGATTCATGTAGGGTAAATTTTTACACACTTTTTTAACTCGTTACGAAAAATATTCATGGTTTGAGATAAATGAATACTGAAGAACTGGTGCAATTTTGCAAAGAGTATAGCTTAACCATAGTAAACACACAATTCCAACACCCCAAAAGGAGGCTCTACACGTGGAAGATGCCTGGAGATCTAGGAAGATATCAGCTAGATTATATATTGATCAAGGATAAGTATAAGAGTTGGGTAACAAATTGCAAAACATTTCCAGGAGCTGATCTGAATACTGATCATAATTTATTAATGAGTAAAGTAGACATGCAAGCAAAGAAAACAGGAAGAAAACAGAAAACCAAAGAAATCGATATCAGTATCCTAAGGAATAGAGATAAGGAAAACAATAGAAAAGTGCAATATAGTAATAGTATAGGTGACAAATTAAGAATATATAAAGAAAATAATTTAGACAATAATAGTAATATACCAAATAATGATAATAATGTTAATATAAATGAAAAATGGGATAGTATCAAAGAGATTATTATATCAAGTGCACAAGAACACTTGGGAAAAGAGAAAATAAAACCTAGGAAGAGATGGCTGAATGCTGAAATTATTGACTTGATGCTAGAAAGAAGAAAATACCGTAATAAGGAAAGCCCAAACAGCAAAAGGGAATATAAAAGATTGACTAATAGAATAACGACAAGATGCAGAGAATGTAAGGAAAAAGAGGTCCAGGAAGATTGTGATCGCATCGATCACTGTATGAAAGGGGGGAAAATAGACAGGGCATACAATATCATAAGAAGACTTGCTAAGAAACATACAACTAAATCCACTATATTAGATGAGCAAGGAAAATTACTAGTAGATAATAGAGAAGTAATGGAAAGATGGAGAAGATACATAGAGCAGTTATATAAGGGATTGGTCTCACTGATGAAGATATTGAAGATATTTCTGAAATAGAGACAGAGGACTTGGGCCCAGAACTGATCAGAGAGGAGTTCAATTTAGCCTATGAAAATATTAGTGATGGAAAGGCGACGGGAAGCGATGCATTACATATAGAACTCATCAAATACTGTAACAATGAGATGTTAATTGACGAGGTATTCGAGGTAACAAAAATTATGTACAACACTGGACAAATTCCAAACGACTTTAGAAAAACAAAGACGGTCACCCTACCCAAAAAAGTTAATACTATTAAGTGTGAAGAATATAGAACAATCAGTTTAGTGTCACAAGCCTCTAAGATTATACTGAAAATAATACAAAATAGGATAAGAAATAAAATAGAATGGAATCTGGGGGAAGATCAGTACGGTTTTAGGAAAAACAAGGGTACAAGGGAAGCTATATTGGCATTAAGATTAACAATAGACAGAAGATTAGATGTAGGGTTAGACACATACATAGCTTTTGTAGACCTAGAAAAAGCTTTTGATAGCGTTGACTGGAAGAAAATGTTAAAGAAACTCAAAGAAATAGGGCTGGATTACAGGGACAGAAGATTCATATACAATCTATATAAAGCACAAGAAACAATGATAAAAATAGGAGAAGAGACAGGAACAGCTAAGATAAGGAAAGGGGTAAGACAAGGTTGCTCACTCTCTCCATTAATCTTCAACATTTTCATAGAATCAGCAATTAAGAAAATTGAAGAACAAACAGACATAGGAGTAAAATTTAATGGACATAATATAAAATTCATAAGATTTGCGGATGATATAGCGGCAATAGCAGAATCAAATAAAGATTTAGAGACATTATTAAGTTTAGTAGATAAAGTTTTTAAAGAATTCGCACTGAAGATAAATGTATATAAGACCAAGATTTTAGTGACGTCAAAAAAAGAAAACCAGCCCTTGTCACAAATTTTACTAAATGGATCAATGGTACAAAGGGTTAAATCCTTTAGATATTTAGGAAGCCTCATCACCGCCGACTCTAGGTGTACGCCCGATATAAAAGCCAGGATAGCAATGGCCAAACAAGCATTTCATAATAAAAGGAACCTACTAACTTCAAACATATCCAAAAACACAAAGAAGAAATTTGTAAAAACATATATATGGAGCATAGCACTTTACGGCAGCGAGACATGGACACTGACACAGAGGGACAAGAGTATACTTGAGGCGTTTGAAATGTGGTGTTGAAGGCGGATGGAGAGGATTAGCTGGACTGAGAGAGTGACGAACGAAGAAGTGCTGGAAAGAGTGGAGGAAAAGAGGCAGTTGATGGATAGCATAGAGTCGAGAAGAGGGAGGATGATGGGCCACCTCATACGACATGACAACTTTATACAGAAGATAGTTGAAGTAAAAATGGAAGGAAGGCGAGGAAGGGGAAGACCTAGAATTAATTATATAGACCAAATTAAAAATAATGTTAAGGTCAGGTCGTACCAAGAGATCAAAGAGGAGGCCTGGGACCGAAGCAAATGGAGAGCCCACTTTGAGTTGCACCGACAAGAGCATGGCTCTTAAGTGTTTGATGATGATGATGATGATGAGATAAATGCGCAAAGTAACTCGTAGATGGCACTAAAATCGTTAAGAGACAAACAACAGCTGAATTCAGTCCCTCTGTACGCTACGCTCGTGATTCTATTATAGAATCTTTCGCTTTCTTGGGACTCAAAATTAACACTCGAAGCAAAAACGAACTTTGTTCTCTTGTTGAAGAAATATCTATTTCCACATAAACTAGTTTTCATTAAATGTTGTGTGAAAACTGTGAATCTTTACGCAGTTTTATTCTCTTTGTTAGTTGTGTCCTAGTTTATCTCCATCTCAGCTTTTTGCTCGGCTTGGAGGTTGGCCAAAATATGCTTTATAGGTTACTTGCAGCTAATGATGCAGAGTTGTACACAATTAAACAAATATTGAGTTATTAATGGGTTATACACACTTATAATTATACAGTGTTTATTTGGTGACAGTTTATTTTTTAAGTCATTAATAACTGAAATATTATATAGGTGATGCAGCTAATGATGCAGAGTTGTACACAATTAAACAAATATTGAGTTATTAATGGGTTATACACACTTATAATTATACACTGTTTATTTGGTGACAGTTTATTTTTTAAGTCATTAATAACTGAAATATTATCCTGCTGATTTGAATTGAAGAAAGTACCGCAAAAAAAGAATTGTACTGCAAGATTAGCAACAAGTTATGTTTATGATTAAGTTATACAAAACAGTGTGCCTATCTAGACACACGGCAGTGTGTCCGCCAAGTTCGAGCAAAAAAAAGCGACACACCGGCCGTGGGTTATATTACACGAACCATTTCGGGCCAATTTCGACCACCCTATAACTCAAAACATATTTTATCTACGCATATGAAATTTCGAGTGTCTGTTGACATCCCCTTAATTGTCTAGAATACAAAATTTCATTATTCTACCTATAGCAGTTCTTAAGATATTGACGTCAGAAAATCGCTATTTTTACTATACACTCACTCACTGACTCACTGACTCATCAAAAACCTAGACCACTTCCAATGGTCGTACTGACTTGAAATTTGGCATGGAGATAGGTCTTAAGGTCAAAGTAAAGGGAAACATCTGAAAACGGCCAAGTGTGAGTCAGTTTTAAAAATAGCGAAGGTGTAACTTTGTTCTACTATGAAGTCATAATGAACTAAATGGGTCTATCTTCCAATGGTCGTACCGACCTGAGATTTGGCTCGAAGGTTTGTCTTTAGGTCGAAATAAAGTAAAAATCTGAAAACGGCCAAGTGTGAGTCAGTTTCGAAAACAACGAATGTGTAATTTTGTTCTACTATAAGTAGGTATGGAGTGGAAATGAGATTAGACTTATTTAAATTTAGATACATACCAATTTAAGACAATACATGTTAGTCTTAAAGACAAGAACAATAAAATTGTTCACCACTCTGTGTGTGTCTGTTGCGGGAACCGAACCCACGATTTACGAAGTGCAAAGCGGGTCACTAGGTACACTAGGTGCGCTAAATCAGTCAAACAAAAATGAAAAGACTATTTTTTCTCGCATAGTCTAAATAATTTCTAATTTTACAACTAATAAAATCGCAGATTCAAGAACATGGAAATCATATATACTCTAAGATGGAATTATATATACTACTGCCCATCTCACCCTCCGATACGCCACGGGATGAGATGGGATGGTGCACTTCTAGGGCTACATAATAGGCCACCAATTATAATACCTACTGGTAGGTAGGAAAGTTTTAATAGAAAATTATATACTTGACACATTGCAGTCCAAAGGTGTCGATTCATTGCATTGAAAAGGTGTGTGGTGTGTGAAAACTTGCCAAGTAACATCATTAAAAAGTACTGAAAATAATAAATGTTATCAGGAAACTGTTATAAAAACCGGTGTGCGTTTCTCTGACTATTATAATTTTAGGTATTTCTATGTAACGTGATACTTATTCAAAATGTACCTTAAAAACTGCTGGAAATCAAGTGTGCATTCCTATAACTATTTATGATTTGAGGTATTTTTATGGAACTTGGTACTTATTCAGATCTCACTTCTTTTATAGGCGAAGCATTCCCATAGTATCGAACTTGGCAGCCTTTCACATTTATGTTTTTGATGGGATCATTATATACTTAGGTAGGTACCGAGACGTGAGCGCTCATAATGAGCCTCACAAGAAAGCTAAAGTCTCTCAAAGAGTACCGGAAAAATTATGATATCTACAATAGTCGTCAAAACAGCTCAGAGAGTAATTATACACGCAGAAGTAGGTGAGGCACATTGTTCTTGAATCACTGATCGTTGGCAGGGCAGAAAGATTCTTGAGTAATCCTCTCGATTAAAGGATAAGTTTTGATCCCAATAAGAGTGCAAGGAACCGATCATGGTGACATTTTTTTGGGGTCAAATATGTTTAGCTATTTTATACACGTGTTCCGGCTGATAATTAACTGCATCAGGTATCTGAAAATATATAGGCACTCTCTTACTTATAAAACACAAAATATTCTTCAATTAGGTGCAGACGAACGTTGGGACCGCGTCCAAATTTCATTTCAATTCATTAATGAAGTCTCTTCTCTGAAACACAGCGTGCTTTAACCCCTCGGAACAATGAAAATCCAAAATTAGAATAAGACTCGCTTATAATAATTTAAATGTACATTCTTCCATAAAGGAGAATATTACAAAACAAATTATATTTCTAATGGCGAGTCATTCGCCTTGTATAAATGTAAATTTTAAAATGGGAGAAGTACACAGTATTATAAAGTTGTACTTATTTAAAATGGATACCAACCATTATATTATTTAAGAGATTACTTTTCGACTATGTAAGTACAAACTAGATGTGTTTTTACGCGACTGCCAAATGAGAGAGAGTTATGGTTTTGGAGCGTAAGTATATAGGTAGTAGTAGTAGTAAAAAACTATTGTACAAGAAAACACAACGAAATACATATAACACAACATATACGTACAAAGGCGAACTTATCCCTTTAAGGGATTTCTTCCAGTTAACCTTTGAGCAATTGAGAGAGAAAGTTGGAAGTGCTAGGCAGACTAAGGTACTGTACGATACGGTAAGATGAGTTGTATTATAATTTATGATCTAATTATGTAGATACTCAGTTCGGTATCATACATAAATATAAATAAACTTCTTACATAACTACAAAATATATACTATACATACATACTATAAATACATACTATCTACATAAAATAAAATAAATAATATGAAAATTATTACCGCATATATCTTACTGTTAGGATTCGTTTGAAAGCCACAACTTGTTTAAATTAGCCTTTAGCGATGCAACCGATTTACACTGCCGGAAAGATGGTGGCAACGAATTCCATAATTTAACAGAATAAACTGTAAAAGACATGTCATATGAATGGTGACTGTGCATTGGGATAGAGAGAGATAAATCAGCACTGGAGCGTAGCCGGTGACCACTGCCGTCCGCTAGAAAGTTAAATCTCTCTGACAGGTAGGGTGGAGAAGATGGAAGAAACAATACTTTGAAGAGAAGACAAAGAATGTGCACGTCTCTACAGCGACGAATAGTTAGCCACTTTAGTTGGGAACGGAACGCTGAAATGTGGTCGAACTTACGCAAGGTATAAGTGTATGATGATTGATATTAATCATAACATAAATTAAAAAAATATAGTCGCGGATTTTGGCGCCAGTATATTTGTTTTAACTTAATACCGTCGGGTTTCTTTAGTTCTAACTTTTTTTTACAAATTTCTAATGTTGACCAAAATATTCTTATATTTACGAATTTTGATAGGTAGTTGTCATAAAGACTAAAAACCCCAACACAAAAAGTGTGTTGACGTTTCACGAGTCATCATCATCATCATCATATCAGCCGAAAGACGTCCACTGCTGGACATAGGCCTCCCCCAAAGAGTGCCACAATGACCGGTCCTGCGCCACCCGCATCCAGCGGACTCCCGCGACCTTCACCAGGTCATCAGTCCACCTTGCGGGGGGTCTACCCACGCTGCGCCTTCCGGTTCGTGGTCGCCACTCGAGAACCTTTCCGCCCCAACGGCCATCGGTTCTACGAGCAATGTGCCCCGCCCACTGCCACTTTAGTTTAGCGATTCGGAGGGCTATATCGGTTACTTTGGTTCTGCTGCGGATGGCCTCATTTCTGATGCGATCACGCAGAGAGACTCCAACCATAGCCCTCTCCATTGCCCTTTGGGTGACTTTGAGCTTTCTTATGAGGCCCATTGTTTCACGAGTATTTAGGTAAATTCTAATATTCAACAGTGTTGACAATCCAAAAAACCTACATATTATCATTATTAGAATTATTTACCTAAATACTCGTGAAACGTTACGAAGATCAGTTATGTTTGGCCAATATTGTGTTATTTCAACTTCAAACTGTCATCCGTATCTGTCAACTTAATTTTGACTCCCTAATATAAAATCAATTTTTACCTTTGGCTACTCATTTTCGTGACAAAAAGTGCCCGAGAAAGCTTATTTACACTTAATAATACAGATGAAATAATTATATGTCTCAAAAGTCTCTATATTATTGGAAATAAATTGCGCAGAGATCTCCTGTCATTCGCTCGACAATATTTTTTATCGTTGCGCGCAAACGACGCTGTATATTGTGGTCAGCGCCAGCTTGCAGGACCTTAAGCCTCCCTCGAAAGCCCGGCTAAATCCACCACGAAGGCCCCGAATGCATCCAGAGACTACGCCCCAAATTCGCTGACAATGCCGCTGTCAATCATGCCTGTCATGATTTCGTAAACATTAGACATGATCATTTATTTAATCCAAGAAGATTTTAAAGTGTTGAATACTCTAGGATTATTTTGTGAACCTGAGTGCAGTTTTTAAATATTTTCTGATGTTGGACGTAACAAGACGTTGAGCAGTGTTCACTACTTACAATCCTCAAGACAAAATAGTGTACATAACGATACTGGCGTGCCTGATTGCAGTGATCGCCTTACTATTTTCATATTTTACTTATTTTATATCCTTTTTTTGTAGCATAAGTTTTTCTCTATATTACTTAAGTAGCTATTAGAATCTGTATGTCCCTATTAGCAAACAATGTTGCTTCGTCTACTGCGTCGTAGGATATTAATGTGCGGTGTCCGCATTGTCCCCTGCTTCGTTATTTCAAAGGTACAAAAGGTTTAAATATCCATATTGCAAAAAAACACAAACCTCAGGTCCCATGTTCGGCCCCTGTAATCTCTGTCCCTCCATCGACATCCATTTCGCAACCACACACCGTGCCTTCCGACCTACCTTTTTGGCAAACTATTAGTAACTTAAAAAGTACCCTACCAACTCTCAAACGCATACCCAGGGGCGCCCGCGTCGCAGTTTCTAAATGTTTAGCAGAAACCATAAAAACTGCCGTGAGTGAGAATTCAAAACGCGCCTGGGAAGAACTTCTGACATTTTCGTTTAAAGTTCTCCATGTGAATAACGACGATCAGAGTAAAAGGTCCCTTACCGCCAAAATAAAAGAGAACTGCGTTCACAATTCCTCTATAAGCCCCATTACTCCCCAACATCACTCCTCCAAACGAAATATATCTAAAATTGTAGAAAACAAAGTAGCGGATGGAGATATTAGGGGTGCCGCACGCATAATTTTTTCCAACGACGCAATAGCTCCTGACAACCCAGATACACTTTCGGCTCTTAATAATAAACACCCACTTCCAGCAGCAAACTCTGTCCTGCCCGGCCCCCCACTGACCACTGACGTGCCGCTTCAAGCTACACCAGAAGATGTTTTGGGAGCCGTCATGTCGTTCCCAAATGGATCAGCCGGCGGCCTAGATGGCTTTACGCCACAACACCTAAAAGACGTCTTAAGCAGCGACTGCAACGGAACTCGTGACGAGCTCCTAAAACATCTAACATCACTGGTGAACCTAATGTTAGCAGGTGAAGTGCCCACGGACGTGATCGATATACTGTATGGAGCCAACTTATGCGCCCTCATAAAAAAAGACGGCGGCATACGACCGATCGCCGTTGGCACTACTTTTCGTCGTCTCACTGCAAAAATAGCTTGCCGAGCCGTCTTAGAAAAATTGAGTACAGAA
This sequence comes from Pammene aurita, assembly GCA_947086415.1. NCBI lineage: Eukaryota > Metazoa > Arthropoda > Insecta > Lepidoptera > Tortricidae > Pammene > Pammene aurita. The sequence continues at coordinate 17,375,831 of OX352301.1, read as the reverse complement.
TTCAGGCCTCTCCAATTGGGATTTGGCGCAAAAAGTGGCTGCGAAGCCGCTGTCCACGCCGTGCGTACGTTTGTGGAGCGTCGGGCTGGCGAGGTGCTGCTGAAAGTCGATGTCATGAACGCCTTCAACTCTGTAGACCGAGGCCCCCTTCTGACCCAAATAAAAGAAAAAAATCCTGAAACCTACCATTTTTTATGGCAGTGTTACAGTTCCCCGTCAAAACTTGTATATAAATCAAACCTTTTGGCCTCCTCTGTTGGTTGTCAGCAGGGTGATCCCTTAGGTCCAGCCATCTTTAGCCTCGCCATCCATCCATTCATAAAATCTCTAAATTCAAAATTAAATGTCTGGTACCTAGACGACGGTACACTAGGAGGTGATGCAGGTACAGTTTTAGACGACCTACAAAAACTAACATCTGATCTAGAGTCTATAGGTCTATTTCTAAATTCTTCAAAATGCGAACTATTTATTTCCGACTCGTGTACTGATAAGGACCGAATAATACAAAGTTTCGAAAATGTAGCGCCCGGAATAAAAATAATCAGTGAAAACCAGCTTCACCTCCTTGGCTGCCCTATTTTGGACCAATCTTTCGACAAATACATCAACGATAAAATTCAAAATTTTAAGTCTGTTTCCGACCGTCTTTTAAAGATCAACATGCATACCGCATACACAATCATTCGATACTGTCTTTTTGTTCCTAAATTTACATATGTTCTTCGTGGCAGCCATCTCTGGAAGCACCCGACCCTACTTCTAAAACTAGATTCCCTGATTCAAGAAACCCTATCATCAGTTCTCAACATATCTTTTGACGAGAGGTCCTGGACCCAGGCTACTTTACCTATTCGGCACGGTGGCCTGGGGATACGTAAAATTACCAGTGTATCGCTGCCTGCCTTCTTGTCCTCAGTGCATAGCGCCCAGAACTTAGTTGAAAGCATTTTAACCCCTTCTCTCGGGGCCATGGAGGCTGCTCATTGCACTGAGGCTAAGAATGTATGGTCAGTGACCTGTCCCAATGCTGACCCGCCTGCCAATCCTTGTTCCCAGAGGCAATGGGATGAGCCGCTCTGCCGACTAGTACGGAACAATCTAATTGACACGTCAACTGGTCCGGCAGATCGAGCTCGTCTCCTTGCCACTGCGGAGTGGGAGTCGGGTCTGTGGCTACAGACTCTGCCTTCACCAACTATAGGCACGCTTTTAGATAACTGTACCTTTAGACTGGCGACTAGTTTGCGGATAGGGGCAGCAACAAACGCTCCACATCGATGCCAATGCGGTGCGATGGTGGATAACCTCGGTCACCATGGCCTCTCCTGCGGCAGAAGCTCTGGGCGTATACCACGTCACGCCAGCATAAATGATGTCATCCGAAGGGCCCTTGTCAGCGTCAAAGTTCCTGCCATCTTAGAACCCGTTGGTTTGGCAAGGGACGACGGCAAGAGGCCCGACGGCATGACGCTGGTGCCTTGGAGGATGGGACGGCCTCTGGTATGGGACGCTACATGTGTAGATACTCTAGCCCCGTCCCATCTTCCAGGTACCAGCAAAGATGCTGGCAATGCCGCATCCGCAGCAGAAGACCTCAAACGCCGCAAATACGCCACCCTCGGTAGTGGTTATATATTTGAGGCGTTTGGGGTCGAAACGTTGGGGCCATGGGGGCCGAGCGCGCGCCGCATCTATAAAGATTTAGCGGCACGTTTAATCGAAACGACGGGTGACCAGAGGGCTGGCCAATACTTTGCACAACGTGTAAGCATCGCTATACAACGTGGCAATGCGGCCAGCCTTCTGGGTACCCTGCCCATTGGCAGCGATTTGGAGGACATTTTTTATTTGTAGGTAGTCTCTAGTTTATAGTTATTTATAATATTTTTTATAGTATAATATTTACTGTCACGTGTACTTTCCTTCCTGTTTTAAAATAAATGCCGTTAGATCACTTCAATATTAAGGTTGTGAAATAAATAAATGTGTATATCTGGGCCAAAGGATAAAACAGTACGTTGATACGTACGTGAACAACGTCAGCACGGATAATTTACATTAAACAGTACAAAACTCTCATATTTCAAAAACTAAGTGCACCTTTGTGCTCCCATTATTTATTTTACACTTTGTATTTTGCAGTTTATGACGCAAACAACCGTCGGGCCAATTACAGGAGGTAATAAAGTTATTCCTTGTTGCAGATTGCGAGATGTGACTGGAGCAAGATTGTTCTGCACATAAGATGAACGAATGCACAAAGACGGTGGGATTTCTTCGAGGACACGTCTAGACTAGTTCCGATGCGGCTCCAGAATCATGAGTACTTGGTACTGTATCGTGTTTATGATGTCCACGATAAGTACCGGCATTCTGACTCCGGCACCTCTCAAGACGGAGGCAAGCGAGCCTTATGGTGAGTCATCTATTTTGGTTGATTTTACAACGTAACTGTTCAAGCTTTTAAGCTTATTGTTCTTTCAACACCACTATTTACCGCATAAGTCTATCGACTTTATATTCTTTTTACCACGACGGTGGCAAACAAGCATACGGCCCGCCTTATGGTAAGCAGCCTATGGACGCCTGCAACTCCGGAGGCGTCACATGCGCGTTGCTGACCCTTTATAAAAAGGAGGATTCACTGTGTTGACGGCTAAAGGAAAAAGGGGGTCGCTCATCGTCAACACACTGGGTCCTCTTTGAGTTCTTTGGCAACCTTACTTACCAGCACTATGAGTAGAGTCTAGTGCTATTTGGCTGTGGTTTTTTGTAAGGTGGAGGTCTGGGGAGTCGGGCTCTGCTTCAGATTTGAGCGAGATGACATTCGCTGTGCTGTGCCCTACCACACATATTGAGACGTCATTCGCTACTGCGCGCATCCCTCTCTTTTAGACGTAGTGTTCGGACGTAGTTTAAGGACATACCCGGGTTCAAATCTTTTTTTTATAAACGATACAAATGATATTAGTTAATAAAAGACGAGTTTACATGAATTGAGTTACGATAATTTTTTTTTTTTACCTTTCGACTAAATATAATGCTGAAATGGAGACTTTGTAGACCGAACTACTAGCGCATACTTTTTGATGGATATTTACATTCGCAAATTTTAGAATCGTCGACTATGCTGACATGGATTTTCATACAATATTAGGCATACAGTCAAGTGTAAAAATATGGGTGTACTCATCTTACTCAAGAATATGTCCCATAGTATCTTATTCCGTTGTAATAAGTGTGTAGTACCATATTTATGAAACGATTTTTTCGATACGTATTTTTGCACTTGACTGTACAACGGTTGGGAAGGAGGACCGCCCTCCTCCCCGACCGCCGGTACGATCCACCGGGAGATCGAAGTTACTAAATTGTATAGAGGGGAGGGTAGTGGGGGGCTTATTTCGAGCACTCGTAGAAAAAGTATTGTATACAACAACTATTTTAAAAACAATATGTCACTACATACTTAAACACTCCTCGTCCTGGTCGTGTGCTGCGTAACTCCCGTATTCTTAAACTCTTGATTCCTCCTCATCACACCGCCTTCACGACTGTGTTTAGTCAACCCCTTCGCCGTTCAGGCAAGTCGTCTCTGGAATTCTCTCCCTCTTGATATAAGGCAAGCCCCTAGCAAGTCTACTTTCAAGCGGATGCTACGCAAGCATCTGCTGATACATGAATTCGATTAGCATCCATCATAATAATTATAGTATTTATTTATGAAATGAGTAGTTTTTAACACCTATATTATTTGTGTATATTTACATGTAGTTTATTTATATTATTCATCTGTTAGTTTCATGAAAGTTTACAATTAATACATTCCTACTTTTTCCTTTGCACCACATTTGCCTTTCTCTGTTTAGCCCTGTGGTTGACTGGTAGAGAATACCTTTAGGCATTAAATCCGCCATATGTACATAATTAACAAGGTTTAAACAAATAGATAATTAAGCTTTTCAATCTCGTACCTTACTTCGTGGCCTAAACACGGTACTCGACTGAAAAGCTCTTCATTATTTTATTTTATTTCATAGGAAAACTTACAGCTAGAGTAACTAGATAGGTAGTATTGTAGAAACAGTGAGCCAATTAAAAGTTTTCACAGGTAGAAACTGCATGAAATAAATAGCGTAAAATAATTATGTAACGATTGTATAAAGTACTATTAAACAAACTAATTTGAATAGCAAAATAGGTTTTGGATATTTTTGGATGGGGTGGTTTGATCATTATTGACATCTTTATCAATCAAAAGTTAAACAGTATTTTAAAAAGACCTGTTTTGAAATATACTATACTAAGGGCATACTAAAATAACCCAGGAGACACATTGACAGTACATAAGACAAGCCATTTTAATGGAGTCAACATAATTATGTTTTGTGCAAATGCTTCCTAATACCAACGCGTAATTTCCATTGAATATGCTAGCGACATCTATTAAGTTATGTCTAATGAAGTTAGCTGTTCAATTTGACACCGAGCTTAGTATGTATTATGTGATTACGTCTATTTGCTTAATTCGTATTCAGTTGGGTATAATCATATCACAGTTAACGCTTGTACAATTCCATGCAGGATAAATGAAACACTGTTTACTGGTTGACCCAGTGTTCTAATATATGCTGAAGATACCACGCAACGCAACTATGATGTATCTACATCACACGAGTGTTTGAACATTGGTTTCCTAAAAGTGGCTCCCAGTCTTTTCCTCGTCACCTTCACGAGTCTAACTCATGTTTATTCCAGAAGATCATAAACTAGAAAAGTTGAACCTCTCATTTTTTTAAAATTTCACTGCTAAATATCTCCAATATGGGAACAGCTGTATGTTTTCATTTTCTTTCTTCTTTTCCATTCCGCATTCGCACCCAAATGGCTTCTGTCATGTCAAGCGTTGAATATATTTAATGCTTTTTTTATGGTCCACGTTTTACAAAAAAGATACGGAAAACAATAATAGCATTACAAAGACATCTAAAAATATTTTTATCCACATTTCTGTTGATACCTTTCCGTAGAAAAAAGCAATTACCGGAAAGACGCGTTGTGTTTTTTGTTTTATATTGGACTAAAATTTTAAAACATTCCTGTCTGCCCATCGATATTTAGGATGACCGACAGAACGGCGTCCAGTCGGGTAAAAAAAAAAAATGCAAAAATACAACAAAATTTTTTTCTAGAAGTTGACATAGGTGATTAGGTGCAACGACGAGCGAAGCGAGGAGTGTGTTAGGTGAACTGCGAACTAACAGTGCGCGAAGCCAAGCGAACAAAGCGAGCGTGCCGCGGCAGCGCCAGAAGCCTGAACGACTTCTAAAGATGGAGCTAATTTGTTTTTATGACCAATATGTTTTTTAGGTTATCGTTTTCATATTGTTTGGACATCCTATTTTGGTATCACATCCTATTTTTGATGCAACCACATACGCTAAGGGTAGTTAGAATATTTATGTAACGTATATTTGTCACAATTGATATTTGCCACGTTAGTGTATACGCCGTACATGCAGGGCTTGTAACCGGTTACAAATTTACCGGTATTATTTAGGTTAAACCGGTTTTTTATTTAGGTTACGTTCGAACGAAATTGTTTGAGAACGTTACTTCGAAGCGCTCTCTAACCGGTTACTCGGTGTTTGGATACGGGACCAATGACCGCGGTCGCGCGGCGCGCCGCACAGTGGTTCAGATTGTATGGGAGGGCGGAATTAATTATTTTTATGAAAGGTGGGCGTTTTAACATTTATGAAATGTGGTTTTATCAATACAAATAGGTAAAATGAATAAAAAAATTAAACAAACATTTAAATAAATGTATGATTTGTATTAAAATCATATAAAACATACTATAAAATACAAAATAATAAATAAATAAATTTGATAGGTTCATAATATTATCAAAGTAGGTGTAATAAATATAATATTATTATTTGTAGAATATAAAAAAATATAAAAACACACTTTATTAATTATTATTTAAAATAAATTGTTTTATTTCCTCATGGTCTATTTCTGTTTTTTTTATTATCATGTTTAGCCCTTAAGCTATTAATAAAAGGGTCTGAAGATGTCAAGAGCATTGTATGTATTAAAAACATACCACTGAGCCAATCTTTATTTTTGTCAAAAAAATACTTTCTCACCCTTGATGCAGCTTTCCACTTTTTTGTGAAAGTAGGTAAAAATTGTTTACTTAACTGAATATAGATTTGGCCAAGTATAGCTTCTGAAAGATTTGGATATTTAATCTTCAGACTTTCAATACACTTATGCACATCCCGGTCACTTGAAATAGCAATTTCGACTAACTCTGCAGTTGAAATGCTGAAACTTGCCATGACTATCAATAATAACTATGTTACTTTCTCGAAACGATAATAGTAAATGAAGAAAAAGATAACTCCGTACACATTTTATACCCAAATCAAGTTATTTGTTCATTAACTACCCTCATTAATTAGTTTATCTCTGTCATTATTTTTCCTACATCTCAATGAGCTCATTACTTAAATGGTCATTACTCAAAAGTTTGCAAGTAGTAGCAGCTAGAATCAATTAGATAATCATTTTGGATAATTAAGGTATCATTTGTGCTAGTTTTTGGTGAAAAGGAAGGAGTAGCTTAAAAGTAATATTTAATTGAATGTTGAATGTGGCCAAAATAATGACCATGTTGTTTTAATCCAAGCCATGCCCTAACCAATACACGAAATCACTGATATTATCTATCATAAAAATACCTTTATATACGGCACATCAAATAAAAATCCTATTTTGGGTATTTTATCTAGAGTTTAAGAAATATATTACCTGAAAGAAACAACTTTTTTGACGAAAAATTCGTAAGTGTTCAGCATTACGTGTTTCTTATGATTTATTTACAAATAAATAATACATCAAAATTAAAATCCTTTCAGTACAGGGTTGTACAACTATTCTACTGTTAGATTTAAGTCAAATAAATGACTTTAGTTAATATGTAATTTTCGGACTTTATTCCGCCCCTGAACCAATGTGCGCCGGTGGGGCGGTGGAAGTTCTTACCTGCATTCAACCTAAAAAATTGGAAATATCGTACCTATATCCATCAATCAATTAATCATTTATTTATTCGTAAAACATAGGTACTTACATTAATTAGGTCCTGATAATATGTTGAGAAACACTATGTTTTGCTTGTTGGCATACGAATTTTTTTATACCTGAGTACAAATAACTTAAAATTACCATGCCATTAATAACTAAATAATTAAATGAATGATAAAATTATAATTATTACGCATTGATAATTTGAATGTCAAAAGGATAAGCCATAATATACATATAATTTATTCTTAGTAGTACTGTCAAGTAGAGAGTATTAGTCTTACAAGAGTTAATTTAAATATTAATATCGTTTAAAGATTGTTGCACACTATAATAACAGTTTTTAATTAATAACAATTTCAGTTCTTTTTTAAAGTTTCCAAATTTAGCACGTCGGTTCCTTATAAGGCCTAGGGGTGCACTAAGAAAGGATTTTTCAAAATTCACCTCCTAAGGGGGTGAAATGGGGTCCAAAATTTGTATGGCAAAACAAGATTAGTTAGATTATTTTATTCGAAACTTCACAGGAGTATTCCTAACCACAAACGATTAAAGACCTGTTTCAGGTTTTTTGAAAATTCAACCCCTAAAGGGGGGAAATGTGGTCACAAAGTCTGAAAATCCACATAGGTATTGTTTCTATGGTTTATTACGAAAACAACAACGATTTTAAAATTCAATATGGCGGACCGGACGTGAAATACCATAAACCCTGTGGGGGTGCGATGGGGTTGAAATGTCTAAATATATTAATATGGGTGTCGTTTTGGTTTTTATTTTGGACGTTAATTACGAAATTGGCATTTACGAAATTTCATATTGTGGATATGCAAAATTCTTGAAAGTATTTGTGCCAAATTGCATTCTTCTTCTTCTTCTAAATATATAAAAGAATGTCTTACTGACATATCAACGTACAGCCCAAGCCGCTGGTTCTAGAGATTCCAAATTTAGCACGTAGGTTCCTTATAAGGCCTAGGGGTGCACTAAGAATGGATTTTTAAAATTTCACCCCCTAAGGGGTGAAATGGGGGTCCAAAATTTGTGTGGGGAAACAAGATTAGTTTACACAATTTTATTCGAAACATTACAGGAGTATTCCTAATGATAAATGAGTAAACAAGTGTCTCAGGTTTTTTTGAGAATTTAACCCCTAAAAGGGGGAAATGTGGTGACAGAGTCTGAAAATCAACATGGGTTTTTTCTCTATGATTTATCGGGTCGCAGATTACGAAAACAACAACGATTTAAAAATCCAACATGGCGGACGTGAAATACCATAACCCCTGTTGGGGTGCGGTGGGGTTGAAATGTCTAAATATCAAGATGGCTGTAATTTTTTTTTTTGGGACGTTAATTATATAAAGTGGCATCTATTTTGAAATTGAATATTGTGGATATGAAAATTCTTAAAAGAATTTGTGCCTAATTGCAATCTAGTCTAAATATATAAAAGAACAAACGGACTGACTGACTGAAATATCAACGCATAGGCAAAAATGACATATGGTAGTTTCCATCTAGAAAATCAACCCAAAAGTGGGTTGGAAGTTTGTATGGGAAATTTTTAACAGATGAACCTATTAAGTTTCGATGAAACTTGCTATACCGTTAGTTTGAGTCCCGGGAAGGAACATAAAATAGTTTATATCGAGAAAATCAACCCTTAAGGGGGTTAAATGGAGGTTGGAGAATTTTTAGCCGCCAACCGATTTAGATAAAATTTGGTATGGATATAGTTTGAGTCACGGAAAACAATATAGGATAGTTTTTATCCCACAAACAATCCTAGAGGGGTAGAAAAGGGGTAAGTAGTGCGAATTATTAACGGCGGAGCCGACGATTGAGATGAAACTTGGTACATAGATTTAATATTAGAATTTAAGATTATAAATGCGAAAGTGTGTCTGTCTGTCTGTCTGTCTCTGTCTGTTACCTTTTCATGCTAAAACCGATTTAGATGAAACTTGGTATAGATATAGTTTGAGTCCCGGGAAATGACATAGGATAAATTTTCATCCCGAAAATCAACCCTTAAGTAGGTGAAAAGGTGGTTGGAAGTTTGTTTGGGATTTTTTTTTACAGCTGAACCGATTTAGATGAAACTTGATATACAGATAGTTTGAGTATAGGGAAAGAATTAAGATGGTTTTTTTCCCTAAAATCAACACTTAAGGGGGTGAAATGGGGGTTGAAAGTTTGTATGGTGAATTATTAACACCTGAACCGATTTAGATGAAACTTGGTAAAGAGATAGCTTAAGTCCCGGGAACGGACATAAAATAGTTGTTATCCCGAAAATTAACCCTTAAGGTTAAGGGGGTAAAATGGGGATTGGAGGTTAGTATGGGGAATTTTTAACAGCTGAACCGATTATGATGAAACTTAGTATGGAGATAGTTTGAGTCCCGTGAAAGGATATGGATTGTTTTTATTCCTAAAATCAACACTTGAGAGGGTTAAATAGGGGTTCAAAGTTTGTATGGGGAATTTTTAAACGTTGAATCGATTTAGATGAAACTTGGTATAGAAATAGCTTAAGTCCCGGGAACGGACATAAAATAATGGGGATTGGAGGTTTGTATGGGGATTTTTTAACAGCTGAACTGATTTTGATTTTGATGAAATAGTTTGAGTCCCGTGAAAGGATTAGGATGGTTTTTTTTCCTAAAATCAACACTTAAGGGGGTGAAATGGGGGTTGAAAGTTTGTATGGTGAATTATTAACAGCTGAACCGATTTAGATGAAACTTGGTGTAGAGATAGTTTGAATCCCGGGAAACGAAATAGTACAGTTTTTATCCCGAAAATCAATCCCGTATCCCTAAAGTGGGGATTGGAGGTTAGTATGTAGAATTTTTAACCGCCAACCGATTTATATTACATTTTTTGTGTATATGGTTTGAGTCCTGGGAAACAATATAGGACAGTTTTTATCCCGAAAATCAATCCTAGAGAATCCGAAAATCAATCAATCAAAACGTCGTATGACAAAACCTCCAGCATTCTCGTAACAAATACTTTTCCGAAAACCGCGTCTAAATCGGTTAAGCCGAACGCGAGATAATCGCGGCCAAACATACATGCCTACGTTCGTACATACAAACATACCGGTCAAACTGAGTAACACCTTTTTAAGTACTTTTAGTACGCGGGCGAAGCTCAAAGCCGCGGGCCATATAGCTAGTAGTCCAAATAGAAATTAGGTATTTTGGAAGATTAGTATTTTTATTTATCTGTGCTATGCTTAAACGCACATGCTCGTTAGTACCTATCTACATCCCTACTTATACTTTTTCTACAAAGTGTCTTAAACGGTTATATGTATTGATGAATTATAGGTACCTAAGTAGCCCCCGGCATAGGTAGGTAGGTTAGTAGGTTTTTGGACCCGTTGTGTTGACGATGAGGGACCCTCTTGTTCTTTTAGCCGTCAACACAGCGAATCCTCCCTGTAAGGGTCGGCAACGCGCATGTGACTCCTCTGGAGTTGCAGGCGTCCATAGGCTACGGTAGCTGCTTACTATCAGGCGGGCCGTATGCTTGTTTGCCACCGTAATGGTGTAAAAAAAAGTAAGTTGGTTTATTATATTATAATTCATTCTTCATACAGGTTAGGTACAGTCAGCATCAATAATATATATACGAATTTGAGTCTTATTCCACAGACATAAGTGCCGATATGTTTACATATTTTTGATCCTGACTGTACTTACTACTCTTACTAGGTAGCTAATGGCACGTACCTAATTCTTCGGATGATACCATTTGTACTAATAAAGTATGGTTAGGTTCGCGAAGTAGGTATTATTAAATTTGTCTACCAGTCAGGTAGGTACATTGTTTATAATATAATTTTTCGTGAACCAAACGTACAGTCCCAATTAATAATATGTATACATTTCGGTACTTATCTACTTACATCTGGGCAATAAAATTCAAAATCATATGGGTATAAATAGGTAATACTAACATACATTTCAAGAACTTGACTAAATAAATAATAAATAAATAATTATAGGACAATCTTACACAAACCGACCTTGTGTCACAGTAAACTCAATAAGGCTTGTGTTGTGGGTGCTAGACGACGATATATATAATAGATAAATACTTAAATACATAGAAACAATCCATAACTCAGGTACTGTATCTGTGATAAACACAAAAATAAATGCCCTGACCAGGATTCGAACCCGGGACCTCCTGCTTCGTAGGCAGGCGCACTACCGACTGGGCTAGGAGGCCGTTGACTAGATATTAAGTTCAATAGTTGTCGCGCCTTGAACGCCAATATTTACTAACAACCACAGTGTAGGTAGTTAGGTACGTTTCTATCATCAAGTTCTAGAAATCACGATAAATTATTAAAATACCGAATTAAATGTTTTGCGAATGTATCTCTAGGTATAGCGTACAAGATGATTGTAGTTATCGAATAATTAACTGACATAATTTTGATATGGTCGATCATATTTTTCACTGACCTCGCCGCGCCATATTTAGAAGAAGATTGCAATTTGGCACAAATACTTTCAAGAATTTTTATGTCCACAATATTAAATTTCAAAATCGATGCCATTTTCTTAATTAACGTCCCAAAAAATCACAAAAACGACATCTATATGGATATTTAGACATTTCAACCCCTAACAGGGGAGATGGTATTTCACGTCCGCCACGTCGGATTTTAAAATCGTTGTTGTTTTCGTAATCAACGACCCGATAAACCATAGAAACAATACCCATGTTGATTTTCAGACTTTTTGACCACATTTCCCCCTTTTAGGGGTTGAATTCTCAAAAAACCTGCATCACGTATTTACTCATTTATTGTTAGGAATACTTCTGTGAAGTTTCGAATAAAATAGACTAACTAATCTTGTTTCCCCATACAAACTTTGGACCCCCATTTCACCCCTTAGGGGATGAATTTTGAAAAATCCTTTTTTAGCGCACCTTACCTTACAAGGAACCTTATAAGGAACCTACGTGCCAAATTTGGAATCTCTAGAACCAGCGGTTTGGACTGTGCGTTGATAGATCACTATGTCAGTCAGTCAGTCAGTCAGTCAGTCACCTTTATATATTGATTTGTTTTGTTCCAGATCGCCATTACTGGTACACGCAGGCGCAAGAAACACTACAGAAAAGACTGCAGTACGCTTCTGATAAGAAACCGGTGGCGAAGTAAGTGTATTTTTAACTTTGATTAATTGCATCGATGTTATTTTAGCTGCAATACTCGTACAATATCCATGTGTGGTAGATGCTTACAATCTGCTAAACATATAATTATAAATATCTGCATTAAACTGCACAGACTGCATTAAAAAAAATTCATCAATATTATTAATTTTTAGGGACAACTCACACTTGACCAAAATTTTGACTATACCAAATTTTTTTTCTCAAAAAAATACTTAATGTATGTTATACTTAATGTAATAGACGGCTCCGGAATTTCCTGCCAATTGCTACTAAAATTGCGCTTGCTCAGTCGTTACTTCTCCCCATTCTTGATTATGCAGATATCTCCTATTTAGACCTAACCGAGGAGCAACTTAATAAGCTTGAGCGTATTCAAAATGCCTGCATTCGGTTCATTTTCGGATTACGCAAATTCGACCATGTTTCTAGTTTTCGTTCTCAACTCAAATGGCTCCCTATCCGTCACCGCCGTAACTCTCACATACTTTCTTTACTCTTTTCTATACTTTTTAACCCTGCAACTCCCCGCTACCTCAAAGAGCGTTTCTCTTATCTTAATTCTATCAGATCCTCTCAAAAATTGCTCCTAAAAGTGCCATCTTCATCTTCCAAATTTTATAATTGCTCATTTACGTTCCAGGCCGTTCGTTTGTGGAATTCTCTCCCTCTCAACATAAAACGCGCGCACTCTATTGGTTGCTTTAAATCGCAACTTAAGGAATACTATTTATCTCTTCCTTAGGTTTTTAAGTTGACACTGTTGTTTCTTATTGTGTGTATTATATATGTATATATGTACGTATATGTATGTTTATTTTGTATTTATTTAAGTATGTATATTCATATGAATGTGCTGTGATATCTATTTCGTCTCTTTTGTTTCTATGCACCACCTACTGTTTTTCTCTTACCTCTACCTAAATTTATCTAATTGTAAAATTTGTGCTTGTAACTGTATGAGGTGTGCAATAAAGAGTATTTATTATTATTATTATAAGCTATTATAGGTAAATAATTAACCCTTTACCTACTGGTGGCAAACGGAGTCGCCACTAGCTAAGTCATTTCTGAGTACGAGTGGCGTCTAAAGTCGTTTTGGCAAGGGGTATATTTAGCATTTTTGCTAAGAGAATGTGTACCTAGTAATTAACACTAGAACAGTCGCGCCTTAGTTTCGAACACTTTTAGTCGCTATGGGGTCCACTGGACCCAGTCCATTGTGTGACCCTAAATTGAAAACTATTCAAATATATTGGATATACGTATAAATTTCATAAAATAAGCAATAAAACAATCATTATAAAATAATCAACAGTTTATTAATGGCGAATCACCACAATATTTTTATAATTTCAAAAAATACCTACGTTTTTAACGTTATTTGCATATCTTTTATAACTTATGGTAATAACTTTAATACGTCTTTGTACTTTGTTTCCTTTTTTATCTTTTCTTAAACTGCTACTATTGCTCTAACAAACACCATAAAAAAAGATCACAATGTATACCAAAAAATTATGAGTTAACACACTTCGAACTATGAAAAAATCTATCAAAATCTAAAATCCATATTTTTACTCAGTTGCTTGTATTTCTGTAACTTTAGTGAGCTTGCAGTCTCGTTCTCTCTCAAAATCAGGTTGCGCGTCGTCTGTTATGTAAATTTTGGTATAATACACAATTTGACTAAGCATCTCGTCACAAAAAAAGTTGTATAGATTCCACAGGAGTTGTTACATTAGTTGCTTCGCGACACGATGCAGCTGGCTCACGTATGATGTTGTAGCTTCGTGTTCTGGTATTATGCGAAGGTACTTGAATTTTATTTCACCAACAAAGTACCCTTGACGATGTATTGATACTGAGACGCAATCTAGATCGGGACGTTGCTCCAATATATCTCAATTCAGTGGAACACAACGAGATGGGTCAAGGACACTCTGAGACTGCAAATTTTCTGCTGAAATCTCTCCAAATAAATCACCTTGTAAGGCATTTCATCCCTCTGTAATATCGTCCAACTCAATAGTCAAATAGTTGTCATCATCTTGTTCATAGTCAGTATTATGGTAACTTTCTTCTACACAGTCTTCAGTTTCGGAACAGTCTACATTATCTATTTCTTCATTTCTATAATCTGATATTTCTTTTTCTGTCAGAGCTCTAGAAGCGGCCATCTTGAATGCTAAATAAACGAGAAACTTTACAAAGATTATCACTTAAGATAATGTAAATACAACTTACGTAACTAGTCGCTCACGGGTCCAGTAGACCCAGACGTATAAATATTACGCACGCAAATGGTCGCTACCGTGTCCACCAGACCCATACGCAACTTAGACGTCCGTCGCTGGCGAGCGCGGTGCGCAGACAGACTCGCGTGGTGATGAACCTACGCGCGATACTTTTGCGGGAAGGTACTGAGAACGGCAACATCGCGCGATACCTAACAAAAAATTTATTGGCTGTTATGAAGGTCACCGGGTCCAATAGACCCATAAGCGACTGTTCTAGTGTTAAGTATCCTAGTAATTAAGGCCATAGAATATAGTTGCATAAGTCAGAATTCATAAAAAAAATACCACGACAATGCGATATATGTCTCTGTTATAAATAAATTTTCTAAAATCCTGCCGTTTTGGTGACGACTATTGAAGCCACCCGTCCTGCAGTAGTGAAAAATTTACGCGTCCGCCATTTTGAATAGTGTTGTGCACGTTATTTATCGAGTGAATGTCGAAATATTTATTATTTATTTATTTTAATCTTTATTGCACAAAAATAAGAAAAAGTACAAAAGGCGGACTTAATGCCTCAAAGCATTTTCTACCAGTCAACCATAGGGCCAAACAGATATTTGCTAAGGTGGGTGCAGCGAGAAAATGAGATTGTGAAAGAACCCCGCACAAAATGATCGGTAAAAGCCGTTCGGTCGATTTGGCTGAAATTTTGTGAAAATATAGTCTCTAATACTCTGATCAACTGTATGAAGTTGCAACTTTAATTTATGACTAGTTTTTAAAATATTACTATATGTTTCACAAGGTACGAAATGTGATGCACCTCAATTATTATTTTACTTGACACTATGTTATATTATAAGGTTCATTTATACAGAGTGTGACATAATTTTCATTTGAAATGCATCGCTAGGCGCTAATGGGTCGAATAATGTTTCACTAAATAACGGCTGCACATGCTATGCTTTCAATCATAATAATTAGTCAGCTGAAATTAGCGTTTAACGTGGCGTTCGTAGACAATAGTAATAACAGACAGTTAACATTTATAATTATAATTCTAACATAGAATGTTTCCACAATTTGATCAGCCGTGCAATTCTTGAACTAGTTTATTAGATTTAATATTGAAAAATAAATTAATTTTAGTTTATTTAGCTTTTTGTCAGTGTTTATCAATAATTGTGTTTCAATTGAAGTTTGCTCCTGTAATTAAGCTTTACTTTTATTTATTTGGTTAAGATGTGTTTATTCACTTTATAGCTCGTAATGATTGATTCGTACAAAATATAACCTTAACCAGCCTATATATTACCAGTATAAAACCTACTGCTTATGTGTCAATCTATGTACTTATATGTACATATATATTAAATCAGAACTCCTGTTTCGTGTCATAGTCAGAGTTTGCTTGGGTAACAGTTAATGTAGGTCTATGGTTTATTAATTTTCGCGTAGGTTATCTTCGCACATTATATATACTATCACAAAAAAACAGCATTTAACAAAGATCATGCTGAGCTCAAATTTGTAGCAACTTAAGAGTACCTACAACAAACTTTAATCTAAATATATTATTACCGAATATTGATTAAAATTTGTAAACTTAAACTATAGTAAATATAGGCATATAAAAAACGTAGACGTTAAAATAGATATACAAAACAAATACAAAACCTATAAAGTATATTTAATCCTCCGCACTCTTCAAGACTGCGTTAATCGCTCCGACAATCAATCAAGACTGACCATGTGTTTTCTTGTCATTTCACTCCTACCCGCACCCTATCTAGAGGCGCGGCATGTGCCAAATCGTTCAAACACTCTTATTTATGTACGAGTAAACAAACTTTTGGCTGAAACAGGAATAGAAAAATGAACTTCTGTAGAGACATTTTGTAGAGTACCCAACTAAAGGATGAAGAAAATCCAATAAAATCCGTAAATTCAAAAAGCTTTCAACTTATAAATACTTTCAGGATTTTGTTTACGTAAGTGCTTTTATTCAAAGAGCTCGATTCCAGAAAGATTCTGAATGAAAGATAGGCAATGCGCAGAATGCAATTTAGCAGTTAAAAATCACATTGCTCTTGTAGACAATGTACAATTAAATAAAAACCTTCAGTATTTTTCTCTGAATTATTTACATCTAATATTTATTATGTTCATAACTCCAACAATTTCGAATAGTTACGTACATAGTCAGAATGAAGGCGTAAGTGCACCGGTTTGAGGTATTGAAAGGAATATAAAATAAACTTCATTGAATAATATATATTATAATTTGTAACAGGAACGTGATCCTGGTGGTTGGTGATGGCATGAGTCTGACGACTGCAACTGCGGCCAGGATCCTACGCGGCCAGCGGAGAGGTCAGACCGGAGAAGATACTGACCTAGCCTGGGACACGTTTCCTGCTGTTGCGTTAGCAAAGGTTTGTCTATGACTATATAATGCTATCCGTCGAAAGCTATGCGAAATTCGTTATATAAATGTAACAAGTATTTTAACTTTTTTCACTTTACGAGTATTCTATTTTTTTCAGATACTTAATGAAGGTACTAATTTGAGGCAATAATATTCATAATTAATAATTTTCTATTACAGTGACATAAAATGCGCATATTGACCTATTTAATCATCGACTTTATCAACACTAATGACATAATTATATTTAATGTAAAACTCATGAAGTCATTTTTGCTTCTTATAGAACTATCATACATAAATATTGTCCTACGCCTGTCTTAATTACGTACCTAGGCAGTATTCATAGGTAAGATAGGTATTAGTTCATTTTAAATATTTGAAATATCATTTGAACAATAAAAAAAACCGGCCAAGTGTGTGTTGGACCACGCACAATGGAGGGTTCTTGCATATTTTCAAATTTTTTCATATTTATTGGACTTACGGTTCAAAAGTTACAGGGGCGAGACACAATTTAAGATAAAAGAGTTTCGAAGCGATATATCTGAAAATATTAACCTAATCACAAAATGTTCAAAGAAAGCTCGATGTTATTTTTAAATACCTATACTAAAAATGAGTTCCATGTATGGAGTTAAATAGCTGCATGCAGAATATTATCTATACATTTTATTAAGATACGTCTTATGGTTTCCAAGTAAAATGGATGTTACACTTGTGACATGCAGACGGACGGATGGACAGACAGACATGACGAAACTATAAGGGTTCCGTTTTTGCCATTTTGGATACGGAACACTTAAAAAGAAAAACAAGTCAATTCTAATAACATATCCCCCAGCCGACGATGTCCAGATGACAAACAGTAAACGTTTTCATATTTTCGCTCCTGATCGCTTCGATACGATACAGCCTGACCCTTGCAATCTCGGCAATGGGTTTATGATTCAATAATACTTTTATCGGAAAACTTGTTTTTGTGGTTATAGGCAAGATTTAAAGTGCTTCTATAATTCCGAAGTATTGGACGGTGTTAAGCGAGTTTGAGATCACCCATGTTTTACGCGTTAGATTAACTTGTCGTTATTAAGCAACAAAACGATCAAAGTGTAGGTAATTAAGTACACACAATAACAATGATCAAATTTACTTTACTATAATATAGGGAGCATAAATAGTTACTTACTTGAAATGCAGGCTCATCATCATCATCATCGGCCTCTTTCATATTGTAGACAATATTAAATTAAATATTTATTTAATTCGGAAACTTTCCATATTATGTTAGTAAGTACAATTTTATCTCCTTATTTTATCAATTTTTATTGTATCTTCTTTATACGTTCCATTGACATTTTAGGCATACGTTTAAACGCCAAGGTTCAAAAACGGACCTTTAGCACCTTTAAACCAAGATGGCGGCCAACGCGTTCCCTCCCCTCAAGGTCTCAAATCCAGTATTTTATTAACCACCCTATAGCCTACCAATAACCATTAAAACATTTTTTACACCACCTTTTGTAAGGCAAAATGCTCCAATGATTGATCTATATAGGCAGATACTGGTTAATACAGCTTCAGCTATAATTAATTGTTAATTTAATAATTTATTGAAGTGTTCGAGATACGGGTTTAGCCTAGTTTCGATCAACCCGATATTATGGAATTCAATGTTGTGTTCCTGTTAATAAATTTACTCTGTATACTTACGGACTTTTGTCTGATATGTTTGATAATATTAGGACCCACAACACTAAACCTAGTTCGACGAGACTCTTAGATGATATATATAGGTATAGGTATATATATGTATAATTAGTCTTTAATGGGGGAACACAAAATGGCGATGCTGCAATGCAAAAACCTGGCGGCATAATATACTATTTTTTTTGAAAAATAAAATGTTCGGTTTCTAGTATGATAAGACTACCAGGTTTCCTTTGTTTCTCGAAGCAAGGGAGGAGTAGGGCTATACGATAATGCAGTGCTGAAAGCCCCCAGGAATTACCTTATCCGTGGCAGCAGCATTATTATAAGCTTGTAAATAGATGTACACCTCAACCTAGCGCCTATTTTTTTATAACAGCAACGTGACGAAGCGCACGATTGACACGACTTTTGCAACTAGGTACTCTCGCCCTTTTAATTTCGTCACGTTGCTACGGCTAAAAAATCCCCCATTTTCATAAAAGTCCATCGTCTTTCATCCGCTAGTTATATTATCTGGGAGTCTTGTCTTATCTTCTTGTCTTTCTAGGTTATTATCGTGGGCTCTTAGACTATGACAATTATAAAATATAAAAGTTAAATGAAGCACAAAACCGTCACAAAACAACTTGATATTTTTAACAGACATACAATGTGGACGCCCAAACTGGCGAGTCCTCTGCATGCGCCACGGCTCTTCTTTGCGGGGTGAAGGCACGGTACGAGACCTTGGGTCTTGATGCTGGCGGCAGGTTTAACAGCTGCGCTTCTGCCATCAACTCCAAGGTCACCTCGCTGATCGACTGGGCGCATGACGCTGGTAAGTCTAGTGTATGCAGACCCTCTTTATGTAGGGTGAAGGCGTGGCACGAGACCTCGGGTCTTGATGCTGGCGGCAGGTTCAACACCTGCGTCTCCACCTCTGCCATCAACTCCAAGGTCACCTCGCTGATCAACTGGGCGCATAACGCTGGTAAGTGTAGTGTATGCAGCACCTCGTTATGTAGGGTGAAGGCGCGGTACGAGATCTTGGAGTCTTAATGCTGGCGGCAGGTTCAACAGCTGCGCCTCCGCCTCTGCCATCAACTCCAAGGTCACCTCGCTGATCGACTGGGCGCATGACACTGGCCATGATTAGGTAACTGACGCCAAATACGTTCTTTGTTTTTTGATTTATAAAAAAATATATTTTTTTAGGCCCATGCATCAGGTTGGCGAAATGAATGAATGTGTAATATTTTAAGCTACCTACGCTTTTTATGATATTATGTACTCCTACAAATGGCTGGCCAAAATATGGTGAGAACCTGACACTGCTGTCAATGGTATAACATACGCCGAGGTAAACGCATGATATGTTATAATGTACAAAACAATATTAATCTCGGCAAAAAGTTCAAAATAACATACCTTTTTTGTATTCTCTACCTACTTAGTTTTATTTAATCAAAGTCATTCATAGATTTATTTCTATTTGGAATGTTTTAGTAAGGCAACTAATATACAAGCGGAGCTCTACTGTATGGCTTAACCAATCTAATTGATATACAGCCTGTCAATGTACCTAATTTATACCCCGTACGTATATGAAGATAAATTGGCGAGACGAGGGATTTTGCGTACGTACCTACGGATAGTAGATAGATTCATATGAGCTAGCAGGACATTTGTACTAATCTGTCAATATACCTACCATGTATAAACTCCCTCTCTGCCAGTTCTTTTGAACCAATCTTTACCTGGTGGTATTTGTAAGAGTCTTTTATATTAAATACTTAAAGAATATCTAACTTGATATTGCCGTATACTTGTACTACTCGTAATAGTATTTAAGACGTTTCTAAGAAACATTTAAAAGAAAATAAGCGTCAGTCATATACAATCGAATAAAATAAACAAAATATTAATAGTCATTATATGTGACAATTTTAAGTCAATGGTCCATCATTGTCGGTTGTAATTAAAGTTTAGAAACTTTACTTACAACCGACAACGATGTACCTTTGACTTGAAAATACCACATATTATGAAGAACTTTGTTAAGTTCGATACACCATTGCAAGAAATCGGCTCGATAGAAAATAATTTCGAAATTTATGTCTTTAGCTTCTTGACTTACACGTCTGTACTTAAGAACAAAATTCCTACACACTACTATTTGTATTTTAAAATTAATGCGTAATATATTTTGAATTCATATTTTTTCTGAATTTGAAATGAGCTCTAATACTAATCATACGATGTTTCTCTTTCACTGATAGGGACGGAATTTAGCAGTTGTCATCCCCATCGTTTAGACAAAGTTTAGACACTATCCAACTTAAATACAACTGCAAAGCAATACAACTATAAAATTTGTAACGCTTAGACGTCTGAATCAGAAATATCAGAGTTTGCTTGCAAATGATTCCGATGTACCTAAGTCCAAAACAACTTTAACATTGGCTTATTATTTGTTGTGTGTTCAAGTTATGGTGGAAATAGATTGTTTTTAATATATTGTTCATGTATTTAGCTGTTCCTCATGCTACTTCACTACCCTACTTAATAAGAATTGAATAAATCAAATTAAAGAGGGCTCTCATATTAAATGAATAAAAACAGGTAATTCACGTTTTTTAAGTCGAATATCGCTCGACATGTTTCGCGAAATAAATGCATTGTGTCTTGCATGTTTTGTTGAATAGCCCAGGCGTGTATATGATTCCTTGCTCCTGTGGGAAGTGTTACATAGGAAAAACTTACCGTAACATTTTCATCAGATTATCTAAGCACATACGGTGCATGAGAAACAGGGATAGTCGGAGTTCCGCAGTGACGAAGCAATTATTGGACTCGGATTCGACACACTACATACGTTTCGATAAATTAACCGTACTGGCGAGAGAAAAATATTCGTTTCAATTGCGTTAGTTGATACGTCGGTGCTCAGTGTGGACGATCCATTAGAAATATCGTAGCGAGTGTCGTGTGTTACCCTGCATTTGACAATGATGTTGAAAACGAGGGTAGGGTAGAGAGCCACGGCTCGCAGTCTTCGTCGGCTAGCTAACGCGAATGACTCATTAATAAGCTTCTCGTTATGGAGCGAGACATGTCGAGCAATATTCGACTTAAAATACGTGAGTTATCCGTTTTTATTTATTTAATATGTCCGAGTCTCACGAAAGTTTTGTGTTTAAAAGGGCTCTCATATTTATATCAAACGTATTTTATTATCTCTATATCTGTTTAAAATTCTAGTTAACTAAAAATAATTTAAGCTCAACTTTTTGATACTATTTTGCAGTAACTAACACAACTTCTATTAGTTTGTGTACATCTATTGAAAGATCGTTTCTTTTTAAACTGCATAAGTGGAACACTTTATATTTTATGTTTCATTTATAAATAACTAGCGACCCGCCCCGGCTTCGCACAGGAATGGTTATTGTGGGTTATTCCTAAGAGATAGACCTATACGATTAGTGACTTTTTTGTAGACCTTTTTTAGATGTACAATACTGTAATACATTATTTTGATCTATCTCTTAGAACTCAGCCATCGTTTGCAATGTAAGCGCAAAAAATGGGTTTATTTACGACATCACATTAGAAACCTCTAAAATCATCAGTGTTTCTCTACTATATTATGCATGTATTAGACATATCAACCTTCCTCTTGAATCACTCTATATATTAAGAAAACCGCATCAAAAGCCGTTGCTTAGTTTTAAAGATCTTAGTATACATAGGGACAAACAGCGGAAAGCGACTTTGTTTTATACTACAGTCAGCAGCAGATATACCTGAGCGGGCAGGGTATCCAAAAAAACATGTACGCCTCAATTGTCACAAAAATATTGGCAGCTCATTTGCCATTTTCACGACGGCTTTCAGTTCGTCATATATATCTCAACTGTTCAGGTTTTCTTTAATACATACACCCTTGTTTAATCACAATGACAGTAACGGCTAGAAAGTCAGTGGTAACTAAGCACTCAAATTCAAGCTGCTGTCTTTAATACGTATGTACACTCTCTACCAATCACATGTACGTCAACAGCCAGGGTGCCACTAGTTGCTAAGCAGTGGTTTTATCAATGGTAACTAAGCATTTAACATTTTATATGATCAACTTAAAAAAAATGCGAATTGACGTCATAAAATGTAAGTATGTTTCTAAGATGGCACTTGAATATGAGTATGTACACCTCCTTTCTTAAAGAAGTATTTTATCGTCAAGTGTCAAACAGACAATAATAAATAAGGAAGTTCTACGAAAGTGATCGGTTTTTATTTTAACTGTCATAGGCGACCGTTCTTTTAAACCGTAAAGCATATAATATTTTTATTTAGTCCACTTATTGTACTAAAGTATATTGTATATCACTAAAATACGATGCTGCAAATAGATCAAAGAACGAAGGAGAGAATAATTAATTTAAAAGAGGCGGGTCTAGGTGTTACTGAAATTTCAGATGAATTAGGAATAACAGTAAGTATTTTTAAGTCATTCTATTAATTATTGAGTGTACTAAATGGATGTTTTAATATATAACGATTAATTGTTTTATTTTGTTTTAGAGGAACACAGTATATCTTTGGTTGGAAAGGTGGCAATACGAGAATAGTTTAAATTGCCATGTGACTACTGGCCGACCTCGCAGCACCAACGTAAACGAAGATAGGTTAATGTTGCAAAAAGTGCGAGAGGATAGATTTGTAAATACGAGTGACATCGCTGCACGTATGCACATTTCTAATAGTACAGTGAGGCGACGGCTTAAAGAACAGGGTTTAAAGCACAGAATACCGGCCAAGAAACCTGTTTTGACACAGCGACACAAAGACTTGCGTTTAGAGTTTGCAGCAAGGTATCTTAATTATGACTTTACTAATGTTTGTTTTATGGATGAAAAAGTTTTTTGTTCCTCTGACAATGGTAGGGTAAGTTTGTGGAGGGTTGATAACTCGAGATTTCATGAACAAAATATACTATTGAATGAACGAAGTGGCCGTATCACAAATGCATACTGGGGTTGGATTTCAAAAAATGGCCCTGGGGAATTAGTGCCGATTTCGGGTAGAATGAATGGGCTGAGTTACAAAGAAATCTTAGAAGATTCTTTTTTACCAACTGCTCAAATCGTGTACCCCAACGAAAATATCCACTTTATGCAAGATAACAGTTCGATCCATAATTCCCGATTAGTACAAGGCTGGATTGAAATTCGGCACCGAAGAGAAGAGTTAACACTTATAAAAATGGCTCCAAAGAGTCCGGACCTTAATCCCATCGAAAATATGTGGGGACAAATGATTCAAAAATGGGACTACACCCAAGCCAGAACGCGTGCAAATTTAAACAATCATGTATTAAATATATGGGAATCATTCCGAGGAAAAGCTCTGTGTGAAAATTTAGTTAATTCGATGAGAGAACGTTTACAAAACGTACTTAATGCCGAAGGGGGTTACACGCGATTTTGAACTAAAAAACCCGAAACCACTTATAAAATAAATAAGAAATTAACTCATCATTTACTATTTGCGAATTTATGATGCTATAGGGTCTCTAGCGTAATATTATAAGTTATAATTCGTGTTTTTGTTGCTAAGATAGACTATGAGTTATTTTACAAAAATATATAATATTGAATGGCCATTCTTTAATACTATATATACATTTTAGTAGATAGTTCAATGAAATAAAAATGTGTTCGTAAAATATGCCGTCATTTTCATTCAATTTACAACCTAAAACGATGTAGCCATCGGGTTACGTTGTTGTTAGCTATACATATAATGTACGGTCATGGAATTCGATCTACGTACAGTCAGCAGCAGAAGTAGCTAAGTGGGTGAGGTGTTCACAATGAAGTCAACACACCTTTATTGTGTAGAGAATAAGAACGCGTGTAGATCATTTTGAACACCTCAAACGCTTAGCTACTTCTGCTGCTGACTGTACCTACACCATTTCGTACCTTGTCACAGTAAATCAGTAATATACATTTTATTGCATTTCACATTGCTTGTCAGTGTGACAAAGCCCGATAGGGTACGTAAATGTAGTTTCTCGACTGTAAAAATAAAATATTACTTTCATGCGACAAATTTCAGACAACATATTATGATATTATTTAAAAACAAAATATTATGTAAGAATACCGTGAAAAGCTAAAAAACAATAATATAAATAAATAAAAATATTTTAACAATAATAATTATGTCCGGGTTTGAACCCGTGATCTCGGGTTTCAAAAGCAAACGAATTACACAGACGCCAATACGTGCCCTGACATGTAGGTTGAAATTAGGCTTCACTTAGCTGAGACGCTTAGGCAGAGCCTTAAGTCAGTCGTTACGACGATTCTGCTGAAAATCAAATAATTCAGTTTGTTTGCCGAAAGCTAGCCGAGAGGCCCCTGTCAAAATGATTGAAGAGCAAAACATGAGAAAGATGTATGCAGTGACAAGTCTGCACTCTTATTGCCGCGTTGTATTGCTATGCTAAGTCGTTGGACAAGATACCAGCCACAGCCAGCCTTCTGGTCACCCGTGGCATCTTTTAAGTGCCGTTTTATTTATTTTTTACTTTTACGTTTTTTGAAAACACAATATTAAGTAAGAATATCGTGCGCTTTATGTAACATCTTCAAAAATTATTAAAACGAATACAAAATTGCGAAAGAAACCTAAAACTAATAACAAAGAACAAATTATAACAAAAATTAAATCAAAAATAAAATAAAATAAAAATCTATTATATTTCTGTGTCGGCTGGGGTTTGAACCCATGATCTCTGCCTTCTAAAGCGAACGATTTTCCCTTAGACCACAACGTGCCTTGACGTTGATTTTCAAATTAGGCTTTACTTAGCTTTTGCGATGTGTCAGATGTCGCGGCGATTGAAAATCAAATAACTTTGTAAGTTTGCCGAGATGCACCTGTCAAAATAATTGAAGAGCATAACATGAGACAGATGTATGTAATGACAAGTCTGCACTGTTTTCGATGATTGTCAAAATAGCTTCTGACAAATGTGGATTTTTTTTAAATCGATATTGGACCTTATTTGTCTGCAGTGAAAGTTTCAATTCCTATGTTGTTTAGATATATGTGACATGTTGACTGCTTTGATACACGTGGTTACCTGACTGCTAAGGTATCAAAGACACGTTAAGTGTGTAAAGGTAACTGAATTTCGAGTGTTCACATAATTGTGATTAATTGAACGCTTATGACTATAAGCTATCCTGGCAGCCAACGACTTTTTGGCGATTGAAACGTTGGCGTCAGTTTGAGCACCCGGAGTGTATAGCAACTTCTGCTGCTGACTGTACCTATATGTAGTGATGTATCGTAATCTAACAGCTGTTTCGCAATTTTTGCTTATAGAGGTGAAAAAAGTAAGGCTTTTATGGATTAAAGTTAGGTTCAAATAGTACGTAAAATATACATATAAATACGTTGATTGAAATGAGCTATTCTTTAAGCAACGGTATGTTTAGCTACAGCAATTTTAAAAAACTTAAACAATTTTAAGACAAATTGACCATAATTTTAGGTGATATTTTGGGAATATATTGAAGTATTTAATAAAAATAAAAATGCAGAAATAAGCTTACTTATACTTTATGGTTTAATCAGATTATATAAAATATATTAGGGGGCATAAAAAATACGAGTATAATAAAAAATCAAGCGACTAATTTCCACGAATCAACGTCCTCACTAAACAAGTCCTGTAAGTACAAAATAATAATATATATAGAACCACGGACCAAATGTATTTTCACTTTGACTTCAAATTATCTTATCAAATTCAATTCATGTACGTTATTAGCGATTTTCGTTTTCAAATCGTTACCCGACTCTGACGGAAAAAAAATGTGATGGTACTGAACCCTTAGAGCGCGGGTTTAACTCGCACATGGCCGGTTCTTTACCAATTTAATGCAAATGATTTCCGACATCTATGGTTTGTAAACTTTGTGCAAGCTGCTTGAATTAAATGTGGAATTAACATTTGAAATCGGTTCGGTACTTCAGGCGCAAGTTAACACACAATACGTAAGAAATTTCGATTACAAATGCAGAGCATCAGGAATAACTTCGTACTCTGAGAAATTGGAGTTAAAGGTAGAAGTTATGGTAATGTCCGTAGTTAGAACGGTGAAGAAATAGCAATAAATTAATAATGTTACGTATACGCTCCTTTAATGTACAAAGTTCGGTCTTGATCGGGTATGTAATCATATTGTCTTGTACTTGTAAAAACATTCCTCAGATATTTTGTGTTCTTGCGAAGTACCCTGATCAAAATACTATTGTATTATCAATAGTGAATTGTATATTTAAAACTAGAGTTAAACCAGATATTGTATCGCACTTTCATAAGTTTGACATTACATATCACTATAGTCTTTAACCCCCTTATTATATTATAGTGTAAGTAAGAGTCCTGTTGGGTGCCTACTGCATCGTAACGATAGTAAAAACTCTAACTAATTCCAATATCGCAAATGGGCATTTTCACTTAACTGTGTACCATTAACGGCCGGTTAGCAATCGTCACAAAACTGACGGTCAGTGTTAAATCCCACACATTTTGTCAGGAATGTGACGGTTAGACGTTACTGAAATACGATTTAAGTCGTGCTCTTAAGTACGAGGTAAAATAAAAATGCCCAAATAGTTTAAAACGTGCTGATGCAGAGCGATCTTGTTTTAAAATAAAATGTTTTACCAATTCTCACCGTAACCACGCTTGATTCAAACTTAGGTACTCGCATCTGGTTAAGATTAGGTTCCAGATTTTGGCTAGCCACGTGTAGTGTCAGCAAAATTCTTGTCAAGTGATGGATGTTGTATCTGGGAAACCTAATATCTTTCAGCTCACAAGTCTCGTCGATATTTGTCGAGGTTTGCAAGCGTTTTCAAAGAGTTTCCTGCAGAACTTTTGCGTTGAGCGTTGCTCATTTAGAGAAATAGCTGAGATATACCTCACGTGCGTCATTCCACCTTTATATATAGAAATGCCCACATCACTTTTCACAGTTCACACTTTCATATATTTGTTTCGAAGGGAGGGATACCCCTGACGTCTTCACGCTAAAGAAACCTTTATAAAAATACTTATAGCAGTTGAGGACAACCAACACTAACGAGTTGTAAACGGGTAATTTTATACGGAAATTCGAATTATATTAACTCTTTTTCATTGCTATTGGGTGAAATTTTATCCTAATTTAACAGTCTCTGAATTACGTGAGTAAATATTGTTCACGAAGATTTTAACCTAATGCTTATTTGTCACAGGCAAATCAAGCGGCATAGTAACGACCGCGCGCATTACTCACGCGACGCCCGCCGCGTTGTATGCGCACGCGCCGTCGCGGTACTGGGAGGACGACAGCCGAGTGCCCCCCACCGTGAGGAAGGACTGCAAGGACATAGCGATGCAGCTGGTGGAGAATGAGCCGGGGAAGAGTATCAATGTAAGCGGATTAGACATATGCTTGTGTCCTAAAAATACGAGTATATTAGGGTGTAGCAGGATAGCCTTGGAAAAATTGCCACCAGAGCTTTTAGTTCAAAAGTAATAACCAAACGATGTCATTTTAAAGAGGATACTCAGTTGAAGGCAAAACACTATTATACTAGTGCTTAAAGCGCAAGGCAATTTGCCTTCAACTGAGTAGGTAGGTACATAAATGTCACTGTTCAACGTGATAAATGTTTTTGGTGTTGTTGCCCTCTTTGTCTTCAAGCAAGTAAAATAAGGGTAATGGGAGTAATGCTAAGCGACTGTATAGTCAAGCGTTACTTACTGTATCTACTATGCTAAGATATATGATGTGATAACTATTTTATGTCTCGTGTAGGCGGTCGTCGTTTGTTTGCCAAAACAAGCACACATTCTGCTTGTTGGTAAAACGGTGTTATAAGTGTCTCCTGTTCTTAAAATATATTAAGTTGTTATATTAGCTTAGTAATAACTAATAACGTATACAGGGCGTTTTTCAACAATTAGCCATATTGTGAGAGGTGATGAGATCATACTATACAACTTTTACTGTGGAACCAACTCCGATATCACAAAAAAAATATATTTAAAATTTACATTTTGCCCAGTCAGATGTTGACGTTTTCTATAGAGGTCAAATATTCTTTTGGGCTTTCGAGTTTGGTCTTATATAAAAAGTTTTCTAGTATGAATTATCTAATTACTTAGTACAATATGGCTAATTATAAAAAAAAATCCTCTAACATAATTGTTTTCCATTATTCGATAAAGACAAGACAGAAGAGTTATTGAGCCTAAATCTAATCTCAAAACATAATAAAACAAGGATAAAAGTCACTTTGCAATAAAAATAACAAACTCCACATTTGCCCTTAGAGCACTCACAAATTTACATACAATGTCCTCATATTCGTAACAATGTAAATGGAGATCCTAAGTTGTCTCTTTTATTGCCTTCAACACAGAATCCTAATAAAATAGCGCTGCCAAATATTCCGTAATCGCCTGGGACTGGAGCAGTAGTGAAATCTATTCTGTCACTTCAAAAGAATATATTCTTTTAACGAGATTTCCTGTATGTACGTTTTTTCTTAGTTTTGACATGAAGGTAATCATGTACTTGATACACGTGACGTGCCATATACTTGCCGTGTGACGTGAGAGACAGATATTATATCTAGTAAGGCCCTGGGTTTTCTGACCACCCGTCGCCGGCGGCCGGCGACCGACGCAATACAAAACATCGGATGTTTGTATTGCGTCGGTCGCCGGCCGCCGGCGACGGGTGGTCAGAAAACCCAGGGCCTAACCATTTTACTCATAATGACAAACTCTATAATCTCGATATAAAGCTAGACTAAATAAACACAACTAAATAGGTAAACGAATAAAAACTACCCTCAGAAAAAAATATTTGGCACAAAATTTACCAACATTTTTTTTTATTATACTTAAGTAGCAAATGACCAAGACTCATCTGAAGGGAAGCGGTTATCGTCGCTCATGAACGTAGGAAATATCAAAACATCATTATGCAATTAGGCACAAATTACGCAAAAAGGAACATGGTATTAAAATATCCATTGCTTTATTTTTTGTTTACTTTTATCATATTTTTATTTGTTAAATCTTGCCAGATCGGCTAATCAAACATGTATATCTATTTATCGTTAGCATATTTTGATTTGAATTTGTGTTAATCGCAGGTAATCATGGGAGGAGGGAGAAGACACTTCCTGCCAACAATAACCCCAGATCCTGAGCACCCGAGTCGAGAAGGTCGCAGGCTTGACGGGAGGAACCTAGCAGAAGACTGGGCCAGGGAGAAGAAACGAAGACGGTTGCGAGCCCAGTACATACACTCTAGGGACCAGCTAGCGAAACTCGATCCAAGAACAGTAGATTATGTACTAGGTAAGAACTTTCTCTTATTTAAATTACGTAGGTATAACAGCTAACCTGGAAATTAAAAATTATATGAGGAGTTAACAAAGCGCAAGTCTTTTCAAACCGTATCTTTTGTTTTCAAAAATATAACCATGTCTTTTCAATCCCTCTCTCACTCTTAATGAAATATATGATCTAAGAAGAGTATAAAGGCAGATTTGATATCCTAAAATAACAAAAAAAGTTTTATACTTTACCATACTTACACACTAAGTTAAGTATCGTGTTCGATCATTACATAAGAAGCAGTGGGCAGATAGTGTGAACGATGATTTATTAGCGCCCCTTAACAGAATCAATATGGCGATGACAAGCGATAATAAAGATATATGAAGGAGAAAATATTGTTTCTGTGATGTTAATAATAGGAGGTGGTATGACACTGGCACCGCAACCGGATGCGGAGACGTTTGAGCGAGACAGTGCATGCGGGAACTACAGTAGTGTAACAAGTGCCGCAGAGCGAATTATGGATGTTCCTTTTTAAATAAAGTAAAGGAACGTTTTCCTTTCCTTTATTAATTTCATTTTCTTACTAGGAAATTATCTCCTTACGCTTTAGCGCCTCTACTAAGAGGAATTATTAAAATCATACCCATCGCAGCTGAGCACAGCAGAGATTGCCTTCTTATTCATCTTATCGCGCGCCACTTCGCTTCGCATAGCTCTAGCCAGAAACCTGTGTTAACTCTACTTTTATCTGTAGCAAAAACTATGTAAATTAAAGTAGGATTACCTTTAACAACTACATTACCCGGTCTATTCTACTTTTCGTTGTACGAAAGTTTTTGACACTTTTTCGTAAAATGCATATTTTAGAATAAATACCTGGCCATTCTTTCATTTGCTGTTTTGTGACGGAGAAAGGGGCTAAATTAGTTTAATAATAACAACTGTAAATATTCTTAATCGCAGTAACTCAGTGATCCTTGATTATCTCCCAATTTGTATGAAAGTAACGCATTTAACGGGCTCGTAGCCCAGTCGGAGCAGTCAGTGCGAAGCAGGAGGTCCCGGGTTCGAATCCTGGTAAGGGCATTTATTTGTGTGTTTATTACAGATATTTGTACCTGAGTTATGGATGTTTTCTATGTATTTAAGTATTTATCAATATCTATCTATCTATTATATATTATATCGTCGTCTAGTACCCACAACACAAGCCTTATTGAGCTTACTGTGGGACTAGGTCGGTTTGTGTAAGATTGTCCTATAATATTTATTTATTTATTTACCACTGCGTTACCATATTTTTACATTAATCAATATTAATATATGAATTTTGGTCAACAATTTCCCATTATTAAATACACGAATTCAATGTCTAACATAGTTTTTTCTGGAATTGATTAAAAAAAGAGAATGACCCTTCCCCGTAAGCTTCTTAGTTACACTATGAAACCTCACAATAGTTAAACCAGTTCAACACTAGAGGCATTATTCCGAGCGCATAAGCAAGTCGAATGCTCAGAGTGTCGGGTGAAACAGTATAAATAACTCTTTGATTACGAATTGGTGTTGCGCTGATCTCGGGGAACATTTTCAATGGTCAACCAGAGCTTGAAATCTACCTGCGATCAAGCAACGGTAATATTGTAGTGTTATTTACGCTTAGTATCCTTCTCATGTGTGGCTTCATTAAGGTACAAAATCTTTAAATCTTGTTATGTTCTACCCAAAAGCGAAACTCGAGACAGAAATATTAATATACGTAAATAAATAAAAAAAACGTTTTCAGTGGTTTTTTTGTTGGTAAATGTAAATGTGTGTCTACGAATAAGCATTAAACTAGATTTTTAAATAATTTAAAAAAATGATTATCCGTAAAATATTCATTGGAAGGAAAAGGTAAAGTACCAAGAGTGCCTTTTAATTTATAATCCAATATATACCTAGAAATCGCAAAAGCTGAACAGAATATTAAATTTAACGACTACCCGAACCCAAAGAGGATACAGCTGAACCTTATTTACATGCGGGCGCACAGAAAAAGGCAACCTATGTGCAATTAAATTTCGCGTGCGTTAGCCAACCGTACCCAAAGTTACCCTTTGTCTATTTGCTTCCTAGATGTGCTTAATAGACTGGTGTTTAATATTTAAATAGCTATCAAGTGGCCTAAGCTAACATTTAAGGGTAAGACCAATAATGTTTCGCACACCCATGTTTTTGAACCGTTATATTATATTACTTTCATTAATTCACTTTGCCCTTTTGCCCTCAGAAGCTTGTATTCAAAATGTAAAAGAAACCTGACCCTTTTTCCAGCTTTATTCGAGAGATTGTGGCAATCAAAAGTATAATAACGTATCTATTTCATCATGTTCAAGTTCATTTCATTTTACTGTAATGATTGCCGGGGATTCCCGATTTTGTTTCATGCTAATATATTGAAGCCTAAGGTTTGACTTGGCTAGCTGCCGGATTCTAATTTTAAAACACATTAACAACACAACCTATCTCAAACATAACTCCAACACACAACAAACAATCACCCAATATTGAACTTGTATTGAAGTTGCGTTGGAATATTTCTCAAGCAAATTCTGATATTTCTCATTCAGATATTTATGCCGTAGCTGTATTGCGTTGTTAATGCATTGAAGTTGTATTGAAGTTGAGTCGTGTTTAGAATACGGCCCTAGTTCTCATGTAATTCTCATGTATATTCATATTCATTTATTTCATAAATGCACAGATACAATACACGTCAAAAGAAAAAATAGTACTAAATAAATACTAGTGAGCTATTATATAATAATAATTCGCAATTTATATATTTTTTATAATAAGGTAAAAAAAAATATTATAGATAGATTATTATTGTAGGAATTATATTATTTATAGCGTGCGCTAGTTCTAAAGCTGTAAGTTCTCATTTTATTCTTCTGAAATTTGGCTTGATGGTAGAAACTAACCATCGAACATAGGGTTCTTCCATTCCATGACTATTTTAGTAGGTACTTAATAATTTAATAATATGCGAGCTAGACTAGTCAAACCTTAGGTTTCAATATATTATCCTAAGTTTTAAGAAGAAATGATATTTTGAGTTGTTATCTATTTTCTTATGTTGTTATTAATAAATTTCAGGATTGACCATTGAACTTGGCACCCATTTAGATCTCACTTGTTTTGTCCATGAAGTCAACAACCAAGGCAATATGCATATATTATCCATATTCATACTTTATTGGTAATATAAAATTACAGGTCAGAGCTTAAAACTAATAATAAATAACAATAGATGTCAAGTTGCGACATAATTACGACTAGGTAAAATATGTATCATTGTTAAACTAAAATTATTTAACTACACAATCTACACATATTGAATTCTAAACGAATTACAAATGGCTAAGACGACATACGCTCTTGACAAAAGCGTTATAAAATGTGAAGTTATGTTGCAATAGTAATAATTTTTAAGAAAAAAAAACCGACTTCAATGGGGGTAGCCGGTGAAGGATTATTGTAGATGGTGCACTTAGATTCCATACAATGAAATAACTTGCTTAAAAACGCAGCGGAGAGGACAAATCGCCAAACGTGAACTATGCGTGGTCGAAGAGTTCCGTTCTGATTATCATCAGCAGTTCCACTTCATCAAATGTCACTCTTTTTAATGAAAATGCTTGATTTGTTGATAAAAATACGAAAGTCACTTTATGTATGCCTTTAAGATTTGAGGAATTCCCTCGATTCCTCGTGGAACTCATCATCAGAACTTGAGCTTGACGAAAATTGGTCCTGACAATCTAACTTGCATAACAAACATAGCGAAGAGGAAGAATCGCCAAACATGAACTATGCGTCGTTGAAGAGTTCCGTTCTGTTCATCATCAGCAGTTCCACTTCATCAAATGTCACTCTTTTGAATGAAAATGCTTGATTTGTTGATAACAATACAAAAATCACTATGTGTAAGCCCTTAAGATTTGAGGAGTTCCCTCGATTCTTCATGGATCCCATCATCAGAACTTGAGCTTGACGAACATTTGTTCTGACAATCAAACTTGCTAAACAAACACAGCGAAGAGGACGAATCGCCAAACGTGAACTATGCGTCGTTGAAGAGTTCCGTTCTGATCATCATCAGCAGTTATACTTCATCAAATGTCACTGTTTTGAATGAAAATGATGGTTTTGTTGATAAAATATAAAAATGACTATATGTATGCCTTTAAGATTTGAGGAGTTCCCTCAATTCCTCATGGATCCCATCATCAGAACTGCGTTTTGACAAAAACGGGACCAATCTGTATATATATACTTACAATCAAAAAAAGAATTTTCAAAATCGGTTCAGACATGACGGAGATATGGAGTAACGAACATAAAAAAAAAAAAAAAAAAAAAACATACACGCCGAATTGAGAACCTCCTCTTTTCAAATCTTGAAGTCGGTTAAAAAGCGATAGCCTGGTGGAGAACAATAAAACTAACATAATCTTTTCTATGTGTAGCAAACAAATACATGTATTATATACCTAGCGCAATGCTAAAAATTGTTAGAAAATATTTTGTATTATTAGTACTTAATGTATTCTAACAGGTTACAAAATAAAATCGGACTTGTGATTTATGTAACTTTTATAGGTTACAGGCGTTCCCGTACTCCACTATATGTTAGTATTAATAATACAATTAATTTATTTTTGACATTTAAATTCATGTATAAAACTATTTGCACGCCTCTATTGGCGGAATACATGTTACAATGTATATGTAGCACCATAATGACTGTATTCTAGCAAATAAATGAATAATAATCATAATAATAATATTCATTTGTCAAAAATTATTCGACACTAAAGAACGACCGCTCAACAAGCCTTTGTTATACACAGTGGGGCCCATAACGTTTGTACTTTCAGCCGTTTACGCGATATATTATATATTGAACTTATTATTATTATTATTATTATATCCTTTTTAACCGACTTCCAGATTTCAAAAGAGGAGGTTCTCAATTCGGCGTGTATGTTTTTTTTTTTTTTTTTTTTTATGTTTGTTACTCCATAACTCCGTCATGTCTAAACCGATTTTGAAAATTCTTTTTTTGATTGTAAGTATAGATATACAGATTGGTCCCGTTTTTGTCAAAACGCAGTTCTGATGATGGGATCCATGAGGAATTGAGGGAACTCCTCAAATCTTAAAGGCATACATATAGTGATTTTTATATTTTTATCAACAAATCCATCATTTTCATTCAAAACAGTGACATTTGATGAAGTAGAACTGCTGATGACGATCAGAACGGAACTCTTCAACGACGCATAGTTCACGTTTGGCGATTTGTCCTCTTCGCTGTGTTTGTTTAGCAAGTTTAATTGTCAGGACAAATTTTCGTCAAGCTCAAGTTCTGAACTCCTCAAATCTTAAGGGCTTACACATAGTGATTTTTGTATTTTTATCAACAAGTCAAGCATTTTCATTCAAAAGAGTGACATTTGATGAAGTGGAACTGCTGATGATGATCAGAACGGAACTCTTCAACGACGCATAGTTCACGTTTGGCGATTCGTCCCCTTCGCTGTGTTTGTTAAGCAAGTTAGATTGTCAGGACCAATTTTCGTCAAGCTCAAGTTCTGATGATGAGTTCCATGAGGAATCGAGGGAATTCCTCAAATCTTAAAGGCATACATAAAGTGACTTTTGTATTTTTATCAACAAATCAAGCATTTTCATTCAAAAGAGTGACATTTGATGAAGTGGAACTGCTGATGATGATCAGAACGGAACTCTTCAACGACGCATAGTTCAGGTTTGGCGATTTGTCCTCTCCACTGCGTTTGTTAAGCAAGTTATTTCATTGTATGGAATCTAAGTGCACCATCTACAATAATGCTTCACCGGCTACCCCCATGGAAGTCGGTTTTTTTTTCTTAAAAATTATAGACAGGCAGCTCGCGCTGATAAGTCTAAATCGAAGTTCACTAAGCACTAATTCACAGCTTTAGATAGTTTGTCGAGTCTATTTTTGAACTGATTAACACTGTTGGAGTTCACAACTTGGGAGGGTAAATTGTTCCAAGTATTAACAATTCGGTTCGCAATCAGTGTTGGCCGTTAATTTCAATTAGAATTGAAAATTGATCAATAAGATTGAAGATTAATTCCGTAACTAATCAATTACACTAACATCAATTTTTACTAACGTTAGTTCGCATTGATTTCGTGACGTCGTTAATTACACTAACCGTCAATTAGAATTAACCTATTAGTTACACAAACGTCTCGAAAATTTAATAAGATTAACAGTTAATTAGATTAACGTTAGTGTAACTAAATTAATCCTGTCTTACACTAATAATTAATTTTAAAACTGCATCTCGGGTTCGGAAGTTGGGAGCAATATCACAAGATGGAGCTCATGCTGGACCCTAGGGCTACCTAGTGGATCTCGGGTTTGGCGCATCATAGACTCATGCTGTTTGGGCTCATTCGACTTTTACTGATGAGCAGATGGTACCGGTATCAAAATCTGGAGATCATGCTGGACCCTGGGGATCCCTACTGGATCTCGGGTTTGGCGCATCATAGACTCATGCTGTTTGGGCTCATTCGACTTGTACTGATGAGCAGATGGTACCGGTATCAAAATCTGGAGATCATGCTGGATCCTGGGGATCCCTGCTGGATCTCGGGTTTGGCGCATCATAGACTCATGCTGTTTGGGCTCATTCGACTTGTACTGATGAGCAGATGGTACCGGTATCAAAATCTGGAGTTCATGCTGGACCCTGGGGATCCCTACTGGATCTCGGGTTTGGCGCATCATAGACTCATGGTGTTTGGGCTCATTCGACTTGTACTGATGAGCAGATGGTACCGGTATCAAAATCTGGAGCTCATGCTGGACCCTGGGGATCCCCACTGGATCTCGGGTTTGGCGCATCATAGACTCATGCTGTTTGGGCTCATTCGACCTGTACTGATGAGCAGATGGTACCGGTATCAAAATCTGGAGCTCATGCTGGACCCTGGGGATCCCTACTGGATCTCGGGTTTGGCGCATCATAGACTCATGCTGTTTGGGCTCATTCGACTTATACTGATGAGCAGATGGTACCGGTATCAAAATCTGGAGCTCATGCTGGACCCTGGGGATCCCTACTGGATCTCGGGTATGGAGCACCATAGACTAATGCTGTTTGGGCTCATTCGACTTGTACTGATGAGCAGATGGTACCGGTATCAAAATCTGGAGCTCATGCTGGACCTTGGGGATCCCTACTGGATCTCGAGTTTGGCGCATCATAGACTCATGCTGTTGTGTGTGTGGAAGTGTCACCTGTCAATAGTGTTATTTGAATCCTCTGATTATAAAAAATATTATGAAGAAAATACTGAAGAGATACGTACCAAATATAATCTATAACTCGGGGAAACAAAGCATTTCCAAGATCACGTATTAGGAACGAAGATTTACCAATGAAATGGAGAGAAACACGAACAAAAAGGTATCATAACTTGATTCGTTATTTACAAAACTCACTCACTTATGGACTTATATAGAAAACAAAACTGCTAATTAACATCCAATTATCGCATAGAACAGATGTTTAACCTACCTACGTAAACAACTACTAGATTTACAATTTGATACTGACAGTGAAAACGGGCAGTGTTGCCATACTAAAATATCCTACGGGTACGTTCCACAACAATCAAAGTTATAACAGATTACGCACCAAGATGTCATTAAAAGCAAAAATATTATGTTCGCAATGCACAAACGAAATTAAATCAAAAGACTATTTAAAATGCCAAACCTGTCAGTGTGCATTCGACCTAAAATGCAGTACTGTAACTCGACGGATTTTTCTTTTGATGCGTAAAGAAGATAAAAAGATCTGGACTTGCCCACCTTGTCGAAATGGTAAAAATAAAATTACTCACAACAAAGGAAATACACCTAAGGAGATCACTAGTTCGACTACTGCTGATAGCAATAGTACAATTAATAATGACATTTATGACGAAGACGACAACCCCGGAATAAGAACT
Source organism: Pammene aurita (assembly GCA_947086415.1). Classification (NCBI taxonomy): domain Eukaryota; kingdom Metazoa; phylum Arthropoda; class Insecta; order Lepidoptera; family Tortricidae; genus Pammene; species Pammene aurita. The sequence continues at coordinate 17,337,664 of OX352301.1, read as the reverse complement.
CCCAAACAGGCACGCCAAGTAGACAATGTTGGCATCACCACTGACGTGTTGTTGTCGGACCCGGAATCAGATTTGGAATCTTTAGCTACCTCGCAAGATGACATCTGGCAAAGCGTGCCTAATATATCAACAATTGAGAGCGAAGACTACGCAGGACTGACACAAGAAATTGAAAACCTACCTGTAAAATTGGCTAGTGCACACGAGGAGATTGATCGACTCAACTCAGAAGTGGGATCACTAAAAAAGAGACTAGAAGATCAAAATAAGAAAATAGACCTGTTTAAAAAGCTGCTGACTCAAAAAGGCCCTGCTAAAAGTACAACACCCTTGAAAAATAAAACAACCCCTCTGAAGAAGCAGATACTGGACAAGAAGGTCAATAATTCAGTGAACGTCCTCGATAGTGATGATGACTCTTTACCATCGGTATCACCAAAAGGGAAGAATAAAGACGCACCGTCACTAGATGACACCACAGGGCAGGCACACAGCCCAACAAAGTCCCAGGAACAAAAGACAAAAAACACTGAATCAGATTACAAAAAGACACAGGATAACAGAAGTATTAAAAATAAGTTGTGCTTTATTAGCAGCAATAGCGGGAATAACATTTTGGACAATTTGTGCTAATATTTCAACGATTATGAATATTGCCATATAAAACACCAGGCGCTGGAATTCATGAGATTATTAGTAAATTAGACAGTAAATTAAGAAATTTCACATCATCGGACTTCTGCGTGATATTAATTGGAGAAAGAGATTTCAGAACTACCGCAAATTTTATAAATATAGTTCATTACATAAGAAGCACATTAGAAGATATCAAGCACACGAATATTATTGTATGTGTACCAACGTACATTTGCGGAGCTAAAATGTTTAATTGTCGAGTGGACTCATTCAATTATCTACTTAATCAGGAAATTGCAACGAACAAATACGCAATTTTCTTTGACACTAATCTGAATTTGCAACTGGACATGTTCTCGTCGTATACAGGAAAGATTTTAAACAAGGGAATCGAAAACGTATTTTACCACCTCCGAAAACAGATAGAAAGTATGGCTAATCAAGAAAGCGAGTTTTTTCGAGAACAACATTGAGGAAAATAATAACAATTCTTTAACAATTTTACATCAAATATAGCTGGAGCCATAAATAAGTCGGAACTTTTGAACATGGCATTACTAGAGCTGGCAAGGAATAAAAGAGAAGTCGACGTTATTTGCCTAACAGAAAGCTTTATTAAAAAAGGCTCAGAAAGCTTATTAAAAATAAACAACTATAAAATCGCTGCATCATTCTCACGAACAAAGAGAAGAGGAGGATCATGCATATTGGTAAAAAATAATCTAGAGCGCAAAAACATTCCTTGGATTAATGAATTAGCTTGTCAATATTCGTTCGAATGCTGTGGAGTACATATAGAGAATTGCAAGATCTATAATCATTTGTATATATAGAACACCATCCAGTGATGTCGATATATTTTTCGCCAAATTGGAGCAGTTGCTGAATAAGTTACTTTCCAAGAAAAAAAAGTTAAAGTTGTTATATGTGGCGACTGGAACATTAATACGTTTAAAAAAACAAAAGCCATTAAATAATTGAATAGTATTCTACTAAATAATAATATCCATATACATACGAAAGAAGCCACCAGATAAATGTCATGTATTGATTTGTTAGCAAGCAACATAGATGGAGTAGAATCGAAGATACATCATCTTGCACTGTCAGACCATGAAACTGCACAAACAATTACCATACAAGTAAAACACCCTAAAAAATTAACTGAATGGTTTGAAACTCGGCGTGATTATCATCCAGAAAATATTGAAAAATTCTGCCAGCACGTTGCATCACTCACTTTCAATGAAGTCTACCAAAAACAAGAAGTGGACGACGCTTTTAATGAGTTTCATAATTGGATGATTTTATTGCATAAGCTTTGTTTTCCAGAAAATAAACAATAAATCTCCGAAGCTGAAATGGTTAACAAATGGACTTCGAAAGTGTTGTCTAAATAAGAGGCAACTGTATCTAAAGTATATACATTCAAAAAGTAACAAAAATAAATACAAGAGGCAATATCAGCTGTATAATACAATACTCAGAAGATGCACAATGAAGTCACAGCTGATGCAAAACTATAAATATATAACAAAGAATAAAAATTAATGTACAGGAGCTTGGAAAATAATAGAAAATAATATAAATGAAAGCTTGAGTAGACAATGTATAGATAAAATAATACATAATGAATCGACATATAATGACAGTAGAGACATAGCTGAAATATTTAACGATTATTTTGTGAATTTAGCAACATCGGAGCCTTCATTTGACATAAGACATAAACGAATAAAATGTTTGAAACACATTCAGAACACAAATAGTGGCTCTATATATGTTCAGCCAACAGATAAGAAGGAAATATTAAAAAATATAAGTAATCTTCGTACCACGTCAGCCACAGGATACGACGAAATAAGTACACATTTAATTAAAAGATGTAGTGCATTTATATGTGGACCATTAAGCCACATTATGAATCTTTCTTTTGAACAAGGACAGTTTCCAACAACACTTAAAATATCAGTAGTAAAGCCACTCTTCAAGAAAGGCGCTAAAACAGAGCTGAACAATTACAGACCAGTGACGCTAATACCAATAATTGCCAAGATATTTGAACGCGCAATGTATAACCGACTACTGAACTTTGTCACAAAACACAATCTTTTAAGATCCGAACAATTTGGTTTCAGGAAAAACTGTTCAACCTCGATGGCATGTTTCCATTTACTTAAAATAAATACGGAATACAATAAAATCCCCATCGTGGGAATATTTTTAGATATGATAAAAGCATTCGACTTTGTAGATCACGAGATATTGCTTTCCAAATTAGGATAATACGGGATAAGAGGTAAATGTGAAGAATGGATCAGTAGCTATCTTAGAGAGCGCAAACAATATGTAGAAGTCACTGAAATCGATAACGGAAATAAAGTGACAAGTAAATCCGAATAGAGGCATAACAAAACAGGAGTTCTGCAAGGGAGCATATTGGGGCCACTTCTATTCCTAATATACATCAATGACCTCCCTAATGCTGCGAGTCATGATTGCATCTTATTTGCAGACGATACGACCCTCCTTGTGAAATGTGACGATCCCGAAATTTTCAAAGAGGATATAAATACATAAAGGAGATAAAATGGTTGAATGACAACAACTTAAAGATTAACATATCAAAAACAAACTTTATGAATTTTCAAAATTACAGAATCGATAATTTGCCGATAAAAGTACAATATAAAGATAGAATACTAGAACAAGTAGAGTCAACAAAGTTTTTAGGCATAGTTATTGACATTAATTGTAAGTGGATGTACCATATCGACTCCGTATGTGGTAAACTCTATCGATTTGTACATGCACTTAAACGACTACGGTAGATTGCATCATTAGAAACTGCGCTGATTGCATATCATGGTTACGTAGCCTCAGTTCTATCATATGGCCTATTGATATGGGGAAACGCAGCAGACATAAACAGAGCCTTCATAGTACAAAAAAATTGTATACGTGCTATATGTGGAGCTTGGTTCTTAGAAAATTGTAAGCCACTATTCAAAAAATTGAAAATATTAACTCTGCCATGCATGTACATAAAGGAGACCTGCCTATTTGTCAAGGTAAATCAACACATGTTTAAAAAATGGTCAGAAGTATCTAGACGACAAGTGAGACACCAATACCAACAGGCACTTTATATTCCACGACAGAGCACAGACATCTACCGGAAAAACTCTTACTCCGTGTGCATACAAATATACAATAAACTACCGGACAGATTTAAGGAATTGTCACTAAGGAGCTTTAAGAAAGAACTGACTAAATTGGCTACTTAATAAGTGTTTTTATAGTGTAATGAATTTTTCTCAGATTAGGTAATATTATTAATTAAGACATTGTAATTGGACATAGGAATAATTAATTGATAGGCATACGTACATTTATATTTGATAATATTATGGATAATTGACATGTTTTCTAATTTCATGCACATAAATTTAATTGTATTTCATTATTGTTATTCTATATTTTATTTTATTGTAATTTAATTTTTATTTGTTCTAACCAATAATTGACGATATGTAAAAAAATATATCAATTTTGCACGACACTAAAAGGACGGATGTAAATGGCACCTAGAATTAACACCCTGACATCTTGTAATTTTGTACCTACATTCTTGCAAATAAAATAATTGAATTGAATTGAATTGGGCTCATTCGACTTATACTGATGACCAGATGGTACCGGTATCAAAATCTGGAGCTCATGCTGGACCCTGGGGATCCCTACTGGATCTCGGGTTTGGCGCCTCATATACTCATGCTGTTTGGGCTCATTCGACTTGTACTGATGAGCAGATGGTACCGGTATCAAAATCTGGAGCTCATGCTGGACCCTAGGGATCTCTACTGGATCTCAGGTTTGGCGCATCATAGACTCATGCTGTTTGGGCTCATTAGACTTGTACTGATGAGCAGATGGTACCGGTATCAATATCTGGAGCTCATGCTGGACCCTGGGGATCCCTACTGGATCTCGGGTTTGGCGCATCGTAGACTCATGCTGTTTGGGCTCATTCGACCTGTACTGATGAGCAGATGGTACCGGTATCAAAATCTGGAGGTCATGCCGGACCCTGGGGATACCTACTGGTACTCCCTACTGGATCTGGGTTTTGGAGCATCATAGACTCATGATGTTTGGGCTCATTCGACTTGTACTGATGAGCAGACGGTACCGGTATCAAAATCTGGAGCTCATGCCCGACCCTGGGGATCCCTACTGGATCTCGGGTTTGGAGCATCATAGACTCATGCTGTTTGGGCTCATTCAACTTGTACTGATGAGCAGATGGTACCGGTATCAAAATCTGGAGCTCATGCTGGACCCTGGGGATCCCTACTAGATCTCGGGTTTAGCGCATCATAGACTCATGCTGTTTGGGCTCATTCGACTTGTACTGATGAGCAGATGGTACCGGTATCAAAATCTAGAGCTCATGCTTGACCCTGGGGATCCCTACCGGATCTCGGGTTTGGCGCATCATAGACTCATGATGTTTAGGCTCATTCGACCTGTACTGATGAGCAGATGGTACCGGTATCAAAATCTGGAGCTCAGGCTGGACCCTGGGGATCCCTACTGGATTTCGGGTTTGGAGCATCATAGCATTTTCGTTTTCGTTTTCGTTTTCGTTTTCGTTTTGCACCGCTGATGACCGCCATTGCGCCGCCATGGCCAACTCGATTGTGTCGGCGGTCGCGCGGGCGCGTGCCGTTGGTCAGGAAGGAGCACAGGATTTACATTATGTTATCAAATTCGATGTTCGGAATTTTAAACTCATTACGTATCAATATATGAGCATGTAAAGTTACAGTTACGTTACTGCCACAGATAAAAAGCTTATCATAGTAAAATCGGCTGTGGTAATGCTAGCCATTGCCTACCGTTTTTGAACACGTTTTAGAGGATTTACAATGTGAGTGTAGATAAAAATGTTGTAATGCACTTGAACAGTAAAGAAGCTATTGCTATCAGAAAAGCCCAAGAGTTGTTTAAAAATGATAATTTAAAAAACAAGTTACGTTTTATAAAACGTTTTTTTAACGGCCTCCTAGCCTAGTCGGTAGTGACCCTGCCTATGAAGCAGGAGGTCCCGGGTTCGAATCCTGGTCAGGGCATTTATTTGCGTGTTTATCACGGATATTTGTTCCTGAGTTATGGATGTTTTCTATGTATTTAAGTATTTATTTGTATATATCTATTACATATATCGCCGCCTAGTACCCACAACATAATCCTTATTGAGCTTACTGTGGGACTAGGTTGATTTGTGTAAGATTGTCCCATAATATTTATTTATTTATTTATTTATAAAAGATTGTTATGAAATTATACCAGAATCGATAGAAAATTAAGAATGCACTATAATTCCGATAGAAAAAGTTTTCTGATAATAGTTATAGTTAGGAGTAATTTAAGCCTGCAAGGAAGTGAAACCGTGCGAAATAAACTCTAATTGGTTCTGGATAGAAACCCAGATGACGACGAATTAAGGAATATGGCTTCAATGGAAAATTATAGACAAGTCCTAAAACACGCAACCATGACATCGGTACATGTAGAGTGATCATTTTCCACACATAAATGGGTCTTCAATAAATTAAGAAACCTATTTACTTCGAAAAACCAGGAACAGGTGTGGCTATAGTCCATTTATTTTATAACATAAATACGCACTTAATTGAAGACAGTGAGGAAGACATCGAACACTTAATTCCAGTCACCAATTGTAGTTTAATGGCGTAGAAAATAATATATATGGCAGGTTCACTTCTTAAACTAGTAATTTTATTTAAAAAATATGTGAATAATATTTTGATAAAAAAATCATATGACGATTTCACAAATAATAATATATAATAATTTTATTTCGGTTTATTGACATTTTACCTATGTTTTGTAAGGAATATTTGGAATTATTGACATTGTTAATGTATATTGTTTAATTTTTATTTCAGACATTTTAATTTTCTATTAAAAATACTTTTGTATAAATATAAATACGTTCATTTCAACTATATACCTACCTTTTTAACGTAAAAATGTAGGATTGTTTACATATTGTACCTAATAATGTATATTAAATTGACGTGTCTACCATTAAATTTTTGAATATGAATGAATATGAATACAAACTAACGTACCTATAGGTAATGCTCGCAAGATAATTATAGGCAGTATTATGCAAAATTAAATATTTAATCGTTATTCGTTTAATCATAAACATACTTAGGCGAATCCATTTCCCTCTGTGTGAATTATGCCACAGCTACTCCGAACGCTAAGCATGAGTCTATGTTGCGCCAAACCCGAAATCTAGCACGCATCCCCAGGGTCCAGCAGGAGCTCCATATTGTATTACCGGTCCTAACTGCTCATCAGTACAAGTCGAATGAGCCCAAACAGCATGTGTCTATGTGGCGCTGAACCCGAGATCTAGTAGGGGCCCCCAGGATCCAGCATGAGCTCCATATTATGATACCGGTCCCAACTGCTCATCAGTGCAAGTCGAATGAGCCCAAAAAGCATGAGTCTATGATGCGCCAAACCCGAGATACAGTAGGGATCCCCAGGGTCCAGCATGAGCTCCAGATTTTGATACCGGTACCATCTGCTCATCAGTACAAGTCGAATGAGCACAAACAGCGTGCGTCTATGTTGCGCCAAACCCGAGGTCCAGTAGGGATCCCCAGAGTCCCGCATGAGCTCCAGATTTTGATACCGGTGCCATCTGCTCATCAGTACAAGTCGAATGAGTCCAAACATCATGGGTCTATGATGCGCCAAACCCGAGATTCAGTAGAGATCGCCAGGGTCCAGCATGAGCTCCAGATTTTGATACCGGTACCATCTGCTCATCAGTACAAGTCGAATGAGCCCAAACAGCATGAGTCTATGATGCGCCAAACCCGAGATCCAGTAGGGATCCCCAGGGTCCAGCATGAGCTCCAGATTTTGATACTGGTACCATCTGCTCATCAGTACAAGTCGAATGAGCCCAAACAGCATGAGTCTTTGATGAGCCAAACCCGAGATCCAGTAGGGATCCCCAGGGTCCAGCATGAGCTCCAGATTTTGATACCGGTACCATCTGCTCATCAGTACAAGTCGAATGAGCCCAAACAGCATGAGTCTATTATGCACCAAACCCGAGATCCAGTAGGGATCCCCAGGGTCCAGCATGACCTCCATCTTAGGATACTGGTCCCATTGCTTATTAATACAAGCCCCCGAGTCCAGAGTCAAAATCGAAATAAAAATCAAAACCGCGTAGCTTACCTAAATTCGCGTTTAGTTAGGTAAATTATTAATGTCAATTACCAATTCAATCTACACTAAAAATTATATTAATGTTTCAATTTTTGAGAAAGACTAAATATTAAAAATCTTTTATTATTAGTTATTCGCAAAGGATTAACACGTTAGTTACAATTAATTTTAATTTTAATTGAAACCAATTTGCATTAAACTATTAGTGTTCAATTTTAACTAACGTGTTTCAATCTTTAATTTTTAATTTTCAATTACACTAACGTTCGGCCAACACTGTTCGCAATAAAGTTTTTGCTGATATTTGTATTACGTATTGTTATTGTTAGTTTAAAGTTATGTCCTCTTGTGCGCGTGTTTAGATGTCGAGTGAACAAGTCTGTTAGTACTGGACAGTCGTAATAGCCGTTGACTGACTTAGCTCTCATTTTACATTTATGTTTTTGATGGGATTTCATTCTACTTTAAGGGTTGCCGGGGATTGCCGATTTTGTTTCATGGTCTTGATGGTAAAGTGCGAGGGAGAGGCGTGGGTTAGTTAAATAACGAAACGGTAATACTTCATCCTATGTTAAAAAAATGATATCTATTTTAAGGTACCTATTTACCCAAAGTGTGCACAATAGATACTTGTACACAATACATATATTTAAAAAAATATCGAATCGCATATTAATTAATTTAAAAATGTTTCAAGAAACAGCTTTACTTACCTATTGCATAATTTGTTAATAATAATTAAGTAGAACAGAAGTTTAGTTGTGTAGTTAGAACTAATACTATTGTCGCTTATAGTAGTGGTAGTATATTTTTCAGTAGATTTACAGCTCTATTATTAACCCTATGTATAACTAACAGCTAACCAAGTTTTTGTATTAGCGTAGGCCATTATTTTACATTTTTGAATTACCAATTTTTAATATTCTTACCTCTTTATTCATGAAACATAGCAAGTATAGCAACTTTGTTCAATTTCGTACCTTTGAATACAAAATGTAGAATAAGGGCAAAATATCATCAAAGGTACTTAAGATTTGATTGGACTACGAATCAAGTCTTGATGATATTTGGAATGGCTATGATAAAAACAAATATTCGACAAGTGTTCTAACCGACAACACAACTACTCTTAATAATTTGAAAATGAATTGAACCAAAACAGTGTGCAATAGCGCACACTGTTTTGGTTCAATTAATTTTAATATTTTAATATTATTGAATATTCAATGCAAATACAGGCTAACTGAGTTCAAATTTAATGTTTCGTTCAACGTTTATTTACGTTGCATTTAGCTGGGTCCACATTTGTATCATTTCGCCGTATCGTATCTCCGTCGCGGTCGCACCGACACGCGTATTGTGATCGTCAGTGTGGACACAAACATTTGCCGTGCCGTATCTGATCGCCAGCGATCCATTCCAAATGGCCCAAACACTCGCGATCGTATACGCGTATCCGCTTACCGAAGAATGGACATGCTTTGATACTGTATCATGACGCGGTTATGGTTTCATTCGTAATACGTTGCGTTCCATGTCGCGTCGATTTTGCCCCGATTATCAAAGTTATTACATGTATACGCTCTTGAAAGGTTGTACGAGTCCCGATCTAAGCACCAATGGAGTGCTTTCGCAGCAAGTTTGTTGTGTTATTGTATATTGTGTGTATGTATTTTGTACCATGTTTTTCTCTTTTAATAAATAACTCCGGTTCCCACCAACTTATAAGTTTTTAAATCTTCCTGTTAAAACAAATACATTAATATAAATAACGCACTCACACACAATAGTCATCACAAATTAATATTCCCCCAACCATAAAGTTTCGTTACAACTAGTTCGTATTTTGTATGCTTGTCCCAAAAATATTTAAGGGCTTTGAGTTGAATGTATAAATACATTTTTAATTAACCTTAAAAATCAAAACTTTTATATCTAGGCAGCCAACGAGAGAGACACTCGTAACCTTTGAATATAGTCTGGAGACTAACGAGGGTTGACACGAACGAAGGTGACTCAGTGTCAGTATAATATTATATTCAATCATACATTTATTAGGTCACCTCTAGTAGGTTGTTAGCTAATAATTCGTGTATCGAGACAGAATAGATAGTATGTACCAGGTCAGACGGTCTTTTGTTTATCAAAACCGTTACCAGTTAGTTATAGGTAGATCCCGTTATCGGAGGTGCAATTTGGTAGCTTGACGTTCTTAGGGATGGGTAAAAATATTTATGATGTCGATATTGATACTCTTCCTTTTCAGGGCAATTAGTTTTATATAGCATATTTAGACTAAAATTTTACATGTTTTTTTTGTCATCTATGATAATTATTGTCATCAGAAGTAGAAACCATTATCAGTAGAACAATAACGATATGGTTGCTATTTTACCTTTCTAATGTTTCAAGAAACCTTACACATAGAGGTATAATGCTGGCCACCTATACTGAAAATAAATTATTTGCGTCAATAGATAGTCAATGTCATTTCACAACAATATTTCCGATTATTTAGCTAAATTTATGAGCATTTTGTATTCGTATATAATATTTCATAATATTGAAAATGCTGACACTTCTCGCAGAATACACTGAACGCCAAAAAATTAAAGATGTTCAATCTATTGTTATTTATAAAAATGAAATATGTTAATAAATATTAATTCCTTAATTGGTCATGTTTTACAAAATGAACACGTTTAATTAAAGTCTTAGTCTCTCATTATGGTACAGGAAAAATATCGACATACAGCTAGTATTTCAAAATAATTTTACCCATCCCTAAGAATGACATGCTACCAAATTGCACCTCCGATAACGGGGTCTAGTTATAGGTCACAAACTATAATGTTTCTCTCCAGCGCAAAAACTGGTTCTCCTCCTAGAGTATTAGTTTGTATGCACACCGTGTTGTTCAGGATTTATAATTTTTTATTATTTTTTATTATTGGACCGTCACTATTTGTTAACATTAAGAAAATGTTTTTATCAAACGTTATTAAAACTACACGAATATGACCCATCAGGAAAACACGGTAATGAGAGCATATTTGATACGTCCAATATTTATATGTTTCGCTTTTATATTTAAGCCCTGAAATAACTAACTGGAAACAAGGAAATTCTTAATTAATGGATAAAATATTTTGTTACTTGAGTTACATAAAACTTTCGTGAGGCTCGAACATATTAAAATTATTTAAAGCGGGATACTCACATAATTTAGGTCGATTTTAGCTCGACATGTTTCGATCATTGTACGATGATCATTTTCATGAGCGCCTGAGCGGCCTTTTGCGACCTAAATAACGTGAATAATATGAATATTTTTAAGTCTTACTTAACATGTGACTTTTTTCATTTTCTTTCATAATCTTTAACACAAATGATGCTAAAAATTTTAAGATTGTTGAAATTCCTTTGTACCATTATGCAAACAAGCCGTGGAACAGTATTTCATTTTTATGAAACCATAAACAATGTCTGTTGCACTATCTTTAAATAATGCCTTAATGCGCTAGTAATATCTCAATCGGATCTTAATCGGATTAACCAGTCATAAACACATCAATACGTCTATATCTTTAAGCAGTGAGGCAGTAATTTGGCTACTTATTTATTCAAGTAGGTATTGCTTAGAAATATACAATGACTTATAATTACAGATGTTAATGAAAGCAGCTTGCCATTAAGGAAAACTTATGATTTATTTAACACGAAGATAACTTTGCAAGATAACTTAGTCGGGGCAGTTAAGTTGCTACTGAGTAGTTTGCAAGTCCGCTAATTCTAGTTTGGTCTTGCTACTTAGTAAGCACATTATCATACAAATATTTTACCGATGTGATGACAGCGGTCAGCGTTTTACAAATAGGGTTTCTTTACTATGTTGGAAAAGGTCAGTCAAGTGTCGCATCTGCAAGGGTTTTGTAAATACATACAGTCAACCAATTTGATTCCTAGGCCACACTAGAACCTTGTCACAATAGCTAGTTTGGTAGAGAACATGAAGTTAAATACAATCTGGAGGTCATACTTCGACCACAAAGTGAGGCCGAAAGAGAGGGTAATGTAGGGCGCTGCACCTCATTCTAAGTAGAGTGACCATATGTACTATGATGTATGTGGGATTGGGATAGTATGAAGATAAATATAAAATTAAATATGCTTGTCGTCTAGTAATTATTGTCCAGAAAGAGAAGTCTCATAGTTCATATGGGAACTTATACATTCTACTGACTTAAGGAGCTGGCCACTTCAGATACGTTGATGCAATAATGAGAGCAGAGAACCCCTCTAATTAGTTTACTATTTTAAACTTATTGCTAGATCCAGGCATCTGGCAGCTATTTATCGGAGGACGTCAGAGTGACAGACCAGCAAAATATTTCAGTTAATAGGTAAAAACTGTCGAAGCCTATCGCTAATATAATAACAAAAAAGTAAAAAAACATTGCGTATCGCTACGGAAAACAGTAGGTAGGCGACAAACAATACATTAACGTAACGTCATTTTGCACTATTTTCCCCCAACAGAAACTCCTGAAAATGATATAATCTTATTAATTACAGGATACTGCACTGCATCAAACCTAGAACTGTAAGATATTTATTTCTTACAACTCGTTTGCATAACACCGATGAACAATTGCCAGATGTCCGCGTCTTAAAATAGGGGATAGTAAGTGTAGCAAACTAAAACTAAGTAAGTACAGGGGGTTCGTGGCTCTCACTATTGCGTCATATCTGATGTGGACAGTTCTCCGACTTTAATATACTTAAAGGTAAATAAAGAAAACATCAATAACATTAAACTGCTCAATGGTTGACTGGAAGAGATCTCTTCCATGTACAAATATTGTATATTCTTCCTGTTGTATTTTTCTTTGTTGTACAAATGTTGTACTATAAAGTATATTTTAACGGCGTCCTAGCCTAGTCGGTAGTGACCCTGCCTATGAAGCAGGAGGTCCCGGGTTCGAATCCTGGTCAGGGCATTTATTTGTGTGTTTATCACGGATATTTGTTCCTGAGTTATGGATGTTTTCTATGTATTTAAGTATTTATATGTACCTATATATATATCTATTACATATATCGTCGTCTAGTACCCACATCACAAGCCTTATTGAGCTTACTGTGGGACTAGGTTGATTTGTGTAAGATTATCCCATAATATTTATTGAATGTTTATTTATTTATTTATTATACTGCCACTACTACAATTTTTTGTATGGCCTTGTGCCATTTTAGGACCCTTTCGAAAGGGCCTAAAAAGACCCGCGGGCCACTCCTGTCCTGTCTAAGTAATACTTAGGAACAGACCATGTACTTATGTACATTTCTGTAAAAACAACAAAACCGACCCGCAGCTTGCCGACATCATAGTCACCCTATTGTTTGACAATCTTAACTTGTTGTTAAATCGTAAAATTGAATGATTGTAGATTACCGGTGAAAGGAAAGTCTACTTTATTGTAAAGTCTCTCCCCTGCACTGTAGTACGGTACTAATACAGATCTAAGTGTTACAGTAATTTTTCACCACGGTGACATGTTTACATCTATTTATTATGACATTTTTTTCGTTTTTTTTGGCGAATATGATCACTTTTTACGAACCTACACTTGTGAATATTTTTTCCTTAAATTGTCTATTTATCACATATATCACATAATAAAAAAAATATCGTAAATATACTAAGTGCTTTACGAGAAATCGAAATAAACAACTTATAATTTAAGGTTCATATTTTAAAACTCCCGCCTCCGCTGCAAGGTTACTACGTAGCACAGATTATTTACCTACTTGTATTAGATAGAGCAAATCAGAAGACTCGCAAGTACTACAGGTTGGTAAAGATATATTTTATTTAAACTTTATTTCTATATTCCTGATTTCCGATATTGAAATGTCATTATGTTTGCCCCAATCAGTCATTTCAGAACAGAGCATATTGTGGTTTTAGGTTCGATGGTTAGATAGATGCAATCGAACTGTTATTTTCGTACCTGGGAAGCACACTCCTTGCGTTGGACAAACGTCGGTCAGTATAAAGGACGATACACCAAGAGAATTTATTTTCTATACTCAAATAAAATATCAACAAAAATCGAGTTTATGAGTTAAATCATTCACATGGATTGTTGTAAATTTTGTATAGGATAGAAGCGAGTGACGCCATTCTCAGCTCTGATTTAGTGGTCACCTCATGAGAAACTTCATAATGCGTATTGAATACACTTATTTATTTATTTATCATTCAAAACAGTAACATTACATTACAGTAAATCCAAGGCACTGCGAACTTCAAATTAAACATATAAAATAACTTAATGCTAGGTCGATTTAGGCTTCATAATGCGTAGTCTTGTGACCAGTAATCTGTTCGCAGACTTCATGTGATGTGACTCGCTTGTAAGCTATGAATGAATAGGAGAGCTATACCTGCTTTTTATAGCTTCTTTGCTAGGATACCCATCGGATAATACCGTTTGTTTTGATGTTTTCGGTTTATTGCGTTTGTTTTTTTGGTGGTTACGGCGCTGAAAGACTAATAATAAAACCGGCCAAGTGCGTGTCGGACCACGCATAATGGAGGGTTCCGTAGCTTTAATGTAATAAGAACCAGACTAATGCCAAAAGGTCGTATCTGATACCTATGGAAGAAGTTTTTTTGGAAATAACTCAAAAATGGCTAAACCGATAATGTTCAAAACAATTTTCTTAGAAAGTATATGCTAACGCGCATCTTCTTAATTTTTTTCATATTTTTAAACTTACGGTTCAAAAGTTACAGGGGGGACGCTATTTTTTCGAGTTTCGAAGCGTTTATTTCTGAAACTTTTTACTTAATCATAAAATGTTCAAAGAAACCTGAATGTTATTTTTAAAGACCTATCGATTGATGTGCAACATGTTCCTATTTGTTTTTTTTTGTTACATGTATGGGGGGGCGCCCCCCCCTCAAATTGTTTTTTCTGCAATTTAACTACACAACTATATAGCGGCATACAAAATACACCTTATGTCTGAATTTTATTATCTTAATAACGACGAAGACGTATCTACGTCTTATAGTTCCGAGTAAAACGGCTGTGACATATGGATGGACGGACAGACGGACATGACGAAACTATAAGGGTTCCGTTTTTGCCATTTTGGCTACGGAACCCTAAAAATGGATTGTACAGTCGACTACAAAGAGCTAAGCTGTATCTACTTTTTCACCTTAATCCGTTGTAATAAGGTTCAAAAGTGGATACATATCTTTGTAGTCGACTGTACAATATCACAGCTATCACTTAATTAAAATGGATGTGAATAGTATACATATCAATTAAATAATCAATACAGTCATCTAACTTCATAGAACCTATCTGTTTCTCGTCTTTGCCGAAGGTTCAGGGTTGTAAAAAAATTTGACATACAATTAATTGAATAATTTTGTCCAGGTTTTGAATTCGAAAAAGTAGCGCCATCCTGAAATTATGTACAAAATAACATTACGGTCTTTTGTATTGATGATAATATCAATACAAAAGGCCGTAATGTTATTTTGTTCTGTTTATTTTTGATCACTTTGAAAATCGATATCTGAGGATCCGCACGGCTAATACGAATCTAACATCAAAATTGTAAAACGGCGACCATTTTAAATTTTGTACAATTTAATCCGATCATGTCGAAAATCGATTTCCGAGAATCCAAGAGACCTTTTAATGCATGCTTTAAATAAGCAGCTTTTGCTGCATTAAATAAGCAGACAAACTACGAAGTGTCCAATCTGCAAATTACTACTTTCTAGCTTCAGTAGCTTCGGCCTCGCTTTAATAAAAAATATTCAACGCCGTTTCAACTCCTCTAGGGTTGAAAAGTTTGTAGTACTATTCACTTAAAAGAAAAAAAAAACTTTAAAGGATGTTTTTTTAATAAATAGCCATAATGTGAGAGGTGATTAATTAAGTCTTACTAAACAACTTTTGCTATAGGACCGACCCTGAAATCCAAAAAAATTTGGCG
Source organism: Pammene aurita (assembly GCA_947086415.1). Classification (NCBI taxonomy): domain Eukaryota; kingdom Metazoa; phylum Arthropoda; class Insecta; order Lepidoptera; family Tortricidae; genus Pammene; species Pammene aurita. Next base: position 17,321,716 of record OX352301.1, on the reverse strand, counting down.
TCCTCATAGTAAACGTCAACGTCGGATCAGCCGAAATGTATAAAACAGCCAAAAAAAAATAGATTTCGGAGTTCACCCAATAGTAAAAGTTTTTTAGTATGGCCTACCAAATCACCTCGCACAATATGGCTAGTTCTTAAAAAAATACCCTTAAAAGTTTTTTTTTCTTTTAAGTCCACAAACTTTGTTTTGAGTCTTTCACAAAATATCTATACATACTTGCAACCCCTTTTTAACCCCGTTAGGAGTTGAATTAAAAGAAACGCTAAAATCACTTTTATTATTTTAAATTAGCAGTAAACTTACGCAGTCTCGAACTTAAAATTATAAACACCACACAAACAAGTTTTCAACGCGCTTCTTATTACTTGTACAGATTATAAATGTAACCCGCTCTGCAAATTACAACTTCCTAGCTTCCGTTATTCTAGCCTCTTTCTAATACAAACTTTTCAACCCCGTTTAAACTCGAGTGGTATTTTTGAAAACGCTTAAATGACTTTTTTGGGTTTAAGTGAGTAGCTTACAAACGAACTTTTGAAAGTTCGTTTGAAAGACAGACTTGAGTCTGTCTTTCAAAACTTGTTATCTCTATATAAACTTTCAAAATCAATGCGATTGAAAGTTTCCACCCCTTTTTAACACCATTTTAAAAGTCGTTAGAATAATTTTTATTATTTTTTAATAATCAGCAAACGTACGAAGTTTTAAATATTTAACTTTAAAAAAAATATTCTACCGATACAAATTTTAAACCCTCTTTAAGAGTTGAATTTTTCAAAATCGCGTCATATTACTTGTACAGATTATAAAGAGTAGCCTACAAACGAAGTTTCAAGTCTGTCTTTCAAAACTTGTAATCTCTATACAAACTTTTAACTTCAATGGGGTTCAACCTCTTGTTAACCCCATTTAACATCTTTTGAACTTCAAAAACTGCTAAATTATTTTTTATTATTTTTTAATGATCAGCAAACGTACGAAGTTTTAAGATTCTAACTTAAAATTTTAAATTCTATCCATACTAATTTTGAACCCCCTTTTTGTTTTTTTTTTAATTGCTTCCTATTACTTGTACATATTATAAATGTGGGGTACATTAT